>OU343221.1:254485851-254691718 GCA_910596185.1 Chrysanthemum makinoi
GTTTTTCATATCGATAAAGTACTTTTGAAAAAGCGATGTCTTCTAGTAAAAGTGACTTCACCTAGCCTATTTTCCAAAATATTCAACCGTTCGTCAAATGAAGTTGTAACGAATAATATACGATCACTCAAACTTTTCCGAAAACTACCCATAAACTACATTTTTAGCTCAACTACCTCACTTCACCATTATTTTTCTTTATGATCGGAAACCGTATGGATAAAACTTCAGTGTTATGACTTTTAGATAATGTTACAAGCTTTCTAAAATCATTGAGTTTGTTCCCTAACACTCGATATTCACTATTTTACGACTAGCTTTTCGAGGCCACTTAGCCACTTTCACGAATTATCAAAGTAAATTATTTTGCGACGAAAAACTATAAATTCTTGTTCTATTTCTAAACGATTATCATGGGATGTTGTTTCAACATATATGAGCGTAAAGAATTTTATAACTTGACAAGATGTTATAAACATATATTTCGACAATAAACTTTATTTTCAAAATGCACAAGTGGTATGGATATCATATGAGTTTGCATGCACGACATTGTTTCATGGCTTACATTAGAACATATCATTCATATTAGGTTGCAGATAGAGATCGCACCTCATTTCAGTGTATCTACTTTTGTCATCATAATCATTGCATCAAGTGAGTTCGTAGCCCCACTTTTACTCGTTTAATTGTTTTATAAACTCTTTGGGGGATATACATGCTCAACTACTTGCTTTTACTTTACACTTATATGAACTTAAAAAACTCGCTTTCACTACTTATGCTAGTAAGTAGATTATGCCCGAACTAAATTGATTACTATATTACGAACACTATTATTTGAACCACTTTCCTTGATTTTGAACCCTTCGACATAGATATTTGAACTCTTTTAAATTGATTTGGACCTTTTCACATATATTTGAACACTTTGAACTTGATTTGAACCTTTTGACATATAGTTGAACTCTTTTAACTTGTAAAGGACCCTTTTGATATATTTTGAACTTGTTTGACTTGATTTGAACCCTTTGACTATTTTGAACCTTTTGATATGTTTTGAGCTCTTTGACTGTTTTGAACTTTTGAACTCGACTTAGACTCTC
This sequence comes from Chrysanthemum makinoi, assembly GCA_910596185.1. Classification (NCBI taxonomy): domain Eukaryota; kingdom Viridiplantae; phylum Streptophyta; class Magnoliopsida; order Asterales; family Asteraceae; genus Chrysanthemum; species Chrysanthemum makinoi. The sequence continues at coordinate 254,486,958 of OU343221.1, forward strand.
GAACTTAATTACGAACTTTTGAATGGAACACTTGAACTTATTTACTTAACTTATGACCGTTTTGAACTTATTGAACCGTCGTGCTATGACCTAAAAGTCTCCCCTATGTGAACGGAGCAATACCAAGTCTCGCTTTATTGGCGGAGCAAGTGCAAATTCTCCCATTTTCGAAAGTGTTCTTAATTGTATATAATAGTTGTATGATGTACCGTTCATACATTCACATTGTTAGTCTCCTATCAAGAGGTAATATGGATAGCGCTATTAGAGGTCGGCCAACCTCTCTGCTCACTATGTTACGGACGATATTATTTATTCTAGGGGATTTTCTGGCATACATTATTATATACGTTATATTGTGAACTTTTATGACAACGTATACTTGACTACTAGACATACATATTTTGGCAGTGGGTTGTAACACCTGGTTGCAAGTTTTGTATGGGCTGAACTTAGGCTGTGAATTTACATTGCCTTTGCTTTGTGGACTATTCTCAATGACCAAAAACTTTGCCTTCACTGCATGAACGTTCTTTAAAAGCTTAACATGTTAAGCAAACTCTATGAACTCACTCAACTATTGTGTTGACACTTTTAGCATGTTTTATCTTAGGTATCTAAGGCATTCACTTCATGGCATGCATGTGGACTTATCATAGAGTCGCAGTGACTGACGCGTCTACACATATATTTTATGCACTTAACTATCGTTTGATTGTAACAAACTCATTTTGGTACTTTGAAATCTATTGGAACCTATGTTTGTACACTCGATTATTTTACTTAATCAAACGATATTTTCAAACGACACTTTAGGTCGCTCGATATAACGTAGACTTTGATGCTATGTCATCCCGTGTATTCCATTCGGCTGAAAGCAATGTAATTTGGGGTGGACAGATTGGTGAGAAAGAGTTATAGAGAAATAGGTTGCATCATTGACCCTAGACTATAACTACATCATCATAGCATCTCATCATATCATTATAAGTGCATACTCATTATACATACGGTTTTATACGTACATTATGCAAGTTATTCACGTTCATTTTTCATAGATGTCTTCAGATACCCATCCCATCATACTCACATCAGACTCTGACATGGAGGATACCTTGTCATTCCCTACTATAGTTTTAACATTAGTTGACTCAACAACAAACATCATATGAGTCGATTAGTCCAAGCATTGCATAGTTACTCCCAAATTATACATAGCCTGATCACCTATGTCTAATTTAGGAAGAATCATGCAATGAAGGGAGTAGTAGTCTCATATGTGTAAGCAATTCCGTAATCGAGCCAAATTTTCAAAAGATTTTCTTCAAACCACTTGTTTCAGCTTTGATATGAGTGACAGTTCTTGTTTGATGAGTTGCAAAGATCAAGCTAGAATCAAGTTGTTACTCAAACCGATTTAGCCTAATCTCATGACAATCTTGTTTGATGAGTTGTGAGATTAAGTAAAATCGTTACCTAAAAGTTTTTTGAGGGTTTTTGATGAGTGTGTAAATACTCATCATTTTTTGTTCCTTCTGCACTGCAAAACCAGTCAAAAACACTTTAAAAATCTCAAAAAGACAGAAAAAAATATTTAGACTGTGTTTTATTCAATAATTGTAAAATCTAGTCCTCGGTTATTCTAAACATGTAATTTTTCATAAAAGGCCCTCAGGAATTTTTAAGTTGTCAAATTTAGCCTTATAAAGTCTAGTTTTGCAAAATGACAACTTGAGTCCTTGGAATTTCAAAGATTGACAGAATTTACCCTTGGACATTTTAAATTGGAAAATTAACATTTTTAGTCCTTTGGTAATTCTAACTTGTCAAAAGTGGTCCTTATAATAAACTTTTCAAAATTACATTTTTGGTCCCTCGAGAATTGGTGAATTACAAAAATGGTCCTTATTACTAACCCCAAAAATCCAAACGGACCCAAAAACTTAAACCCAAAATTCACCAAACCCATTAACCCAACCCACTACACCTTTTAAACCAATTGGACCCCCTCCTTATCCCTTTGAACCCCTTCCATTATAAACCCCATGACCCATCCCATTTCTCTCCCCACAAATCGATAAAATAAACGACACATGACCCTTTTGTTTCCCTCCCATACCTTCTGGTTTTCTTACCCAAAACCTGACAAACCCTAAAACCCCACTCTTCCTCTTTTCCCAAAACCCAGTCACTTCTCTTATGTGTTAAGTTCTCTTATGTGTTAAGTTCACCTGCTATGTGCTATATATTGCTTCACTTCATTAGGTTTTATATGTTTCGATTCGTGGCATATACTTTTAATATTTGCATTAAGTGTTTTACGCAGTATAAATCGCTAATGCTCCTACACGAGTAGCACCATCAAACTTGGGGGCTACCGGGTATATAATACCACTCACGCTGTCACGCAGAGTATATTTGGAAGCAGTCGATGTAAGAGGTATTGCAAACCCGGTACAAAGACGGATTTAAATATTCGCACCATCTTGCCGCAGGGGAGACGTCCTCTGTCGGTTGTAAAGATGGATGTAACAACGCACTTCGCTACGTCGTAAACGCCTTCGTCAATAAGCACTTCTTTGTCGCCAAGACTTCTGCTACGAAGCACGTCTTATGTCGTACTTTTTGTCGCATCGAAGACAACAAGTCTTCGTAAGTGTAACGCCTTCACGCCGCTTTGTCAAGCGACAAAGACGCGACTTCTGAAGCGGCGTAAGCACGCTTCGTCACACAATGCTGCGGCCGCTATCGGTACAAAGGTATGCCCTTACCCAGATGCAGATACGGGATCCACTTTCACCATTGTGAGACTCACAACCTCAATGTCCGCCCCAACTATATGCATTCCTCCCGGTCATGTAAGAACGGGTGTTACTCGTGATGGAACATGGTCACGCACGCGCGCCTACAAGGTCGCGGATTCAGATATAGTCTAATGGGCTAAAGTTTACGCCATGGTCAAGTGCACTGTCGCGATTTGGGCGCGAAGATGGTCCGTCCCCATGTGTACACTTGAGTTACGCACTCATGGGCCATGCCATCATGTATGATTGGGCCTACGCCCATGAACGTAACTTAAGCTCCAGCATAACATAGCCATGTACTATCTCATACTATACTTGGGGGCTTATGGACGATAGTCCGGACTGGGCCAGAATGGGTCGTGCCCGGCAGACAGCGGTCCACTCTACGCCTAAACCCTAATCCATGCCCTATAAATACATGGCTGGATCTCCTTCTTGAGGATGATGATATATGTGACGATAACATGACAAAGTTACTCTAACCCTAACTCATCACATTGCACCGATACTAACTGACGTCGGAGGTGGACCCCGGGGCTACGGCACTCGTCCACTCTTAACGGGTTCTCTTTGTTGATAGGTCTACTTAGGGCTCGAGAAGACGACGAACGGCCAAGGGAGAGTCGTCGAATCCAGCCCGCGCCAGATTATGCATCAACAATTTAGTTCCTAGAACTATTTCCACTAATAGCAAGACCTTAATCAGCATGTATGTTGTTTATCAACTATTCGTTGATTTTGAGAAGACATGTAAGAAGAGAATCACACCTACAGGGATAACTGAAGGGGAAAGGGGTTTTGAGCAAACTAAAGAATGTTATTTGACTGAGGTCATACCTTTCTTTAAACAATTAAAAGGTCAGTTTGAAAGTCTTCAAAAGGGGATAGACTCAGACATTAAAGAAATGGAAAAGGAATTTGATGCAATGATAGTTGAGGTCAATGATTATGAACAGGAACTCAAATATAATGAAATTGAAAGGAAGAATCTGCATATCTTAAATGAGAACTTAGTATTGAGTTGTGTGACTCAAGATGTGTTTTATACAAGTTACTAAGCATTCTATTACTGCTTCTCAATTTCATGAATTATCTGTTGCTTTGAAAGTTTTCTATGATCGTGTCATTGATCTTGAAAACAAAAACTCAAAACTAAATGAGAAATTGACCAGATGATCACGATAATTTGGTAAAAACATTTTTCTAAGTTAGAAGTTGAACACTTTGATTTGCAACTAAAATATCAACATCTCAAAGAAAATGTCAAAACTTCAAACATCAAGACATCCTCAAATGTTCCAGAGTTCGATGCAGTTTTTGAAATAAACAAACGTGACGAACAGATTCAAGCTCACTGAACACGGTCGAAAGTTGAAAGCCTAAATTTCACAATTAAATGGTGAAAAGAACAATGTGATTGGCTCCCAAATGCCTCCTCCTTTAGATTCTCAATTTTCTCAAAACTTTCATCTTCAAAATATCATTAACGTATTGCAACAAGAAAATGAGAGTTTTCTTGAAGAAAATGAAAAGGTCAAAAGACACTTCAAATAGTTATAATGATTAAATGAAAGTCACCGATGCGTTTTATGACGAGGTATTAATATTTATAGTGTCTCGCTATACCTATGGTCTACCCTAATGCACTAATGGGCAGTGTATCCGGTCGTGTGTAGTGTAGTAAATGGTAAAGCCAAGGTCATCCCAAGAGTTATGTGTGTCGGATAATTACTAAGTCTAATTGTCACAGAATATTAATGGTTTGAAAGGGTTTTAATTAAGTAAACTACTAATGCAGAATATAAAAGCAAATAAATGGTAGAAGGGAAATCAATAGAGGAATGGTGGTGCTAACCTAGTTAATCCTCCTAACTAGTTATGTGTACGTCTACCTACTTCTAATTACTTCGTGTGGGTCAAATTCGAGAGGATAACATTTGGTCAATTCGCCCTAACCTATCAGCAAAGATGCCACCACAGAGAAATCAGCGACCGTCATAAGTCCCGTTGTTCCTGGTCCCCTAAGTCAAGTCATTAAGTACCGCTACATGCTAGATTCTAAATAGTGAGTGCCCGGCCGTTAGGAACTTAGACACTACACCCCCAATTCTTAAGTTCATCCAAACGATAGGTGATTAGTTGGTCAAATCGCACAAGTAGAAAGGGTCGTCAGTTGGTCATATCTTACCCTTCCCGTCTCACTCCGCTCACCTAGGGTCAGTTGGTCATATCTCCTAGGCAATTGGCCTCTACCGCCATTCAAAACTACCTAACCAGGGGTGACTACCAAAGAACTATGCATGCATACACTTAGAAATAATTGTACGGAAGTAAAGATAAACGCAAACAAAACAATTAAGGAATCATAACTAGGCTAGCACCAAAGGGTGCTTAGCCATGCATATTAATCATGCACATCAATTCAATATTTAAAGGTACGAAATACATGAATTGAAAGTAAAAGAAATAATAAACGCTAAAGCTTATCGTAATGGTGTGACTTCTCCCTTGGAAACAACTCAGATGCTTCCTAGACCTCCCTTGAGCTTTTTCCCACGTTCTCAGAGTGTTGTGTGTGGAATGGGATGCTTTGAAATGCCGGAATTCGTGGGGTATTTATAGGCGGGTAAACGGTTACGGCGTCCAATAAATGAGTTACCAGTAACCTTCTATTTCTCCGTAAATGCACTAGATTCGCTAATTACGGCGTAACCTAATGAGTGGTTACGCCGTAGTCTTCAATAAACTCGGTTACGCCGTAAGTGATGCAAGAGTTACGGCGTAAGTATCGCGGGCGTGGAACCTCTTTGACCTAATGGAGTTACGTCGTAACCTTTGGGAGGAGTTACATACCATAACCTCTTGATAAGTTGGACTTCTGGGTCACCCAATAGATACGGCGTAATGTGAGAGATGAGTTACGCCGTAACTTCTTCAAAATAAGCATACTGTGATAAATCTTTAGTAACATTTCCATTTCCGCGTCTCTTTAGCTCCAATGCTCGTAATTTACCTGAAAGTGCAAAACAATGGAAAACAAGCATAAATCCATATAAATGATATAAATAACAAGCATTAACGGGGGAAATTGACACTTCATATTCAGGACTATCTGATGTTATCAAATATCCCCCCACTTGAACTCTACTTGCCCTCAAGTAGACCTTATCAGATAGATTCCTAAAAAGATATTTCCCAAAACCTGGAAAATATGAGTTTACAAATCCCTTATGCTAGAATAAAACAAAACCGAACACCTCACCTAATGGGGAACAAACACTCAAATCTCTCAACTATTCTAAGTGTCAATTTCGGGTGATCACTCAATCGCACAGTCATAGCATGTATTCTATCATAAGCTTGGCGGTTACACAAATCTCCACCACTAGAGTTAAGGGCTAAACAATTCTCAAAGGCAATATGGGTAGACACGACAAAGGTTAAGGGGTGACTCGTCATTACTAACATGTCACGCGAAGTGGACAAAATCAATGATACATGACCAAATCCATGGCCAAGACACCAGAGATTGCTCGTTGCATCACCTAGACATGCTTCATGACTAAAAGGGTAGGATAAGACATGGATATATAATTGGTGTAAAATGAAAACAAGGTGTAGTCTATATCTATAACTAAGTCATCACCACTTACCGTTCGCCCAAAGTTCAAGCTTAGAAGTCTAAAGACCGGATCATGAAATACAAGGTAGATGTGTCATTAGAGGACGTCGTGATGGGCACACTACCTTTTCTTCTTCAGTTGGTATAACTCCAACTCCAATCTTCAAATGTGACCGAGGAGGCCTCCTCGATGCTTAACAATAAAGCTCATACAATAGTGCTTATAACATCGCACTTTACAAAATCATAACCAATCAACTATTTTTTTTTATCATAACATGATAACATAACATCCCCCCACTTGAGATGAACAATGGGAATTTGGGGGGTCTTCAATGATCTTCATAATTATTGTCGATGAAAGCGTGATTTCCAAACCTTTCCACTCGAACCTTGAACATAGGCAAATGATGACTTCCCAATTACAAATAAAGACTACAGGGTAGGCTAAGGTGTAAGGGTGTAACGAAACAATATATTGGGGTGACAAAATGAAAGGAATGGCTCATGGGGTGTATCTAGAGGTATCTTGCACTAAAGGGGAGTGCAACAAAAGGGTTTCACATGGGGTCGAAAAGTCGAGGTGACTAATCGATAGACTCACAATGGTAGGCCGTTTGGGTGATAATCCTATAATAATGCTTCTAAACCTGAAAAGTCCAAATACATCGAGCTAACTCAACATACCTCGTCTATGGTCTCAAAATGATGCAAAGGCCAAGTTTTAAAGTTTACAAGCTACCGACACACTCATAATTTGGTGGATTTGGGGTAAAATATAGGAAACGGATAAGGCTAATCTCACCATGTAATATCAAGGGTTGTATGTGCTCGCCTAAGGTCTAATCTAGTTAGGTTCGGAAAAACATGTCAAAATTTTAAAATGGCATAATTTTTCAAAATAAACTAGAAAAATGAGAGCTAAATAAAGTTCAAGAGATAATTCTACTCCCCTCCCCCCACTTGAATTGTACAAAGTCCCTTTTGTACTAGGCATTAAAATAAAGGTGAAGTGAAAGGTAGAATTAGAGTGAGAACTTCCCTGAAATTTGCTCCAAAGAGAAGAAGGCCCACGAGAAAGGATCGTGCTTCGTTTAAGCCATGAACAAACTTCAATTCCCTGAAATCACAATACCGACAAGCATAATTCTAAAAAGAAAAATAAAATGAAAAATAAACCTAACTCACTTTCATAGGAATCACGGTTGCATTTAGCTAATGCAACAAGCCTTTTAAACCACTTGGTGTCCCAAGTGGACGAGCGAAGTCTTGAGGGTTTACAGGAACACACCCACAAATTTCATTTAAAACTAATACAAGGTTACTGTGTTTTAAAATGAAAGAATTAAAGCAGAGAGAGTTACGTCAGTAACTCCTATGAGAGTTACCGTGAATCGCAAAACCCTGAATGAGCTGTGAAGCGAATAGTTACTGGCGTAATCCAATCGAGATGGTATTACGCGTAATTAGTAATGCGACAAGAATTCTACGCTAAAATGTTGGTTACGGCGTATCACTCAAGATGAGTTACGCCGTAACTCTATTCCGACAAGAATCGCAGTAGCATTACTTCATTGTTTCCTGCAAAAATAGTTAGAAACACAAAACCCAACAGAAAGCAAATAAAAACAAAAGAAAGGGATAATTCGGGTTGTCTCCCGAAAGAGCACTTTTCTTTATTTACGAGTCTTTAAGTTAGACTCTTAGCCGAGGGGCTCCTATAGGGGCCTTTGAGCTTGCCCCACTTTTTCAATATCATTTATTGAATTAGGCTGGTCCCAAACATGCGGTGAAACATAATGAGCCATGGAGTGTCGTTTATGTAGAAAATTAGCTCGTGCCCATTCGAAACGAAACCTAGCCTTTTCTTTCTCATCAATTTTATCATACCCAAACTTTACTCGTAACCAATTTTCAAATGAGATCCCCAGATCCTACATTGCTCCTCTTATCTTCGTCAAAACATGCCCATTCCTAGCGCTTTGAGCCATTTAGGTTCAGTATTTCCTCCATCGCAAATCTTGCGATTGGGGTTATATGTAGGCCATGCCAAGGTGTATTCATCGTGCATCATGACTGGTTCACAGAAATGAATGGTCCAGTCAACGTCGGAGAACCACTCGCAAAAAGCACTATGCTCTTGTTACCATTTTTTTATATCTTCTTCATTTTCCCAGCACCACCAAATTTTTGCAGCTTCATTAATCATTCGAATGAGATACTTCCCTCCTCCATTACATCTTTTTTGGAAAGGGGAACATGTGGGAAATATTACTCTGGTCCCTTCAGGTAAAGGAACACAACAGTGAACTTTTCCTTTTACAACGTAACTGGGAACAGAAAATGGGATTTCTTCCTCATCATCTTCATCGTCACTGGATTAGGACTCCTGCAAATGTCCAAAAGATGATGGTGGAAACCTATCCAAGTCATATAATTCTATTTTTGGAGGTTCCTTTGTAACAATTTTGTCCGGCTCAAGGCTTAAGGTTTTATCCAATTTAAACTCCACTATATCTCCATAGATTCCACCTTAACATGCTAACGTGTCAAGGAATGGTTTACCAAGAATCAAATGCTCCTTTTTATCTTTTATATTGTCGACTACCACAAATTTAGGGGCCGAGGTAAATTTATCGACCTTTATGCACGTACCACCTGTAATACCTAAAGGGGTGATCTTAGTTTCGGTTGTTGAACCAATCACGAAATCTGTTTCCCAAAGATGGATCATCTTCAGTTTTAAGAATATGGATAGAGGCATGATGCTTACGCAAGATCTAAAATCTACTATCCCCAAAAAGTTAATATTGCCAGCAGAACACTGAATGATTACCCCGCTTGCACTAACATCCTTAACCGAGAATAAACTAGATCCTAACCTGGGCATTCTTCCTGGAGCATAGTTACGCCGGAACTCAGGGAAGTAGTTACGGCGTAACTCTTCCTGATTGTCGGTACCCGCCACATTCAATACTTCGATCGAAGAAATACATTCCTCTGTCATCTCCTGAGAATCATAGGTGAGAACAGCATTGCATTCCTCCTTGCGCTTGGCTTCATTAAGTTCCATTCCATCAATCTCAGCACTGAGTTTTTCGATCATAGCTCCAAGATTTTTTAGGGTTTCGTCGTGCCTGGAAAGATTTTTGTTAGTGTTTTCCTGGAAACCCTTTAACCAAATATCTTCTTCTTTTTGTTTCTGGGCCGAAGTCTCCAGGAATTTGTTAATTTTTTCTTCAAGACTGGGCTTTCTTTCTCCATAAGGCCCACGGTTGTAATTTCCACGATAGCCATTACTATTTTGATTATCATCGTAAAATGGTCGATTATATCCACACTTAGCTTCTTCAAAATCCACTTCGTCCATATAAGGACAATTTTTCGTAAGATGCCTTCCTCCACAGCTTTCACAACCCACTTGGATGGCATGAACGGTTTCTCTGACTTTCAACATATCTCGACCGAGGCTTTCAATTTTACTGGCGATAGCTGCAATTCTGTCGAAACTTCCACCTTGGTTTCTTTTACTTCCACCGTCGTGCCATTTTTGAGAATGGTCTGCCATTTTTTGAATGGCCTCAATTGCAGTAGTAGGAGTCATGTTTGGAATAGGTCCTTGATATTCCAGCATCTGTCTTGTAGTTACATTTATTCCTTTGTAGAAAATATTAACCTTTTGCTGGTTGTTAAGATCATTGGTAGGACACTTATTAAGAAGATCGTTGTATCTGTCCCAAGCTTGATACAGAGTTTCGTCATCTTCTTGTTTGAAATTGTGGATCTCCAAGAGTTGATTAGAAATCTTTGATGGTGGGCAATATCTTTGGATAAAGTGTTTCTTCAGTAGCGCCCAAGTATTAACTGCCTACGGCAATCTTTCGATCCATCTTCCGGCTGCTCCATGAGAGTCATAGGAAAGACCCTGAGCATAACAGCATCATGAGACACGCCCGGAATGTTGAAAAGGCTAGCGATGTATAGAAAATTTTCAACGTGCTCATATGCGTCTTCGTCCCTGTTTCCTGAAAAAGGGTTAGCGTGAAGCTCCCTCATAAATTGGTCTTTAATCTCGAAACGAACATCCGCTCCGATTGCCGGTCTTACGAGACCCGGCCCGTGATCAGCTCTAGTCAACGCCAAGTATTCCTCAAGAGTGAGGTCATCGATGCTAACAACTTCCATGGTACCTGAAAACTTGAAATATGATCGTGAGAAAAGTTTAAAAATGAAATGAAAGACTTAATATCAATTGATGCAGGTTTTACTGACCAGGTCTTAATATTTATAGTGTCTCGCTATACCTATGGTCTACCCTAATGCACTAACGGGCAGTGTACCCGGTCGTGTGTAGTGTAGTAAATGGTAAAGCCGAGGTCGTCCCAAGAGCTATGTGTGTCGGATAATTACTAAGTCTAATTGTCACAGAATATTAATGGTTTGAAAGGGTTTTAATTAAGTAAACTACTAATGCAGAATATAAAAGCAAATAAATGGTAGAAGGGAAATCAATAGAGGAATAGTGGTGCTAACCTAGTTAATCCTCCTAACTAGTTATGTCTACGTCTACCTACTTCCAATTACTTTAGGTGGGGTCAAATTCGAGAGGACAGCATTTGGTCAATACGCCATAACCTATTAGCAAAGATGCCACCACAGAAGAAATCAGGCGCACCGTCATAAGTCCTGTTGTTCCTGGTCCCCTAAGTCAAGTCATTAAGTACCGCTATATGCTAGATTCTAAATAGTGAGTGCCCGGCCGTTAGGAACTTAGACACTACACCCCCCAATTCTTAAGTTCATCCAAACGATAGGTGATTAGTTGGTCAAATCGCACAAGTAGAAAGGGTCGTCAGTTGGTCATATCTTACCCTTCCCGTCTCAGTCCGCTCACCTAGGGTCAGTTGGTCATATCTCCTAGGCAATTGGCCTCAACCGCCATTCAAAACTACCGAACCAGGGGTGACTACCAAAGAACTATGCATGCATACACTTAGAAATAATTGTACGGAAGTAAAGATAAACGCAAACAAAACAATTAAGAAATCATAACTAGGCTAGCACCAAAGGGTGCTTAGCCGCTCATATTAATCATGCACATCAATTCAATATTTAAAGGTATGAAATACATGAATTGAAAGTAAAAGAAATAATAAACGCTAAAGCTTATCGTAATGGTGTGACTTCTCCCTTGGAAACAGCTCCGTATGCTTCCCTAGACCTCCCTTGAGCTTTTTCCCACGTTCTCAGAGTGTTGTGTGTGGAATGGGATGCTTTGAAATGCTGGAATTTGTGGGGTATTTATAGGCCAGGTTTGGGTTACGGCGTAACCAATAAATGAGTTACGTCGTAACCTTCTATTTCTCCGTAAATGCACTAGATCTGCTAGTTACGGCGTAACCTTATAAGTGGTTACGCCGTAGTCTTCAATAAACTTGGTTACGTCGTAAGTGATGCAGTAGTTACGGCGTAAGTATCAGCGGCGTGGAACCTCTTTCGACCTAATGGAGTTACGTCGTAACCTTTGGGAGGAGTTACGCCGTAACCTCTTGATAAGTTGGACTTCTGGGTCACGCAATAGTTACGGCGTAAAGTGAGAGATGAGTTACGCCGTAACTTCTTAAAAATAAGCATATTGTGATAAATCTTTAGTAACGTTTCCATTTCCGCGTCTCTTTAGCTCAAATGCTCGTAATTTACCTGAAAGTGCAAAACAATGGAAAACAAGTATAAATCCATATAAATGATATAAATAACGAGCATTAACGGGGGAAATTGACACTTAATATTTAGGACTATTTGATGTTATCAGTCACTCGTGACAAAAACAATGAAAAAATAACTTCTTTACAAAAGGAAATTGAGAATCTGAAGAGTCAGGTAAAAGGGAAAATGCTACTTGTCTTCAATGAGAATGTTGCATCAAAGTCATCTGCAGATTCTAAATATACTGTGACTGTTAAATACATTCTTCCTCATCTTAGAAATAACGAACTTGTGTTTCATAACTACTTCTTTCACCTTAAGGATAGTCTAGAATGTCTCCGTAAGATTGTAGAAGAGGATTACATAAATAAGCCACTTGATAGTGAAATTAGGTTTGCTTGCATCTAGGCCAAACGATCTCAGGAGCTGTTAGAATGTTTAAGAGCAACATGTCCTAAATCCTTATGTGAGAAAGATAAAGCTGTGATGCCTTGCTCTATACCTAGTGCTAAATATGCAACCCATCTGATGCCCAGTATTAAGAAAGTGAACTTTAATGTGCCTTCAAGTAGCTCAGATCCCAACACTTCTAAACCTGAAAAGCGAAAAGTAGCAATACCAACAAATGTTCCCATTCCCTCTACAGGAGTAAAAAGTGACACCAAAGCGAGCAGGTCAAAGCCTCAAGGCAACACAAAGAATGACAGGACCTTGCAAGCTAGGAATGTTCAGTGGAAGAGAGTAGAAGATCACCTTAGGAAGAATGAAACTATGTTGAATAAAATGAATCGTGTTGATTCTAGTGTTAGCTCTAAGCATGCTGTAATTAATGCGAATTCTGTTACTTTTGGCAAAACATGTAATGATGATTGCTTGGTTTCTGTTACTAATCATGCATGTGGTATGAATGATTTGATTAATGCTGTTAAATATCCAGTTAAAATTGTTAATGCCAACAATCATGTTAAGAAGGCTAGAAAGCAAAGGCGGAAGAAGGTTAGAAAACATTGAAAACCCACAGGAAGAAAATTTAGTAATGTAGGCTATCAGTGGATACCTACTGGCCGCAAATTTAATCTTAATGAGTTGTGCCCTAAATTATCTAAGTCAATGCACATTAGGAAATGGATGCCCACTGGTAGAACTATACCTTTAAGAAGTGAACATACTTTGAATAGATCTACTGTTTCTACTAGCCCAGCATCTACCACTAATGATTTTATTGACTCTGCTTTAAATGTGGATGTTCCAATCTCTTTTTCTAACCAAGTGGAACCCATTATTGCATGGGGATCCTAATTATCCAGTTATCCATTCTTGTATGTGTTCAACTGCAGGTCGTTCAAATCGTTATGTGGTACCTGGACTCAGGCTGTTCCAAGCATATGACTGGAGATCGCTCGCGGCTCATGAACTTCGTGAGTAAATTCATCGGGACTGTTAGATTCGGAAACGACCATTTTGTTGCTATTTTGGGTTATGGAGATTATGTTGTTGGTGACAGGGTATATTATGTTGAGGGTCTTGGTCATAACCTGTTCTCTGTTGGTCAATTCTGTGATTCCGATCTAGAGGTGGCTTTTAGAAAACATACTTGTTTCGTTAGAGAACTTGATGGGGTGGAACTGTTAAGAGGAACACGTGGTTCAAACCTATACACCATCTCTATCGAAGACATGATGAAGTCTTCTCCAATCTGCTTGTTGTCAAAGGCTTTGAAAACAAAGTCATGGTTATGGCATCGTCGTCTCAATCACTTGAACTTCGGCACCATTAATGATCTTTCCAGAAAGGACCTTGTAAGAGGCTTACCCAGATTGAAGTATGAAAAAGATCATCTTTGTTCAACATGCCAATTGGGAAAAAGCAGGAAATATGCCCACAAACCCAAACCCTCAAACTCAGTTATGGAAGTTCTTCATACTCTTCATATGGATTTGTGCGGACCTATGAGAGTGCAGAAGATAAATGGGAAGAAATATGTTTTAGTCATTGTTGATGACTGCTCTCGATTTACTTGGGTTAAGTTTTTGAGGACAAAGGATGAAAATCCAGATGTCATCATTAAACTTATCAAGCAGCTTCAGGTTCGACTTAATAAGACTGTTAGAATTATTCGAACGGACAATGACACTGAGTTTGTTTACAAAGACCTAAGTCAATTTTATGAAAGCATTGGAATCAGTCATCAAAGAAGTGTTCCACGCATGCCTCAACAGAACGGTGTAGTTGAAAGACGAAATCGGACCCTGGTTGAAGCTGCAAGAACTATGCTAATTTATTCAAAGGTTCCAATGTTTCTTTGGGCTGAAGCCATTGCCACTGCTTGCTACACCAAAAATCGTTCTCTCATACATACCACTCATGGAAAAACTCCATACGAACTTGTCCATAAACTAAAACCTGATCTCTCCTACCTTCGTGTATTTGGTGCTTCGTGCTATCCAACGATGGACGGTCAAGATTTAGGTAAATTAAGAGCTAAGGCGGACATTGGAGTTTTTGTGGGTTATTGTTGGGTTCAGTAAATACCCAAACCCATTAATCTAGGATTTGAATAGAAAATAGCCCAAGTGTTTAGTTCGTTAAACACTAATCAGGTCACTGAGTGCATAGCCTCTCAGTGAGTCATCTTCGGGATACTCAGTACGAGGCGTAGAAGAAGTCTCTCCACTCAGTAAGGCGGAACTTAAAGGGTGAAGACTGAGTCAAGAAGAAGATGATGGATTCAGTGAGTGATGACAATAACTCACTGAATCCCTAAGACTCCTCTCCAACTCTTACACTGAAGACAAACTGAAGTAGAAGACTGAAGGATAAATAGACTGAAGAAAGAGCGGGACAAGGCGGGAGAAGTTTGAATCAGATAAGAAGAAGTCCTTATCAACATAAGCCAACTTTCCCTGAATGGCTAACTTACAAGCTCAGTTTCATCACTGAGTTATGGAAAGCAGCCTTGTCTTTTACTTAGAATAGTCTTTGTAAACAGAGACAAAATACATCAGTATTTTGTCTTCTGTGTGATGTCAGATTTGTCACTTAGGAAAGAGTTAAATCTCATACATGTATAAATAGCATAAGAGATGGAGTGAAAAGATTAAGCTTGTGAATTGTAAAAACACACATACACGCAAGCCATCTTTTCACTCCTCCAAATACAACTCAGTTCCTGAGATAGCTTAGTGAGCTCTAAGAGTTGTGCTCAGACTTAGCCTGAGCTTAGAGAGGAGTCACCCAACTTTGTCATTTCAATCCCAAGTACTATTCCGCAAGTACTTGGGTAACGTATTCTTTGTTGATTTATTTCTAATAAGAATATGATGTTGAAAATTTATAAGTGTGTTTTACATATGTTAATTTCAGTCATTGTTCACTATTAATTTGTTTTTGATTCTAAAACTGTTTTAAACATTAGTGAACGGGGAACATAAAGTGGTATCAGAGCAAGGCTAATTATAAAACTCATTTTTAGGCCGCTCTAAAAGTTTTTAAATTAGGATCCTAAATGGCTGAAATTGATGTACCCCAACTAGTCGATAAAAAGGGTGGAGCTTATTCAGCTGTTGCCCCTAGACTTGAAGTTGGCAAATTCAACAAATGGAAAAAGCGAATGCTTTGCTATTTGATTGGGATGGAACCTTATTATATCAAGTGTATAAATGAAGGTCCATATGTCCCAAAGACTGCTGAAGGGTTGCCCAACCCTGAAGCTCAGTGGACCCAGGATGAAAGGAGAGTGGTCAACCAGGACCAAAGACTCAAAAGTATCATAATATCTTGTCTTCCTGACGATATTATGGAGTCTGTTATAAGCTGTAGTACAGCTAAGCAAACCTGGGATGACCTAGTTCATAGTCATGAAGGACCATCTGATACCAAGGAAAACAGGATAATGGACCTGAAACTTGAGTATAACACCTTCAGGGCTAAGGACTCAGAAACTCTCTCTCAAACTTACACCAGGTACAAAACTCTTTTAAATGAACTGTCAAATGATGGTGTTAAGTTGTCCAAACATGAAATCAATGTTGGTTTTGTCAACAGTCTCCCTGAGAAGTGGTTGAATTTCTCTCAGGGACTCAGGAATGCTAATCATATCCAAAATCTTGAGCTTCCTGAGATTTATGGGAAATTTGTCTATGAGGAAAACCTCATCAACATACGATACCCTGACTTAAAGAAGTCTCAGGAAGTCAAGAAGTCCCTGACCACCACTTCAACACCCATATCAACTGCTTTCTTCTCTAACAATGTGGTTCAAGATTTTCAAGAAAATTCAGATGATGAGCTTGATGAGAGATCAAGTGAGGAGTACCTAAACGACATTAACACTGAATTTCAGGAAAGGGCACTCCTTGCTAACTCTCGCAGGTTTATAAAAAGAAACAAAGGTTTTTCTAGTGCTAAAGCAAATGAGGACACTGAATGCTTTAAGTGTCACAAAAAGGGTCATTTTTCAAAAGACTGTTTTTCTAAAACAATTTCAGAACCCTCTTATAAACCATCAGGTTCAAATCAGTCCTTAGGCTTTAGCAAATTTCAACCAAAAATGTATCAGTCTCATCAAAATTTTCAAAATAAATCTGATAATAACAAAACCATTGATTATGAAGCCAAGTATAAGAAAGCTAAAGCTAAGCTTGCATTGCTTGAGGCCAGTCCCTCAGAGACAACAACAAATGTTAAAATTGTGCAGGGCAACAACAAAGGCCTCGTTGCTGAAACCTTTGACTGGGATGAAGAGCCAGTCTCATCTGATGATGAAATGGTACATGTCAGTGCACTGATGGCTCTCTCAGAAGAAGACAAGCTAGCTGTTGGAAAGAATCATGCTAGGAACGGGGAATGGGTCAACATCACAATGAAGAAGGTAAACATTTTACTTTCTATGAATGATGACTCTGATTGGCAGTCCTATATGAATTATCTAAATGTAGACCTTAAGTTTGTAGAAGAGCAAAGACTGAATATTTTTTCTAAGTACAACAAGTTAAGTTTTGAATTGAATAAGTGTAGGGATGAATTGCTTATTTTAAAACAAGCCAAGCTTGAAGCTGTCACTTTGCAAATTCAAAACACTGAACTAATTAAAAGAAATCAGAATCTTCAAGATGAACTTAAAAAGGCAAATGATATTCTTAATAGTTGGACTGCTAAGAATCCCAGGGTCTTTGATGTTGTGGGAGCCCCAGTAGCAAGAAGAGAGTCATAGGTGAAGATCATCTCCCTGACTCTCTCAACAAAGACCAGTCTCCTAAGCCATTTGTGTCTGGTGGCATGATTACAAATATGTTGACTAGTCCTAATTCCAGTGATTGGATTGAACGGGTTAATCCTGAGAGTAAGCTTCCAAATTTCGATTCTGGAAGGATTCTAGAGCCTGAAAGTCAAGCTCTAAAGAGCATGCTTGGACTCCTTGATGTGCCCAGTAGTACAGAACACATCTCTGAGTCTGAAGCAGAATCTCAAGCACCGCTTCCACCACTGAAACCTCTTCAGGGTGCTGCTCCAAGCTTTGAGCTTACTCCATTGCAATTCAATCCTCATTCACCAAAAGAAAGGTCTGGACTTGGTAGAACCATCCTGAAAAGACCAACAAAACAAACTCAACAAGAATCTACTCCTACTGAGACTTCAACATCCTCTGTCCCCACTGAAGCTGACCAAATTCAGCAACTGACTGAACTTGTGAGGAAGCTTACTGAAAAAATGGAATCCATTGAAAAGGTCCCTGAACCAATCAAGGAGACAAAGTCATCTTCTTTCAGTTCCTCAAAGTCAAAGTCAACCTCCAAAAACAAACAAAAGTGTGAGCTGTGTCATTACACCAGCCATACCACTGACAACTGCTATAGAATCCTTTTTTGTATGATCTGCAAAAAGGATGATCACAGGACTGCAGACCATCTACAGTATGTCAGCCAAGCAAACTATACCAAATTTGGTCATTAGTATGCTTAATCCTCCAAAGCTGCTCCCAAGAATAGAGCAAAACCTTTTCCTCTGTGCCCTCACTGTGGGTTTAATGATCATCATCAGGATGATTGTCTCATGAACACATTCTGTGATATTTGCGGTAATCCAGCTCATGAGACATACCAACATGACAGTGTCATTCATGCAAGGAGAAATTCCAAACAACCCAGAGTCACTGAGTCATCCTCAGCCTCTAAATGCAAAACCTGTGGTAGCACTGTGCACACAACGACTGACCATGAGTCGATTGCAAATTTCAAAGAGACCTTGAGACCCAAACCCACTAGCAAGTGGGTCACTAAGAGAAACTAATTCAGTTTACTACTTGTGCAGAGACATGCCAGGGAGCCTATTTGGCATCTAGACAGTGGATGCTCAAGAAGCATGACTGGTGTGAAGGAATATCTGCACAAGTATGTAAAGGAACCAGGGCCCAAGGTAGTATTTGGTGACAACTCATCATGTCCCACTAAAGGTTATGGTTCAGTAAACTGCAATGGAATAGTTTTCTCTAGAATAGCCTATGTCAATGGTCTCAAATACAATCTCATCAGTGTCAGTCAACTATGTGATGCTAAATACATTGTACAATTCAATGATAAACAAAGTACCATTTTCAATGCCAACAAGGAAGTTGTGTTGATAGCTACTAGGAGAGATGATGTTTATGTGCTAGACATGTCAACACTCTCCCAAGATGGAACGTGTCTCTTCACTAAAGCCACTGAAACTATCAATTGGCTGTGGCATAAGAGACTCTCACACTTAAACTTCAAAAACCTCAACAACTTGGCAAAACAAAACAAGGTCCATGGCTTACCATCACTGGTTTTTGCAAAAGACAAACCATGCTCTGCCTGTGAAAAGGGTAAACACCACAGAGCATCATTCAAAACCAAACAAAATTTCTCCATCAAAAGCTGCCTTCACCTCCTGCACATGGATCTCTTTGGACCTGTCAGTCCCAGATCAATCCAGCATGAGAAGTATACACTTGTCATTGTTGATGAGTTCTCAAGATACACTTGGGTATACTTTCTTTCCAAAAAGAGTTAGGCAGCTGATACAATAATGTCATTCATCAAGAAAATTGAAAATCAGAATGACATTACAGTTAAACAAATCAGAACTGACAATGGTACTGAGTTCAGAAATCAAGAGCTTGAGTGTTTCTGTGATGAAAAAGGAATTTCTCAAAATTTCTCATCTCCATAAACCCCTGAACAAAATGGGGTTGCTGAAAGGAAAAACAGAACTCTCATTGAGGCTGCTAGAACTATGTTAAATGGCTCAGCCCTCTCAAAGCATTTCTGGACTGAAGCAGTCAAAACTGCCTGTTACACTCAAAACAGGTCAATCATTGTCAAAAGACATAATAAAACCCCATATGAGATCTTCAAAGGTAGACTTCCTGACATCAGCTATTTTCATGTGTTTGGATGTCCTGTGTTCATTCATAACCACAAGGATCATCTAGGCAAGTTTGATGCAAAAGCTGATGATGGATACTTCTTAGGCTACTCACTGATCTCCAAAGCCTTCAGGGTTTTTAACACAAGGAGACAACAAGTTGAGGAAACCTTTCATGTCACCTTTGATGAAAGTGCAGAAAGCATCAGGTTCACCAACACCTCAGTGGAGGAAATAGGAATTGATAACTCATCAAGATATCCTCCTGATGAGTACAACTCTGAATTCAATTCCTCATATCAAGCTGATGCTGACATCTCATATTATGTCTTACCTCACAACCTACCCCAACCAACCATCAGTGAGTTCATTGATAATCAGTCAGTCCCTGCTGGGATAGGAAACACTGATTCAAATGATCAGGAACCTGTAACTCATGAACATCACCCTGAACAAGACATCTTTACAGATGTTCTAAATGATTCTGTGGCTCTTTCACTGGAACTCACATCTGAACTCCCAGTGACATCTTCAAGCTCAGATCCCAGACCACAAAGTAAGTGGACAAGATCTCAGGACATTGAGCTTGTAAACATCATTGGTGAACCCACGGAGGGCATGCTCACTAGAAGCATGGCTGCTAATCTAACTGCAGCTTCAGCTAATGAATGTCTATATGCTGATTACCTATCAGATATAGAACCCAAAAGTGTCACTGAGGCCCTCAAACACCCAAGCTGGGTTCAGGCCATGCAAGAAGAACTGCAATAGTTTGACAAAAACAAAGTCATGACCTTGATCAAATATCCTCAGGATGTAGTAGTCATAGGAATGAAGTGGGTTTTCAGAAACAAAACTGATGAAAACGGCACTGTCATTAAAAAACAAAGCCAGACTTGTAGCCAAAGGTTACAGTCAACAAGAAGGCATTGACTATGATGAGACATTTGCTCCTGTTGCAAGAATGGAAGCCATCAGGATCTTCCTTGCTTATGCAACATACATGAACTTCAGGGTCTACCAAATGGATGTTAAAAGTGCATTCTTAAATGGTGATCTCAAGGAAGATGTGTATGTTCAACAACCCCCAGGCTTTGAGATTAGTGAATTCCCTGACTATGTCTGCAAGCTTGACAAAGCCCTTTATGGACTTAAACAAGCTCCAAGGGCATGGTATGAAACTCTCTCAGCCTTACTGATACAAAACAAGTTTGTCAGAGGAAAGATAGACAACACACTGTTTGTCTATAGAACTCAACAGGATGTGATACTGGTCCAAGTGTATGTTGATGACATCATTTTTGGCTCAACAAACTACAAACTCTGCAAACAGTTTGAAAAACTGATGACAAAGAAGTTTGAAATGAGCATGATGGGGGAACTCACATACTTTCTTGGATTACAAATCAGGCAAACTGATAAAGGAATATCCATCAGTCAAGAGAAATACACCAGAAATCTCTTGAAGAAATATGAGATATCTGACTGTGCCTCAGTGAAGACTCCAATGGTCCCACCTAACAACCTTGGACCTGATCTCACTGGCAAATCAGTCAATCAAACTCATTTCAGAGGGATTGTTGGATCACTGATGTATCTAACTACTTCTAGACCAGACATCCAATTCTCAGTCTGTCTAATAGCAAGATATCAGTCCAATCCTAAAGAATCCCATCTCACTGCAGCCAAAAGAATACTCAGGTACCTGAAGGGAACCCCAAATCTTGGACTCTATTATCCAAAATGCTCAGGGTTTGATCTCAAGGGTTACTCTGATTCTGATTACGCTGGCTGCAACATGGACAGAAAAAGTACCTCAGGGTCCTGTCAATTTCTTGGAGGAAAACTGGTTTGTTGGAGTGCTAAAAAGCAACAATCAGTGGCTATGTCCTCAGCTGAAGCTGAATATGTAGCTGCAGTAGGATGTTGTGCCAATGTATTATGGATGAAAAGTCAACTCAGTGACTATAACATCCATTACAAAATGGTGCCCATCTTCTGTGATAACACCAGTGCTATTGCAATCTCCAACAACCCTGTCCTCCACCAAAGAACCAAACACATTGATATCAGGTATCACTTCATCAGGGATCACATAATGAAAGGAGACATAGAACTTCATTTCATCCCTACTGAATATCAACTGGCTGATATCTTCACCAAACCCTTGGATGAACCTACCTTCAGGATACTGAAAGCTGAATTGGGAATGCTTGACATTGAAAGTCAAGTATCCGAAAACCAATCTCAGTAAATTCTCTGAATTGGTCCATCCTCCCTGAACACCCAAAATAAACCTCTCACTGAATGAGTAAGACTCATTCAGGGTCCGTGACATTTGACAAAGAGCATTGAATGAGTAACTAAATGATCCAAGTATCAGTTACTTAAATGTCCTAGGTTGGTAACTATGCCAATTTAATATAGGAATATATGTCTCTTTGTCTTACTGTCATCCCACTTGGCATTTAATGCCTCCTCTCACAAGAATATCAAATTGATATTTTCTCTCTGCAAAAGTGCACTTTTACTGTGCACTGCAACTGTTCCCTTGAAAAACGGGATTTTACTGCGGGTAATGGAGTGGTAGCATTAAATGTGGAAATTCAAACGTTTTTCAAAAACCGACTCTTAATATTCCCAATTATGCATAAATCACCCCTCTTACCACTCTATAAATACCCTCTTCTAACACAAACAAACACACACAATTTTTTTCTGCAACAAAACTCTGTCAAAATCATTTCTAAAACTCAAAAACATTTGTGTGTGCTCAATAACTCTTAAAACCTCTTTTGGAAAACCCTTCTTGTATACATTTACAAAAGTTTTTCATCACAAACTTGAGAGATCAAAACAACTTTGGTTATTCTAGTCAAAAATATTTTTCAAAACCCTAAAATATTTCAAATTGAATTGGCTAGAACTCAATCTCTCCAGTTTGCCTCTCAGTGGGTAGGGGATCTTACAAATGTTGAATTTAAAACAAATAATGTCATAGGCAACTTTGAATACCCTGAAACTGTCCCAGCCTACAAAGACATTATGAAATTTTTGTTTAATTGCCCACTGAAAACGGCCTTTATTCAATGTCCCTCCATTGTTTACCAAAATCTCCTCAGGGAGTTTTGGGCAACAGCCAAGGCCTTTGACCCGACACCCTCTACTGATGAGAACAACCTCAGACCTCTCAGGGAATATCTCATCAGATTCAGTCTTCATGGGGGGCAACAACAATTCACCCTGGATTACAAAACGTTTTGCACTTCAACAGGGTTGGATTATAACAAAGGAGTTTATGTCGCCCATCCTGAACCCTCCACAGTGAAGGATGGGTTAAAACAAATCGTTTTAGATCAAACATTTTTGGACAAGACCCCAGTCACCAAAAGCTCATTTCCCGTGGCTTGGAGGATCCTATTCACTTTTGTGATTCAGGTCCTCGGCGGGAACCACTCATCCACTGAACAAGTTAACTCAATTCAGTTGATTATGGCATACTGCTTAATGAATGGGGTCACTGTCGACATTGGGGAGATCATTTACAATGATCTCGTGACCAAGCTACAGAGCAAAACTAGGACGAAATACGTTTCGTATCCTAGGTTTTTCTCTTGTGCTTTACAAGTGTTACTGGGTTCAAACTACCCTCAGGAAGAAAATTTTAGTGCTTTACCAGGCTTCCTGAGCCAATCAAATTTTCAAAAAGACCCATCCCTTGTCACTCCTATTGAATTGACAGCCCATATGGTTGCTGTAAACAACCAGGAGGGATCAGTGTCTCCAAACCCTGCTCCTAAAAAGAGAAAGGGGAAGTCTCAGACTGGGACTAAGACTAAACCCAAGTCCCAGGGCCCTGAGGCTTCAGGAACACAGCCTAAAAGGCACAAAAGGCCCGAGACTAAAAAGACACCCACTGACCAGGCAACATCCACCCCTGTGACAACGAAGGACACTGATACATCACAGTCAGTGCCCTTGGTCACAACCACTACTCCCCAAGATCCAGAGGGAAACATACAACCCGCTGGTAGGGGAGCACCTTCCACAACGCCCAGTGATGACATTAGCAAATCCAAGCCTTTGTCTGAGGGCACACTGATCGATCCCAAAGACTCAGAGGGAATCAAACAACCCGCTGATAGGGATACAACTATCACTGACTCTGCTAAAGGCACTGGGAAATGCCCACCAGTGTCTTAGGGGTCACTGGGGGACAAAGACTCAGAGGGAAACACACCACCCGCTGATATGGAACCCATCACCAACCCCTGGTTAACTGTTGCTGATGTCTCTGGGATCTTATTTTCTGAAGATGAGCTTGCTGAGACTGATGATGAAATCTTATCAGCTGGAGAAGAAATGGACGCTGAGGTTCAAGCTGAACAAGAGCCTCAGCCTGATCTACAGGAGCATACTGAATCACCAGTCCAGCCTGACAATGATGACTCCTCTTCCTCCACTGATGAATTTGAAAGATTTGATAATGTTCTCCCACTTACTGAAAGACAGCACGTTCAGTGGATCACCAAAGCTTCAAGAAGGTTATATTCTGGGGTCACTGACACATTGTGGGAACAACACACTGAGGCTGCTGCGAGTTATGCTAATCTAAAGGCTGAAGTACATGGCTTTGATGAAAATGTTCATGAGCACAGGGATCTGATGTATGACAACATTCACCGACTCGATGAAAACATGGCTAAATTCCTCAGGCATCTTCAGGGTGTAGGTACCACGATAGATGAAATCAGGGAGTTTGTCAAAGAAGACCCAGCACTCAACTCTAAAGTGCTGGAGGCTACTGAGGTGTACTTGAAACAATCCTCAAACCTCACTAAACTGCTCAATATGCTCAAGTCTACAAATGTTCAGGGTCTTCCATCCTCAGTCCAGTCTCTTCAAGCTACATTGGACTCTTTGAATACGCAGGTGGCTACTTTGGCTCAGGCATCCTCATCTCTGGCCTGGAATCTTGGGCCCAGAATGACAGCTCTGGAAGTTTCTTAGGCTAATTTGGAAACAAAATTCACTGGTATTCAAAGCGACACTTCGTACATTAAGGCTATGATCGCTGAAATCTATCAGGCCTTCAAAGGTCAAGCAGCCCCATCCCCCTCAGCACCAACTCCAACTCTTGCCCTCACTGAAGCTCCGGCAACAGTTGAGGGGGAGAATATTGCTGAAGAACCTCCTTCTCACACTGAGGGGGAGCCAACACTATCAACATCAGTGGCTCAAATCTCATCATCACCACCAGTCTCAGCAACACCCATCTCATCAATCCCACCAACAACATCAACAACAACAACACTGACAGTAATCACACCAATAACAACAACACCACCACCCTTGGTTGCATCATCTTCCTCAGGCCAGGACAAAGGCAAAGGCATTATGGAAACCACTGAGCCTGAGAAGATTCCCTATAAAATCGGCGACACTGAATACCTGCTCACACCACAACAGCTGAGTAAACATCTTGCTAAAGAAGAAAGAAGATTGAAACTAGCTGAGGAAGAGAAAAAGAACAGAGAAGCACTGGCAAAGGTTGTCGCCGAAGAAGCTGAAAACATGGGATTAGATCCAAGCAAGCTCCAAAAGGGTCAGGCAGGACAAAAGTTCAAGGAAGCTCAGGCTGCTCAGATGACTGCAATGAGAAAACAGTTGGAAGAAAAGAAGAAGAAAACTGAAGCTCTCAGGCAAAGCAGAATTGAGCATTACAACTGGACAATGACAAGCCGAAGGCTTCCTGAAAAGATCACAGATGTCAGAATCATCCCTAATACCAAACCTCTGGCCATGAACGTCTACAGAGGGGATGATAAAAGACACTTCGAAGTTCATGATCCTCTCAAATTCACTGACTTCGGGATCACTGAACTCGATGAACTTGGTCCAATTATTGAAAAGAAGAAAAATGCGGTGGTTAAGGACCTGATGAAAATGCTCAGTAAAAGATATGAAAGACTGAGGGATTGTCCAGCCCAACTGGGAATTCAGCCCGCCTTAACTGCACCTCAAGGATCTCAACCACAATCATCCACTGGCAAAAGGAAGAGAGTTGAGTTCCAACCTGAAATCAAAGTGCCTGGATTAGAATGCAACAGGGAGCTGCCTGAAGGTGTGAAATTTGTGAACTATCTAGTGATAGAGAAGCCTGAAAGAGGGCTATTCCACATTCATGTCTATGGAAACCCAGCTTTTCAAAGATGGAGTGATATTGATCAGGCTCGTGTGGCAGCAATGCTGAGCTACATACCAGTGGCATCTCAAATCCAAACCCCAGCGAACATCAGGTTCTGCCAAGACCTGAATGCCAAGATAAGAGAGCACCCTGACAAAGAAACACTCCTCAAAAAGAAGCCTAAGCTTGAAGCACTGGGGATCCATCTCAACTGACATCATTTTGATTTATCTTTTGTACTAGTGATAGGAACCTTTTGTAATTTGATCAATAAACGATGTATGTTTTGTTAAAATATTCAGTGTTCCTTATTGTATTCATTAGTACATTCAGTGTAGGAAAAAGCCACTTACTCACTTACACTGATCAACCACTTATGCTATTTGTATATCCAAATAGGGGGAGACTGTTGGGTTCAGTAAATACCCAAACCCCTTAATCTAGGATTTGAATAGAAAATAGCCTAAGTGTTTAGTTCGTTAAACACTAATCAGGTCACTGAGTGCATAGCCTCTCAGTGAGTCATCTTCGGGATACTCAGTACGAGGCGTAGAAGAAGTCTCTCCACTCAGTAAGGCGGAACTTAAAGGGTGAAGAGTGAGTCAAGAAGAAGATGATGGATTCAGTGAGTGATGACAATAACTCACTGAATCCCTAAGACTCCTCTCCAACTCTTACACTGAAGACAAACTGAAGTAGAAGATTGAAGGATAAATAGACTGAAGAAAGAGCGGGACAAGGCGGGAGAAGTTTGAATCAGATAAGAAGAAGTCCTTATCAACATAAGTCAACTTTCCCTGAATGGCTAACTTACAAGCTCAGTTTCATCACTGAGTTATGGAAAGCAGCCTTGTCTTTTACTTAGAATAGTCTTTGTAAACAGAGACAAAATACATCAGTATTTTGTCTTTTGTGTGATGTCAGATATGTCACTTAGGAAAGAGTTAAATCTCATACATGTATAAATAGCATAAGAGATGGAGTGAAAAGATTAAGCTTGTGAATTGTAAAAACACACATACACGCAAGCCATCTTTTCACTCCTCCAAATACAACTTAGTTCCTGAGATAGCTTAGTGAGCTCTAAGAGTTGTGCTCAGACTTAGCCTGAGCTTAGAGAGGAGTCACCCAACTTTGTCATTTCAATCCCAAGTACTATTCCGCAAGTACTTGGGTAACGTATTCTTTGTTGATTTATTTCTAATAAGAATATGATGTTGAAAATTTATAAGTGTGTTTTACATATGTTAATTTCAGTCATTGTTCACTATTAATTTGTTTTTTATTCTAAAACTGTTTTAAACATTAGTGAACGGGGAACATCAGTTATGCACCAAACAAGAAGGGTTACCGAATCTACAACAAAAGAACTCGAGATATCATGGAAACTATTCACGTCACGTTCGATGAGCTGTCTGGGCAAATGGCTCCAGGACAATCAAGTTCTGGACCCGCATCACAACCTTCATTAAGTAGTCCCATTAGTTCTTCTCTTGTACAAAATCCCTCACCAGCAACTCCATATGTAACCCCTTCAGAAGATGATTTGAAGAAATTGTTTGATCCAATGTTTGATGAACACTATGATCCTATCGCTAATGATCAGTCAAATCCATCAATAGAGGCTACTCCAATCCCTGGCAACGTAGATAACCCTTCAGTTTCTATGTCATTGAGTCAAGAAGCGCCTACTGCTGATCATTCAGTCTCATCATCAGATCCTCAATCATCGAGTGTACATCATGGAATTGTTTCTGGCTCCTATGATGGAGATAACCCCTTTGCTACTCCCGAAGATGATCCCTTTAAGAACATATTTGCTCCTGGACCATCATCAGAACCATCTTCATCAGGGGAAAACGACTCTGCTACTTCAGTTCCTCAACAACAACCACACAAACACCTTAGAAAATGGACACATGACCATCCATTGGACAACATCATTGGAAACCCCTCTCGTCCAGTATCCACTCGTAAACAACTTGCAACTGATGCCTTATGGTGCTTCTTCAACTCCGTACTATCTAAGATCGAACCAAAAGACTTTAAAACTGCCATGAATGAAGACAACTGGTTCAATGCCATGAAAGAAGAAATTCATGAGTTCGATCGACTAGATGTATGGGAATTAGTACCTGCTCTTGACTGTGCTATGATCATTGCTCTAAAGTGGATCTTCAAAGTAAAACTTGATGAGCATGGTGATGTGTTAAAGAACAAGGCTCGATTAGTTGCAAAAGGATACCGTCAAGAGGAGGGTATTGACTTTGAAGAATCATTTGCTCCACTTGCACGTATCGAGGCAATCAGAATCTTCCTAGCTAACGCTGCAAGTAAGAACATGGTAGTCTATCAGATGGATGTAAAGACGGCTTTTCTTAACGGAGATCTTAAAGAAGTCGTATACGTCAGCCAACCTGAAGGTTTTGTGAATCCAGAGCATCCTACTCATGTATATCGCTTGAAGAAGGCTCTTTACGGTTTGAAGCAAGCTCCAAGGGCATGGTACGATACGCTATCAAAGTTTCTTCTATCTACTGGATTCAACAAAGGAGTAGTTGATCCGACATTGTTCATCAGAAAGTCAGGCAAACACTTAATCCACGTTCAAATCTATGTTGATGATATTATTTTTGCCTCGACTGACCCCAATGAATGTGACCGTTTTTCTAAGGAGATGGGCTCCAAATTTCAAATGTCAATGATGGGACAAATGTCATTTTTCTTGGGATTACAAATTTCACAAAGTCCCATAGACATTTTTATTCATCAATCTAAATATGCTAATGAAATTTTAAAGAAATTTGGATTTGACTCTTGTGACCCTGTTGACACTCCCATGGTGGAGCGTAATAAACTGGATGAGGACCACTCAGGGATCATGATTGACCAAACTAAATATCGTAGTATGATTGGGTCCCTGATGTACCTCACTGCCAGTAGACAAGACATTATGTTCGCTGTATGCATGTGTGCTAGATATCAGGCTAAGCCTACCAAAAAGCACCTTGAAGCGGTTAAACGGGTCTTTCGGTATCTCAGGAACCATCAACATGGGACTTTGGTACCCAAAGGACACCGGTATGTCACTAACAGCCTATGCAGATGCTGACCATGCAGGATGTCAAGATACACGTCAAAGCACATCAGGAGGTGCTCAGTTTTTGGGCGATAAGCTTGTAAGCTGGTCTTCAAAGAAACAAATGAGTACTTCTATATCCTCTACATAGGCAGAATACATAGCCATGTCATCTTGTTGCGCTCAAATCCTATGGATGAGATCCCAATTATCTGACTATGGCTTTGAATTCAACAAAATCCCTCTGTATTGTGATAACAAAAGTGTCATTGCTCTCTCATGCAACAACGTTCAACATTCAAGAGCAAAGCATATCGAAATTCGACATCATTTCATTAGGGAGCAAGTGGAGAACGATGTGGTGGAACTTTATTTTGTGAGGACTGAATACCAGTTAGCAGACATCTTCACCAAAGCTCTTCCTAGAAAACGTTTTGAGTTTATCCTTCCACGACTTGGTCTTAAGAGTCTACAACCGGAAACACTCAAACGTCTTCAAGAGGAAGACGAGGAGTAAAAGTTTTTCTTCATCCATCTCTTGTAAATTTTTATTCAAAAAGAAAAATACAAAATTATATAACCCACAAAAGAAAATAGAAAAATATAAAATTTCAAAAAAAAAAAAAAAAAAAAAAAAAATCCATAAAAATCAGAAAATCTTTGAAAAAGCTAAAAATATTTTTCCCATCTTTTCTTTTATTCGATTTCATCTACGGTCTTTGTGTTGTCATTCAAAGAGTGACACGGGTCTTTAGATGAAGTTCGAATGTACATAAAAAAAAAAATAATAAAAAAGTTTATAGTCATTTCAGACTATACCCCATTTTTAAAAGAAAGAACAGAGCCATACTTTATCTTATGTTTCAAATCTCATGCTCTGATTATAAAAACAAATGTTTGTCACCAAAAAGACAAATTTTTCCTTCACAATATTTTTCCTTCTATAAATTCTTCTGAAAAATATTTGTTATCTAAATGAAAACTAATAAAAATAACTCGGACTAAATTTTTGAAAATTATCTGGACTTGACATTTGTCAAAATCTCTATATCTCAATCAACAACTTATGTCATTGATTGAGGGGGAGAATGATTTCAATTAAATCAAAAGGTTATTTATCATACAATTGGTTCAGACCAAGGCTTATGTCATGTTTTCAAAAGATACTCAAGCATGTTTAATCATTGGAGTTTAAGGTCTCAGATTTGATCCTTATCGGTTAAATGTTTTCATAAGCATGTCACAATTCTCCTCAAAAGCTTTCAAAATCAATTTAAATCTATAGAGATCACAAATCTTAAATTACTTGAAAATTATGATCGGGGGAGAATTTGTGATTTAAATTGGATTTAAACTGATAATTCGATAAATGGTTTTATAAGAAATTAGCAAGATCTCATCCCTACATGTGCCAAACGATTTCAAATTTTCCATGCACATGTTAAGGGGGAGCATCTATATCAAACCAAAAAGGATTGAAACGCGATTGATTTGTCTCTAAGTGCAGGTTTTCCTTAATATGTGCAAAACACTTTCGAATCTCGATGCACATATTGAGGGGGAGCAACTTTTTGAAAACCACATCCTTTTCCAAAAATATCTTTAACTAAGTATGAAAAATACTAATCTTGATCGGGAAGGTGATGTCGATATT
Organism: Chrysanthemum makinoi; assembly: GCA_910596185.1. NCBI lineage: Eukaryota > Viridiplantae > Streptophyta > Magnoliopsida > Asterales > Asteraceae > Chrysanthemum > Chrysanthemum makinoi. The sequence goes on from OU343221.1 coordinate 254,517,396, forward strand.
TTTAGAAAATGTTAATCAATGAATTGAATTCTTCCTCTTGCCTCCATGTGCCAAAACGATTTCAAATATACGATGCACATGTTGAGGGGGAGCTCGTTTTCTGAAATATCAAAAACAATTCAGGTACAAAATGCTTTGATAATATATCACAAGTACCTGGATTGATTTTCAAATGGTTTTCAATTGGTTCCAATGGCAGAAGAACAATAACAAAAAGACCGACCAAATTTACTTTATGTATGGAGATATAAGGATGGTTAGGTTAGGTATTCGTTCCCATGATCCTGCCAGATCCAGAGGGATCTACCCAGGGACAATCCACTAGATAGTATAGAGTCCTTATGTATTATGAAAAAAGGAGAAAAGTGAGAAATGGGAAGAGTGCAGACTGAGATAGAGCTAGAACTGGAATAAACCCAACAAGGTTCTAGTAATGAAGTCTCGATAAGCACTGAAGGGGTTGAAGAATGAAAAAAAAATGAATGTGAAAAGGGTGAAAAGAAATAGCCCTCCAATAATTCAACCTTAGGGCAGAAACCGGGTTCAATACATATGCTACTGGTGTTTACCAAGGTAACACTGGTATTGAAGACAAGAAGTCATGGACCCAGTGACACACTGCACTACAACTTCCCAAGCTACTCAAGTTCCTCTTAAAAGGACTTGTTTCATTCTCACAGGGAACCCACATTATCTATCAACTTTCTCTTAGATTTTGTTGATATTGAAGAAGGAGACCCTCTCCCTAGTCTCTGGCATAGGAACCAAATGTGCACAATTGAGTCTAGAGCCACGAGATCATCTATAAATCTCATTAGGACACTGTCAATGAAGACTCTCTGTTTCACACAATGTGAAAAGAGAGAATACATTTTAAGAGTCCTACGCATTATCCTTGTGATATTGCCAGAACATCTGAGTGATATGCAAACATACTCACAATGAAGATGGAAAGCCTTCTAGAGCCAACATCAAACAAGCTCTTGGTAGGTGGCATGTGAGATATATCCAATAGATCAACCATGTGACAACTGAACATAAACAATGGGGCGATTCAAAATTATGAATCAATCTTGGTTCAGGTAATGGATTGACGGATACCTTTGAAAAATCGGTCGTTGTGCTTAAAATTCTTTCCTACAGCACATCGATTGTGCATTAATATTTCAAAATTAAAAGGTATTTATGATTGACAATTGATTTTCCATAAAACCTTCGTTGTATTGCAAAACCCTTTATATTAAGCAATACACGATTGTTTTCAAATCATTTTTCATCAATCAGTGAATCTCAATTCGCTGGTTCACTCACTCTGTGTTGTCTTCTTTGAGACGTTCCGGTTTGAGAATAGCTAGAGCAGCTGCGAAACCCTGTCAAGGAGATTCTTCGGAATTCTACCTGATCACAGGCGGTACTTGTACTGATCAACGGGGAACCGTGGGCCGTGTACCTCAATTCAACGAAAGTGATCAAAGACACTTACGTGCGCTTTATTGCTAACTGTTGTATGCAGGGACACCCCGACGATTGCAGCTGATCAGAATTGAGGAGTCAATCCACAGCCGCATGCTCACTCAATCACATTCACGTCTAACGAAATCATGATAAGTGTTTATCTTCATCAACTGGCTATGATATTTTCAAACCATGCTTCTGCTACGCTCCTGGAAATATTCTGAATCAACAAAAGCTTCTGCAACTCTGATGAGAAGATATCATGATCCAAAATGTGAGCATGTCGGTCCGAAAGTCACAATTTCACATGATGGCAAAACAACAAAGGATGAGTCAGAGATTTATGGTGGCTGATGATCTCAAAGCTGGCTCAAAATAATCATCCTGTGGATCACTTAAAGACCTCCACTTGAGATAACAAAACATGCAGAATATGAAGAATCAAAGACTATGATCTATAGAGCAAAGAACTTAATCAAGAATCCAAGAATAATCAATATGTAATATCTGTTTGTATTCAATGTAAATTAAGGTGACCTCCCTTAGGGGGAGATTGTTAGGATTTATAAAATCCGTTAGTTAAAGTGTCGGTCACCTCAAGTATATGTATTTGTTAGAAAGCTCGTAGTCGTAGTCAAGTTATTGTAATAAGTAGTTTGTTTAGTAATACCGTGGAGGACAGACGGGTCTTTACCCACTGTATGCCTGATCCACAGCCCATAGGAGGCGTATTTTGTAAGATACTATAAATACCCTCTACCTCCCAAGGTAGAGGGTTGGAGCTCATAATAATACTTTTACTTTCTCTCACTAAGTTCCCAAACCTCTTAACTTTCTCTCTCTAAAACCCTATAGTGTACGCCCCATATTAACCATGGTTTGATGTGTTTGTGAAATCCAATATGTTACATAATGTTTAACAATTAAGAGAAAATATGTGCCCGTTAGTACCTATTTAACTTTTCAATAGGCTAAATATACCCATTTAAAAAAAAAAGATAAGGCTAATGTGTCCAAATCTTTTACAAAGTAGCCAAAATTAGCCCTTTATTATTTTCATTTTAGGCTAATCACATCCATGCTAATTTTGGTACTTGTGTTGTTCTTAACAACGGCACCATTAATCCCATCTTTGTTAGTTTTTACACGACGAGTAACGTGTGTTGTTAATTTTTATCTCATAACTAATGTAATGTTTACTTTCAGTTTCATTAAATGTTTTTATATGTTGTTTAATAGATGTTAAGAATTTTTTTTAGACTTTAGTTATCGTATAGTTCAACTGTTACAATTGCATTTTCATCGGTTCATGTTCTATTTTAAACGCTACACAAAACACTCACCACAATATCACAAATCATTAATTATCATACTCTAGGAACCGCTGCCGCTAGGCGCGGGTACTCGCCTAGTAAACTACAATGAGTTTAAAATATTTAATTAGCTGGTTTTTGCCCTGGGTATGTGGGCCAAAACACTAGTCCATTGGGCTTACTGGTATCAATAATCAATGTACAGTAGAATCAGAACCATGGGATACATCAATTACTAGACTAGTGTACACAATATTTTTCTAAGCAAAACATTCTTTTCGCAATATGATTTTTACCTAAACGCTCGTACACAATATTTTTTAAGCAAAATATTCTTTTGTCAATTGTACAATTGTTTACTTGGTAGACGAATTATACATTTTCACACTTGAACAACATTCTTTTTTGGCAATTGTAGCATGTACGTAGTTTACATCGGTATATATTATGTGACGCGGTTACAAGTTTGCTACAAGGTAAAAGTAACTGTAGTTACAAAGTTGTTTAAGACTTGCATAACGTGGTTACAAACTTGTTCACGAAATAGAACGGTAAGTTAGTACAGTCCAAAGTTAGCAAGTGTTATTCTTTATTTTTCACATTTTAATGGCACATATTAAACAAAGTTCTGTTTGTATTATGTCATTCAACCTTGATAAATCGTTATCTGGATCAATAGACTAACTATTTAATCACTAGTGTCACTAAATGGCCCCGCCCCGGCGCGATGGCTGTTGTTGTTGTATAATGAAAGAAACCATCTTCACTTGATGTGTTTGCTTTATTTTTCTCATTCTCTTCTTCACTACCACTAACAACCACTAAAAATATCCATGATCCATCAACTAGAGAAGTTGATTTGGGTTTAACTGCGCGTATTACATAGCCCGATTTTCTACCGTAATTAACTGACTCCACTTCATGAAGCAACTGAAAAAAAGAAAGACACAAACCAAACACCCCCTTAGCCATTAGTCACCTTGATACCACTAGGCAAAAACATGATTGATAGGCATTCATAGATAAAATATTGTTAACCAAAAAGTTCTTAACGTATAATGAATAGACACATATGTTTTACAATTTAAGATTTGACCCAAAAGGTCGAAATCGAAAGTACTTGTATTTGCACTATTTTTCTTCTTTCAATTTTTCTTACTGGGCCAACCATTAAAGCTCATTATTGACGAGGTTGAATATCTACTACTAACGAGGGTGGAAACCCGCGCGATGCAGCGAGATTGCTTTTGTAAACGTGAATTTGGATAGGGAATATTTTTGCCAAATTGCTATAAAGGACTTACTTTGCAGCGACATTTAAACCTCAGGAACTATTTTTGCCAACTTAGACTTACTTTACAACAACACTTAAACCTCAGGGACTATTTTTGCCAACTTGCGAAAGTTGACAATTAATGCTGACACGTGGCATGTGAAGAACTCATGTCCTGCTCTATAATTATATTAATAATAATTAGTTGGTCATGGTTAATCCACAATGGATCTAGAGGGCATCTATGTGAAATAAATTGACCATAACTAATGAAACTACCAAACTACTTTTTGTTTTGGAGTTTGAGTGTGTACTCTTTGTTAGGGGTGTCAATTCCAACCCAAACTACTTTTGGTTCGGGTTGGCGGGTTCGGATTGTCGGGTTGGCGGGTCAAAAAATTCCAACTCAAACCTAACACATTTAAAATATCGGGTCAGCTATGTCAACCCTAACCTGTTTAGACATAACCCGAACCTAACCCATTTAACCCCTATATATACTTGGGTTGGCAGGTTAAACAAATTACACGTGTTGAATATGTTAAACTGGTTGAATTGGTTCAGCGGGTTTCGGGTTGACCCATTTAACCCTTTTTATATACAAAAGTTGGCACATTACACGAGTTAAACAGGTTGTTTGGTCAACCCGTTCAACCCGTTTAACACATTTAACCCACATAATAAAATATAATAATTTTGAGTTTATGAAAAAAATCTTAAACGGGTTAGCGGGTCGACCCACTTATTTTATTCTCAACCCGAACCTGACCTGTTTAATAAACGGGTTAGATAGGTCGACCCAAACCTGACCCGAAATCTATTTAGCACAACCCGAATCTGTTAATTTTCGTGTCGGTTGTAGGTCGGGTCAGAAATTGTCACCCCTACTCTTTGTGATGCGGGTACAATTGTTGATTAATGAGTCATTTTGTTTCTGGAGGTCCAAGATAATGTGAGAAAAAATGCCTCACAAAATTAGCATAATATGGCCTTCGGGGCTCTGTTTCAGGCTCATAACCATTCAAATCGAAGCTTGCAACGAGAAGAACGTTGTGGTAAATGCCTACGACGGTTTACGGAATTTCGGTACCCAAAACGCTCTATTTATGAGTTATTGGCATTTTTATGTTTTTTTCTAGTTTGTTAGGCTTTGTTTGTGGCTAGTAGGGGTGTTCATGGGTTGGGTAATACCCGAATAAACCGAAAACCGAAACCGAACTGAACCGAACTCGTAACCGAACCGAACCGAATTAAATATTCGATTTTCGGTTCGATTATGGTTTTATCAATCCAAACCGGAAACCGAACCGAAAACCGAATTCAAATAAATATATATATTTTATATAAAAATATATTAAAACTCTTTTAAATATAACATTTTTTAAGCTTTAATTTTTTTTTCTTTCTAAAAATCTTATAAATAAATAAATAATTAAATTTATGTAATTCGGGTTATTCGGTTCGGTTTTCGGTTATTCGGTTCGTTTTTCGGTTCAGTTGAATCATTTTAATTTCGGTTCGGTTCGATTTTCGGTTATACCCAGAAAAAAAATTAACCGAACAAACCGAACAACCCGATAACCAAACCGATGAATACCCCTAGTGGCTAGTGCTCTGCCCGTTTTTCTTTTAGGCCCATTTCGAATTTCTAAAGTCTATTTAATAATTGTATCGTGATCTTGGCTGATCAGTTTCAAAATATATGAAATTCCAATTATCTCTTATTTCTCAAATTTGAATAGAAAATTTCCTAACTATCGGTATTCGTTGAATCAATGATAATTGAAAGAATTATTCTTAGTATTCATATAATCAACAGGTTCAATTTTTGTTTATCATGCTTTCGGTTACATCACTTTGTCTTTGATCCAAAAGTGTATCCTTTTTCTCGCCTCGATCCACCACTCAAGCAAGAGATTGATGGATAGAAAATTTGTAATGTTATTAGGAAACCGAGAAAGAGCTTTTAAACTCTTTTACCAAATCGATGACCACATGCAAGAGATGTGGCTAACCTATTAATAAGTATTAGGGATAACTAATTTAATATGTACTAACAAGGTATTCGTGCGTTGCAGCGGCGGGTACTCTGAAATAAATATTTTCGATGAATAATGTATTTTAGTTTATTATGTTCTTTTTAACAATAAATTTACGGATATCAAGAATTTCGTATAGCCCGTGCACGTTCGGGCTCGAACCCGTTGGCCCGTGTCTGCTCGGGCTCGAGCCCGTTTGGTCCGCGCTCGTTCGGGCTCAAGCCCATTTGGCCCGTTGCCCGTTTGGGCTTGAATATTTGTATAATGTGCTTTATTATTTATAGTAGTGAAATTTAATGCAGTAATTGTGTTTAATTTGGTTGTACAATATGTTTGATAATTTGTATGTCTTATGTTATGGGTGTTTTAATAACTGTATTAATTGTATTTATTGACCAGTTAAATAATTGACTACATTAAATAACATTAATGTGGTGTTTTGTTGTACACTATGCTTCTTATCTTATACGTCTGAAAATTATGTGCATTAAAGTGTTGTACACTATGTTTCTTTTCTTGTAACTAGTAGCCATTATAGTCATTAATAACATTGACCACTTTAATAGCATTAATTTTGTAAAGTCTGAAAATTACATCATGTTTATTTTGTTGTACACTATGCTTATTTTGTTGTAAATCTGAAAATTGGTTGCAGCTATTATACATTGTGCTTATATAGTTGTAATTTTTGGTGAATAGGTGTTTTTAATAGCATTAATATTGTTTGATAGAATTTTGGTTTTAAAATGACACCACGCTTTATTTTGCTGTACAATATGTTTACTTTGTTGTAATTCTGAAAATTGGGTGCATTAAATTGTTGTAAACCATGTTTAATTTCTTGTTCGTCGTAAAATTAAGAGTGAGGTTTCGTGCATTATAACTAGTATATATTATGTCAATTTACATACATATTGAACTAATTATTTTTTAAGTATTAAGTACTTGAAAAGTGTAACCTTGACTTTCTGGCTCATCTAATTACGATACGGGACCGAACGGCTCCTTTATGCTGATAAAACACTAATCAAATATAGTCTTAGCTAAGGCAATTGGCTTTGTGTAGTGGTGTTCTCGGGCAATATCCACATGAATTGAAAACCGAAATTGAACGAGATGTATAATCGAATTGAATTTGCCAAAATTGAATCGTATCGAATTTGCCAAAATCGAATCGAACCGAATTAAATATTCAATTTCGTTTTGGATTTGCTTTTGCCAAATTGAAAACCGAATTAAAGATAATGAGTCTTGGGTGTTCATCGGTTTGGATATTAAGTTTTTCATTTTATTAGTTCAACTAAAAATTTTTATGATTAAAACCCAATGACTCTTTATATTTAATTCGGTTTGGATAACTTTTTTTATATATATTTTGGGCCTTACAAAGTGTATATTCTGACACGCTCATACCTGCAATGTTTTCTTTTTTAGGCAACACATCATTATATTTGATATTATCGTATTATATACCGAGAAATAAATTGTGTTTACATCTTAAGGAATAATCTTCCTGGGTTTTTAATATGATATATATGACTCTCTGTGACATAGACTCGATAAAGGAATATATCCTTAAGCATTACTAAGGGTGTGTTTGGTCTGTGGATGTATTTAGATTTGGATTTGGTGTAGGTTTGAAAGAAAAATATAAGAGAGAAAATGATAATAAATTTAAATAATATTTATTATATAAACTACGGAGTAATTTATAATTTAAAATATAAATTTTATCAATATAAAAGCATAAGGTATCGTGGATATCAATAACACGTTATTGGTATGTCACCTCAGCGTCACATCATACACCTCTTAATAACTCACGAATAACTAAAACACACTCCCTCATAACACACCACTAACATGTTATTGGGTCACACAAAATACCTCACTAAAAATACTCAGTCACTAGCAATTAAAAAAAAACAAAAAACAAAAAAAAACACCAAACATCACAAATGGTTTGAGCTAGAGTAATGACTCAAATACTTTTGGCTCACGAATGGCACCAAATGGTTGTTGGAAAATTTAGTGCACTTGTGGGATTAGTTCACACCTTGAAATGGGTTAGGAGGTACGGAGTGTACACCCATAAGGTCCATGAACACCCTGACTCTAATAGTGGTTTGTATTGGTAGTGCTAGTAGAAAGTACTGCTGGTGAAAGTACTGCTAGTGGAAAGTACTGCTTGTGGAAAGTACTGCTTGTGTTTTTCACGATAGCGTGTTTCCATGATAGGCGTGTTTCCACTGAAGTGGTGTATCCACTGCTAGTGCTATGAAAGTACTGATAGCGGTGCTTCCATGATAGGCTGTATTTCCACTGCAAGTGAAAGTACTGCTAGTGGAAAGTACTTGCTTATGGAAAGTATGCTAAATGGCGATTACAACTGCATTATGACCATGTTTAATTGGTCATGTAACCACTAACGGCTATAATGGGGATAATTATGAGGCTATTAATGGGCCGATTAATACTCATAATTCCATTGGAATAGCTCAAGAGTAACCTCCTATAAATAGGAGATCGGATAATGCATGAAGGACACACAGAAAACGTAAACACTTATTAGCGAAAGGGTTATAGAATTGTGCCTAATTCTCTAACGGCATTTGGTCTTATCCCAAGTAGATATTCGTGATACTCAGGAATTAGGGTCGAATAGTTTACTTTGGAAAGTGATCACACGATTCCAAGTGATATCCGGTAACCACCTAGTGGTATTGCTACTGTCATTGATTGTCTTAACCCTGTTCTGGGAGATACCCACCAACAATCAAAGTAAACTATTTGTGATAATCAATGGCTGCTGCTGCAATGAAACACATGGCTTCAAACTTTGCCAAGCTTGATAAGTTTGAAGGGGTGGACTTTAGGAGATGGCAGAAGAAGATGCACTTCTTGCTGTCAAGCATGAGTGTGGTGTATGTGCTAACCACACCTATTCCTGATGATGGTGATGATGCTACTGTGGAGCGATCAGGGAGGAGGAGCAAATTGGAGAATGATGACTACATATGCAGAGGTCTTATTCTGAATGGTATGTCTGATTCTTTGTTTGATATTTATCAGAACTTTGAATCTTCCAAAGAACTGTGGGATTCCTTGGATGCCAAATATATGGCTGAGGATGCATCAAGTAAGAAGTTCCTTGTTAGTAATTTCACAAATTACAAAATGACTGATTCAAGACCGGTTATGGAACAATACAATGAACTTCTTGGAATACTTGGAAGGTTTACACAACACCAAATGAACATGGATGAGGCTATCAAAGTCTCGTGTGTCATTGACAAACTCCCTCCTTCATGGAAAGATTTCAAGCATACCTTGAAACATATGAAGGAGGAGTTAACTCTTGTTGAGTTGGGCAGTCATCTGCACATTGAGGAATCTCTCAAGGTGCAGGATAATGACAAGCCAAAGAGTGGCAATGCTACTGGTGCATCTGTTGTCAATATGGTGGAGCATAACAACTCCACTAGGTACAATGACAACAAAGGCAAACGCAAATATCATGATAACACAAGGGCAGATCCAAACAAGAAGGCAACACCTACTTGTTGGAAATGTGGCAAAACAGGTCACATTAAAAGGGACTGCAAGGGTGTTAAAATTGGTGGTAAAGCCAATGGATCAGGCACTAATGGTTCAGGGAGTGGTGGTTCAGCCAACTCACTGAAAGGTAAGAATATGTTTAATAAGTCTTTTCAGATTTATTATGTTACATATGTATCTGAATCTTTTTATGTGCGGGATGATGATGTTGCGTGGTGGGTTGACTCTGGTGCAACAGTTCATGTGTGTAAAGATAGAAGCTGGTTCAAGACTTATGAGTCACTGGATGATGGTTCTATTCTTCACATGGGAAATGAGTCAACAGCCTTGGTGCATGGTCGTGGTTGTGTAGATCTTAGGTTTAGTTCTGGAAAGATTGTAACTTTGTTTAATGTTATTCATGTTCCTGATATAAGGAAAAACTTGGTTTCAAGTAGTGTTTTGAATAATCATGGATATAAACAAGTTATTGAATCTGATAAATTTGTTCTTTCTAAATGTGGTATTTTTATTGGTTTTGGTTATTTATGTAATCAAATGTTCAGGCTTAATATTACCATTGACAGTGTTATTTCAGCTTTTGTGACCACATATGATCAGACTGATTCTACCCTTTGGCATGCTAGACTTGGTCATGTTCACTATAAAAGAATGCAAGATATGTCTAGGGATGGTTTAATCCCTGCTTTTGACATGGACACTGAAAAGTGTAAAACTTGCATGTTGACCAAGATAACCAAGAAACTCTTTCAGGGTGTTAGTCGTGAGACTAAGATCTTGGAGCTTATTCACAGTGACCTGTGTGATTTGCATGCCACTCCTTCTTTGGGGAATAAGAAGTACTTTGTGACATTTATTGATGATGCTTCTAGGTTTTGTTATGTTTATTTGTTACATACAAAGGATGAAGCATTAGATAAATTCAAAGTGTTTAAAACTGAAGTTGAATTACAACTTGGGTCTTTGATCAAAAGATTAAGGACTGATAGGGGAGGTGAGTACATGGATACTCAGTACTTTCAGTCTGTTGGAATAATCCATGAAACGACTGCCCCTTATACTCCTCAGCAAAATGGTATTTCCGAAAGGAAAAACAGGGTGCTGAAGGAGATGGTTAATTCCATGTTGTCCTATTCAGGACTGAGTCAAGGGTTCTGGGGTGAAGCTATGTTAACAGCTTGCTATTTATTAAATAGGGTTCCCAACAAAAGGAACAAGATTACCCCTTATGAACTCTGGACTAAAAGGAAACCCAACCTGAACTATCTCAGGGTCTGGGGTTGTAGGGCTGTTGTAAGACTCCCTGATCCAAAGCAAAAGACTTTGGGTGAAAGAGGCATTGACTGCATCTTTGTTGGATATGTTGAGCATTCCAAGGCTTTTAGGTTCTATGTTATTGAACCTAATGAATATGTTTCAGTTACCTCTATAATTGAATCAAGGGATGCAGACTTTGATGAGAATAGATTCTCATCAGTCCCAAGACCAAGTCAGAGGATTCCTAATGGAACTCTTGACACTGGTGTATCAGAGGTCCCTGATGATGAACCATTAGTGGTCCCTGATGAGGTTGTGGTTCAACAACCTGAACCTGTGCTCAGGAAGAGCAAAAGGGTCAGGAATCCAAAGTCATTTGGACCTGGGTTTCAACTATACTTAGTTGAAGGAACAAGGGATGAGGTCTCAGACCAATACTCCTATTGCTTCATTGTTGAGGATGATCCTAAGACATTTGAAGAAGCAATGAAGTCCCGGGATATTGCTTTCTGGAAAGAAGCAATCAATGATGAGATGGATTCCATCATGGGGAACAACACTTGGGTGTTGGTTGATCTACCTCCTGGTTGCAAACCTCTAGGTTGCAAATGGATTTTCAAGAAAAAAATGAAGATAGATGGAACTATTGAAAAGTTCAAGGCTAGATTAGTTATTCAGGGCTTTAAACAAAAGTCAGGGATAGACTATTTTGATACTTATGCCCCTGTGGCTCGTATCAGTACCATAAGACTGCTGATTGCTATGGCATCTATTCACAATCTGATTATTCATCATATGGATGTGAAGACAGCTTTCTTGAATGGTGAATTGGAAGAGGAGGTTTATATGAACCAACCTCAGGGCTTCATCTTGCCTGGCAATGAAAACAAGGTGTGTAAACTGATTAAGTCTCTTTATGGACTTAAGCAGACACCTAAGCAATGGCATCAAAAATTTGATTAAGTGGTTTTGTCTAGTGGTTATGTTCTTAACCAAGCTGACAAATGTGTATATAGCAAATTTGATGAATCTGGTAAAGGAGTCATCATTTGTCTATATATTGATGACATGTTGATTTTTGGCACTGACCAAAATCAGGTTAACCTGACAAAGGAATTTTTGTCATCAAGGTTCTCCATGAAGGATATGGGGGAGGCTGATGTTATCCTTGGTATAAGGATCAAACATGAAAGTAATAGAATTTCTATCTCTCAGTCTCATTATATTGAGAAGGTACTGAGGAAATTCAATTACTTTGATTGTACTCCAGTGAGCACACCTATGGATACTTGTGAGAAGCTGATGCCCAATCATGGCAAGGCTGTATCTCAACTTGAGTATTCTAGGGTAATTGGCTGCTTGATGTATGCCATGACTTGTACAAGACCTGATATTGGTTTTGCAGTGGGAAAATTGAGCAGGTATACTAGTAATCCTAGTGCTCATCACTGGCAAGCAGTTCAAAGGGTACTGAAGTATTTGAAGAGAACTATGGATTATAGTCTCTCATATACTGGTTACCCATCAGTGTTGGAAGGATACACTGATGCAAGTTGGATCAGTAACACTGAAGACAATTCGTCTACCAGTGGCTGGGTATTCCTACTTGGTGGAGGTGCAATTTCTTGGGCATCCAAGAAGCAAACTTGCATCACCAGTTCAACAATGGAATCTGAATTTGTGGCTTTAGCAGCTGCTGGTAAAGAAGCTGAATGGTTGAAAAACTTGCTTCTTGAGATTCCATTGTGGCCTAAACTTATAGCACCTATTTCTATCCGATGTGATAGTGCAGCTACATTGGCTAAGGCTTATAGCCAAATGTACAATGGTAAGTCTAGACACTTAGGTGTCAGACATAGCATGATTCGTGAGCTTATCATGAATGGGGTGGTATCTATAGAGTTTGTTAGATCTCAACAGAACTTAGCTGATCACTTGACGAAGGGTCTGGCTAGAGACTTGGTTATAAAGTCTGCTAAAGGGATGGGTTTAAGTCCAACTTAGTCACTGAATGCTAGGACACCCAACTCCCTCCTGAGGAAACTTGGGAGCTGATTTCAATGTGGAAAGCTGAACATTCAGTGGACTGGAGCACATGTTTTATTTACATCCCAAGGTTGTGCTCAGAACCTGCTGAAAGGAGGATGAAGTCTTTACTTCTTAATGGTTAATTTTCTTTGAAAAAGTGCTTGGCAGGAGCATGACTAAAGAGGAACCACCTATGTAAATGTTGAAGTTTCGCCGCTTCAGGAAGCTTTGGACTTTTAGCTTTTACAACATTTATGAATTTGGATATGTACACATGGCTTGTATAGTGTCAGGAGCTGTTAAGTGTTTGAAAACTTGTGTGTATATTATCTTCAGGTATTCAAATGGGTTGAAGGGTTCAATTCTTAGAACACCCTGATTCTCGAATATTTGAAACGTGTAATTTACTAAGATGGAAATTCAATCCTCAGGACATTTTCATTTATGCACATGTTTTGCTTGATGTTTATTTTAATGCAAAGGAAGTGAACTAAATTTGGGGAGGATTGTTGGAAAATTTAGTGCACTTGTGGGATTAGTTCACACCTTGAAATGGGTTAGGAAGTATGGAGTGTACACCCATAAGGTCCATGAACACCCTGACTCTAATAGTGGTTTGTATTGGTAGTGCTAGTAGAAAGTACTGCTGGTGAAAGTACTGCTAGTGGAAAGTACTGCTTGTGGAAAGTACTGCTTGTGTTTTTCACTGATAAGCAGTGTTTCCACTGATAGGCAGTGTTTCCACTGAAGTGGTGTATCCACTGCTAGTGCTATGAAAGTACTGATAAGCAGTGCTTCAACTGATAGGCTGTATTTCCACTGCAAGTGAAAGTACTGCTAGTGGAAAGTACTGCTTATAGAAAGTACTGCTAAATGGCAATTACTACTGCATTATGACCACGTTTAATTGGTCATGTAACCACTAACGGCTATAATGGGGATAATTATGAGGCTATTAATGAGCCGATTAATACTCATAATTCCATTGGAATAGCTCAAGAGTAACCTCCTATAAATAGGAGATCTGATAATGCATGAAGGACACACAGAAAACGTAAACACTTATTAGCGAAAGGGTTATAGAATTGTGCCTAATTCTCTAACTGCATTTGGTCTTATCCCAAGTAGATATTCGTGATACCCAGGCATTAGGGTCGAATAGTTTACTTTGGAAAGTGATCACACGATTCCAAGTGATATCCGGTAACCACCTAGTGGTATTGCTACTGTCATTGATTGTCTTAACCCTGTTCTGGGAGATACCCACCAACAGTGGTGTTATAGTTTGGCTCACCAATAGCACGAAAAATGGACCTTTGGCATGTTAAATACTCCGAGATTATGGCCGATCATGTTCACCAAGAAATGACCCGAAATTGGATCTAATGTAGAACACGAAAAGTTGTTGAGGTAAGATGAGAGCCCACATATTTGTAATCCTGGACTTTTTGCCACGGCTGATAGAAACCAAATTTTGAGCATTCAATCCATTATTGAGGGCCACTGCATATACCAAATTATGAACTTTTACCATGACGGCTTAAAATCCATGGAAAACCCCATTAACCAAACACACTCTAAAAAGTTGTAATTAATCAACCATTAAAAAAAGGAGATTGTTGTGCAGACTAAGCACAGTGCGTGCCAAATCCATGTGACTACTAGGGTATTAATTGTACACTGATCATTATTGTGATAATTTGACATAATGACAAACTAAAAAAAAACAAACTGCCACATGACTCATGAAGTAGAAGAACAAATACAATATAATTACCAAAAAAGGAAGTGTTAAATTCCAGAGCCGTAGCGAGGTATGCAACCGTACTAGCCCTGAAATGTTAAGGGTTTTTCTTATTATGTGCTTTAGGGCACATGATAAAAAGTGAAAAAATAAATAAAAGTATATGGGGATTCACAAAAAATAAAATTTTTATTATGTACTTGTGTCCTTTTTTGTGGATCCCCATGTAGTACTTTTTTCACTTCTTATCATGTGCCTTAGGGCACATAATAGAAAAACCCAATGTTAAAAGCCTCGTAGTTTACGTTTTAGTATGCATTTAGGGCCTTAAAATATATCACACCGATGAAAGCTTTAGGCTGAATCCAGTAACATGAATCGAGTGTCGATCGAGAGGCATTTCGATCGATTCCCATATCGATCTCCCCACTGTGGTTGTTATCGATCGCCACCAAAATCAAGCAAGTCGATCGCCTGCTCGCTCGATATTCAAACCATTTAACGTTGCAAAGTTAAAAAAAAATAAATAAATAAATCCCTTGTAACCGTTGCAAAGTAAAAAAAAATCTTACCCTATAAATACACAATACAAAAACACTTCAATCCACAAATCTATTTCACACAATTCAAACTCAAAATACTTCTCAACACAAGATTTATTATGGTTTGCCGTCTCCCCCATTCCGTTGAAGATATGCAAGTGTACGTTAAAAATCAATGCAATATCGACGATGAGGCTCGAAAAAACGCTATTATAAGCGTCATCGAATTGTTTGACCAGGCGAAGGCGGAGAAGGAACAAATGAGACAAAACTATCAGAGTTGCAACGACATTACTCCTGAAAGAAAAGCTGTGATCGACAAATTTTTGAAAGATCAAGCCCGCAAAGATCGCGAGGTTGCTGACAAGTTGTGGCGGTGTGTTTCGAAGATAACGAACAACGTCAGCACCAAAATCAATTGGAGCTATCGGGAGAACAAAGACGATGGTGTAGACGAGGAAGATTTTGCTCGCTTCGAGGGATTTGCCGGTTCTCGTACTCCCTCGTATGACTCTGCATGCGGGGAGCATTTAGATTGATTTATGTATTTCGTATTGTTTTTATTTAGCATTATAACTATAACGTTTTAATTATTAATGAAATTTTATTTTGTGTTAAAAATGTTTTTTTTTAAGAAAAAAAAATAAAAAAATGAAGTTGGTCGCCCTTACTGGGGCACCTAATCGCCTGAATGTCGCTGGAGAGAGAAAGCTGACGTGACAGGGAAAATGAGAGGGATTGAATCCCCCTACTGGGGCAGCCTTAGATACCTAACTATTTTGTTTGACAAGTTGCATTAAGATATATTTAAAATCCACTTGAACGCATTTTAAAGACACTGAAAAGAAATGAACACAAACTAATTTTTAATTTTTGCACAAGTCTTTCAAAAACTTGCAATAACTCTATCGAATTCCCTTACATTAGACGTTTTATAAAAGATTATTTAATGTTGTTTTACTTAAAATTAAGGTGACAATATAGTAATATACTTAGGGTCCGTTTGGTATGGAGGTGTGGAAAGGATTTTAGATTGATGTGACATTAATAAAATGTTTGGTTTGAGTTTTGGGTTACGGTCACTGTTCTAAAAGGCTCGCAAAGGCTTCGCAAAGGCGTGAGGCTTGGTCATGCCGCCACGCCATGCCGTCACGCCGCCTTATGGCACAAGTTTTTTGTAAACTCGATATTTATGAGTTATAATATAAATATATAAATATTTTCATACTTTTTGACGCCTTATGCCACGCCTTATAAACGCAAAAACTTCGCCTTAGCTGCAAAGGCGTGAGGCTTGGTCATGCCGCCATGCCCCGCCTCACGCTATTTATAACCTTGTACGGTACAGTATTTGATACCTTCAAATAATACTTTTAACGAAAGTCATATACATAAGTTGGTTTCCTTACAATTTGTTTTGATTTACCGACAATATGCAAAAAGTCAACTTTCTTTTTGTTTTTATGAATTCTTAGCCACAAGTTTTCACAGAAAAATCAACAATCCTTTTTTTATGTTAATTTTATTTTTAAAAATATTACTTTTATTTTTATACATTTTAAATATAAAATTGTTTTCTCTCTCCTATATCAAAACCAAATCTAAATCCTAATCCAAATTCAGGGGCCATTTGGTTTGTGGGTTTAGATTGGGTTTGGGTTAGAAAAGTGAACCCACCTCACTTTTAAGTGTTTGGTAGTATTTGGGTTTGGATTTAATACCAAATAAAAAGGATTGTGTTAAAGTAAGGGGAAGTGGTAGGTTTTAGGATAAAAAAATATGACCCACTTTATTTTCTCTCTATCTCTCTCTTCTCACATTTTATATAAATCATTTTTTTTAAATATAATATAATTTTAAATATTTTTCTCTCTCCTACATTAAATTCAAATCCAAATCCTAATCTACAACTTTACATTCAAATCCAAATCCTAATCTAAACCCATCTATAAACCAAACGGGCCCTCAAATCTAAATCCTAATCCAAATCCTAAACCCACCAACAAACCAAACAGGCCCTTATTATACTCCTTAGATACTATTGTCTTGGTCTAACACATATATATCTTTAATTTAATGCGGTGACAGATTCAATATCGATAAATATAAGGCAAATAACATAAAAAAGTATTCAATTTAAGGTATGTTTTCAATTAAGGTGCTTCACTTTTTTTCTTGCACAAAAAGGCGGCCAACTTTTTTTTCGCCGATTTAGTTTTTTTTTCTCACTTCCGTTAACCCACTAACGACCATTTTGTTTACTAGTTTACATGTTTGATCATTGAGTTTCTATAGTCATTTCATGTATAGTTTCCACCACCACCCACTACCACCACCACCAACCGCCACAACCGCTACCACCTGCCACCTCTACCACCATCGTTCACCACCACCATCACCACCCTCCCCCACCACCACCATCCACCACTATCACCAATCGCCGCCACCATCACCAGCCGCCACCACAACCCACCACCTCCACCACCACCACCGTTTGCCACCACCACCACTAACTAGGGATGGCAACGGGTCGGGTTCGGGGCGGGTTTTAGTGAACCCCGTACCCGTGTATAATATCCAAACCCGAACCCGCCCCAATACCCGATGAGTACCCGATTATTATTATCCACCGGGTTATCGGTTTTCTCCGCGGGTATCGGTTATCCCCAATTAAAATCATCGTTGTACAACTCAACCTAAAAATAACCAAAACACCCTAATATTCAAAGTTTTAGAAGTTAAAGAAAACGACTTCAATATTCGTAATGTTTGAAGATTAAAGAGTTAATGTGTCATATGTATGAGAATTAAAGCGTCAAGCGTAAGTGTTAATTTAATAGTTTGTAATTACCAAGATATATGCTATTAAGGAGTAGAGTAGAAAAAAAATTATACAAGGTTAAGAGCTCAAAACTTATTAGGACCTTATATAAATTAGCAAAAAAAACGGGTACAAATTCGGGTATACGGGTACGGGTAAACGGGCGGGTATTACTAGAACCCGTACCCGAAAAGAAAAGAATATATCTACCCGAACCCGTATCCAAACCCGCGAACCCGCCCCCGAACCCGACCCAACCGGTTCGGGTTTCGGTTTTCCCCATCGGTTTCGGGTGCTTTTGCCATCCCTAACACTAACTTCCGTCGCCACATCAAACAATTAATTAACCAACCCTCGGTGGTGGTGGCACAGGGTGGTAATGAGTAGTGGTGGTGGCGGCTAGTGGTGGTGGTGTAGGTAGCGGGTGGTGGTGGCGGATGGTGGTGGTGGCATATGGTGGTTGTGGGTAGTGGTGGTGGTGGTGATAGACGATGGTGGTGGGTGGTGGAGGTGGTGGGTGATGGTGGCGGTGGCTGGTAGTGGTGGTGGATGATGGTGGTGGGTAGTGGTGGTAAACAATGGTGGTGGCGGCGACAGGTGGTGGTGGCGGCGACATGTGGTGGTAGTGGGTGGTAGTAGAAACTATAAATGAAATGACTATACGAACTCAAGCACCAAACATGTAATTTACTAACGAAATCGTCGTTAGTGGGTTAACGGAAATGAGGAAAAAACCTAAATCGGCTAAAAAAAGTTGGTCGCCTTTATGTGCAAGAAAAAAAAGTAGAGTACCATGATTGGAAACAGACTCTAAGTTGAGTGTCTTTTTGTGCCATTTGATCATAAATATAAGGTGCATTTAAGAAATTAACGAATACAAGAAATACGAGCCTTTAAGACCATGTGTGTTGAGAGAAAAAGTATATTTTTGACCCGATTTTACGCGACACGGAAAAATACATTTGATTCACAGACATTTTCAGGGAATCCTTTCGATCCTCGCCTGGTTCGATGACCTATATAAGATAGAGAAACACGTTAACAAAAATGAACTTCAGAAACTATGTTATTAGCATGAGAAATTTTTAAAAGCCATTTTCTTTTGTCACAGTAATAGAACCGCGAAAGTTGTTGGGTGAGATGGAATAGTATTATTTTTTTATCGAAAGTAAAGAGGTCTTGTGGTGGGAAATTTACATGCCAAGAACCTTGCATTACTCTAAAAATGGAAATGGTGTTTCCGAATGAAAATGAATATATAAAAAAAACAAAAAAACAAAAAAAAAACAAAACACGGCTCTTTGGAGAAAAGTTATTAAAGGTTTGTATGGTGAGGACGAAGGTTTCTGCTCTTGTTCTAACAATAGAGGTTTTCATGGTACTTGAACAATTTTATCAATGCCGTATCTAATATTGAGGAGTTAGATGGGTCTTTGAACTCCTCCTTCAAGCTAAAAGTTTCTAATTGTTTGAATACTCTTTTTTTTTGGAAAGATAAATGGCGTGTGAATGGCTCTCATCTAAAGGATTGTTTTCCTCAGCTCTTTTCTCTTGACTCTTTCCCTGATTGTACCATTAGTGATCGTTGGGGCCTCGTAAATGATTATTGGTGTGGGTTGTGGTCGTAGCGTTCTCCCTTTCGAGGTCGTGCTCTCAATAAGCTATCTTCTCTTATATATCTTATTGGTAACACGGCGTTGTCTAGTGATGGTATTGATAATTGGGTTTGGGTTAAAGACGCTTCAAGATCATTTAAGGGCAAGACTCTATCTGCCCAGATTCAAGATAATATTTTTGTGGAAAACTACAAGGGGGAGTTGAATAGTTTTACCGATTAAAACTTCGTTTTAAACTATTAAGATCGACTTATGTCAATATATTTGATGTGTGCGTTGGATGTTGATAGATAAGCATATAAATAAGTAATGCAAAGATAAAGAGTAAGAAACACAAAACCACGACGCAAGTATTTATAGTGGTTCGGCTACAAGGACACCTTCCTTGCCCTACTCCACTCCCCGAGTTACCTACTCAAGAGTTCGTAAGCACTACACAACACAAGCTCCTTGTGGCGGAGAAGCCTTCACAACGTCGCCTACCCTTTATCCGGTACAAGGCTAGACACCGGGTTCTTCCACGAGGTAGAACTAAACCTATCACAACGTTGCCTACACTTTATCCAGTACAAGGATAGATACCGAGTTCAATTACAAAGGAGGAACTACTACCCAACACTACACAACACCTATCCCAAAGGAGACACACTCCTTATTACAACATCATCAAGGATATCAATATCCTTTAACCCAAACTAACTATCTTGTACATCGATGCACCATATCGATTGTACACCCTTAACACCTTTCACTAATGCCTTTGACACGACCCTTTGGCACCTTTCACTAATGCCTTTGACACGAACCTTCGGCACCTTTCACTAATGCCTTTGATACGAACCTTCGGCACCTTTTACTAATGCATTTGACACGACACTTCTAAGGAGGGAGGAAAGAAATATCAACAAGATAACTTCAGTAGTCTTGATGATGACGAAGCTTGGCAACCCATGGACTTGAGCTTGCTCGACTTCAAGAGGTGGTGATCTAACCTTTAAGAGGAGCCTAGAGAATCACACAAACACAAAACTACATAGAAAGATGCTTTGGATCTGAGGTTAGAGAGTTTACAATACTAAGAGAAAGTATGTGTAAAAGGGGTAAGTTACAATGAAGAAATGGTTCACTATTTATAGGCAAAAACCTCTACTGTTCCACGGATCCCTTACTTGAGGGATCCGTCCAGTGTAATCTTGGGGATCCGTGGACGCTCCTCAATATTTGGGTTATGGGTCATGGATCATGGGTCATGGGTTATGGATTTTGGGTCATGGGCACCCAAATAGATACAATGAATCTAGACATTAGATCATGGGTCATGGACCATGGATAATACCCAACATGACTTCATGCATGATGTCATGCAATGGGTCATGGGTTATGGATCAAGCTCCATGGGTATGGTTCATGGACTTTGGGTTTTACCCAACTACATTCAATGTCTAGTCAATGGGTCAAGTACTTAGATTTTTACCCATTACAATATATACTAGGTATGTATATATATATACCCATTTCCATATTATGTAAACACTAGTTGTTATACATATACATTTCTATAAAATGTAAACACTATTACTTGTTTAGTGTTTTATATGAAAATGTAAGTGTGTTAGTAAACTATTGGCTCAAACCATTTTCGTATTTTATTTGTTTCGTTAAAATGATTTTACGTTTGTTATCGACAAAACAATAGAAGATCGTAAAATATAAATAAACGTTTTAACATCTTATTTGTATTAACAATCTCCCCCTTTTTGTTGATGACCAAACA
This sequence comes from Chrysanthemum makinoi, assembly GCA_910596185.1. NCBI lineage: Eukaryota > Viridiplantae > Streptophyta > Magnoliopsida > Asterales > Asteraceae > Chrysanthemum > Chrysanthemum makinoi. The sequence goes on from OU343221.1 coordinate 254,538,816, forward strand.
TAAGATTATTTTAAGGAAAAACTAAAATTCGTAAAAGTTTGAATTGGAGTTTTTACTCTCTTCTCCTCCTTTTTGTCGAAACAAAAAGAGCGTCGAAAAGAAACTAACACATTGTTTTAAGAAAAACATGTGAAAAGTAAAAGTATGAAAAATAGAGAGTGAGAGAAGAGAATAATTCTCGTCTTAGCTCCCCCTTGACGGGTGCTTCCCTTTGTTGAGGGCATCAAGTAATTAGGAAAACTAAGCGAGTGTTTTGCAATTTTGTTTGCAAATGGTTTCGTCTTTTTGACGAACATGCTTCCCCTTGATGAGTGCTCCTTTGTGAGGAGGACGTCTAGTAGTAATGTAATCCTATGTGAAAGTATTGCAAGTGTTTTTGCAATGTTTTGCTTTGACAGGAAGCTCTCCCTTGTTGAGGGTGTCAAAGTCTTCAAGTGTATATTGAAAATCTACAAAACAAATGTTAGAAAATAAGTATATGATGCATAATTTCCTGCAAATGAGACTCAAATTAGTAATTAAAAAGGTCTTCTGTTACACGGATCCCACGGTTCCTTCCTGGGAGGGATCCGTCTAGACCAAATTGAAGGATCCGTCTACATGCATTCTCATGACAGCAATGTAGATGTAAAATGTGGTGTCAACATCAATAAAAGTTATATATTGAGATACTAAACATGTTTTCATAACCAATTAGCATACAACAAGTACCATCATTTAACAAAACTAGAGAAATGATATATATAACTCTAAAACTAAGAAAATTATCTAAACATGAAGTATGATTCCTAATCAATCTAAGTTAAGCTTAAGACTAGAATACTGATAAGGTTTTAAAATGTATCTTTTTGAGGGGTCGTTTAAGCCCTTATTTGATCAATTTTGTATCCGTTATTACTTAATATCGTTCCTTTTCACTTTTTAGGTATCTTGAAGGCAAAATGCTGGAATGACACTTATTCGGACGAAAAGGCGCGAATATACGAAGAAAATGGCCAAAGTCAAGAATCGAGACACTCAGGCTGCTGGAACTGAAGGGGACGGCGTCAGGCACAACTAGTGACGCCGTCGGACAAATTTTGTGATGGCTCAGTAGCTAAATTTCTCATTTACAAGTGACGGCTTCAGGTTTTAAAAGAGCAGGGCGTCACACTCAGAAGACCTAGATTTGATCCAGACGACTTCAAAGACTGAAGGGGACGGCGTCACAAGCATAAGGTGACGCCGTCGCAAGACTAACGTGGCCAAGACGAAACCCTAATAACGGCGACCCGACGGCTTCACAAATCAAAGGGTGACGCCGTCGCATGTGCAATCTTATATATAGAATCCGAATTTTTTAGTTTTCAGTGTGTAGTTGATGACGTATAGTCTACATTCGGGTCACTAACCCGACCAATGATCGCTACTAGCGAGCCCAGTACGTCTGGGCTAACCCAGTAACGGTTTGGGCCCACGAAGGCCCAAACCCAAAGTTATTTATGGGTTAAGATATATCTCTTATTTTCGGAGATATGTATCCTATGACCGACTTAGGCGGGATACGCCGAAGTTTGGGGAACACGCAACCAATAAGGATTGCGTGTGTATATAAAGGGCATCCCAGCCCTCATTAAAGGTACGATCTACAAACCCTAATTCTTAAATATACCCTCAAACCGATTACTTACTCTCACGCCGGAGGATAATCGTGGGAGACAATCCCACGGTAAGCCTAACGGTGTTTTCTGTTTTCTTAGTGCGCAGGTCTCAAGCATTAAGATATAATTGATACGGAATCGGACCCAAATAAGGAACGCCCAACTTTTGTATCAACAAGTGGCGCCATCCGTGGGACCCTAACACTAAGAACTAGAATGACGAAACAAGGAAACCAAAACCAGCGATCGCATGGCGACTTGCAAGGAAAGAAACAGCAAGGCGGATCAACCTTCAAACAGGCCTCTGGAACAACCAGTGCAGCTAAAAACCAAGGTTCAGATCTGGTCTTCCCAACAGTGGAACAGCGCACGGGGACAACCCATGCCACCACAACAACAACCAACGTGGAAGAGCCACCGCGTAATCTCTTTACCACTCCCCTACCGGAAAAGGATCTCACAAAAACACCAGGCGCACCTCTCCGAAACAGGAGCCCAGACATGGAAACGGATGCCTTTGCGCTGGAAGGAGTTGCGCCTGAAGTAGCGCCAAGTGACTTTGTGTCTCAAAACTACGAAACCTTGGCCACTCTCATGCAAGAGGAAGCAAAAAAGAGGTCGACTCAGAGCTTGAAATCCTGACTAAACTTTGACACAGAGTATGAGGCATCTCCGTCGCGCCTTCAGAAGGAGAAGCGCGGGAAAGATAACCGCAGGCCTCCAGTGTTTACCAGAGTTGGGAAGAGGGTTAAGAATGATGCTGCAGCTGACCTGCAGTATCTGGGAGAATCTGACGAGGATGGGCGGCGTACCAGTATCCATGATAGGCTTGGAAACCGTAGGGTTCATGACAGACTGGGGCGACGACGCTCCCCAAATGGAAACTCTTCAAGTTCAGAATCTGGGAACAGTGGGCGTAAGCGCCGAAAGAGAAGAAGTTCATCCTCTAATTCCTTAGACGGTCTGCGCAAGCGCCGACAAAGAGAAAGTACTTTATCTGGTGATTCCTCGGACAACGAGGATAGCGAGACTGGACACTGGAAATCCAGGGGAAGGTATCGCGACCAGGAGGAGGAGGACTTATCCCTTCCCTGGCGTCGCCAAAAGGTTGACGCGTTCACTCGGCGCATCAGTGACTTCTCAGAAAATAAAAGGAGGCGCATGCCCGCCAATGTGAAAACCTATGATGGAACAGGTGACCCTGACGATCACCTAAAAATTTTTGAATCAGCCGCTACTATCGAAAACTGGCCACAACCTGTGTGGTGCCACATGTTCAATTCCACATTAGTGGGAAACGCACGAAACTGGTTCAGTAAGCTTCCACGTAGAAGCATTAATGGCTTCGAAGAGTTGCGGAAGGCGTTTCGCCTAAACTTCACTCAAAGGAAAAAGTGTGCTAAAAACCCTATCGAACTCGCTAGAGTGAAACAGCGCCAGGGGGAATCCACAAGCGCCTACGTGGAGCGCTTCAAAGATGAGTGCATACAAGTCAAAGCATGCCCCGAAGTGCTGAAGATCTCAGGGTTCATGAATGGGATCAATAACCCAGAACTCATAAAGAGGCTGAATGACAAAATTCCCCAATCATTTGATGAACTTATGAAGCGTACAAGGTCCTTTATCCAAGGAGAAGCAGCCGCGGCGGATAGCAGGAAAGGTTACTCCAACTACATGTCACAGGAACAACCTCGGAGACAATCCACTAACCAGAGTAGCAACCGCAACAGGAATTACCGCAGCCAGGGAAGTGGACGGGATAATGATAAATACACCCCGCTAACAAAAACTCCAAAAGAAATATTTGTGACAGAAGGTGCAAACTTCCCAAGACCCCCACCAATGCGCACCCCAAAAGATCGATGCGTGGGAAGCGGATACTGCGACTACCATGGACAGAAGGGCCACACTACTAATGAGTGTGTTCAATTGCGCCAACTAATAGAAAAACTGGTAAAAGAGGGCAGATTGGACCACTTAGTCAAGAACATCAAGGAGGGAAAAGATAAGCAGAAGACTGGGAACAAGAAGGAAGCACCCAAAGATAAGGCTGACATCATATACATGATACAATCATGGCAGCGAGTAACCAGGCAGAAGGTCAGCCAGAAATTTTCTCGTGGAAGTGAAATCTCTTTCCCCACCTTGACTGCGGACAACGCAGTACTAGAGCCGCTCACCGTTGAAATTAATGCGGGGGGTCACGATATCCACCGCATGTATATTGATGGAGGAGCATCGGCAGACATAATGTATGAACACTGCTTCAAGCGACTGCGACCTGAGATACGCAGTCAGTTAAGCCCGGTCATGACAGCGCTGACTGGTTTTACAGGAGAGAAGATATGGCCTATGGGGCAAATACGCCTGCTAGTCAGTGTAGGCAATAAAGAACACTCCGCGATAGCCTGGATGGATTTTATGGTGATTAAATCCCCTTCTCCATACAATGGCATTATCGGGAGACCAGGGATATCAGCCATGCGCGCAATACCGTCTACAGCACATGGGATGCTCAAGTTCCCAGTGGAAGGTGGTATTGTTACGCTCTACAATGCCACTGTACCACATAGAGAATGTAACACGATTGCATGCGAGATAGCACCCATTCCAGAACAGCGCGCAACCAAAGTTCCAAATCTGAAGGTTGCAATTCATCCTGATTATCCAGAACAGGAAGTATCGATCGGAGGATCACTGTCGGACAACGGCAAGACAGCTGTATGCGCACTCTTACAAAAGAACCTGGATATCTTTGCATGGGAGCCAAAGCACATGACTGGGGTACCATGCTCAATAACAGAACACAAGCTGAGAATCCGACAAGGATACTCACCGATATGCCAGAAGAAGCGCGGCCAAGCTCCAGAACGCGCACAAGCAATTCTGGCAGAGGTACACAAACTTGTGGAGGCAGGTATCATGAGAGAAGTCTACTACCACGACTGGCTTTCCAACCCAGTAATGGTAAAAAAGAGCAACGGTAGCTGGCGGATGTGTGTTGACTTCACAGATCTCAAGAAGGCATGTCCACAAGACTGTTACCCACTACCGGAGATAGACTGGAAGGTAGAGTCTTTGTGTGGATACCCACTTAAATGCTTCCTGGACGCATACAAAGGATACCACCAGATCCAGATGGCTAAAGAAGATGAGGAGAAAACGGCCTTTCATACAAGCCAAGGCGTTTATTGCTATACAAAAATGCCCTTTGGCTTGAAGAATGCAGGCGCCACCTATCAGCGGTTAGTAGATAATGCATTCGAAAAACAGGTGGGCCGCAACTTAGAGGTTTACGTTGACGACTTGGTTATAAAGAGCCATACTGAGGATGAGTTGGTGCGCGACATTGAGGAAACATTTAGGACTCTCAAAAAGATCAACATGAAGCTAAATCCTAAGAAATGCACTTTTGGCGCTACAGAAGGCATGTTCCTCGGATACTTGATAGAACCAGATGGCATTAAACCATGCCCAGAAAAAACTAAGGCTGTCATTGAACTTCCCTCACCGCGCACGCTGAAGGAAGTCCAATCTCTCAATGGAAAACTGGCAGGCCTAAATAGATTCTTGTCCAAATCAGCAGACAAGTCGCTCCCTCTTTTCAAAACACTCAAGAAGTGTATCAAAAAGGGAGATTTCCGCTGGACTACAGAGGCGGAAGAAGCCTTTACACAGCTTAAACAACACCTGGCAACGCTCCCCACACTCGTAGCACCCCGACCAGGGGAAGAATTAATTATGTACTTATCCGCGACTCATGGAGCAGTCAGCGTAGTACTGCTAACGGATAGGAATTCAGTACAAACACCTGTGTACTTCGTAAGCAAAGGTCTGAAGAAAACAGATATTAATTACAGCGCAATGGAGAAGTTGGTCTTGGCGTTAGTGTTCGCCGCCAAACGGCTGCGCAGGTACTTCCAGGTGCACCCCATAGCAGTGATAACAGACCAACCAATCAAGCAAATTATCTCCAAACCCGACGCATCAGGACGACTACAGAAGTGGAGCGTGTTACTAGGTGAGCACAACATCTCTTACAGACCACGTACTGCAATAAAAGGGCAGGTATTAGCAGATTTCATCATCGAAAAACCAGACACTGATGATGCACCCGTACCAAGCAATAAGGAACTACAAGATCCATGGATCTTGTTCACGGATGGATCCTCATGCGTGGATGGGTCAGGAGCATGCCTCATCCTTACAAATCCGGAAGGTATGGAATCCACGTACGCACTGCGTTTTGAATTCACAGCGACAAACAATGAGGCAGATTATGAAGCCCTAATTGATGGACTACGCATTGCAGCACGGATGGGTGTACGCAACCTGGAAGCAAATGTGGATTCCTGGCTAGTAGCCAATCATGTGTTGGGCGAATACGTGGCTAAGGAGGAAAACATGATCCAATACCTAGACAAGACCAAGTCACTAATTCAGAGTTTCGACAGGTTCACAATCAAGCAGATTCCTAGAGGGGAAAATCGAAAGGCGGATGCGCTAAGCAAGATTGCATCCACAAGCTTCGCTCACCTGTCAAAACAAGTGTTGGTGGAAACGTTGAAGAGCAAGTCCATCTCAGAGATGGAAATATCCACGGCAATAGAGGAGGAAGGTCCTACGTGGATGACACCAATAATGGAATTCATAAGCAAAGGTGTATTGCCCCAAGAGCAGAAGGAAGCTCGAAGGATACGGCGCATGGCACAGAGGTTTGAACTGCGAGACGATATATTATACCGACGCTCCTTCCTGCAACCATGGCTCCGCTGTGTCGGCCCCTTGCAAGCAAACTATGTACTCAGGGAAATCCACGCCGGCTAATGCAGCATGCATTCGGGACCACGGTCCGTGGTGGCGCGCGCTTTACGGTCAGGATATTATTGGCCCACCATGCACCGTGATGCGCGAGACTTGATAAGAAAGTGCGGCGACTGCCAGGTTCACAGAACTGTTCCACGCCAACCACAACATGAACTAACACCCATTACGGCACCATGGCCATTCTACAAGTGGGGTATTGATATTGCAGGTCCCTTCCCTGTTGCAGCAGGAGGATTAAAGTTCCTCATAGTCGCCATAGATTACTTCACCAAGTGGATTGAAGCAAAGGCAGTTGTAACAATTACGGGCAATCAAGTCAAACGCTTTGTTTGGGAAAATATCGTATGCCGCTTCGGACTACCTGGAGAAATCATCTCGGACAACGGGAAACAATTCTGTGACAATCCCTTCAAGGACTGGTGCGAGAAGTTGAATATCACGCAACACTTCGCATCGGTTAAACATCCACAAACCAATGGCTTAGTAGAGCGTGCAAATCGAAGTCTGGGCGAAGGAATTAAAGCACGTCTGGACAAGCACAAAGGAAGGTGGGTAGAAGAATTATCGCATGTTCTGTGGGCGCACTGTACTTCAATCAAATCTAGCACGGGAGACACCCCCTTTTCTCTAGTCTATGGGACAGAGGCCGTCATACCTGCCGAAATTGGAATGCCAACTATTCGCACTGCTGAAGTCAATGTGACAACCAATGATGACGAGCGGCGTATTGACTTAGACCTGTTGGAAGAAAGACGCGAGCGCGCAGCTATATGTGAAGCAAGGTCGAAGTCAAAAATGAAGGGATACTATGATGCTAAAGTGCGAAGTGTTTCATTCAGACCTGGTGACTTTGTATACCGCGCCAATGATGCGAGCCACGCAGAAGACACAGGCAAACTTGGACCGAAGTGGGAAGGACCCTATGAGGTCACTGAAGTATTAGGAACAGGCGCGTACAAGCTACGAGACATGGACGGTCGGGAACTACCGCGCACATGGAACATTTGCAATCTTAAGCGATGTTACCTCTAGGAATGGCTATGGCCCAGAGCACGGACACTCTTGCACTTTAGTGAAACGCACAATAAATATCCGTGTATTTACATTTTGTTTTACTTAGGGAAATGTCTTACTTATTTTCTTTTATAAAAACTTGCAAGTATTAATAAAATGTCGCGGTTTCTAGCTAACTCCGCGACACATTTCAATTTGTTATTTCCATGTATCTTATGTCTTAACATTTTCTATCTCTTGCCTACATGGCGTGCATGCACTTAATAAACCCACGATGGTAAAAGGATGAGTGAACCTACTAAATAACTCGTTGAGTAAGAGGGTTGCAAACCCATCAACATTGGATCATGTATCCTTGTTAAACACCTTGTTCTCAAGACGTTGGAATAAGTTATGTACGCATCTCACGACGGGTGCGCAACAACGCATACGGTGCACGTTTAACAAATTAGGAATCAAGACACTTGACTCCTTGATATGATATTTACAGTACGCTGCATATCACACCATACACGATTATGATAAAACATACTTAGAAATTATGTTTTAAGTATACCATGAATTTCACACACTGTTATGAACTTCATATATTATCCGCGCTTATACAATAGTTTGTTTCTTATACAATACACACGTTTTTTATGGAAAGACAAGTCACTAAGGACAAATATTATAAGTCACAATAATGTTCCATTAAGTACCATGCGTGCTTACAAAACGATGTTTACTTTACAAGTTACTACCTACATACTATTACAACGTCTAAGAGACGAATTTCCTACACAGCTTGCAGCGTCTCCAACCTCATTCAGCTTCTTCAGTAGGTCGGAATCTTGGCGCGATACCGTGGCAACACTAACCGGTATCCCATCAGATCTGGGAAGATGGGCCGCGCCAATACCGCACAAAACAGCCTTACCTTTAATCCCTTCCTTTTTGGCAAGTCTTGTAGCATGCGCTTCCAACACCTGCTTCAAGGGCACTTCCTTCTCCAAAGCGAAGGGATTCAAGATATCTTTGGGGCGAGCAAATATTGGCACTTGGAGTTGAGATTCATCGGGTTTCAGAAAATGATCCAGCTGCGCTTCCGCATCTTCACCAAGATGTCGAGCTAAGGTTAGCCCCTGCATAATAACCCCTATCGGATAATCCTGGTCGCGCTCTAACTCAGAAATCCTGGGAAGCTCCAATGCCTTCATCTTCTCCATAGCAGCCACCAGCTCATCATATGATTGCGCGTTATACCCGGGTACCTTATCAGCAGGCACCTTCAACAAGTTTGCCTCATGAAGCTCCTCAACAGCCTCTGCCTTACCCCGCGCCAATGCGCACTGCACCACTCCCCCAAAGGCGTCCACTACTTCCTTCGACTCCAATGTACTGAGCGCAGCAAGTCGCAGACCATGTCCAATTAGCCACCTGCGCTCAGCGATTGAAGATAGGAGTTGGGGATATAACTCCTCGTCGTACTCCAGGCTGAGCTTACGCAGCTTCATCTCCTGCGCTTCCAATGCACTGGTCATAGTGGCACCAAAGTTTTCCAATTGCGAGGACAACTCTTCCTTGCCCTTCTTCAGATACTTCAGCGCCCAGAGACACGAAGCCTTGTACCCTGACGACTCAGCACGCTCTTGGCTTATTTGACCCATCAGCGCCATCTTCTCTTCAGCCAGCTTTTGGGCATACGTACTAAGGCCCTATGCCTCAACCCTGGCTCCAGCCAACTGCGCCTCTAGCGACTGGCTGCGCCTCTAGCGACGCGATTTTTTGATCCTTTTGCGCGCCTTGGCTACCTTCCTCAGAAACTTTAGCCTTTAGCTTCTCCACTAGTGAAGCTTGATGCGCAACCGCCTGCATCAACTCCTCAACAAGCTGTTCCATGGGCGCATCCCCAGCCGCCAATGGCTCAGCGTTTTTGCTGTCTGACTTGGAGAAATCAGAATGCACAGGACTATCTCTGGGGGGCGACTCCGCAGACTGTTCAAACCTGCACACAAGAAATGAAATTATTAATTTCTCGCATAAACAGGAGATGCGCAAAATTTTTTGACGACATTACTTACTGCGGGCCAACTGTATCAGCAGAGGGAGGAGGCGACGCAACGTCGCTCGATGATGATTCCACCGTTAGGATAACGGGGCGTTTTTTCCTCGATGAGCTCGCGCCCTCCCCTCCAGGTGATCTCTTGCGCTTCAACAAGGGATCTTCCTCCTCCTCCTCCTCTTCCTCCATGTGCTCTGCCACAGCTCTGCAGTGGGGTCGCTTCCAGTGCGACAGATGAGCTAGCCCCTGCTTCTCCCAGCTCCATCTCCACGGTACGCCCAGATGTAGCCTCTAGAATAGTCTCTTCTCCCTCCTTCAATGGGCGTACCCCCACAGTGGCCTGCCGCGGCTTCGCCAATCTCACAACGGAAAATAGATCCATCTCTGTGCCACAGAAGACAACAACAAACAAGTTATTATAATTAAAATAGAAGAAGAAAGGCTTACATTACAAAAGTAAAGGAATGCAAAGGACGAGCACCCACCCTGGCCATCCACGCCTAAAAAGATTGGAACTTCCTCAGGACTACCAAAATAATTGCGGCTAATGCCCATGTGCACCAAAAATTCCTCAGGGTAGGAACTGATGGGGATGCGATTGGTGTTTATTGTATCCGCATCCTCCGCATTGTACGATCCAGGGAGGGGGCGCTCATCCTTTGGCAGTGTACCCTGGGTGTAAAAATCAAAGTGCGATGGGAAGCACGCGTTGTCTACCCAGAAAAATGTTTCTCTCCATTTCCTCAGCGCATCTAATTTTTCAGTATAACACTGAAGCCGCCCAGCGCGCTTAGCAAAGGATACCCACCCGTTTGATCACGTTGTGTGGTAAAACGCGCGGAACAGATGGATGGTCGGGTTAATTGCCAATAATCGGCAATTTACCTCGAAATTCATGATTTTAGCTGCACCTATGCAGTGCAGCTGAGATATATGCAAACGATAGTAGTTTAATACATCGCTAAAAAATAGCGATATGGGAACACGCTGATTTGCGAACTCGAAAAAACGCATATATACCCCTATTTTCCCTTCAGGGAAGTCCGCAATGGACGCTTGTGCACTCGGAACTACCGGATGCACCGCGAGGGGTATATAATAATCTGAAGCGAACTCTAGAAGTTCGTCCTCAGTTATTTCGGATGTGAAATCAGATAAACCTCGAACCATGGTATCTTTTTTATATGCGCACGCGCGGTTACCTTTGAAGTATTACGGTCTCTTGCTGGGAAATTCGAAGCTTTTTTAATGGTGGAAATGCGTTTTTTACTGTGATAATCACAGTAATAAGCAAACGGATGGTTATATAGGTCTCCTCATCCACGCGATGACTGACACGTGGATTCCACTATCTCTATTTGAGTGGCTAGGATCTACTGAGGTGACGTGCTTACAGTTACTTTCCCCCGATTTACGAGGCGTCCATTTTAAATATTATGTCTAGATACACCGTGTATCTTTAACGGCGGGAAGTCTGTTTAGCTTCTTTGCTACGCTTCACAGTTTTTTATTCGCTGCAGTTATTAGTCTAGCATCCACAGTTCGTCGCTGCGCATACTAGACTGGGGGGACATGATGACGTATAGTCTACATTCGGGTCACTAACCCGATCAATGACCGCTACTAGTGAGCCCAGTATGACTGGGCTAACCCAGTAACGGTTTGGGCCCACGAAGGCCCAAACCCAAAGTTATTTATGGGTTAAGATATATCTCTTATTTTCGGAGATATGTATCCTATGACCGACTTAGGCGGGATACGCCGAAGTTTGGGGAACACGCAACCAATAAGGATTACGTGTGTATATAAAGGGCATCCCAGCCCTCATTAAAGGTACGATCTACAAACCCTAATTCTTAAATATACCCTCAAACCGATTACTTACTCTCACGCCGGAGGATAATCGTGGGAGACAATCCTACGGTAAGCCTAACGGTGTTTTCTGTTTTCTTAGTGCGCAGGTCTCAAGCATTAAGATATAATTGATACGGAATTGGACCCAAATAAGGAACGCCTAACTTTTGTATCAACAGTAGTCTTTTGGAGTAAAAACCTAAACCGAACCAAGGCTGTCTTGTACAGTATTTTAGGGTTCCATACCCTATCTTACATCAAGATAAGTGTTTTACTTCATTAATTCAAGTATGTCTTCAATTAATTGTGTGTATGCTTGCATGTTTCCCATGTCCGGCTAATTTACTTGTGTGTTTGCTTAGGGAATATGAAACTTAATTATTGAATATTGATTGGTTGTCTCTTATCTTAATTGTTAATGATCTAGTATTGCGATAGGTCATCCGTTGTGTAGTTAATGCTTGATTAATCTTTGTGAACATTAGCTTATAGTACCTAGAGTCATTGTAGGCTAAACCATCCGAAGAGTACCTTAGTGTTAAGTTTATAAATCCTAGAGATTTTGTAGGCAATAACCTTTGGTAGTTTCAAAGAGTTAGGGATAAAACATACCCTACGACCTTAGACAGACAACGCGATTAAGAATAAGGACGTGACAATTCAACCATCAATAGGAGATAATTAAGGAGTAATAAAACCTAAGTAAACACATCTTTAAATCATCATACGAGCACACAATAATTAGACATAGACTACCCACTAGATTAGATAATTAGATAAATAGAGTAATCGGTAGAAATACCAACCCCCAAAATTCAAACCCCGAGATTTGTACCTTTCCATTTCCTAAAAAAACATAAAAAGATAAAAATTAATCTTCCTCAACCCCAACCTTAGCGTAGTAACTTCTCACTAGCATTCCTATTCCCCTAGAGAAAGATATCAATTCCCGTGGCTTACCCTAATACTACACTACAACGATTAGGTTCACTGCCTAGGGTGTTGAAAAACTTGCTCGACAAAAAGGAAGTTCCTTTGACCCCGAACGACGCATGTAGCGTTATCAAATACCACTTGAATCCTTAAGCTTAAGAATGTTTAGTTTTGTTGACCTCATCGAAACGTTCGAGAAGGTGATAACACATGAAACGTAGTTCGTCACGTAGTTCATGTACTAAGCTTTCAACATGTTGACAATGATAACAATCTTTGCCATGGCTCGGGAATGGTGGTGGTAGAAATGGAATGGCTTGAGGTGGGAAGTTGGAGAAAGAAGGTGGAGGATCCACACAAGATGGAGGGATTTGTGGAGGCACATTTGGAGGTGGATCAACTAAGGGTAATGGTGGTGGAATGTGTGTCGAGGATGGCGGTAGAGAGGTATCTACTTCCATGTGATCGGGTGGTTGACTTTGATGACTCCTCATAATCCAAAAGGGACTATTCGAGGGTGATGGAGAAAAGGATACTGGTGCTAGTGTTGTTTCAACACCATGGTTTTGTTGTTGCGCTATTTTCTCAATATAGGAGAATGTTGGCAATGGTGGAGGATTAGATGACCTAGAAGGCAAGTCCTCTAAGTTGTAGAGGTGTGGAGATGGGAGTGGAGTGGTGAAGGATATGGCTCTAGGTACTAGAGGTGATGGTTTAGTGGAAATAGGGGTGTTTGGTTTAGGAGGTATAGTAGTGTTTGGCAAGGGTAGTTTTATGGGAACAATCCTTTTGGGGATTGGTTTGATTGGTTGAGTTGGTTGAGAGGGAATTCTAGCATTTGTAGTTTTGACGGGTGATAATTCTGTTGAAGAGATTTCGTGAACAACCCGAGCAAGTTTCTTGGGTGGTCCTTTGGTGGATGAGTTAGCACTAGGAGCTTTCCTCATGATGAAGTGATAAATGGATAGTGAAATAGAGGCTTTTAGTTGCTGAGAATGATGTTATGAATGATGACTTAGAGTTACTAATAAAAGGGGTTTATAAAGGAGAGGAATATGTAAGTGGATTCAAAGCTTAAACCACTAAGATCATTCAAAATGCAATGATTTGCATGCACAAGAGTCAATTTCAGAGTTGAACTGATCAAGGAAGTCAATTAAGACAAGATGGAGTGTTCAAGCTAGCAAGGAAATCTTGAAATGATTGTTTTAGCTAGGATTAGCTGAGTCTGTGCAGCCGGTTCCCACGGTTCCCTTAAGTGAGGGATCCGTCTAGGCTAAACCTAGGGATCCGGCTCTCATCAACCAAAAGAAAGGAAAATGATGTTTTGAAAGGTCTAGTACCTATACATCTTGAGTGTTTTAGTCTTCTCAGGTGTCTTAAATGAAGAGGGACTTAAATGATCAAGAGAAATGAGTGATGGTAGCTAGTGATTGTCTTTTATGGAAGAAAATGGGGTTTTTATGAGTACCAATGGGTGATCAAAGATGACACCAAGAAATTTAAGAGTGTCAAGTGGTGTTAAATGATCCTAGAGATCAGAGATAACTTAAAAGAAATTTGGAAAATTCCTTAAAAATCAAAAGAAATGAAAGACTAGTTTTTGGCCTATTTTAAGGTGAGAATGACTAAAATCAATTTGCTAAAATTGAGGTAAATATCAAACTAAGTGTTTTGAGATGTGAGGAACAATGTGTGAGCATTGAAGCAGAGATATGGTAAGTTTTGGCGAGTTGATAAATCAAAAGCAACTTGAAAATGATCCTAAGTTATCTATGAGTGAGTGTAAGACTTACTGAGTTTGAAGGAGACTTAAGTGATCCTAAAGTATCATGTTTAGCTAGTATGATAAGGTCTGGAAGAATGGATTAATGTGTGGAAGTCTGCCAATTCACTTCTGTCTGCCCGGATCCCACAGATCCCTTAATGGAGAGATCCGGCTAGTTTTAAATGAGGGATCCGGCTACTGCAGACCAGTAGCTTCACAGAAAGTGTGCAGGTGTTGCACTAGGTGTCGTACATAAAAACCAGTGTTTTCTAAATAAATCAAACATCTATATAAGCGAGATATCAAATGATCAATAAATGTTTTATTTTATGGGAATGATCATATTACAATGATAAAAGATGAATCCTAAGGATTGAATCTACTTGGAGAAGAGACTAGGTTTCTTGTGCGTCTTCGTTTGATGGATCGTCAAATGGATGGCGAGTATTTGCGGATTCAGGGACGAAGAATGACGTGATGTGAGATGTGTTCAAAGGTTCCATCATTTTGTTCACAAGTACATATAAAGGACTTTGAAATTGAGGATGAAAGTACGTAATATGATGATAAAGGCGTGTTAGGAACATTTCATATGGAATTAGTTTGTTCTTGTTGCCTTGAGGGTTTACAATTCGTCTTGCGAAGAAATAGGCGAGATTGTATGGTTGTTGGGTTAGGAGACAATACATTATGTGAGCACAACAAGCGGGAAGAATCTCTCGATTTCTCCTAAGACTCCAAAAATTTTCACGTAGAATAAGAGTGAGAGGTTTACGATCATCTCAGATATCACGTGTATAGATTATGTTTGGATTTGAGTAATTGGAACGAGGAGTGCATAACATGCGAGTTAATTCTTAAGGGGAAGGTATGTATGATTGTGTGAACAATATGGATTGTTTTCTTCACGGTAGTTGAAGAGAGAATTAAGAGACCAATCTTCAGTGAAGGCACATTGTCCATGATTCGGAATTCGGAGAATGTGAGCAAATTGCCCAAGAGTTAAGACAAACTTTTGATTTTTGATCCAAAACCATAGTGATAGAGATCGATCCTCGTTACGAACGAGTTCAACTTGACGAAAGAATTCCAAAACAAACCGTGGACAGATTTTCTCGTTAATTCCGAGAAGGCCTTCTAGTCTTATGGTTCTGAATGAAGTATTGATACCTTCTTGGTATAGTAGAGGTGAGTTAACAACACGTCCTTTATGAAAGCAATGAGTTTCGAGATTATTGAACCCACGGACATGATTTCCAAGTGTGTTAGGCTCAAGGGAGATATTAGGAATGTAGACACAAGTGAGTTGAAATTCGAATTCATACTCATGAGTCATGATGAGACCTATGGAAATGAAATGAATAATTTACATGAGCAAGTTAAAATAAAGTGATGCATCAAAAGAGAGGACATTTGATAGGTGAAAATAATCTCCTAATGTTTTTATTGATTACCCTTATTTTTATTAACAACGACAATTAACTCACTTTGTACTAACATTCTAACAAGGTTTTTCCTTTTATGGTAGGTTTTTATGTTGCATGAGTTTCTGTTTCTCAGTTCCACGGTTCTCCCAGTTCCCTTTTAAAAGAGATCCGGCTAGTTAAACGTTAGGGATCCGTGGATTTGCAGTGTGACAGAAAAATGATCTTGACGTCAAATTGATTTTTGCAACTTTTAGGTTTATAAAAAGAAGTGTGTTTTAGCCAATATTTACTACTTAAGCATGCATTGTATATTTTGAAAATATGTCAACGTTTTTAAAGATACGAACGAAAAATATGACAAATACATTATGAGAAATAAACGAGATAAACTAAGACATTAGTAATATTTCATTTCAATGTTAAGAGCAATACAAATGATTGGATATATGATACAGATGTAGATTAACAACACAAAGTACATGTCTCCATGAGAAAACTTGATCATGGGATATACGAGAGCGATGAGTGTCAAGACGATGATCACGAAGGCGAAGTAAACCATCATGATGAAATTCTTCCTTGGTTTTGATTTTTCAAAATGAGATGAGGAGGAAGATGAAGTTTGAATGAGGTATTTGGAAAGTGGAAGATTTGAAAAATGGGGTTTGGTGGTGATGAAATGATCGGAAGAGGGTTTTATGGGGAAGGAGGAATTTTTGAGATTTGCATTTTGTTTTATTATTAGAAAGGTTTGATTTTTAGGTTAAGATAACACATGTTTATATACCTAGATTTTAGACGGAAGAGACACACGTATGCAAGAAGGTTTCCTAATGAAGCCACGTATATCACTAAAGCATATATTAAAACTAAGAAAATAAAATTTAGTATAACCATATAGGTTCCTATGCAAGCATACTTGTTCTAAGCTAAGGTTGTTTAGAGATAAGTTTTAAGAGAATCATACCTTTAATGCAAATTTGAGTGTCCCTTACTTTTGACAAAAAATATCAATAAACAACTCCGGTTCCTTCGAGATCTAATTGGTAGTTTAAGATACCTTTTTAGAAAAGGTAATCTTGTTACCAAGGGATTCTTATGGCTTGATTAAAATGAGCTTAACTAAACAAAATAACAAGAAAGGTTAGTGCATTTTGTAGGGAAAAAAAATAATTGATGTTGTCATCCAATCAACATCCTACAAAAGTGTTTTTAAGACATGGTGTTTGTTTTTGTAAAAGCCTTATTTGTAGTTTTCAATCATACACGGATCGTATCAAGTTTTTAAAGTACAACATACTCTAAGAAACTTGGTAACAAAGCTCTGGTACCAATTGAGGAAAACTAGAAGGGGGGTTGAATAGTTTTACCGATTAAAACTTTGTTTTAAACTATTTAGATTGACTTATGTTAATATATTTGATGTGTGTGTTGGATGTTGATAGATAAGCATATAAATAAGTAATGCTAAGATAAAGAGTAAGAAACACAAAACCACGACGCAAGTATTTATAGTGGTTCGGCTACAAGGACACCTTCCTTGCCCTACTCCACTCCCCGAGTCACCTACTTTAGAGTTCGTAAGCACTACACAACACAAGCTCCTTGTGGCGGAGAAGCCTTCACAACGTCGCCTACTTTTTATCCGGTACAAGGCTAGACACCGGGTTCTTCCACGAGGTAGAACCAAACCTATCACAACTTCGCCTACACTTTATCCGGTACAAGGCTAGATACCGAGTTCCATTACAAAGAAGGAACTACTACCCAAAACTACACAACACCTATCCCAAAAGAGACACACTCCTTATTACAACATCATCAAGGATATCAATATCCTTTAATCCAAACTAACTATCTTGTACATAGATGAACCATATCGATTGTACACCCTTGACACTTTTCACTAATGCCTTCGACACGACCCTTTGGCACCTTTCACTAATGCCTTTGACACGAACCTTCGGCACCTTTCACTAATGCCTTTCACTAATGCCTTTGAAACTAACTATCTTGTATAATTCACTAAGGTATATAAGAAATCCATTTCCCACCAAAATTCAAAAATTTAAAAAAATCCATCCAAGGAGCCCTTTGGCATAAAGGAATGAACCAAATTTTTGGTACCTTCAAATCCGTGGGTGATCTGAATATTATGAAATTCCACTCAATAGAACACATTTATTGCAAATCTTTTCTTCTTCACTCCATCTCTCTTGAATGGCTTGACTTGGGTGATATGACTAGCATTCAACCCACTTCCAAATCATTAGGAACCTCATCTCTTCAATGGTTTAACATCAAATCAAACACATTTCTCCATAATTTTTCACTTCTATAAATTGAGAGGTTTTACCATGATCATCCTCACACCCTCTTCACTCTTACTACTATCTAGCAAAGCAAAACCTAAGTTAAAAATGACTAAGTCATCTCCAAAACCTTGCAAGAAGACCGCTAGAATTAGCGTAAGACCTTGTTGCTTTGTTCATCTTAGCTCATCATCCGAGTCTTCTCCACTCACAATCTCATCTCCCATTAGAGATGATACAAGCCTTACCTTAGCTACACCAATACATCACACATTGTGATCACCACTCCACCACCAACGAAAACACCTACTTCACCTCCACCGGCACCCATCCAAACATCCAAAACACCCTCACCACCTTCACCAAGGTCTCCAACTCTCATTCCTATGGAGTTATTCTCAACTCCACCAACATCACCAAATCCTTTCCTAGAGGACTTGGAAGACTTGCCTCCTAGGCCAAGTCATCCACCACCATTGCCATCATTTGACTCCATTGAGCGGATGGCTCATGAGTCACCTCGGTCATCCCTTGACCCAAACGCCCCATTAGGGCCTAAACCTCTTCTCTTCCACCCCATCCACAAAGACATTCATGGTCCTTTGTATGGGGATCATTCACTCCCTACATCAATGTCACCTCATCTTGAGGACATTGAGGAGTGTATGTGGGATACCAATCCCACTAGAGAGGAGATTCAAAACGAACTCCACAACCTCCACCAATTCAAAGGCATGGTGGACTCTCACTTGAGTGAGACAATGCAAATGCAAAGTGCTTTGCTTGCTTCCATCATGACCACCCCAAACATTTCCACCAACACCAACACATCCACCATTCCACCACCACAACCTCCCCAAACATACTACCCTCCAAGGCATGGTTGCTCAACTTGTGAGCAAACGGGCCAAACCGTGGAAAGGACCCGGATTATGGTCCATGACTTCCAAGAAGAAATGAGGTTCATCCTCAACCACATCCTTGAGCGTCTTAACGCTCTTTCCCATCCACCATCACAATAGGATGGTTTTAGACTAGTCTTTTTAGTATATTTTTTTTTCTTAGGATAATTTTTACTTCTTGTACTAAAAACACATCATTGTGTTCTCTTTTCATGATCTTTACTCATGAAAAATTTTAACTAATGAATGTTGTTTATTATATTGTTGGTGTCATTACATAGTGTTTGGAAATGCTTGTGAATAATCATTATTACTAACTTTTTTTTGTAGCTTTATTTTCACAATCCATGAATCTTCCCATTAAAGCACCCAATTAAGGGGGAGCTTTGAACAAGGGGGAGATAATAGCTCGGGCTCATTACATTCCGTATAGCCCCTTCTTTTTGTTGAGACAAAAAGGGGGAGAAAATATAAAACTTTGAAATTATTTATATTTGACTTTTCTGAAAAAGTCAAACTGCATACATTTGACTTCCTAAAAGTCAAACAGAACCCTCATTGATAATACTTGACTTTTCCTAAAAAAGTCAAACTGCATACTTTGACTTTCTGAAAAGTCAACATCATGCATCAACTAGTGAATACTTTGACTTTCATAAATAGTCAAACATCATACACTTGCATTACCATTCTCTTTTCAAGTTCTAAAACTAATATTTTTATAACTCTTGTACAAACTTTGTATCTTTTATAAAATAAAATTTATATTTTGTCCTCAACAAAAATGGGGAGATTGTTAATACAAATATCGTCATTAAACGCTATTTATATTTTTGATCTTTACCTAAGTTTTGTTAACGACAAAAGTAAATTTAATTTGTATAAAAGCTTAAAGCTTGTCAAGTTTAATAGATATTAAAACAAGCTTTTTCAAACAATATATTCATCATTCAAGCATTTACATTTATGATTAGTAACATCTTGATATGACTCTAATCATTATGTATGATAGTAGTTTTTAGAATGTGTTAGGTTCTTAAAACCAAACACTACTTGTGTACTTGCATATTTCTAAAAATAGAAATACAACTTATGACATCATGTAATGCATCATGGAAATCATTAGAATATTTCATTAAGATATTTTGTGTGGATTTGTACTCTTCATGTCTTACACAATCTCACTTAGATAGAGTTGACTTTAGCAAAGATTTGATATCTTGATCGTCAGACCGGGCGGTACCAAAATGGTACTACCGGAACCCTTTAGGGTTCCGCGTCCGTGACGCTCCTGTCCACTTTGGCTATAAATAGCAATGCCAAGTCAAGTAGTTTCTCATCCCTTTCTAATATACTCTCATACATATCTTCTCTCTAACCTTTCTAACTCAGTTTCATATCATATTAGTGATCTCTTTTGTAGCAAAGAAGATCAAGTCATATTCAAGCTTCAACGAGAAGTTGGAAGTCTTGTTTGTTTAGTGTTGTATGATCTAGTGTTGATTCATACTTCATTGTTGTATCAAACCATCATAATCTTGTGAGTGTGAGTGGTTAGTATTTTAGTCCTCAAAATACATTGTGTGTGGGAGTGGTTGTACCCTTGGAAAGAACTCGACATCTAGCTTAGTGTCGGAAATAGTGTGTTTAAGTGTAAAGGTTTTCTCCGCCAGTGAAAGGAGCTTGTTGACTAGTGAAGTTAAAATCTCGAGTGTGAGACTCGAGGAGTGGAGTAGGGCAAGGAAAAAGAGTCCTTGTAGACCGAACCACTATAAACAACTTGTTGTGGTTTGGTCATTTCTTTCCTTATTTACTTCTTACATATTGCTTGCATATTTCATTAACATATCTAAGATCAATATCAATTGATCTTTACAATAAGTTTCAAAACAAAGTTTTTAATTGGTAAACTATTCAACCCCCCCTTCTAGTTTTCTACACTTTGGATCTGAGGTTAGAGAGTTTACAATACTAAGAGAAAGTATGTGTAAAAGGGGTAAGTTACAATGAAGAAATGGCTCACTATTTATAGGCAAAAACCTTTACTGTTCCACGGATCCCTTACTTGAGGGATCCGTCCAGTGTAATCATGGGGATCCGTGGACACACCTCCATATTTGGGTTATAGGTCATGGATCATGGGTCATGGGTTATGGATTTTGGGTCATGGGTACCCAAATAGATACAATGAATCTAGACATTGGATCATGGGTAATGGGTCATGGACCATGGATAATACCCAATATGGCTTCATGCATGATATCATGCATCGGGTCATGGGTTATGGATCAAGCTCCATGGGTATGGGTCATGGACTTTGAGTTTTACCCAACTACATTCAATGTATCTAGTCAATGGGTCAAGTACTTAGATTTTTACCCATTACATTACCTATTACAATATATACTAGGTATATATATATATATTTATATATATATATATATATATATATATATATATATATATATATATATATATATATATATATATATACTAGTGTCAAAACCCGTCCGATGGATAGGTATGACTTATGGTTTTTATTTTTAGGATTTATTAGAACAAATATATACTAAAAAGTAATTAAAAGTAATACTAATAATAAATGTTAATAATATTATCAAATGTAAAAGATGTTCATAATTAATATTGTTTAGAACAAAATGTTAGAAAGTAGTTATATCTTTTAGCCGTTTTATGAATTATGGTAACATCAATTATAGTTTTTAACCGTTTAATTTAACTTTTAATAACCTTTTAGTATGTGATTATTCTTTGATTGTATTGCGTTAGGAATAGCAAGAATTATGAATAATATGATTCTTTATTGTGTGTTTTGACGGTAGGTGTATATTCATATTATGATAATATGAATGTTCATTGGTGCTTGTGGATGCCATGTGTTGTCTATTTTCTTTGAATTTATTAGTTTATGAGTAGTTTGTTTGAACTATTATGTGTGACACTTCCACAAAAGGAAAAAGTTAGTAAAAGTAATTAACATGTATGTGCATTGATAGTACATGACAACCTTTGTATTTGTATTTTTAAGTGTATTATACATTTCAAACATATTAGTGATACACTTAATTACTTTAAATCCTAATGTGACAGTTAGAAAATATTACTCCATACTTGCATATGAATATATGATACCACGTGAGCTAAAAATGCTAGATATAGAAAGGTTAATTTTTAGCATTATTTTAAAGTGTAGGAAGATGTAACTGTTTCACATTATTTATTAAAGAATATACTATTTCAGTTGCAATTACCAGTATGTTCCAAGGTTGTTACGCTGTATGCAGAAGGATTTATGTGTTTAGTTGTTATTCATAAGAGAGATATGATGTGTGAGCTGTTTATATTGTACTCCTTCTTTAATTTTGTAGTTGCATGGAGGAGGATTTGTCTTGGGTGTTCTTTGACAAAGAGTACATCAAAAAATAGTGTTACTCTTTTAAGGCAATGAAATGGAATAAACCTGGCTACATCTGGTAAGTGATAAGGCATAATTGATGTGCATATCAGAAGCACATCATGCTCTAATCCCAAATTCTTCCATGTCCATTCATATAAAAATTATAATACTATTATTACTTATAAGAACATGTAATGAAAAGATGAAAATGTAATGAAAAGATGAAAATTGTGTAGGCAAGTGTACATAAGTACATACCTACAGAAATTGACACCTAGATTGCCTAAAATCATAGAATGGTCTGATCTGATGTTGCACTAATGCGTCAAGTTCGAATTAATAGCGCATAAGGACAAACTGGTCCATAAAACATATATGAAAAATTGACAAAAAAACATGTCATCAAAAAAATAAAGAAGCAATATTCTTAAAATGGACGATAAACTTATTTTCATGTCAATCATATGAATTGAAATTAGTTTTACAAAGTTTATGCAAAAAGATACCTGTTCGATCAAAGCGGCAAAAGTTTTTCCATAATTGATACTTAGTTCCTTGTCAATTGACATAAAAGAAAGATTCCGGCAAACTTTTTAAGTGGCGATACTTTTCGGTATTCTTTCTCCTCAACATCCAACTATACCCGCCAATATTATTCTTTTAGCTCCTCTTAGTGCGTGTTTTCATTTAACATTTACATTCTCGTTATCACAATCGTGATCACTGTTGGAGCTATCATCCATTGAGTTGACAGAGAGCAGAGGTGAGTCCCGAAACTTTTACAAAGGTAAGCAATTTGGCTAAAGAAATGCTTAACTTGTTAGTAGTATCAAAAGGCAACTTTTCAAATACGTTTACCCAAACACCCTAATATTACTAACTATATTAATTTACATAACCAAGTCAATTTGAGATTGAAATGTTTGCAAGTAAAATTAGAATGATTGAATTCACCTGAATCACCTTTAGGAGCTTAGGAGCAAAAACACACGCATATGAATGAATAGAATTTTGTGAAGTATCTTTCATATGATCATGCATAATAAGTATTATGAGATTTTATTGGAGTGTTTAACTACTATTGTACACGATTCCGTTAACATATCTTACAAATAGTTGCTACAAAAAACAGATCAAACAAATGAATGAGAAAAATATTCATAGCATTATCGACCATTCGCCTCGATAACTTGTTTTGAATCATTACTCAACCCATCGACTGGCTTTGAGACCCAAAAGTCTTGATGATGGAAAGAATGTCCATCATAGATGACATGGCACTCAATGAAGCTTACAAAAAGTCTTGAGAACTACTTGGTTTCACAATTGTTCTTACCTATAGAAATTGAGAGAAACATTAACCACTATGTTAACAAAAAAGTAAAAAATTAAAACTCAAGACACTAATTGTCCCTTCAATTAATAAATGATATTAGTCTCAAAATGATATCGATCATGATTCTTTTTGTTAATTCACAGGCAACAATTCTAGTCTCTAAACCCATACCATTGAACAACTATACTATATGACTTACATGTCCATTTCCTTAAAAATACACCCTAAAAGTAGTTAAAGAAATAGTAAAAATAGTTACATGTAAATATTGTCCGCGAGTCAAGATGTCAGCATCTATGGAACGTAAATCGACCATGGTTTCCTTTAAATCATCATCAGTCAAGATGTCAACATCTATGGCACGTAAATCAACCATGGGTTCTTTTAACTTATCATCAGTTTCTTCATGCCTCAACAATATAGAAGTCTTGGTGATCATTCCTTCCTTCCTTGCTAAGTTTTGAATGTTTTAAGACCGATTAACTCAAACTTTCTATCTTAGCTTTTAATAAGAATTTTCGGCTAATTACTTTGTCATATAATGCAGTTTTCACAGGCATCCAGTACCAAAACAAATCAACAAAAATGAAAGAAATTTAACTACGCATACAGTTCGAGGATCTCTTACAATTCCCTAGTGGCGTTTAACTGTCTCAATGTTATGAGCATAAACGAATTATGTAACAACGAATTATGTGACTGACTAATCTATATCAGACACAATCTTCTGCGGCCCATTTTGTAACAACGAATTATGTAACTGTGACTAATCTATATCAGAATATATACATTTCAAAATGCAATGCCATGGACTAATAAATCCCCTTAGCACTAACTGCTACAAATATCCATTTTATAGTAATCACAAAAGTAAATTTCTTACACTTTTTCATTTCCTCCGAGAAAACAAATATCGAGTGTCTAGAGTAATCTGTTGCAAGAACTTCACATAATCAGTCGAGTGAAACTGACCTAGCTAGACCGGGTACACCTTATATGGCCTCTGTATCAGATACAACACATGCTACATTAGCACTATAATAAAGCAACCTCATAATCGAAACAAAAAAGCCAAAAGAAAAAACTAACATGCATAGATTTCCAGCTTCTTGTGAATATCATACAAAAGCATCAAATAATGCTTTATACATACCCGATGCGGTTTCGTTAGACGGTTCGTTCCAAAGTAAACATTAACGACATCCTCTGCACCTACTAATTACCCTAAATTTAAGCAAAAAAACACACGGTTATTTGTTACTATCGTCGTCTAAAACATATAATATTCGGAATTGCTTATTTTTAAGCAGATAAGCAACCTGAAGTGTTAGGTTATCAAAACTGCTTCAGCTCATCCGCTTATTTTGGGTATAAGCAGTTTTAAGTGCAGTACATGCTATTTGGCATTGATTATTTGCTTAATTATAAGCAAAAACATTTTTTGTATTTTTGTGCTTTGTTTTATAAATATTATAGAAACCATTTTGTGTGATAAGAAAGAATAATGAAAAAGGAGTTGGCAGTTGCTCTTGATATTTATTAAGCTAACTCGCCTGTGTGTAAACGGGTCATTCCAAAATATTGATCAAATAGTTCAAGTCGTAGTTGCTTAATAACAAAAGTATCGAGTAGAACCAACAATAGTCATTTACTCAAGTATGCTACTAAACTAAATAAATGCAAATGGAACATTTTTTACATACTTACTTTGAAGTGTGAGGAAACGGTTGTTATGACGTATCAACTCAAAGCTATTCTATTCCTATTAGCTCGGATTCCAATCCTATCGTTAAGATATATCATCAAGACTCTAAATGCATCATCATCCGTGTTTCCAAAATAATCGGGTACATGTGGTGCATTTCGTAGCACCAAACATACTTTCTTTCACTTAAGTTATTTGATGAACTCTGCAATACTAAACATCATACATTTTCGTTACGGAATTCAATTAGGTCATCTTCATCACCAGAGCGATAAAACTCTTGGACTTGTGCATAGTTAAGAAATCAAACTTCATGAACCTCTTATGTAGTCGATGAAATAAGAAAACTTTTTGCGTCAGACTACAATGTCAAATAAGAAAACGTTTGCATCATTAGTTATACCACTTCACACGAAGCCTCAGTCTATCCATGTCGTCGTCATGAATATTGTCTTGCTTGTACGTCACAAGCAGCGCATATACCCTCTCTAATGGCTGGAACTAAATAACATATGGAAAAATGAGTTTGAACACCATGACTAATAGGATCGTTCAAACTACTATCAGCAAAAATAGGCTTTGAGGTGACGACTACTGGTTGGTGGACACCGGTGTTATGAGATTTGATTGGACTCTCAACTGCAGGAACATTCCATATCTTTAACTTCTTTTACCAACTGTACTAGTTTTGTTTCATATCTAAGGATAAATTATAGTAGTTGTTTATTTGACTAAAAAAGGCTAATTACCTTTGAACCACACTGGGAAGATTGGGTTGACTACATGAATGAGAGAAAGAACATTAAAGTAACTACGTGAATGCAATAAACGTTTAGTATGTGTGTGTCGGCTTGGTCGTTAAGTTATAGGTCACAATGAGTAACTATAAACGGGTTGGGTGGATGTTAGCATGCAAACACTTTTCAAGTCTTTTTTCCTTTGAATTAGTGTATTCGCGTTATGTTTCATCTCGACGGGCCAAACGGGGTTAAATAAAATTATTATCTTACACAAAAACGGGCCAGATGTAGATTTTCGATGCATAAAACTGTCATAAACAATACGTAGCCTAAATTATAAGCTCACATAGGTTCCACTACAGAAAATTAACCGCGTATAGAGAAGTAACCCATCAAGCTTAAATAATTATTCTAAGTCAGATAAGTTATTAATAGCCCGCTTACCTTGAGCCTCAGCAAACGAATTTCATAATAGTAGGATGAATGCTTCTTGATATTGAACACTTTTTACTGAGCCATTTAGGCAACACTAAGTAAAGTCCAACTATCGTAAAAGATGGGATAATGGTTACCACAGTGTACACGAGACGAACCGCCCATATCCTGTAATTCAATATAAGGGAATAAATGATTAATTTTAAAAAAGAATATGATCATTATTGGAAGAAATTTTCAAATTTATAGTAGATTTGGATTCTCATAAGAGTATACTAAAGAGCCTTTTTGGATTGAAATAGTGTTTTTCGCATTTGTTGCATCTAACAACTGAATATAACATTAAATTATCGAGGAAACTATAAAACATTTATATAAGCACACAAAAATAAGAAAAATATACAAAGGTAACGAAACTTGTACATTTTTTGGTCAATTGTCATCATATGTAACAAACTTTTTCTTTTGCTATTGCAACAATTTGATTTTGTTAATGTTTGATTTATTTTATGGCTTACCATTCAACTGTAGTAGTAGTTCTAGTGTAGTGTTATTCTGCTAATTTTAGTTTCTGTTTTAATCTGATACTTTCACATTAGTTGTAATCTGTTTTACTTAATGTACTAAGTTCTAATTAATGAAATTCTCATTTACTTTCAATTTCGTATTCTCATTTACTCTCAATTTTATTACTTAGTGTTATTCAGTTTTAATTACTGTTTCTAAAGCTCAATCTAAACTTACTTTTCAGTTTTCACAAGTTCAATTTGTTTCTATAAAAAAATAAGAAAATATTTGAAAATTATAAAAATCTTTCCAAATTAATCTCAAAAGCTTAAACAAGCTTGTTTACTGTTTACATTAGCTTATATAAGCTCCTTATAGCTTAGTGTAAGCTTATTTTAGTCTTAATCTATCTAGAATTTAATAATCCAAACTGGTCAACAAAAGTCAACATTGAAGCTTGGAAGCTAATATGGGGTAAATTGTCAGATTGGATTGGGTTTTTAGATGATGAAAAGCATGTT
Source organism: Chrysanthemum makinoi (assembly GCA_910596185.1). NCBI lineage: Eukaryota > Viridiplantae > Streptophyta > Magnoliopsida > Asterales > Asteraceae > Chrysanthemum > Chrysanthemum makinoi. Next base: position 254,566,199 of record OU343221.1, read on the forward strand.
TCTAAAAAGCTAGGGTAATAGAATAGTTATGTGGATTTCAGTTAAGTGTACCATTAGCTTGGACATTGTGTAAGTCTCATTTAAATCTCTACTCCAATTTCAGTATTGTAGATTTTGCTTATTTAGCTGTTTATTGATTAGTGTAGCTTAGTTAGTGTAGTTATAGCCTATTGCATTGATTTTGATCAGTAGTTAGTTTGATTTTCATGTCTGCACTAATTATCTGTCTTAATCTGTGCATATTGGTTCTAGACTTCTAGTAAATCCTATTTGTTATTGTTGTCAGTATCACTATTCTTAGCTCTATTTTGACCTGTTGTAATTGAATTTAGAATAGAGATGGCTTAGTTTTGTGATTCTGCTTTTATAATTTCATATAAGTTAGTTATAAGGTGTGTTTGGATTAGAGGTTAAACTAAGCTGTAGGGTATAATAGTAGATAGTAGATTGCTTAGGTAGTTTTAGATGGGGATATTGAGGTGTTTTAGAATATGATTCTGCACTAATTTACACTATAAGTCAAATTCAGTTTTCATTGTAGTTGATTTCCACATAAGTTAGATTTAGGGATAGAATCACTGGCATTTAGGTTTAGAATTATTATAGATTACATTATTAGGTGTAATTAGTACTTAAAACATCTGTAAGAGTGAATTAGAGGCTTGCAAATTTCATCAAATTCAAACTTTCAAGTTCTCACAAAAAGTCAAATTTTCTATAAGAGCCAAATTAGTGTTTATTTTTGATTTTTAATCTACTCAGTTTGTAGCCTTTCATTCTGAAATTTTGCATGTTAAATGTTTGCTAGCTTGTGTCTCTAAACATCATTTTTTCATAATTTTTAGAATTTTCCTTAATAGCTTTTAGTAGCTTAATGTTGACTGCTGAGTGAATTCATCCCCCTGCATCGATAAAATCCTTTTGCATCACTTAGCTCAAGCCGGGTTTTCGCCTTTTGTTATTGTTTAATTTGATTTTTAGGTGATATTTAGTTTAAAACTTAGTTAGAATTCCTTTTAGTAGCTTTTAGGCTAGCTTAATTAGAACTGCAACACCTTTTTATACCGCCCCATATCTGTTGCATCGCAGTTCTAGTTGTCCTATATGGCTTTTGTTTTTGATTTTTCATTTTCTCATGTTAGGTCCTTATTAGCTAAAATTCGGATTATAGCACTCGTTGGTGATCTTTAACAGGGTATTTTTAGTTTATTTTTAGGATTTTTCTTAGCTAGTTAGATTTAGGCTTAAAGTAGGCATGTGAACAAAGACAATACCTCATACCTACCAACCATCAACAACAAAGACATCTAATGAGTAGCGATCCACTATGGAAAAGCATGCGCTTCTTGGATGTTCCCTACTACCAAGCAAGGTCACAACCTGAAAATTTAGAGCATGTTAGTATTTGTGAGCTACCAAAAGCTACGTAAAATGAAGTTCATAAAGATGTAAATCATTCCATAGTGACATTTATTTCTCATTCAAATGACCTCTAGTAATATCGGGCTTTGGCCAAAGTGCTAACCCTGCAGCCTTATGTATGTTGATCTCATTCAACCTACTGATTGCATTCGACAACTTCTTAATAGTATCATCACTTATGCTCCTTTTTCTTCCAGATTCTCCAAATGGGATGAATCCCACTAATTGTGGATTTGAAATCCATCTCGAGAACCAAACAAATTGAATGAAGAGTTTTCAGATGGCGCACTTGTTTCAATCGGCCACTCTTCAAAGAAAATCGAGTTACATAATAATTATCTATGAGTAGTCAAAAACTAATACAAAATGGATATTCCAATCATGCTTTTCCTTTTTCATAAATTATCATGTAATTCCTTCATAAATTCTTCCAATCTTCTTAAAGACAAATATGATTCATCAATGACAGGCATAGATATATTTTCCTCTGCGGATGTGCATAGATCAATGCATAAATTTACATAAATTATCATGTAATTCCTTCACAAATTCTTGGAAATTCAGCACCTTTCGTCGCAGACGAGACATATCATCAAACAATTGATGAATATCTATGCCTTCATATATCTATGCCTGTCATTCATGAATCATATTTGTCTTTGAGAAGATTGGAAGAATTTATGAAGGTAGTGTTGACCCTATTATGTATATTTACATAAATGGTGTATTGGTGTTTGAAACTTTGAATGCTTTTTAGCTGTTTGTGTTCAGAATAATCACATAATTAGTTTTACAATGCACTAATTATAGTGAATTCAAGATTATAACATACGTGGGCTCAAGCCTAGATATAATCGATAAGTAGAAGCAACCCGATCCCTCCTTATAAAGCATTGCATCAGTTCATCTCTTGGTCCAGGTTGAAGTATAAGCATCAAGTAAAACAATTAATATATCAAAGTTTGTCAAGTAGTAAGCAGGATTCTAAAAGGATTTAGCATGAACTACCTGTTTCAATGATATGGGAAATATGATCAAGCCACATTGCTCGCTTTTAACAACCTGTTTCATAGTATCCCTCCATAACCTGCACATTAATCGTAGCACAAGCAACCACATCTTGTCTAGCAGCCAGAGCTCCCGCCACCTCAACTCTTTACATTAAAAACCTTTTTATAAATATATTCATAAGATTAGTACATGTATGTTTTAACGACCTTTATCATTGTAGTCCTTTGGCCTTAATCATAAGTTTCAACGATGGTTTCAGGTTGCCAAACATTTTCATAAAATTCGTGATATCGTGGAGGAGGAAAACAATCTGTATTTGTTCGTTAGGAATTGTGCCAGGTTCTCCATGCTGAAGCAATACAAGTTAATCACTTAAAAACAATACTAAATTAAAACTCAAATGTACAATAACACTTTGGTGACGTAAAAAAAACCATACTTACAGTTCCAAGACCAAGCTCCATTTTTGTTGGACCTATGTGTGCTGATTTTGGTTGACCTAGAAGTGTGCAAACGGAAAGCGCAAAGCCCATTGTACCTACAATTTCGCATGCATGCCTTGCTTCAACAACAACATCAGAAAAGTGGAAGACTGGAAGCATACCGCGCTTCCTACAATGATGTTTTCAAAGAACTTCAATAATAATTCATGTAAAACAAATCATAAGAATATTACATCCTTGAAAAAACATAAATAAGCTAATTACTATGTGGATTGCAAGTTCACACAATAACCAACTCCTAATCTCCTATAGTGTCACAATTAATGGAAATCTTGTCTAGGGTGAAAATCGAGTATCCAGTGGCATACAAACATTAGATATGCATAATTGACTCTTACATGAACAAAGATTACCCAATTTGATATGTTTCTTTTTTTTTCTATAAAACTGTTACCTATTTGACCTAATAGAAACCATCGAAAAATAATATAACATTGAAGAGAAAATTACTAAATGCTCTGCAAATCTACTTTCGGGAGGAGAAACATGCGTCTTCTTGAATTTAAGATAACAAAATTTTAAATTTATCGATGATATAACACTTCCCAAACAGGAAGCCACAAATCCTTGAAGATCCTACAAATGTGGAATGAAGTACACTCGGTGCAAAACATATATTAATATATGTGTGTTTGATGATATTAGAGGATCTAATTTACCATTAGAAAACAGCCATAAAAATAATAGAAAGCTAAAAATATGAAGACTCATTCCAAGCGTGACATACAATGGCTGAGTCTTAACAGTAGCTTCAAGCTGAGATACTTCGCTGTCAATTTTTTACATCGCGGATGTAATCGAAACCCATAACATTGTATACCGCACCAATTCCGAAAATTAACATCAAATCACACAAGCTTGTAAACAGCCTCATGTCCAAGGCTAAAAGAAAGCAACTATAAGGTGTGCGAAGTCAAGTATAAGTTAGATAATAATGATAATACCGTGCAAGATCCCGGTCATCTCCATCTCGTTTATTGATAGCTTGAAGCAACTACTTTATAGCAGCTAGACATAATTTCCTCGTTAACGCCATCAAGCGCATTACAACTTTACAATGATCGAATCCGAAGTCTCCACTATGGAGGTTCACCAATTGCTTCCCTCTTCGCAATACAAAATTACCTTCAAGAATATAACACACACAAAAAATTAAAAAGATACCTACCTAGATTGTGGAAGAAAGAATGAGAGGCTAAATATTATTAAGTGGAGATGTGTACCTTGCATGCTTAACTTCTTCAAAACACCATAACAAAAAAAAGTCACGCTCATTAGAGGATATGGCTATGAAAACAGATTATATTAGGGTTTTCAGAACTATCACGCATACAGTTCCGCAAAGAGTTGCACGCCGCTCCATCCATGTATGGTTGCCCACAGGAACTTCATTGTCCTCATAACATGTTTACAAATTGATCAAGGAACATGGATAGTTGTAGAGATTTCTCTGGTACATAGTCTTCGATATGTTTAGGAAAAAGCTGCAAAGGAAACAAAGATTTATCATTAGGGTTTTGAGAAAAATGATTAAAACTGAATTTTATCTTTTTAAATCCGGCTTCCGATTAATTGTATTTGGATTAGCCGTAATAATTAATTGTATTTAAAGAAAAGATATGCATGATAAGCTTTATATTTAAATTGCTAAACTTGGGTTTAAAGATTTGAACTTGCAAGATATAATTCAAAAAGTGTGTTGGTCTAGTGGTAATCATGTTTGGTAATGTTATAAATAACTCAAGTTCGATCCTTCCTATTGAATTTTTTGAACTAATAAATTCCGGATTTTAAGTCCTCAAAACATTGTTGTGGCATGCTTTGCTTGCTTAGGTGGCATTTTAATGATGACATGGCATTATGGGATGCCAAGTGGCATTATGACGTGGCATGCCTCCTCTTATATATAATGTATAGATATATATATATATATATATATATATACACATTTTCATATTATGTAAACACTAGTTATACATATGCATTTCTATCAAATGTAAACATTATTACTTGTTTAGTGTATTATATATGAAAATGTAAGTGTGTTAGTAAACTATTGGCTCAAACCATTTACGTATGTTATTTGTTTCGTTAAAATGATTTTACGTTTTTTTGATTAACTTCCACGACATTACATTGCGAGCCGACTAATCCTGGGCGACTACCTTTGGATAGCCCGAGTCATCGCAGTGAACCTCCGTGGCCACATGGGATTAATTTTCTCCCCAAGGTTTGAACCTGGGACCTCCAGGGTCTTTAACCACTTTAGGAGACCAAATCCAAACCATTGGGTCACCCCATGTGGTTAATTTTACGTTTGTTATCGACAAAACAATAGAAGATCGTAAAATATAAATAAACGTTTTTACGGCTTATTTGTATTAACAATTTTGGTTGAACATCGTGTTGGATTCCATCATGCATGGAACTTTTGGTCCCCACATAATATCATTGTATGTGTTTGGCATGCATCGATTGATAGGATCCCCTCTAGAGCTAATCTCATTTCGCGGAGTGTAAATATTGGCTCAAGTACTATCTTTTTTGTGATTATACTTATGAAACGATTGAACACAGTCTTATTACTTGTCATAAGGTGCTTCATATATGGAGTTGGTGGCAGCTTGACCAGCCTGTTTTTTCCCCACTTTCTGTATAAGAAACGTGAGTTTATGGAATTTCACTAGCCTCGGTTGCCCCAATCTCAACAAAGTCTTACATAGTGTTTTCAATGTGGGTATGGGTGATTTTGAAATGAAGAAATAAGGTTGTTCATGTTCCTCCGGGTTCTCGTGCCAATACTCTTAATGAAGATATTTTCCCATCGATTCAAAAGTTATCGAAGCTTTGAATTTTTGTGCATTAAGCCTCTGCATTGTAATTGGAGTAGTTGGATATCAAGTCCTTGGTCTGTGTTTAGTGTTGTTTAATTTGGCTCTGTTTCGTTGTTCTAGGCGGTTTCCTTTCTTCTTCTTTTTTTCTTTTCTAGTTTGGTTGTTTGTTTCTTCTTTCTTTCTTGCTATTGTAAGTTTTCTTTAGTTTTCTTCTGGGAGCCTCTTAATAATTCAAAAAGATAAAGGGAAAATTTCCTTAGAAATTGTAAAAAGCACAACCTTGCCTTTTTAGAATGAAGATTACAAAACCTATCACTTTACTGTATAATGAAATGTAATTAATTTCACAATAAATGCAAATTAACACTACATTAGTTATTCTTAAATTTTGTGGAGAAAGAAGCGAGTTCATTTAATGCAAGTCATTTTCACATCAATAACTACAAGATAATTTGCTATCGGTACACATAACTTTTTTTACATAAGGCCATAGGTTGGCTACCTACACAAATTATTATTGGCTCGCGCAAGTCTTTCCTTTCATTAAAACAGTAATAAAGAGTATTAACTGAGAAGTAACGAAATAAATATTATTAACTGAATGATTAAAGAGTACATAGTTAATAAACAATAATACCACACTGACTTTCACGTTGGTGGGTTCTACCGCAGCCTTATGCCGATACTAATGCCAAATAGACAACAATTTCACTTGCATTATGCACCTATAAGCTAGTTTTCAAATAGCTAAAATAAATGCTAAAAAGAAAGTCGAGTTTTTTTCTTCGAGTAATTGAGGTCGAGTTTGTTGAAGTAGTTAACAAGTATAAGTGAGAACACGTGATTTAATTTTTTGTGCTGCTAATAGCTTAGTAGACTTAAAAATTAGAGATAACGTCATAGTAAGTATCCAATCTTCACACTTAATTTTATTGAGTATTATCAAAATTAAAGCGAAAAATATCAAACTTGACAATACACTTAAACTATAAAGTCTTGGTAGAAGTTTGAAAGATGAATTTTCTCAAAAAAAAAAAAAAAAAAAAAAAAATGTAAATTTTTGATTAAAAAACTAGAGGTTGTAAATAGTAAAATCATTTAATTACTGAAAAAAAGGTAATCTTTACAGTATAATTGAACGTGTTATTTTTTTATGAATTGAAAGATCCGGAACAAATCTAAATTTTTGACTAAAAAGCATTATAATTTATAATTTATTTATTAATACGGTTAAATAGATAATAGAAAAGCATATAATATTTATTTTTGCATACATGAGTAGAATTAACAGTTTTTGTAAGAAAATGTTATTTTTTTTTATTATTTTTTTATTATTATTTTTTTTTTTGAAAAAAAAGGGAGATTAATAAATATTTAAATTAAAATTTAACACCAACTTTTTTTTATAATATAAATATCTTATTAACCGTTTATCATTAGACAAAAAAAACTATACTGTTACGACGAGTATTTATTATCTTTTTATAAACAACATTTTGATATACTTTCGACAAACCTTTTTTTTGACGTTTTTCACGTTTTATTTTTTGTATTAAAATTCACATGACATATCACATGTTACTTAATACTAATATTGAAGTTCGAACATTAAACACCTATACTAAAATTGACATATGTATTTGACTATAAAGGAAAAACTTTTCCCGTTTTCGCAATGAAAAACACACATTCATGGCTTTTCAACCATATATCACACATTGTATTCGAATTATATATTATAGATGTTTATTCGTGAAACTTCTATAATCACATGTGATAACAACACATGTAGTAAAAATCAAATGTCATTGAGATCACTTGTGATTTTATGTGTTTAATCAAACTTTGATAAATTAATTGAACTAATTTACAATTTGAAGTATAATATGTTATATATGGTTGGAAAGCTATTAATATCATGTTTCACGAAAAAACAGTGAAACTTTTAAAATATTATAGAAAAAGTTATGTTAATTTTATTACATATTTAGATATTCAATTTAGTGTTTAATCACATGTGATTTCTCATGTAAGTTTCAACAACGAAAAAACGTGAAAAAGGAAGAAAAAAAGGTTTGTCGAAAGTATATTGTGGAAAACTAGAAGGGGGGGGGGGTTGAATAGTTTTACCAATTAAAACTTCCTTTTAATCTATTTAGATCGACTTATGTCAATCTATTTGGATGTGTGTGTTGGATGTTGATAAACAAGCATATAAAGGTAAGTAATGAAAAGATAAGAGTAAGAAGAACAAAACCACAAAACCACAACGCGAGTATTTATAGTGGTTCGGCTACAAGGACACCTTGCTTGCCCTACTCCACTCCCCGAGTCACCTACTCGAGAGTTCATAATCACTACACCAATCTCCTTATGGCGGAGAAGCCTTCACAACGTCGCCTACCCTTTTTCCGGTGCTAGGCTAACCACCGGGTTCTTTCACTCCAAGGTGAACCACACCTACACAACGTCGCCTACCCTTTATAAGGTACTAGGCTAAGTACCTAGTTCTTTCACTCCAAGGTGAACTACACATTCACAACGTTGCCTACCCTTTATTAGGTACTAGGCTAAGCACCTAGTTCTATTGCAATGGAGGAACTACTACCACACTACACCAACGACTAATCCCAAAGGAGATCTACTCCTTTACAACATCATCAAGGATATCAATATCCTTGGATCTACTACAAGTCTATTTTGTACATCGAAACACACCATATCGAATGTACATCTAAGGCACCTTTCACTAATGCCTTTGACTAGATCTACAAGACACCTTTCACTAATGTCTTGTGTCTTCACCTCTAAGCACCTTTCACTAATGCTTCTTGTCTTGACTTCTAAGCACCTACCACAAGTGCTTATGCTATAGACGATAGATACCCTTCACTAATATCTTCGTCTTGACACTTGAGACATCTTTCACTAATGTCTTCAACACTACACTTCTTTGAAGAAAGATAGGAATCATCAACAAGAAGGCTTCAGTAGCCTTGATGATGAGGAAGCATGGCAACTCATGGACTTGAGCTTGCTCGACTTCAAAGGTGGTTATCTTCCCTTTAAGAGGAACCTAAAAGATCACACAAAAACAAAACTACAAACATAGATCTCTTGGATCTGAGGTTAGTGAGTTTTTAACTCAGGGAGAAAGTGTGTTAGAAATGGGTGAGAAATGATGAAGAAATGGCTCACTATTTATTGAAGAAAAACTATACTGTTCCCCGGATCCCGCGGATCCCTCCCACAAGGGATATAAGCATGATGTCATGCAATGGGTTATGGGTCAAGCTCCATGGGTCATGGGCTTTGGGTTGTACCCAACTACATTCAATGTATTTTCCCAATGGGTTGTGATACTTAAGTTTCTACCCATTTATATTACCCAATATACTACATACTAGTTATGTGTATATTATACCCAAATATGTAAACACTAGTTGTTGTACATATGTATTACTAAATCATAAAATCACTTATACTTGTTTTAGTGTTTTATGTGAAAATGTGAATATGTTAGAAACTATTAGTTCAAACCATTTACGAATTTTATTTGTTTCGTTAAAATGATTTTACGCTTGTTATCGACAAAACATTAGAAGATCGTAAAATATAAATAAACGCTTTTACGGCTTATTTGTATTAACAATCTCCCTTTTTTGTTGATGACAAAACATAAAATTATTTTAAGGAAAAGCTAAAATTGTAAAAGTTTGAATTTGTAGTTTTACTTTCTTCTCCCCTTTTGTCTAAAACAAAAAGAGCTTCGAAAGAAAGCAACACATTGTTTTTAAGAAAAACATGTGAAAGAAAAGAAAATAAAAAGATAGAGAGCAAGTAACGGGAAAGGATCTCGTCTTAACTCCCCCTTGACGAGTCCATCCCTATGTAAGGGCGTCAAGAAAGTGATACTAATCTAGTTTGTTTGCAAGTAAGTTTGCAAAGTATTTCGTCTAAGTGACGAATGTGCTCCCCTTGATGATTTCAATTTTGCGAGGGAATGTCACGAAAAGTAAACCTAGTATTGCAAGTAATTTGCAATGTATTGTTTTGACATAAAGCTCCCCTAGCATTAGGATGTCAAAGTCTTCATGTGTAAATTGAATAACTACAAAACAAAGGTTAGAAAGCAAGTATAATTCACAATTTCCCGCAAATGTGGTCCAAGTTAGTAGAAAATAGCTTCGTCACGGATCCCACCCGTTCCTCCTAGTAGGGATCCGTCTAGGAAAATATGAGGATACGTATTAGCTGATTAAATTCAAAGAAAGGTGATATAACAAGTATTATTATCACAAGAATGAAATCATATGCTCAGAAAAATAACAAGTAGCATGTAATTCCATTTAATAAAACTAAAGTTATAATATACATGACTCTAAAAACTAAGAAAATAAGAAAATACATGACTCGGAATTTCTAAACCAACTATCGCTTGATGCTAGGACACCACTAATATCTTCTAGCTCAAGTTTTGTTTAGGTTTAATCTCGTCGAAACATCGAGGAGATGATAGAACATGAAACGTTGGTCTTCTCGTATTTCATGTATCAAACTTTCAACATGTTGACAATGATAGCAATCTTTGTCATGGCTAGGCAGGGGTGGTGGAAGAAATGAAATGGCTTCATGCGAAGGATCAAGTGAAGCGGCTTGTGGAGCTTCAAACGATGGAGGGATGGTGGAGGCGATTTGAGTATGGCTCACCAAAAATGATGGTGATGGTAGAGAAGTGTCAACTTCCATATGGTCGGGTGGTTGACTTTGATGATTTCTCATAATCCAAATAGGATTATATGATGGAAACGGCGAAAAGGAAGCGGGAGCAAGTGTTGACTCAACACATTGATTTTGTACCATTATTCCTCCTAATGAGGAGAATGTTGTCGGCGGAGGCGGATGAGACGGCCTAGGAGGCAAATCCACTAAATTGTAGAGGTGTGGTGATGATAGTGGAGATGTAAAAGAGATAGCTCTAGGAACCAATGGTGATGGTTTAGTGGAGCTGATATTGTATGGCCAAGGAGGTATGGTGGTGTTTGGCATAGGTATTTTTGTGGGTACTATCCTTTTAGGAATTGGTTTGATTGGTTGAGGAGGGATCCTAGCATTTGTTGGCTTGACCGGAGATGATTCGGTTGAAGAGATTTCGTTTATAACACGAGCCTTTTTCTTGGGTGGTTCTTTAGTGGATAGGTTACTACTTGGGGTTTTTCTCATGATGAGATGATTTCAAGAGGTTTGTAAAGATTTCTAAAATGCTGAAAGTTAGGATGAAGGTGATGACTATGGAGGTCCTAACAAAGTGGTTTATAAACCAAGAGATTTGGCAAGTGCATTTAAGCCTTAAGCCACTAGGATTCTTTGGAATGTGATGATTAACATGCACAAGAGTCAACTTCAGAGTTTGTACTGATCTAGGAACTCATTTAAGATGAGATGGAGTGCTTGAGTTAGAAAGATGAGTTGAAATGATTGTTTTTGCAAGATTTGACATAAACTGTCATTCGGATCCCGCGGTTCCCACCTCAGAGGGATCCGTTTAGGCTAATCCTAGGGATCCGGCTCTCAGCAGCTATGAAAGAGTGGAAATGATGTTTCTAAGATCTAAGATCTATATCATCTTGAGTGTTTCAGTCCTCCTAAGTGTCTTAAATGAAGGGGTGCTTAAATACTTGAAGGTAACGAGATGTAGCTAATGATTGTCTTTTATGGAAGGATTTGGAACTTTCATGAGTACCAATGGATTAGCAAGGATGACACTAAAGATGAGAGTGTCAATTGAAGCTAAATGATCCTAGAGATCAGGTTTGTGACTTAGGATAGTGTTTTGGAAAATATCCTAGGAGCTTTGAGATGAGAAAACTAGAATTTGATCAATTTTGAGGTGAGGATGATTTATGATCAATTTTGCCATAATCGAAAAGATTTCTAAGAGTAGATGTGAGGGATCAAGTGAAAAATGAAGTGTGAGTTTAAGAGCGGAAGAGTAATGAATAAAAGATGAAATGATAGATCTACAAGCGTCTTAGAGTGTGATCTTGGTGAGTTTTGTGTGAGTAGAAAGAGTCTACCTATCTTTGATAAGGACTTAATTTGCCTTCAAGACACTATGTTTAGCTTAGTGTGAGGTGTTCTAAGGACATGTTTGAAATACAATGCTTGCAATTGCATTTTCTGTTTCTCGGATCCCACGGTTCCCTAAGTGTAGGGATCCGTCTAGCACAAACATTGGGATCCGGCCCATCCGCTCAGCAGGACCTTTACTAAAGGTATGCAATGATCTTGACAATGCATTATATTCCAAGGTTAGTTTAAAGGGGTTCTAACACTAAGGTATCAAATGTAAGATGTTTTATCTCATGAAGGAAATAGGATTACATTGATAAAGCACGAGTACAACAGGATTGATCCTATTTGAAATACTACTACGTTTCTTGAGTGTTTTCGCTAGGAGGATCATTACATGATTGATGAGTGTTGGTGGAATCAAGAATGAAGAAAGTCTTCATGAGAGATATGTTTAGTGGTTCCATCATCTTGTTCACAAGTACGCATAAACGGACTTTGAAATTGTGGATGGAAGTGCATAACATTGTGATAGAGGCGCGTCAAGAACATTCCATAAGGGATGAGTTTATTCTTGAGCCTTGAAGATTTGCAATTTGCAAAGAAGTATGCGAGATTGTATGGTTGTTGTATTAGCAAACAGTACAACATGTGAGCACAACAAGCGGGAAGGATTCCTCGATTTCCCCTAATACTCCAAACATTCTCACGTAGGATGAGTGCAAGAGGATTGTACTCTTTCGGATGTCCCGCTGAAGATAATGTTTGGATAAGAGTAATATGGTCGAGGTTTGCATATTATGCGATTTAAATCTTCCGGGGAGGGTATGTGTGAACAATATAGACTATTTTCTTCACGAAAGTTGAAGAGAGAATCAAGAGACCAATCTTCGGTGAAGGCACATTGTCCATGATTTAGAATCCGGAGGATGTGAGCAAAATGCCCAAGGGTTAAAGTAAACTTTTGGTTTTTGATATAAAACCAAAGAGATAGAGAGCGATCCTCGCTATTTAACGAAGTTCAACTTGAAGGAATAATTCCATTATGAACCTTGGACATATCTTCTCGTTGATTTCAAGAAGACATTCTAGTCCGATGGCTCGGAAGGAAGTATTGATACCTTCTTCGAATTGTAGAGAGGTGTCTACAATACGTCCTTCGTGGAAGTGACGGTTTCGAGGTTATTGAACCCACGGACATGATTGCCAGGTGTGTTGGGTTCAAGGGAGATGTTTGGAGTGTAGACGCTAGTGAGTGAAAAATCAAACTCATATTCATGCGTCATAGTTGAACCTATAGAAAACATGAATTAATAGAAAGATATGTTTGTGATCAACCTATGATTATCTAATTTTTTTACTAGATTTTTATTAACAATGGTTTTTAACAACAATGACATTTAACTCACTTATGGTTTTGATATTTCTAGTGGAGTATTACCTTTTTAGAAGAAAAGTGATTTTTAATTTGCATGAAAAACCGTTTTCCAAGAGGGACGGATCCCACGGTTCCTTTACCAAAGGGATCCGGCTAGTATAACTTCCGAGATCCGTAGATCTGTAATCACGTAAATGATTTTATGAAAAACATAGGTTTTAGATCTCATAGTTTTTATACCAAGATATGTGTTTTAACCTACATTTTCTTTTAACATGCATACATGACTTTTAATGTATCACGAAAGAAAGACATAACACAAAAATGATAAACACATAATAACCTAGATAACTAGACTATTAGTAATATTTCATTTCAATACTAAGAATGATACAAAGGATTGGGTATATAACCCCAATGTAGATTAACAACACAAAGTAAATGTCTCCGTATGTGAACTTCATCATAGGGAACACAAGTGCGATGAGTGTTAAGGCGATGAGCACGAGGGCTGTAACGCCCCGACCCGACAAGGGTAAAGGAATCACAAATAATGGTGTCATATCAAAGCAAACATAAATATCCAAAAGAAGTCTTAACATAAATGCTGAAATAATTCAAGTCAACATGACTTCAATACATAGGTCCCAATGGAAGATAAATTCCAACAGAAATAATCTAAAATAGTAAAGTCTTAAATGGCATCATAAGATCAAAGCTAAATGTCTCTAAGGTAAGTCCACTCATGCACTCATCCCAAAGCAAAACCAGCATTCCATTGCTTAGATACCGCCGCTGAAGAAAAGAAATGCGGTGAGCTTCAAAAGCTCAAGAACAAATATAAAAGCAAAGCAAATACAAACGATATCAATACAAAATATAGTAAGCGAAAGATAGCAAAACCATAATCATTTTCAGAGTATAAATCAGAATTATCGAATAAGGTTTATAGTTAACTACCACGAGCCCGTAAACATATATCGATCATAATCATATTCTCATAAGGCAACATTTGTAGGGGAGACCTACCAGAGTTATGAAGGACATGCATGCACGCAAAGATCAATCATCGATAACAGATAACATATAACATATAATGATAACGATCTAGGATGCATCCATACGCCTACGCAGGCAGATATTGGCCATAACATATAATTGAGCTCATAACAATAACGATAAGGGACGTGGCGTAACATCACTCTATCTGCCCTAGAGTCATGTCGAGGTGCATCACGACACGGACATGGAACCCCCATGACTAGTGAAATATTTGGCTCGGGAGTCAAACTATCTTAGGTCAAATCGAATGTCAAAACGATACGATCATACTTTATCATAAGGTTAATTATATTTCCAAAATCAGAGTTTTTATATCATATAGTTCAAAATCAGATGTTTCATAATTCGTAAATCGAAGTTTCAAATAAGCAATAGCTCAAACAAACAGAATGGGGTTCATAGCACAGGCTTAGGAAACCCTAATATAAAAGCTAACGGAAAAAAAACGTTATAAGAAACCTTTATCAAAAGGTCGAATATCTGTACCTTATTCCAAAGCTTAATGACCAAAAAGCAAAAATACGGAAAGCAAAGGATCACTCCTTCTTCATAGAACCTATACACATTAATGATCGTACATATTATTTATGATTCCATAATTGTCAAAATGATCTTTTAATGTTTGGTGTTTATATTTAATGTATTTAATGATCCTAATACTTTAGGGTTTTATAATTAAATGAGACTTAAGTGTTTTATAACCAATATTGTAGATTAAGGTTCATTATGTCATTTATTAGAGTTTAGGGTTAAATGTGAAAATAGTTTAAAAGTCATAACTCACACTTGAAATAACGAATTAACACACTTAGTTTTCAAACCCTAATCGACTCTCATTTATGTTCTAGGGTTTTCTCATTCTTTTAATATCATTTTAATACGCATTTACTTTACATGTTATGTATTTTAATAACTCATCACTTTGACCTAGAATGTATGAAAACAAACCTTTCTTTTCTTGCTTCACCATGCACGCACACACACATGCAAACACTTACTCATACTCAAATCGACTCACACAACTCATTAACTCCTGTTTCATACATGCATGCACTCGACTTCTAGCTTTAACGAGACCAAATAAGTTACATGTTTATATATCGTCAAACTCACTTGACTCACAAACACACGCGTGATACACGGTTCACAAATCATATGGTTCGGTTATGCATGGCTCGACTCACACACAACTTAGGGTTTATGTTTTGCATGTTCCTTTCTTATTTAAACGCATGTTTACAAACATTCATATGGTTCGGCTATATATATGTTTCGGCTATACATGTTTTACGTATCTCATACCACCTCACGTACATTACATATTTAACGTTTGCATGTTATACCTTAACCGATTCATATATATGTCAATTCAATGCATGCGGCTCAAATATATAAGGTCCGATTCATACCTTACCAATACAAACATATATGTTAACGTTACATGTATCAAAAACAAGACGAGAAGGACTTAGTTATACCTTAGCTTGTGTTAGAAACAAAACACCACGGCTCCAAGAGTGCAGCCGATCGGATGGAGAAAAGGGAGGAAGAGGATGAGCCGAAACTTTGCAATATTAGGGTTCCAATTTGTGTTAAGTGTTTGTATTTATAGTATAATACCGATCGGATATGGGTTTGATGTGGGCTTCGCTCAACCCAACCGAAAAAGACACGCCAGCTTTGGGCTCTCGGCTCAAAAACAAAACGCGCCCAATGGTTCACAAATAAACGAAGGCGAGGCCTAACGAACGGCCCAATTATGTTACGCGCGATGTTTAACTTTTCGTAGTAAAATGTCGATTTCTTAAATAGGTTCATTTGGTTTTTAATTATTCATAAGTTAGGTTTTAATTTTCGTTAAATGAACATTAATGTATTTTACGTATTTTATAAATTTTGATTTCAAGGGTAATTTGGTCTTTATTCTATGTTTTAGATTTTCAGGTTTTACAAGGGCGATGTAAACCATGTTGAAGATGATCCTTTTTGGTTTCGGTCGAGACGAAAATGGAGAGGAAGATGAAGTTTTGAATGAGAGAAATTTTTGAAATTGGAAGATTTGAAAAAGTGAGGATAGAGTGATTGACGGTGGGAGTATTTATGGGGAAGGAGGAATTTTTTAAATTCATGTTTTGTTTTATTATTGGATTAAAAGAAATAAAACATAAATTTTATATACCACGACTTTAGATGATAAGACTAACACGTATGTGAGAAAAAGACTTCCTAATGAAGCTTCATATTAATACATGTATAAGCACAAAGGATAATCATATAAATACCTAAATAGGCATACTTAATTATCAAGCAAAATAAGAAAGAAAATCATACCTCTAGCGCACTTAGGAATGTCTTTACAAATGACATAGCGAATGTCACTTAGACGATTCCTGCTCCTTTGCGTTTAAGATACCTTCTTAAAGAAGGTATTCTTGTTACCAAGCGATTCCTATAGCTTGGTGGGTATGAGCTATGACTAATCAATATGACAAAGAAGATTAGTGCAATTAAGTGAAAAAGTAAATAATAAAAAATGTTGTTATCAAATCAACATCCAAACGTATAGTTTTAAAAAAAAACATTGTGTTTTGTTTTTATGAAAAGCCTCTTGTAGTTTTCAATTAACAATGGATCGAGAGTACAATATACTTCAAGAAACTTGGTAACACTCAAGCCAATTGTGTAAAACTAGAATAGAATTTTAAAACTTCAATCTATTTAGATCGATGTCAATCTAACTTGATGTTGATAAACAACTAAATAAGTAATGAAAGATAAGAGTAAGAAGCAACCACAACCACAAAGTATTTAGTGGTTGCAAGGAACTTCACTCTAATAGTTCTCACTACATCAATCTCCTTATGAGAAGTCACTAACACTTATTACCAGCTATGTGAACCACACTACACAATCGAACCCTTATAAGGTACTAGGCTGTACCTAGTCACTAATGACCTTCACAACACCCTTTATTAGGTATAGCACCTAGTTCCATTAAAATGGAGGAACTACTACCACACTACACCAACGACTAATCCCAAAGGAGATCTACCTTTAACATCATCATGATATCAATATCCTGGATCTACTACTAGTCTATTTTGTACAACATATCTGTACATCTAAGGCACCTTCACTAATGTTTGACTAGAACAAGACATTCACTAATGTGGTCACTGAAGACCTTCACTAATGCTGTCTTGACTTCTAAGCACCTACCATAAGTGCTTATGTTATAGAATAGACCCTTCACTAATATATTTGTCTTGACACTTGAGACATCTTTCACTAATGTCTTCAACACTACACTTATTTGAAGAAAGAAAGGAATCATCAACTAGGCTTCAAGAACCTTGATGATGAGGAAGCATGGCAACTCATGGACTTGAGCTTGCTCGACTTCAAAGGTGGTGATCTTGCCTTTAAGGTGAACAAAAACAAAACTAAAAACATAGATCTCTTGGATCTGAGGTTAGTGAGTTTTTAACTCAGGGAGAAAGTGTGTTAGAAAGGGGTGAGAAATGATGAAGAAATGGCTCACTATTTATAGAAGAAAAACTCTACTGTTCCCTGGATCCCGCGGATCCCTCCCACAAGGGATCCGGCTAGCACAAAGCTAGGGATCCGTGAACGCTCCTCTTTGCCCATGGGTATTTTTGGTTATGGGTCATGGGTCATGGGTTGAACCATGGATCTTTAGCTAGATACAATGTATCTTCAAGTGCAATGCACTTGGTCACTTGGGTATGGGTTGATCCATGGGTTATGGATATTATCCATTTATGATATAAGCATGATGTCATGCAATGGGTTATGGGTCAAGCTCCATGGGTCATGGGATTTGGGTTGTACCCAACTACATTCAATGTATTTGCCCAATGGGTTGTGATACTTAAGTTTCTACCCATTTATATTACCCAATATACTACATACTAGTTATGTGTATATTATACCCAAATATGTAAACACTAGTTGTTGTACATATATATTACTAAATCATAAAATCACTTATACTTGTTTTAGTGTTTTATGTGAAAATGTGAATATGTTAGAAACTATTAGTTCAAACCATTTACGTATTTTATTTGTTTCGTTAACATGATTTTACGTTTGTTATCGACAAAACATTAGAAGATCGTAAAATATAAATAAACGTTTTTACGGCTTATTTATATTAACATATATCAAAGTGCCCGTCTATAGAAAAGGAATTAAATGCTCGTCATCATGGTGTAATTCTTTCGCTTAACAATTTGCGGTTTAAGAGATATTAACTTTTGAACCACCACCAAATGGCCTGGTGGTAAGGTCTTTGACTTTCAAACAACAGGTCAAGGGTTTAAACCTCACTAGATGTTTACATTTGGAGGTGGCTAAGGCCTCGGGTTCGAGGCTTGCGAATAGAGCTTTCCTCACAGGCAAATCGGAAACAAAGGAGTGAGATTTATTCTCCAAAGGCAAAGGTTCGAGGAAGGCATAACCACTAACTACTAACTAGCTAAAAGAAATAGATATTAATTTTTGAAAAAATTGGGGTGAAAGTGGTTTGTTATCTAATTTAACAAATGAGTGAGTAGTATTAATCCTTAGATATGTAAACAAATGTTTGGTAGGGGTGAGCAGAAAAACCAAAAGAAACAAACAAAAACCGAAAATAAAAAAAAAACCGAACTGAAATAACCGATCGAAACTAAAAACTGATGGTTCGGTTTTTACTTTTTCAAAAGCCAAAAAATGCGGTTCGATTTCGGTTTTCGTCCAAAAACTGAACCGTACACACCGAACCAAATCGATTTTTTGTATAATGATATATAACTAATATAATATAAATAAATAACTAAATAAATCAAATTTATAAATTCATATTCATTTTTTGGGTGGATTTATAATATATTTATCTTGAAGTTTACATGCGTGTTTGTCGTGTTTTGTGTTTACTTGACAATTGTTGGGATATGAAAGTGCTGAAGATTGACAAAGTACTGAATAAAGACAAAGTGCTGAAAGAAGTCAAAGTACTGCTAAGTAAAAAGTCAAAGTATTGCTCGATTCATCAACGTATTGCATGGTTAAAAGGACTGATATGTAAAATCGTTAAGGATTATTTTGTAATTCTAGAATGATCTTAGATTAGTATAGTATTACTTGACGTACAAGGTTTGTAATTGTAAACCGACTAGGGTTATCCTTAAGCCTATAAAAGGACCCCTAGATTGGCATTAAACGTACGTGCATTATTAGAGTTTTAGAGAGTTCGATATTAGAGTTTTAGAGTTATTAGAGAATCTGTATAACTAGCAGGTTCTAAAGTTTTAATAAAATTGTTGAAAGTTAAAGTTATATTCTTCTTAGCTTTGTTAAGTAAATTCCGCATACTTAATAGAGTTAGTTAAGTGTTTCATTGTTAATAACTTAGGATTTATCCGAGGTTATTAAATTCTTAACAAGCTATATAAGTTAGTTTGGTTAGAGTACATCGATCCAACAAGTGGTATCAGAGCTTGTGTGGAAACTCTGACTAAGAAGAAACCGTAAAACCTAGTTAACAACAAAACCTAAAGATGTCAACTGAAGTTGTTCCACCCCCATCCATCACCTCACTCAGAATTCCAATCATCAAGAAGGGAGAGTACGACCTATGGAGCATGAAGATGAGGCAGTACATTGCTATTACAGACCATGCACTATGGAATGTATCTGTCAATGGTAATGAAGTGGTTCCAGAACCTGTAGAGATTCCCCGGACAACCTAAACCACCTAAGGCAGTCTTACCAGCAACAACAATAAGGAATCAAGAAAAGGCTCTCAATATACTGTTGTCCGCTATTCCAGATGGTCATCTACTCAAGTTCCATGATGCTAAAGATGCAAAGCAACTCGGTCGCTCTCAAAACAAGGTTTGGAGGTAATGATGCTTCCAAGAAGATGCATAGAAACTGTTGAAGCAAGCAGCTTGAAACATTCACTATTGGAGAAAGAGAAGGCCTTGATGCTGCCTATAACAGATTCCAAAATCTTCTCAGATGATCAAGTTATACAAAGCAGGTTTCAATTGAAGATGCAAATATGAAGTTCTTAAGGAGTTTGCCATCTTCATGGCATGTGATTGCTACTATGATCAGAGGACAACCTGGTTTGGATGTTATGGACTTTGATGATCTTTACAATCATCTGAAGGTATATGAGCATGAGATGAATGGCCAAACAAGTTCAAAATCTCACAAGATTGCCTTTTGTCATCTGAAAGAGAGGCAGACTTCCACTAAAAGTACTGCTTCTCCTACTCAAAGTATGTTGCTCAAAGTACTGTTCCTCACGCTACCCCCACCTTTGCTCAGAAGCCACTACAACAAATACCATCCACTCGATGAAGTCGATGCTCATTCTTTGCACAGCAAGCTACTTTACCTGTTACTTATGAAGAAGATTTGTCACAAATTGAAGAAGATGCTCTTGAAGAAATCGATATCAGGTGGCAAGTTGCTATGATCACTGTAAGGATCAAGAAGTTCATGAAGAAAATAGGAAGAGGCATTGAATTCAAACCAAAACAGGGTATTACTTTTGACAAGTCCAAGATTGAATGCTTTAATTGTCAAAAGACTGGACACTTTGCATGGGAATGCATGTTTGCTAAATATCAGGCAAACAGGATGACTGAGAAACCAAAGCTTGAACTAAAAGAAATTCCTATTACTGAAACAAAAACTTTGGTTGCTCAAGAGAATCTATCAGAGGTTGACTCGAGTGCTGAGTTTGATGATGAACCAGTAACCTATTGTATGGTAGCTATGGAGGAATCAATGGAAGACTTTGACTGGAGCACAGCTTTTGATGAGGAACCTGGACATGCTGCTATGGAATCCAGAGATGGTCTAAGAAGCTTTGATTGGAGCATGGAGAGTGAAGATGAACCTGTTCTTCTTGCTATGATAGCTACTTCACCAAGTTCACCCCCTATCTCTGAGGTATGTTCTAAGTGTCATGACTTTTATCAAATAGTACTTAATGATTATGTGACTGAAAGAGATAATTATCAAAGGGCTAGGTCTGAGGTAGCTGGTTATCAAATCACTTTAGAGTCAATGGAAGCCAAAATCATAACACATGAAAATAATGAAATGGCATGGGCAGAAAAGTATGAACAACAGGATTATCATTTAAAATTAAGTGAATGGAAATTAAATTGTAAAATATCTGAAATTGAGAAGCTTACTAAGGAAAGAGATGAACTGTTAGCAAAGTTTGATGCCTGGAAAGAATCTGGTCTTTCTCATGTTACTTATGTTGAAAAACATAGAAGAGCTTACATTAGAACTGGCCTAGGTTTTGGTATGGACTTTAATAACATAGAAGAAAACCCATCTAGTGATAAGGATGACCTTGATTTTAAGGATATAACCACTAGTGATGATGAACTCATTAATTATGTAGACACATCTAGTAATGAGGAATCACGATGAAACACCTCCGAAGTTTAAGAAAGATAATGGTTATCATGCAGCCCTCATCCCATCGGAAGTTTTCAACCCCTTAGGCCCGATGTTTCTCGCTTTGGAGCGCATAATTTAGAGTTTAGGAAAAAGCTTATTGGTCAATCTAGTTCAAACACCAAAGGATACATTGAGAAACCTAAAGATGATCATGTCATAAGTCAAGCAAGCACCTTCAACTCAAAGTACTACTACACCTTCAGCAGTACCTTCAAGAAAACCTTTTCAAAATACTGCTAAACCTTTTGGGATAATTTTGGTCAAAATAAGTTTCATACCTCACCAAAAAGTCAGGTTAGATTTGGTCATAGAACTCAAGGAAGAAATTATGGGAGTATGGGTCAAAAATTGTGTTTTGTTTGTTATAGTCCCGATCATCGATTAAACACTGGACTTTCACTCAGAGTACCTAAGCAACTTCCCAAAGAACAGAACTGCCACCCAAAAACCAAGGGAAAATAGACCAGTTTGGAACCATTCACATAGGGTTAACCATAGCAATTTCTCAAAAGACTATAGGTACCCTCACAAGAGAAGACCTTTTTCAAAACCTCCAGTACCTTCAAATATTTTACAAAGAACTCAAACAGTACCTTCTCAAAGTACTGCTAGATTTTCAAACAATCAAGGTACTGTAAACACTTTTTAGAATGGAAAGCCTAGGAGATCCAATTACTATCAATCTAGAAGGCGTTAAAACCCCAAAAGAGGAGCTAAATCAAAGGACTCTACACCAACAGTTAAAACTAAATGGGTTAAGAAAGAAAGTACTAATGAGGAACAAACAATACTTTCAACAAGTACTGGTGAAACATAGGTTTTTGATAAAGATGATTTTGTTGAAAAAGAAAAGGAGATTTTTGTTGAAAAAGAAAGTTTTGTTGAAAATCCACCATAAGTTTTGAAACAAAAGATAATGCTTGATTATGTCTACAAAAACTATGAAGATTACATACTCAAGGAATTTGAGTATGTCACTCCACAAGGGGAACACAAGTCAGTAATGGCTTGGGTTCCTAAAAGACACTAACTTTTTTATCTTTGTGCAAGGCAACCCGGAAGAGGAGCTTAAAGATCATCTTATTGTGGATAGTGGTTGCTCTAGAAGCATTACAGAGACAAGGAGATTCTCACGATTTTAGGTCTTATTGTGGAGGAAGAGTTGCATTTGGGAATGATCCTAATGGAGGAAGAATCACTCGAAAAGGAACCATCAAAGGTGGCATATAGATTTTGAGAATGTTAGATATGTGAAGGAGCTCAAGTTCAACCTTTTGTCGGTCTCTCTCAAATCTGACAAAAGCACCACTGTTATTCATCACGTATGTCTCATTCTTTCACCAATTCAAGCTTGTCTGATGATAACTTGGTAATACTGAAAGTACCAAGAACCAATGATGTGTATAGTTTGGATATGAAGAGTCTTCACTCTTCCGAAAGAGCTACATGTTTAGTAGCAAAGGCAACACTTGTAGAAGCACATCTGTGGCATAGAAGATTAGGCCATGTGAATTTCAAAACATCAACAAGTCGGTCAAAGGAAACTTAGTTAGAGGTTTACCTTCCAAAACATACAAGAATGATCACTCATGTTTGGCATGCAAGAAGGGTAAAAAACACAAGGCATCATGCAAGAAGATTGAAGACAGAACAATTAGAGAACCTTTGAGTCCGTTATATATGGATTTGTTTGGACCTGTCTCTGCGTGTCTAAACAAGAAAAAGTACCGCTTGGTTGTGACAGATGATTGCAGGTAGATTCAGCTTGGGTATTTTTCTTGGGATTTAAATATGATACTTTTGATGCTATTCATGATCTTATAATAGCACTTGAAAACCAATTGAGACTCAAAGTTAGAGGTATTAGATGTGATAATGGGACTAAATTCAAGAACAAGCTTATGGATGAATTTTGTGCCAACAAAGGGATCAAGAGGAGTTCAAGATTGCAAGAACACCACAGCGAAGGTAATGGTGTTGCAGAGAAAGAATAGAACTTTGATTGAAGCAAAATGCCAACAATGCTTGTAGATTCACAATTACTTATTCAATTCCGAATTTGGTCGGTCGTAAGCGCGCTATGGCTTAACAGAGTATCACCACCAAACCTCGATGAAGACACCTTATGAGCTGCTGATGGGAAACAAACCTAATATTCTTTTTATGAAGCCTTTTGGATGCCCTCTAACAATTCTTATTATAATTGATAATCTAGGAAAGTTTGATGGAAAGTCAGAAGAAGGATATTTATTGGGATATTGCACCAACAGCAAGGGATTTAGAGTGTATAATAGAGTCACCAAGAAGGTTCAAGATTGTCTTCATTATGAATTTTTAGAAGATCAAGAAAATAAGAAGGGTAAAGGTCCTGATTGGATGTTTGATCTTGAAGTTTTTGTTGGGTTTTTGGTTCCTTGGATCAAGAATTATTCTAAGTACTGGAACTACGGACATAGTTGATATAACCACGGACAGAAGAATGGAACCACGGATGAAGACTAACAGCGGCTAGTAGTTTTGTGTAACCACTGATAATGTAATGAAACCACTGCTAGTCTTGTATACTCGGTTTAGTATTATGTATTAGATAAATATGGAAAAGATATTTATCTTGTAAGTTACGTTAGTATTATGTAAAGGACTCCTTAGCCTATAAAAGGAGGTCCTAGGTTAGATTAGATATAATGTATGTTTTATATCTAATGTCGATACACTTCAAGGTTGTAAAACCCTAATACTGGTTTAGAGTATTCAGATATTATAATAATATTTAGGTGTTGAATGTTCGTTGTTCTTCTTCTTAAGATTAAGTATTAAATTTCGTGTGATACTTAATAAGTTCTTGTTTAAAGTCAGTTTCTATATTAGATCGATTGCTCAACTGGGATCAACAAGTGGTATCAGAGCTTGTGATCTAGAAACCGTAATCAAGAAGAGGTCAAGTTAAGTTTTGTTCAAGAAAGATAAGATGTCCGACGAAACACACACATGGTTATCAATGCTTCAAAGGTGCCTATGCTCAAGCATGGTGAGTACCAAATCTGGAGGATGCGAATAAGACAATACATTCGCATGATTGATTATGCTCTCTGGGATGTTGTGGAAAAAGGTGATACTCTTCCTAAGAAGGGTGATGATGGCAAAGATATAGCCATTGTTAGAAAGATTGACAAGGCTAAGAGAAAGATGGAGATTAAAGCTCATAGTATTCTCTATATGGGAATACCTAATGAATATGCTTTGGATTTTGACCAATATGAGTCTGCTAAGGAGCTTATGGATGCTATAGAAACAAGGTTTCACGTAATGAAGCTACCAAGAAATCAAGAAAAATATGCTCAAGCATCACTTGAAAACTTTATCAGACCGAAAGTGGAGAAAACTTGATGGCACCTATAACAGACTTCAAAGCTCATCGCCCAACCGAAATCAGTGGACTACAAAGTTGCTCAAGAAGATATTAATCAAGTTCATCAAGTTTATCACCGACCGGGCTATGCATACTGTTGTGTGGAGGAACAAGGATGACTTTGAAAAGATGACTCTAGACAATCTCTACAACAACTTGAAGGTATATGAGTCTGAGAACAACATTGCCGGTACATCATCATCTAGCCAAAACATTGCTTTTGTTTCCACTAATCACAAGAATGCACAAGATGTATCCATCTGCCGCTATGGTATAACCACGGCTATTGCAAACAATACCACCGTTAGTGATAATGTCGATGATGGTGCAATTTTGTGTTTTTCCGGTGATTTAACTACCGCAGTTATCTGCTTTTGAATCAAGATCTGAATCAAATTGATCCTGATGATCTTGAAGAGATTAATCTTCAATGGCAAATGGCAATGTTGACTCTACAAGCAAGGAAGTTTTCGAGAAGGACTGAAGACAGTCAAGTATGATGGTAAAAGAAGAGTTGGGTTTCAAAAAGCAAGATGGAGTGCTTTAACAGCAAGAAGAAGGGTCACTTTGCAAGGGAATGTCGAGCACCTAAGAGGATTGAAGGCATCAAGAAGACCATTGAAGAGTCTGCTCCTTCTTCAGCATTGGTGGCTCAAGATGGTCTTGGTGATTATGACCGGAGTGATGAAATTGAAGAAGGACCCAATGCAGCTTTTCTTGCTAGTGAAGCTTCAAAAGAGCATAACTTTGCTCTTATGGCCTATGCTTCATCTTTTGGTTCAGATTCTGAGGTATCTAATGATTCTTCTTGTTCTTTTAAATCATGTCAAGATAACTTAGAATCTCAAAAAGCTATCACCGAGAGTTTAAGAAAAGAAGTAGAAAGACTGTCTCTTGATAACTTAGGTTATAGAGTTGGTCTAGAAAGTGTTGAAGAAAGGCTTAATTATCAGATCAAATGTGATTTGAGTATGTTGATAAAATTAATATACTAGGTGGGGAAATTGATCTTAAGGATAGGGAGATTAAGATGCTTAAAGAGAAACTAGAACAATCTGAGAGTGTAAAAGTAGAAGCCCTAAAAGAAAAAGAAAAACATGTTGTTAGGGTTGCTAAAACACAATATGCTTCGGATCTAGTAAATAAACCAATAGGTCAAAAATTGTTCAAGGATGGTATTGGCCTAGGCTACAATGATATGCCACCACCATCACTTATGAAACATGCACCACCTCCAAAAGAGCTCTCATTTAGCAAAGGAATTTAGTTTCAACAAACCTGTAGGTGAGACTAACAAGAATGAATCACCTAAGATAGGTTCCGATAAGTCATCCGATGCTCCCATCATTGAAGATTGGGAATCAGATTCTGAGGAAGATAGATATGTATCAACACAACCTGAGAAGATATAACCTCTTAAGAAAGTTGATACTAAGCAAGCCAACATTGTACCTAGATTTGGAGCTCAAATTGCTAAGAAAGTAGTAGAGTACAAGGAAGTACCTAGGGAACAGTTAAAAAGATATATACTTAGGGGAACCAGAGAAACTTCA
The DNA here is from genome assembly GCA_910596185.1 of Chrysanthemum makinoi. Classification (NCBI taxonomy): domain Eukaryota; kingdom Viridiplantae; phylum Streptophyta; class Magnoliopsida; order Asterales; family Asteraceae; genus Chrysanthemum; species Chrysanthemum makinoi. The sequence goes on from OU343221.1 coordinate 254,592,937, forward strand.
ATGGACTAATTTCAAATAGGTTAGGAGATGAGTTTCAATGTGTTAAAAAGGCTTGTTTTTCATGTGGTAGTTTTGAGCATTTACAGAGAAACTGTTATAAAAACAGACCACAAGTTTGGAATCGTTGGAGGAGGGTAAATCACCAAAACTTTCAAGCAAAGAAAACAAACCCTCATCCTAACAGAAATATGATTCCTAGAGCAAGTTGTTAATGAGGAATGGAAATACTAAATCAATTATCACTGCTGCACCCAAATGGGTTCCAACCACTGCTAAGCAAAATGTAAACACCGCTAAGCAACCTGTAAACACCGCTAAGCAAAATATCACCAATGATACAAAAGATGTTTTAAAATTCCAAAGGTGATAATCGACACGTGGTTGGAAACCATTTTATGCTGTTAAAGGTCTCAAACTAGTTGGCAATGGAAACCTAAGACCAAGGTTTTACATCATGTCAACTGTGCATCAATGAACCTAAACAAATTTGATTATATTGATGCACGTGCAGGCGGAGCACCAAGTCAGTATTGGCTTGGGTCCACAAAAGGAACTAATTTGTTTAATTTCATGCGCAGGGCAATCTACAAGATGAGCTAAAAGACAAAGGAGTTTTTGATAGTGGTTGCTCCGGGCACATGACTTGGGATGGGAGCAACCTGGAGGATTTTGAAGCTTTTGATGGAGGATATGTGGCTTTTGGTAATGATCCAAAGGGAGGAAAGATACTTGGAGAGAGGCACAATCGAATCAGGAATTTAGACTTTGAAAAGGTCTATCCGGTACGATGTGGACTTAAGTATAATTTATTCAGTTTTTCTCAAATGTGTGATAAGAAAAACTGGGTACTTTTTGGTGAAACTGAGTGTGTGGTGTTGTCACCAGAATTTAAGATGCCTGATGAGAAGTACATACAGCTAAGGGTACCTAGGAAAGAAAATATATATTGTTTTGATCTTAAAGATGTAATTCCTAATAGGTCCTTAACCTGTTTGTTTGCTAAATCATATGTGGATGAGTCTAAGTTATGGCATAGAAGATTAGGTCACCTCAATTACAAAACAATCAATAAACCGGTAAAAGGCAACTTAGTGAGAGGGTTACCTTCTAAGGTTTTTGAGTGTAAGGAACTGTGTGGCTTGTCAAAAAGGAAAACAACATAGAGCTTCTTGTAAGACCAAAATGCCAACACCATTACACAACCACCGCTTATGCTTCATATGGACTTATTTGGACCTACCTTTGTTAAAAGCTTGAACCATAAGCAATATTGCCTAGTTATCACTGATGATTATAGTAGATTTTCTTGGGTATACTTTTTGGCGCCTAAAAGTGAGACTAGTGAGATCCTCAAGAGTTTCATTACTAAGATAGAAAATCTAGTAAATCATAAGGTAAAGATAATCAGATGTGATAATGGAACTGAGTTTAAGAATGCTGTGATGAATCAGTTTTGAGTTTAAGAATGCACATAACCTTGTTGCTAATCTCACCAAAAATGATTGATCTGAAGGTTTTCATCAAATGATTGATTTCCTTATTCATAGTCCTATTCACTATGCCTTAACTGTCACACCAACCATCCTTAAAGCATACATACATCAGTTCTGGAGGAATGCTAAGTTTGAAGAGGTTGATGGAGTAGAAGTGTTTAGCTGCAATCGTAGGATGAGAATGCTATTTATGTTACTGAGGAGATCATTAGGGAAGTTTTAAAGTTTGATGATGCTGGTGGTATTGTAAATCTTTCAGATGCTGAGATAGTTGCTGGTTTGGAAAGGTTAGGATACACACACATGGGTGATAAGGTACAATTTTTTAAGAGTTTGTTTTCAAAGCAATGGAAGTTTTTGATTCACACCTTGTTGATGTGTCTGAGTAGTAAGACCAATGGGTTTAATGACTTTCCTTCAAAAATTGCTACTGCAATTATTTGTTTTTCTGATGGAAGGAAATTTAATTGGTCTAGGATGATATATGAGGGGCTAGTACAAAACATTATGAAGAAGGGTAAATACTATTTATATTCTAGGTTTGTTCAACTGATTGTGGAAAGTCAAATAGAGGAACCTGTTGAGCACACTAGGGAGTATGAAGTACATCATATGCTTCATAAGGTTTTTGCGAGATGTTCCTTTATTTCCCCATATGCTTACTTTGCCTTCTGATCCTGAGTTTGATGATGGTCTTGAATCTCAACCTTTATTCACTAAACCCACTTCTAGTACATCTGAACCCACTGCTAGTACACCTCAAACCATTGACAGTACCTTTGCAACCACTGTTAGTGCAACTCAACCTACTTCTAGTCAAACCCAAACCACTGTTACACCTATTGGATGGACTAGGAGACTGAAGGTGTAAAACCCTAAAAATACGAAACGTGTTAAAAGACTAAAATACCCTTAGAATCAAAATTTATTAAATACGTAAAATACATTGAAGATTTATTTAACGAAATTAAAATCGAACTTATGAATAATTAAAAACCTAACGAACATAATTAAGAAATTTACATTTGTTACGACGAAAAGTTAAATGTCACGCAATATAAGTTTTGGCTTCATTCTTCGTTATTTGTAATCAACTTTGGGCAGCTAGTTAGCTTTGGATCCGGTTGGGTTTTCGAGTCACGAGTCTAAGACCTTGGGCCGTTTGTTTGTCTTGTGGAGTTCAAGTTTAGAGCCCATAGGGCGGTTGTTTTGTTCGGTTGGGATCAAGAGGCCGAAGCCCACACACTCAAAAGACCTAGAACCAATTTGTACTCACTATAAATACAACACATTAACACAAATTGGAAACCCTAGTTTTGCCTCTTCTTTCTTTTCTTTCTATTCGCCGAAAACCCAAATTCCCCTTGGTGTCGAGAGTTTGTTTCCAACGAGCTAAGGTATAACAACGTTCTATTCGTCTCACTTTGATACCCCTAATGTTATTATATATTGTATCGTGTTTTGTTTTGAATCGAATCTTGTGTTTTGGTCGAGCCGTATGAAAACAAAAACAACAAATATGAATCGGATCTAATATAATTAGAGAGCATGTAAGGTAATATGTATTGTATGAATTTGTATTAATTATGTCGAGCCACTATAAAACCGAACCACATATATAGATGTTATCATGCCTAATAAATTCAAAACCCTAATTGGAATGGAACCCTAAGTGTAATTAATGGTCTAAACATGTGATTACAATGGTTTTAATAAACCCTAAAACTGGACAGCATCATATGTCGAATTTGTGTGTGTTATAGATCCAATTTTATAAGTTCAATAATCTGGGTTTTGTGGGAAAAGTTTATTTTATGTCTTAGTTAAGTTTTCCAAGTGGTTTGGTCGAATTTGGAGTTGTCTAAGTCGTATTTTTGAATTTTACAAGATCAAGTGTCAAAGCTGAGAAAACGGGTCTGAAATTTAGTTGGATTGTTTGATTTTTCATTTGCAAACCATAATGAATTGGGAGCTCTCCTTTACAGGATTGACATTTAGGATATAAATGAATTTCTGGGAGTTTTGGGAATTTTTCCAAGGTGTCTAAACAGGTCCAATAAGTGTAAACTTTTAAGGTGTATTTTCTGATTACTTTCTAGACAGGTCTGGACTTGTGATTTTCCATAGGCCATTTGGCATAGATATAGAACCCACCAATTTTTGGAGAGTCTTTTAACTCATATAGGAACCCCTGGGATTTTGCTTGATTTCATTTGAGCTAAGTAAGTATTTTATAAAAATCGCTAAAGTCTGGTCCGAATATGAGTTTAAGAAACTGAAAGATAAAATATGATATCAATAGGTAACACACTTACAAATGCATAAGAAGCTTATAAAATGAGAATATACTTATAACTCTAAGAATGTTAATGCGATTAATCCGTCATAGCTTTAATGATGCTAATAAGTATTAAACAAATCATAATCCGTGTAGATTCGTTGAAGAAGACGCGACGTTACATCTTCGTGATTCACTGCTCGCTTTGTTTTCCTCTCAATTGCTTTAAGGTACAGATATTTCGACCTTTTCTGAAAAGGATTCCTTATGATGATCCTTTCGTTAGCTTTCCTATTTTACTTATTAGGGTTTCCGATGCCATTGCTATGAACCCTTTCCTGATTGTTTGACCTGTTGCTTATCCAACTTATGTTTTATTGAACCATGCAATGTCTAATTTGAACTTTATGTTAGGAAGACTTTGATATGCACGTTTGTTGAACTCTACTATGTTTAATTATGAACTTCTAATTATGAATGTATGATTTGTGACTGTTATATGAACTTTTGACTTCTAAATATTTGAATATGAATCTTATGATATGAGTTATCTGATATGTTATCTGTTGAACTTTGTGTTTGATTATGATCTGTGTCATTTACGACAAACTGTTTGACCTAAGTTAGTTTGACACCTGAGCCAAAATAATAACTAGTCATGGTTTCCATGTCCGTCGTGATGCACCTCGACATGACTCTCTAGGGCGTGAAAGAGTGAAGTTCGCACACGCGTCCCTTATCTGTTATCTAGTATGAACTCAAGTTATATTATATGGCCAATATATGTTTGTGGGGCGTATGGATGCATCCTAGATCTGATCTGTTATTCGATATGATTTGTCTAGTGAATGATGTCGGTGCAATACGCCGTCTTCACAACTCGGGAGCTAGCTACTCCAAATTATTTTATAAGATTATTCCCAGTATATGTATGATGTTTCGATATGATATGTCCGGGCTCGTGGTAGTTAACTAAATCTTTATCTGTTATTTCTATGTTAAGTATTCTGATTATGATTCGGTATGTTCAAGTGTTAATAATTATGTGCTCGGCTTATTATATGTTATTATATGTGGTTATGCTTTTGTATGTTTATGTGACTACCGTCTACTATGCTAGGTTATGATTAATATGTTTAAATATGATTCTTTGTCATCCGATGTCATGTTAGTTTATCTTTACGTGAATGCTTGATCCGTGAGATGAATGTGTTAGTGTGAAAGTGAGTATTCTATAAGTTTAGTATGTATAATTTGTTCGGTTAATTTTGTGAACTTTGCCTATAATGCTAGTGTTTTTATCTCTGCATATGTGACCGCCATGTTTAAACTCTGCCGATGTTAGGATTTGATTTGAGAACCGGTTTAGCTTATGATATCTCTTTGATAATTGTTAATGGTTATGCTATGTTTTGTTTGGTCTATTTAATTATAGTTTGTCTACTATGTTTTCTATTTGCTTGTGAGACCGCCATGATTTGACCGCTATTTCATTCTTTGCAATATTGAATTAAATGTGTTAAGTGAAGGTTAATTAATTTGTTGAATGCCATGTTTATTTTCTAGAAAGTGTTTCCGTTAGCTTTAGACTTTTCGTTTGGTTTATATGTAATCTATTTCTTCTTGATATGTTAAGTGTCAGGTTATTTTGATGTGTTTGCGTTGGAGTCATCAATATGCTATGTGTTTGTCCTTGATTGCTAATTGTTTTTTTTCGATTTCGGCAATTGTGTTTCGCAGAATCCTCAATGATTCATTATTCTCGTTCCGCCACGATTTTGTTATTCGCTTTGTTCAATTCAGTATTTATGTTTTTGTTTAGTTTTTGTTTTGTTATATCCATGTTCACCGGGCTTTTGTAAGCTCACCACCGACTTTTCTTTTCCTCTCGGCGGTATTAAGCATTCAAGATGAGCTCTTGGGATGGTGATCACGGGTTGAGAGTAGAAACTGAGAGCAAGATTTGACCATAGAGATCTTAGAATTATTTTGGTTATTAAGTTATTTATGTTTTCTTTTGAAAATTTCGTAAAGACTTTCGCTTTTGTATAGTACTTAAAGTTCTGATATGAAACTGTATTTGTGATATCTTTACCCTTGTCGGGTTGGGGTGTTACAGAAGGGCACCAAGCTACCTCAGGCTGGTGTTAGAGGTGTTGTTAATGAGGCTGTCACAGGTGGTGGAGGTGACATGATTGGAAGGGTTTCCACTACTGATTCATGCTTAGATGCTGATCAGGATAGTGGAAACATAATTAAGACCCAACCTTTGGCAACTCTTAATGTGGAGAGTTCCTTGGACCTTAACACAGGTGGAGGAATCCCTAGCCAAATGGCTACTAAAGGGTGCATAGATGATCAGATAGGTCTCGATGCTATGTTTACTATATCCAAGGATTCACCTCTCGGAGCGATTGACACAGCTCGAAGTGATGAGGATAGATTGGAACATGAAACTGAATTGATGGATCCTGAGTTTGTACATGATGACTTTTCCAATGAACCACCTCTCGGACCAGTTCACACAAGTCGAAGTGGGGAGGATCTTCTTGAACAATTTAATGAATTGACGGCTAAATGTACCAACTTGGAGGAGACAGTATCCAGTCTTCAGGAGTTTGTTGTTTTTCAAGGGAAAGATATTAAAAGGCTGAAGCATAGGGTATTGGTTTTGGAAAAGATGCGACGGCCTGTGGTTGCAGCTTTAAGGCAGCTAAAGAGAAGAGAAAAGAAGGTGGACTCCTCTCGGCTCTGAATGTGGAGAATGTATCCAAACAGGGAGGAGTGATGGCATGAATTCAGGGAGGTCTGTAGATTTGTCTATGGAAGAAGATGTTGGTAGTGGAGATCAAGAATTTTTGGTATCTGATAAAGCTGGGAATTAGGCTGTTCTTGAAAATTTGAAGACTGTGGTAGAAGATGAAGGGATGCAGAACACAACCACGCTAGTGGTCGCAACAATGGATAGTTTTCTTGAAACCACTGCTGTAGTTTCAGAAATGGCTATTGTACCCGCTGCTGTTCTAACTACTTCCACCATTGTTACAACCATCTCTGTATCACCACCTAAATCTAAAGAAGTTGAGAAAGAAGCTGCAAGTACATTGATTAATTTAAGTAAGACTTCAGCTAGTTCCACACCCATCATTGAACTGTATCATCTATTAAATCTACTGCAACCAACCCAAAAGCAAAGTTTAGTTATTGGTGAATCTTTAAGAAAGAAGGTGACTCAATCAATTGTTGGAAAAGGTAAAGGAGTTGCAGAACGAGAATGAAATTTAAAAGTAAAGCGAATTGCTTTATGATGAAGAGTATGTAAGAAAGATGTTAGCAGATGAACAAGCAGCTTTAGAGAAAATGAAGCAAGAAAAGAGGAAGCTAGTCAGAAATGGCTAGCTACATGGTATGAATCACAAAACTATCTTCAAGCTTCTCAACTAATAAGTGATGAGTATACTGCACAAGAATGGGCTTTGTTGGATGATGAGGAAAGAGCTAGACTTTTGGGTGAATGGGCAAGGAAGATCAGTAAAGAAAGGAAACAAGTTATAAGAATGAAACCTCCTACCATTGCACAGATGAGGAATGTATTGATGAAGATTATTAAGAATTCAGGAATACATATTTCTGAGAATCTTAGTAAGTGTTCATTTGAAAGAATTCATGAGATTTATCTGAGATGTATGAAGATTAATAATGATGATTTCTGTCCAATGAATTCTGAAAAAGAAAAAGAGTGGATTCAAAAAGAAAAAGAGTGGATTCAAAGTAGACAAAAGAGAAAATCTGAGGTTTAGGAGACATCTGATTCTAAAAGATTGAAATTAGTTGAAGATGGTAATCAAATTATTTCTTATGAGTTTGAGCTTAATGGAAGTGAAGGATGTTGGAAAATTCAAAGACTCAACAATGAAGTTTATGAGTATAATAAATTTTCACAGATGCTTCAATATTGTGATAGAGATGATTTGATGAATCTTTGGATACTTTATAAGAATAAGTTTGGTGAAGAACATCCAAATGATTATCATGAGAGGTTGGTTTATCATCATTTGAAGATTTTATTTGAACCTACTCATGATGAACATGAATGGAAAGGACTCTACAATGGTCATGTTACAAGATGGTTTTTATATCAAACTTGTGGAGTTCATGTTTTAACTGTTTCTGGAGAAGTTATTCATATGCTTGTAGAAGGTGATTATCCTCAACTAAATAAGTATCCAGAAGTTATTGCTCAGATGATGAAGCCTGGTATTATCAAGATGTTGTTACCCTATGATGGTCAAGCTTACAATTTGTTGCTGAAATATGAGAACATTCTTAAATCTAGTAAGTGTTTGGCTACATCCTCCAATTCAGATGGTTTGAGCTTAAAGGAAACTTGAGAGTTCTGTTGGAATGTATCAAGTTTAGGGGAGGATTGTTGGGTTTTTGGTTCCTTGGATCAAGAATTATTCTAAGTACTGGAACTACGGACATAGTTGATATAACCACGGACGTAAGAATGGAACCACGGATTAAGACTAACCGCGGCTAGTAGTTTTGTGTAACCACTGATAATGTAATGAAACCGCTACTAGTCTTGTATAGTCGGTTTAGTATTATGTATTAGATAAATATGGAAAAGATATTTATCTTGTAAGTTACGTATTGTATTATGTAAAGGACTCCTTAGCCTATAAAAGGAGGTCCTAGGTTAGATTAGATATACGTATGTTTTATATCTAAGGTCGATACACTTCAAGGTTGTAAAACCCTAATACTGGTTTAGATTATTCGTATTATTAATAATATTGAGGTGTTGAATGTTCCTTGTTCTTCTTCTTAAGATTAAGTATTAAATTCCGCGTGATACTTAATAAGTTCTTGTTTAAAGTCAGTTTCTATATTAGATCGTTTGCTCAACTGGGATCAACAGTTTTGACTCCTTCTATGAATTATGTTCCTGTTAGAGAAGAAAATCAAGCTGATCATAAAGAAGAAGATTTGCAGTACATTGTTCATGGAGTCAACATTAGACCTGATGTTGTTTCTAATGAAGAACCTATAACTGTTGAAAGTGAGAAAAGTTCTGCTGAACCCAAATCATCATTAACTGCTGAAGAACAAGCTATTCAAGATGAGCTTAATAGGATGCTTCTTCAAGATGTACTAGCACAATCTTATGATGATGATCAAAGAAGACCTTATGAGGAAGCAAAGAAAAAGAACAAGACTGCAGAGTTCTCTCACGGTACTTTAGATCATAGTACTTTGGATGACAGTACTTTAGATCAAAGTGCCGATGCACCTGTTAACAGCACTTTGGATGATTTGGATGATCCTACTATGCCTGGATTAGAAGATACTGATGATGAATTTGAAGATGAAGGTATTTTCTCAGATTCTTATGAAGATGCTGATTTCACAAACCTTGGTGATAATCTTGAAGTTCCACAGACTCCAATTTTAAGAATTCATAAGAATCATCCTCCTGGTCAAATTATTGGACCTTCTACTTCTGGAGTAATGACTAGAACAAAGGCTAAAGGATTCACTACACCACATAATGCTTTGCTTAGCTTTGTTTATAAACAAAACAGGTTAAATCATAAGGACCACCAGACATGCATGTTTACTTGTTTTATCTCTCAAGAGGAACCTAAGAATGTAGCTCAAGCATTAACTAAAGAAAGTTGGGTTGAAGCCATGCAAGAAGAACTTCTTCAATTCAAGCTTCAAGAAGTTTGGGTACTATGTGATCTACCAGATGGAAAGAAAGTAATTGGTACAAGATGGGTTTTCAGAGTTAAGAGAGATGAAAGAGGGAATGCTATTAAGAACAAGGCAAGGTTAGTAGCTCAAGGATATAGACAAGAAGAAGGAGTAGATTATGATGAAGTGTTTGCTCCTGTAGCAAGGATTGAAGCTATTCGCATATTCCTTGCTTTTGCATCCTATATGGGATTTCAGGTTTATCAAATGGATGTCAAGAGTGCCTTTCTCTATGGCAAAATTACAGAGGAAGTTTATGTTAAACAGCCTCCTGGTTTTGAAGATCCTACACATCCAAACAAAGTCTACAAAGTTGTTAAGGCTCTTTATGGTCTTCATCAGGCTCCTAGAGCTTGGTATGAAAGGCTCTCTACTTTCTTATTGCAACATGGTTATAGGCGGGGAGCAATTGACAAGACTTTGTTTATTAAGAAGGATATCATGCTAGTTCAAGTATATGTAGATGATATCATCTTTGGAGCTACAAAACAATCTATGGTCAAGGAGTTTGAGAAGCTGATGCAGAATGAATTTCAAATAAGTTCAATGTTTGAGTTAACTTTCTTTTTGGGGCTTCAAGTTAAACAGTCAAAGGAAGGAATTTTCATAAGTCAAGATAAGTATGTCTCTGACATTCTTAAGAAGTTCAATTTTGATGCTATGAAGCCAGTCACTACACCTATCAAATCTATCAACTCATTGGGCAAGGATGAAGATGGACAACCTGTTGAAGTCAAGTTGTATAGATCCATGATTGGTTGTCTTATGTACCTCACTGCATCTAGGCCTGATATTATGTTTGCTGTTTGTCTATGTGCAAGATATCAAGTCTCACCTAAGGTCTCCTATATGAATGCAGTGAAAAGAATTTTTAGTTATTTGAAACAACAACCAAAGTTAGGGTTGTGGTATCCAAAGGATTCACCTTTTCACTTAGAGGCGTTTTTAGATAGTGATTATGCAGGTGACAACTATGATAAAAGATCAACAACTGGAGGTTGCCAATATCTTGGAAGAAGATTAGTCTCATGGCAATGTAAGAAGCAAACTATTGCAGCAACATCATCTACTGAGCGAAATATGGGCTACTGCAAGCATGTTGTGGACAAGTTTTGTAGATGCAGAATCAACTCTTGGACTATGGGTTCAACTTCAAGAATACTCCTATCAACATTGATAATGAGAGTACAATTTGCATTGTGAAGAATCAATTTTATCACTCCAAGACAAAGCACATTCAGATTAGGCATCACTTTATCAGAGATTGTTATGAGCATAGGCTCATTAATGTTGTTAAGGTTCATACAGATGATAATGTAGCTGATCTACTCACCAAAGGCTTTGATGTTTCAAGATTCAATCACTTGGTGGTGAGCATTGGTATGATTAATTACTAAGTTACATTTAAGGGGATGACTACTCAGAGTATTAGAGTCCTATGCTTTGCTTGAGGGGAGGCAATCTCATGTTTATTTGAAGTGTTTGCTATTGTAAATAGGAGAATGGAAAAGTACTGCTTTTTGGTTCTATGAAAGTACTGCTTTAAAAGTACTGCTTTGGAAAGTACTGCACACGTGGAAAGAACTGCTTGTCTTATTACGTCTGTTCCAACGGTAATATTGAGGGGTAAACACACTACGGTAACTTTGTTATTATGGGCGTGGATTTTTCAAATCTCACCTATAAATAACTACCTTCCGATTTTCCCTCTCATCTTTATTAATATCAATCTTTTCCATATCTCTCTTTCACACATCTACTATTCATCAAATTACTTTCTTTGTAAACAAATCATCAATGGCAAATCGTAATACGTCGAAACACAACATGGTGGCAAATTTGGATAAAACTGAAGCTAATATCATCTTCCATGACATCATTGATTTTCTCACTGGATCTCTGGTCGTGCGAAACCGTCAAGTTTTCTCACTCAAGTCTGCCACTTGTGAATGGCCGACCGTAAGAAACTTAAAACAGTTAAAACACAAATGCAATGAAGATCAGGAGAGTATAGTGTTTCCCCAGGTCGTTAAGTCCCAACGAGCCGTGCGAGAATAGTCAAACGTGTAGTGATCGAGAGATTTGAACGGGAAATGATTGTGAGTGATTTATACTAAAGAAATAGTACATAAACTACAAGGGCTTAAATGCAAATTAAAGAAAATTAAAAAGATAAAAATATTAAATAAACGCTATCACTAATTTTACAATGATGTTTTTGATTTTATGTTTTTATAAAACTTAATTTAAAAACTACGCAACGTACAAAAGAAAAATGTGAAACTAAAGCAGTATTTATCCTAAAAATATGAAAATGATATTTTTACAAACCTAATGATAAAAGAAAATTTATAGAAAAAGAAAATTATTTTTATAACTATTTATCTAATTATTATTAATTAAAAACTATTTTTAACTATTAAATAATAACCTAAAATACAAGAAAATATGAAATAAAGCTAGAAAAATAAAATTATGACTTAGAAAAATCTAAAATAACAAAAGAGAATTTTCAAAACTATTTTTGTATTTTTCTGATTATTTTTCTATTTTCTAGGAATTAAAAACTATTTAAAACTACTTAAATTATTTAAAAATACAAATTTAACTAAGAAAAATCTGGAAAAATATTTTTTTGTCTTTTTATATTTATCTTAACTTAAGAAAAATGAAAAGTTATTTTTTTTTGAAACTTTTCTGAATTATTTGTATTAAATGCTAATTAAAAAGTACTAAAAAGTAATTAAAATGCAGAAAAATAGCAAACTGACTTACAAAAATCTGAAAAATTCAAGATAAGCTTAAAATAATATGAGGAATCTAGGAAAAATATAAAAACATAGGTTGTGTGCAGTATATGGAACTGCAATGCCAAGTGCCTAAGAATAAGCACTTGCAATAAGCCAATAGCCACAAATAAGCACCAACTTGATACAGGAGCTATAAAATGCTAAAATCACTCAAAAGCAACTACATACTACTAACCTAAACCACTGAAATGCAAATTGCTCAGATTTGGATGATTTGAGTAAAATGCTAAAAACAGATTCCGGAGCTACTTGGAGATTAAAAATAAGCACTTAAATAAGCTGGAAACTAGAAAACAGAAGAAGGAACTTAAACTAGACCTGGCCAAGAACCAGTAGAGACCAAAACTAGACCTAGATAAGCTCTTATGAGCTTTTCTTCAAACCAAGTCCCTGTGGCAAGACTCCGTGTATGCTGATTCCGTGCACAGGGCAACCAAGCCCATTTTAATAAGCCTTTTTGAAGCTTGAGGAATTTTTGTAAAATTTTGAAAAAATCATTTATAGAACCTAGACCAGTTGAAGTTGCAAATGCCAAAGTTTCAATGGAATTGACCCAAAAATGAACACATGGAACTTATGCAAAGTCTTGCCAAAACTCGGCTTTTGTGGTTTTGACTTTTATGCAATTGAGAAATTGACTTTTTTGAGATTTGGATCAAATTTGTAAACTGAAAATGATATATAATGATGAAATAAACTTAATGCAATCTATGTCTATGTATTTCAAACCTAAAACAAGCTTTTGCTTTTTGCAAATTCCAACAGATAAGCTTATAAGACAGATAAAAGAGAATTTTGACTTTAGTTGTTTGCAAGTGCAGTATTAAGACAGATATGAATCACATGACATATATTAAGGCTAAATGTGCAAATGTCAAGTACAAACTAAAGCTCAATATCAGTTAAATACATTGATTCAAACACCACTTAAGCAACTGTTATGCAACTTTAATTAAGCTAATCACTGAACCAGCTTATATTATTGATCAAACTAAGTCTCACTACTTTAATTACCACTAAATAAACAAGTAAACACTAATCCTAAACACAGATACATATTATGCAGGTTATGAAGATTTAAAACAGTTAAATGGAAAAAAGATTGAAACTTAACTTGAAGACCAGCTATTGAGGAGCTTAAGCAAAACCAAACAACCACTATTCTAAATCAAACCCAATCCAAAACAGTACTGCATCACCCCAATATCATCACCATTCCAAATTTTAGCTCCAGTTTGACTTTTGTTGACCATGTGACAAAGTTACTTGAAAATTAATTGCAAGCTTACAAAAGCTAAGAAGCTTATGTAAGCTTGTTTGAGCTTAAAAATAAGCTATTAAGAGCTTGTCTATGAGAATTTGAAATGGAACTTTGCAACAGTAAACACATAAACATGAATTTTAGTTAAACTTGAAATTGATGCTTAAAAGCTGATTACAAGGATAAAATAACTTGATTTTAGAACAAAGAAACAAAATATTACATTTAAAAACTTAAACTAAAACATTTTTCTTAAAAACGACATACAAGGAAAATTAAAAACTAACTACTCGATTTTCTTGCTTCTTCTTCCTTCTCTTTTATACCCAAATTGCTTTTCTCTCTCCTCTGATCACTTCCCACTTGGTTTCATAGCCATTGGATGCTTTGAGTTGATTATGGCCATTGGATGGGTTTTGGCGGGAAAGTCTGTTTTTGACAGTGGGGGTCTTATCTTGCAACTGGGGGTGGTGGAAGGTGTAGGTGTAATGATTATGGAGGAGGGGGGAAGAGATAAGGTGGAAAAAGTGATGGGAAAGGGGACTGTGTGTTGCAGTCAAGTTGGGGAAGATAAACAGGAGGTGGCGGCAAAGGGATAAAGTTTGACTTTGGTTTTGACCAAGGGTTCAAAACTGATTATGACAGGGGGTCAATTTGGGTATAGGCAGGGGTCAAAAATGGTTTTGACAAGGCTAGGTTTAGATTATGATAAGGACCAAAATGCAATTATCCAATTCTTGAAGGACCATTTCTGCCAATATACCAAAATTCTCACAAGGGTCACTTTTGACAAGTTTTAATAGTACAAGTACCATTTTTGACATTTTCAAATTCTCAAAGGACCAAACTTGACATTTTTGAAAGTTTAGGGACCTAAGTTGTAAATTTTGCAATTTTAAATCTCAAGGACCAATTTTGACAACTCATGAATCCCTAGGGACTTAAAATGATATTTTTCTTTATTTAGATTTACCAAGGACTGTTTTTGACAACTTTTGAAACTTGGGGGACTAAAACTGCCAATTATGCAAACTTTATACGTTTTTCACCAGATTTTGATATATTTGCATTTAAAACACATAAAACACTTATTTGTGATATTTTTATCATTTTGATGCATTTCTGAGTGTTTTCAGATGTTTTTGCAGTTTAATTGGTACAAAAATGATGAGTATTTAGACACTCATCAATCTCCGATTAGTTATGCACTTTTAGTGGAACCAGATATAATTGAGCCATGGATTGAACAGTTTTGGGCAACTGCTAGGGCTCACATGGAGAATGATGAATCGTATATTCAGGCTAAAGTTGCTGGAATGATAGTAAAGGTTTCTGAAGCTTCAATTCGTGAAGATCTATTGTTTGATGATGCAGAAGGAGCTGTTCGTTTTGATAAACAATTGATTTGGGATACATTCAGAGACATTGGGTATGAAGGGTCATTAACTGAACAAACTTTTAAGAAACCCTTATTCAGTCCACATTGGAAGTACTTGGTACATGTTCTACTTCATTGTATCAGTTCTAAGAGTACTTCATAGGAGCAATTTGGTTCTAACATAGCACTGCTATAGTGGGATTAGCTACCAATCGGATCTTTAATTTTCAAGACTCATTTTGGATGGAATGCTATCTCACATCTCTCATGGATCGCGCTGGTTGATGTATCCAAGATTTATTCAAGTGTTCTTGAATAAACAACTTGCTGATGTACCAAAGCCTTCAAGCCTATTACCTGTTGTGGTACAACCTGCCAAGATTTTCACTTTCATGGCTAGGAAGAGTGATTTGTTCACTGGAAGGAACACTCCATTGACTACTTCAATGATGGAGATTTTTCAAGCTATTAGAGATGAGGCTGCAGCTAGTGATGACAGACAAGGTACTGCTTCACAAGGTACTGCTTCACAAGGTGCTGATATTCAAGCAGATACTGCAGTTTCACCTCCACCATCTCCACAAGCTTCTGCTCATTATTCTCAACAAGAAGAACACCTACCATCCTCTCCCAATGATTATACTTCAACAGATGGGCTTCAAACATTTGGAGGAGATGAGGGAGATGTGGCACCTGAGGGTACAGTTCTAAACAATTATGCTTTATCAAGAGAGTTGACCAGATTGAAGAAATCTTTTGAAGAACAGGCCACTCAGATTAAGAAGTTGAAGCTTAAGTTTAGAAGATTAAAGAGGTTTGTATAGCCATTAGTTCAACAGCATAGATTATGGGTCAAGTCTCAATGGAAGCTAGGAAGACCAGTTAGGCAACTTAAGAAGCCCACCAAAGGCAAAAAGGTTCGACAGCAATCTTCATTCCAATTGGGGAGGAAATTGGAAGATAAGAATTTGAATGAAGAAGCTGAACCTCAAGGTACTGATGTTCAACCTCAAGGTACTGAAGTGCAAGTCAATATTGAAAGTACTGAGGAAGAAAGCACTAGAGTTCAAAGTACTGATGATCAAGGTATTGCTCTTCAAGGAACATCTCGACAAGAACTAATTACACCAAGGGTGTTAGATTTTGATGAAGAAGCTGGTCCTTCAACAATTCCACAAGAAGAAGAAGCTGATACACCTATGGTTGAACATACTACAAGTGATGAAATTGCAGCTGAGATATTGCATAATTTATCAAGACCAAGAGGTGTGAGTATTCCAGGAGTTGCTGAAGAACAACCTCAAGTTTCTCAATCTCAAACAGTGTTAGATCCTAAAGATAAAGGGAAAGGTAAAATGATTGAAACAAAGAAGAAAAAGAAACTCACTTTAGCACAAATAAGGGCTGCTGAAGTTGCTAGGAATGAGGAATCAGCTAGAAAGTTAAAAGCTGAATTAAATGCTGAGTTTGAGTTACCAATAGAGAAACCTATTCCTGTTTCTGCTCTACCAAGAAGACCAAATCGTGCTAAGGAAAGAAATGCAATGATGGCTTATTTAAAACGTCAAGGATATATTGGATTGCAGAAGTTGAATTATGTTGAGATGAAACAGATGTATGAAGCTGTTAGAGAAGCTTATCAGAAGCATGTTGATAGTATCAAAGACTTTAAAGATGATGATGCTCAGAAAGAACATGATAGAAAAGGAAGTTTAAAAAGAAAAAGAACAACTGAAATTGAACAATCATCAAAGAAGATTGAGTTAAGATCTGATACAGATGATGAACTAAGGAATTACTTAAGAGTTGTAGAATTTGAGTAACTACTTTTGAAGTTGTAGAATCAAATGATGGAAATTATCTGATGTTTCATAGAGAAGATGAAAGCTTCAGTGTGTTTAATATGCTATGGGATCTATTGCACATAATAGATAGAGAGGATTTATTTCATTTATATCATTTGGTGCAAGAATATTTTGAACACATTCCATCAGAAGGTGTTGGTTTAATCTTGCTTGGAGATCTCACAACTGTTTGGGAAACTAAAGAATCAAGCACTGATGAGATTTGGAAAAATCAAGAAGATTGGGAGATTATCAGCTGGAGATTTTTTGAAGAATCTGAAGTACATGTTTAGAGTTAGAAGATGGAACTATGATTCATATGTTAGCAGACAGAAGATATCCTCTTACATCAGATCTTATGAGGAGAATGCTAGAACATGGTATGGAAGTTGAAGAAGATAATGAAACTGCACTTATGGTCATCAAATTGTTTATCAGACGGACAACTATGGCTGATGATGATACATGAATAACTGGTCTGAATTCTTATTGAATAAATTTTTTGAAATATCAGTACTTTATTCAAAGTACTGGCTGGTCAAACAAGACTTTAGCCAAAGTACGCTTGCAAAGATTAAACCAGTTAATGATTTTGACAGAAAACTTTTGTTAAGTGCTAAATATTTTGAAACAAAGGTTAAAAGAAATAAATGGTTTTTGAGATGGTAACAACAATAGGTTATCAATCCACCATGGTTACAAAAGGATTGGCTAATCCATGAGCAAACGGCTCTGGTAAAGATATCTCATATCCGTTTTATAGTTGACAACTTGCTAATAAGTTGTATGGTAATCAACTCACCATATCAGTAAATGTGAAGAGTTGGCTAGCCCCACAAGAAAATGGTTTGTGGTAAAGGCTGTGGAAAAACCATTTATATGGTAATTAGTTCACCATGGATGAAAGAACTAACTAGTCCAAAAGGGTACAACTTTTGGTAAAGACAAATCAAATCTGTTGATAGCTGATGATTTGCTAAAAATCATATGGTTATCAATGTACCATGGTCTTACACACCTAAACATTCGGCTACTCCAGAGTTAATGGCTTTGGTAAAGAGAAATCAAAATCCATTAAATTTCAATGATTCACCTCTCACAGGAGTTTACACACCTGGAAGTTATGAGAATAGACTGAAACTTAAAAGAATTAATGTACAAAATTGTCATATGTTGCTGAGTTGCTGAAAAGATGGAGATTGCTGAATGATGCTGTAAAAGAATTATTTCTAAAGAATACTTTGATGATAATGATATAAGCATAGAGAATAGAAAGACACAATCTTTTTTTGAAGACAAAGATGTTAAAGTTAAATCTACAAAAGAACTTGAAATCAATCAAGTAGAATTCAAGTTAGGGGAGGATTGTTGAGATATGAAAGTGCTGAAGATTGACAAAGTACTGAATAAAGACAAAGTGTTGAAAGAAGTCAAAGTACTGCTAAGTAAAAAGTCAAAGTACTGCTCGATTCATCAAAGTATTGCATGGTTAAAAGGACTGATATGTAAAATCGTTAAGGATTATTTTGTAATTCTAGAATGATCTTAGATTAGTATAGTATTACTTGACGTACAAGGTTTGTAATTGTAAACCGACTAGGGTTATCCTTAAGCCTATAAAAGGACCCCTAGATTGGCATTAAACGTACGTGCATTATTAGAGTTTTAGAGAGTTCGATATTAGAGTTTTAGAGTTATTAGATAATCTGTATAACTAGCAGGTTCTAAAGTTTTAATAAAATTATTGAAAGTTAAAGTTATATTCTTCTTAGCTTTGTTAAGTAAATTCCGCATACTTAATAGAGTTAGTTCAGTGTTTCATTGTTAATAACTTAGGATTTATCCAAGGTTATTAAATTCTTAACAAGCTATATAAGTTAGTTTGGTTAGAGTACATCGATCCAACAACAATGTATCAATGCATATGTGACAATGATCATACTATGTGTACGTTCACTTGCATGTGTGTGTGTCTCATCTATATATGTGTAATTGTTGAAATATGGGATAAAGATTATTAGGCTTAGATTGACAAAAAGTAAAGAAGAACAACCAATTTTGTATGTAAACAAGTTTGTTAGTATAAATTGGCCATGCCCAAATATAAACAGTTAAAAACCGAAATAACTGAAAAATCGAACCGAAACCGATAATAAACCGAAAAATCGAACCGCTAATAACCAAAAGGTTTCGGTTTTGGGTTTTGTTGGGTCATTTAAGTTCCCAATGGTCGCTGACTAATTTTTGAACATAAATTAAGCTAAGTAAAGAACTATAATAACCAAGAAGACTCGTTGATAATGAAGTCAGCGAGCAGCTCCAGCAGAAGTTCAAGTCTTAGATATCGTCAAGTTTACTTAAAGACATACTCTCTATATAAATTGAAATTTGGTTGGAATGTAAAAATATGTTAAAAGTGGGTATTTATAGGTGAAAATGAAGATTTTATTATTTTTTTCCGTTGCTTTTTAACGTTATATAACGTTCATTTTTCAAAAAAATTGGCATCCGTTGATGCAACGGCTGGGGTACAAATGGCAGACGAACGGCGCGCAACGTAATGTAGAATGGCAACGCCATTCGTGCATTTTTTTGACAAATAACGGACGAATTTTGCTTGTACCGAGCACTCGATCTTATATATAAATGAAAACTTACTGTCATGCTTTATCTGTAAACAATAAACCTAAATATTAGTATTTGTAAACACTAAACTCAAAACATTAGTTAATACGTGGAAGGTTGCTTAAAGATGGGCGTAGTTATGACCAACATCATCATCAAATAAGTGTAATAAGACTACCAACTTCACCACTTACAGATACATTGCCACGCCAATATACCTCACAATATACTAATACACACACACACTCCTACAACCAATATCACAAGTCGGTCTTGACCAAGACCAACATCTCAATAAAATTACTGTATGAAGCGTCGTTGGGTAGTTGTATTTTAAAAGAGACGCTTTGTTAGGAGCGGAAGACGTGCGTTAAACTCCTCTGTTACACCTAGCCTAAAAGGTGTGTTGAACAAATCCAGAACACTCGAGCAATATCGACAAGAGAACACAAAAGAACTATAGACTTAAGCATTTGTTTATAGACATACACAAGTCGATTCCAAGGGTTGGCCGAATCCCTCTCCTAGTCTACTTCTATCCCATGTTTAGTTAACTTATAAGCATGGGCGGTCTTAAGGGGTGTGCAAGTTGTCGTCGCATAAGATCTCTATTTAAAAATGTCACTTTACATTATATATTAAATATATATGGGAATATAATTCATGTTTACATGCAATATTATCTTTATTTTACGAGTGTAATAGATGTGCATGTTGCTATTGTACCGCCGATTGAAAAAATGTTTTAGGCCATGCCGCGGTAATAACTTGGATTACTAAAATAACTTGCACCATAAGTAATCATAGTACTAATCTAATACCTTCCTAAGTTGTAATATGTAACAATTAGGCCCTCTAACTAGTCTAGGTTTTACTAATGCATACTAAAAAGGTATTCACATTTTTAACCTTCTAAATTGTTGTTTTATTAGGAATAATTTCAACACTCAAATAAAGACTTGCTCGTTTTAACATATTTTCTACATCCACTCAATTTGACAGCTCAAGATTTTGACATGACTGAAAGTGACAAGTACATGTGGCAGTGGTTTAGCGGGAGTGTTGAAGTGTAAGGGGCCGTGAAAGTATTTAAGAAAAGCATTGATCACTATCATGTATAGCATTGAGGATGGAACTCTAAAGTCTAAACTCCCATCTGGTTTTTGTCTTTAATTGAACAATAAACTCGATATCAATTTAAGGTACTACGTATATAGTTTGAAAAGTATACATACATATCAAATGTTGATTAAATTTACAAACTTAAATGTTTTAGGAATAACTCGGCAACCAGTTTGATTGTGGTTCAACTTGGGACAAGCCGAGTAACTAATTACTAAAGCATAAACCGAAAACTGACTTTTTTTTTTTTTTTTTTTTTTTGGGTTTTGAAATCAAGAAACTAACTAAATGTAGCCAAATACCGATTCGGTCGGACCAAGTTGTCATGAACGGAGCCAAGGCAATGTTAGATATGGGTCAAATGACCTCACAAAAGTATTGCTAAAATTAGCAATGCTAATAGTAGAAACAAGGAATAAACACTAGTATATGTTTTGATAACCTCATTCTAGCATTTGAATGACCTGAACCCACTAGATAATTAGAATTCAAGTATGAAATTCAATATAGTATAGTTACAGTATAATTTTAGTTGTAGCATTTTGATTCTTGCTAGAAACCTACTATGAAAACGCTGGAAAAAAGTTATGTCTTCGACTATGTTAGTAGTCCTTGTACAGCTAACAAAGTCGAAAAACTTATGTCTTCGGTTTCATGAATCGCTAATCGCGGCTCAAAATCGATAGGATGAGAGTGACTAGTGAAGAAATAGGACCACGTTAAAAGTTTACAAGCAAGACCTCAAATTTCACCGACAAACACTTGATCCACATAAATCATGTCATCAAGTCTCCCTCCTTTTTCTTCCTCTCTAAAACCTTCCTTTTTCACTCTACAAGCATAAACACACACTATAACACTATTATTGGCTGCCTATACTTTTCCACTAGTATAAAATATCTTTACCATCACTTCCCTCTTTATATGCACCTCCTAATTTTCATTTCACCTTCATCACTCTAACAACATCTACAATGGGTCAAAAGAAGTTTAGGGGTGTTCGCCAACGCCACTGGGGCTCTTGGGTTTCCGAGATTCGACACCCTTTATTGTACTCTCTTCACCCTTTTTAGCTCTAGACGTAACTTGTACAACAAACAAGTTACTAATTTGTTTGGTGTACAAGTCAGTGTGGTAATCATTTCATTCTAGGGTGTGTTTTGAAGTACTTAAGTACTTAAAAGTTAAAACTAATCTAAGTACTTTATTTAAAGCAAATAAACATTTTTTTCATAACACTATAAATTGTCTATTTATTTACATATCAACATATAAGGACTTACATTAGCAATCACAAACAGCTTCTTTATATATTTGTTTTAACTGTTTTTGTGATTGTGTAGGAAGAGGAGGGTGTGGCTAGGAACATTCGAAACAGCAGAAGAAGCCGCTAAAGCCTACGACGAAGCTGCCATTCTAATGAGCGGTCGCAATGCAAAAACTAATTTTCCTCTTAACAAGCCAGAGTCAAATACTTCACCACCAACTTCTACAATAGCAACAACCAAAGCTTCTGCTCTTTCAACAATGCTAAGTGCAAAGCTACGAAAATGCTGCAAGTCACCCTCACCATCACTCACTTGCCTGAGGCTCGACACTGAGAGTTCGCATATTGGAGTGTGGCAGAAACGGGCTGGTATTCACTCGGATTCCAACTGGGTCATGACTGTTGAGCTTGGAAAAAATAAGGCCATTAATGAAAAGATCGAAGGGGTGACAGCATTTGAAGGTGAGTGTAGCCGTAGGAGCAGCGATGAAGAAGATAAAATCGCGTTGCAAATGATTGAAGAATTGCTTAATACGAATTAGTGAAGGTTAGCTACGTACGTATAGAATAAATCTAACAGTGCATTTCATCCAAGGGGATGTTGTGCTATGTTTAACTGTTTAAGACTGGTTGCTATTGATGTTAGGTGTGAATTTCACAACTTGTTTGCTTATGAATTGTCAATTTGTGTTATGTCTCTTTAAGGTTATATTTAACTGATTTAGCTAAATATGTAACAATCTGGTTGGTTAAATCGTCCAAAAACAATATACAATGTTTTTTTAACACGTACCACTCAAATAAATTTTATCAAACGATTTGAGTGATGTGTGAGTGACTTATTAAGAGGTCGTGGGTTCAAGTCTCGAATGAGACATGTGTGAGGACATTAAATTGTTTAAGTGTGTGAATAATTTGCTTTTCTAAAAAAGTAATAAAATATTAAAATGGAGCGAAAAATAGTTTATGGGTCAACCCATATACATGACGAGCTAGCGACGTGTTCCAACCGGTATACATGACCCAGTTTTGAGAGTTACTCTGACATGCAAGTGTACGCGTTTCTGATCTCAAGAATGATTCTCCTGTAATGAAACTCTGCCATATGCAGACATGCACGCACATAAGTACTTGAAGTTGACTATTCATATATGTTTTGTGATAGATTTATAGTACTGGATATCTTTAATGTAACAATGAGACACAAGAAACACAAACACATGATTCAATTAAATGAATCAAGGTTCTCGAGTTGTCAATCATAGTTATCAGAAAATTCTAAATCAGCACATTCTTCTTTCATCCAACTAAATTTTAAGATGTAACTAGCTGGCAAACCAGTATAATTAATCTACTATGACATCGTCGTAACATCTGTAAAGAAACCTCATCATATCAAAATTCCTAAACTTGTAGCTAGCTAGTATCGGAAACATGGGCGGAGATGGGGGGGCGTGCCCCATAGCGAAAAAATTGTGTAAATTTTTTTAAATATTTGGTTTTTTTGTAATTTGCCCCCCCCCCCCCAAGAACAATTGTAGTATAGTTTCTAAAATTTATCAAAGGGTGCCCTCTTGAGCAAAATTTTTTAGCTCCACCCGTGATCGGAAAGTACATGAAATTTCAACTGATCTAGCTTAAACTGTACAGGTATGGCGTCAAACCAGTCAAAAGCGCCTAAAACATATTTTTGTCACATAACAACCTTCTAAATCGATTCTAATCGTATTTAATGCATTATTTATGTTTAGGAAAAATTGGACATTAAATGTTTGGAGTTATGATCAAGCAACCCGACACATACCATTTCATCGTGTACTAAATATAACATGGACCGATATAAATTGATTTGCCGATGTAGATGTACTCTAGAAAATGATCTCAATGATGATTTTCCTATATTCTCCGGTGCCACGTGCAACATGCGCACACACATACACACACGCGTCCACTCGCACAGTGCATGTGGGTGTGACCGATTTACATAGTTGATATCACTAATGTAACAATGCATATGATTCAATCAAGTGGGTGTTTGGTTTGCTCTAACGAATCACTATCGGTATGGGTGTAAGAGATTGTGGAATTTAAGGTTCTCAATTGGACGTTTGAAACACTAAAACATGATTTAGATACATGATTTAAGGGAGCATAGTTATCAGAAGAAGTGAATTGAATTGAAAGACATCAAATCCATGTTTCAAATGCAATGGTTAAGAAAAAAGATCATTACACATCACTCATTGTCCATTCCTTCAACAAAAATAAAGAAGTTTTAAATGAATTTGCTAAGGCTTATAGGATGACAAGGACTTGAATGATTTATACATATTAACTTTATTTATGCTTAGAACTAAACAAACAAATCTATCATCGTAAGATATGTATCATTTCGTACAAGATTTGGTGGTTGTGACATCATGATCGTAGTTTCTAAATTATCATCAAAACTGCTAAACTTGAGCCTAGTTTCCGGAAGTACAAGATATTTAGGAAACATCAATTATGATTTGGTACAATGGCTAGAAAAGTATTGACAACTACATGATATGGTAGAAATAATGAATACTCAATTTACCTCTTTAAACAACCAAGCAAGCATTTCATACTCACTGCACACTTACATTTTTAGAAATAGGAAGAGTTTTTTATTTTACACAAATAAAAATCTTGCTTTTGTGAGCAATTGAGCACAAACAGCATGTGAAGCATATGCCTATAAGAATGTACTATACAAGAGTAAGGGTAAAAGATAAGAAAGTGAAAAAGACTGGTCTTCAATTTGGTTTAAAAAGGAAATACAAAGAAATTTTCACGTTAGGAACGTAAGTTTCATATATTGGAGCATACCATCCATGTGGACTGTGGTTTTAGGTGTTTGAATGTGCGACTTTCACTTTCAAATCTACTCGATCTGTAAGATCAAGAGAAGGAACTAAAAATAACCGTAATAAAACTGAACTAAAAATGTTACTTTAAGGAAATAGAAGACGGAGCTGAACTAGAAATTCAGGTCATTAGAAGACCGGCCTACACTACATACAACGAAAATCAAATTAGTTATATTATTCAATCATGAACAACAAAAATAACTAGTTTGATAGCTCTAGAATTCGTGAAGGAACTTTAAATTTTGATACTCTTTTGCTCTCACTATACAGCTTATCATGCTATTTTCCTGAAGATTATAACTTTTATCTAATCACTTTATCGGAAACCCCTAAGAAAGTGATCATTATGAGGCAGCACTACACCAATATCTAAAATTTGGGACCCTCATAAATTTTGGGTCGACATTGTAGTCCCAAAATGAAGCTAGGACCCACACGTTTTCAACAAAAAGGGCAGTGAACAAAAATGTTTTGCACATTGTCGTCCCATTTTGTAATTATTTGATTTTTACTATTTAAAATCTTTTTAAATAACTATTCACGAAAATAAATACATCCCGCCATTATTTTTTATCCCGCCAAACACTTTGGGACGACATTGTCGTCCCAAACTGTAAATATATATATATATATATATATATATATATATATATATATATATATATATATATATATATATTTTAAACTTTATAAACCAGTTTATAATTAAATTATTTAATTTAAAAAAATTATTTAACTTAAATACTTTTATTTAATATAGAATTAAAATTAAATAGTTTATATTTATAATTAAATACTTTAATTTAAAATTAAATACATTTATAAATATAAAAAAAATATTTAATGTGGACCCCAATAATACCTTTGCCGGTTGTTATCGTCCCACCTTTCCCAACTCTACTACGTGCCCGGGTTCTAGTTCCAACTATGCAATGCCGCCACCAGACCTTAACCAATACAACTCACAAAATAATTCTCATTTGCGCCAAAATGATCATGTTGATAATAATGATGATAATAGTGAGGATAATAATGAGGCGGGCGGCGATTCGGGAGACGAGTACTATGAGTAGTAGGCGGGAAGTTAGTTTGTGAGTTTTAGACTTGTTAATTTTATTGAATAGTATTGAATTTGTCGAATGATATCGTGGATTTATGTTAACTTTATAACTTTGAGACATGTTAGCTTTATAAGCTTGTGACTTGTTAGTTTGAGACATGTTATTTAAGAAATTTGCGCCTTGTATAGTTTAAGAGTAGTTTAATTTGTATCGTATTTTTCGAATGATATCGTGAAATTGTGGAATGTTATTCGATCCGTTGTAATTTGGTATTGTATCATATTGTCGAATTGGTATTGTGAATATTGATTGATTACAGGTAGTATTTGTTTTGGTAGATTTTTTCGGGAAAAAATCTAGAAAACTGCAGTTTTGCTGCATTTTTTTTTTTGCCCTCCCATATTTATTAGGGACGACAATGTCGTCCCTAAAATACATTACACATGTCATCCCATTTTTGCACCAAGGTCACGTGGATCGTCCCATATGGTATAGCAGCTTACGTGGAATTAGCAGTTTGGGACGACTTTTGTCGTACCATTTTGCAATTAAAAATACAATTTATTATTTGTTTAAAAAAAAAAAAAAAAAAAAACTTTGCACGACTTTGTCGTACCTTTTTGCAATTAAAGTGTCATGCCAAATTTGTTTTTCACGTCGAATTTCTTTTGGGCCCCACAAACATGTCGTGCCAAACCAACAAAGCAAGTGTCGTGCCAAAATATTTTGGGTCAGCTAAAAGGGTACTACCAAAAAGGCACGACATGTCGTGCCTATTTTTCTTTGGGTCGACTGTATTTGGATTTTGGGCACGAGAAAGTCGTGCCAAAATTCATTTTTTTTTTTTTAGTGTAGGTCAGTTAATGTTTTACGAGATAAATTTTCCGGAGTGGTACAATAATGTATTTTGTTTGTTTTCGGTCATGGGTATAAGAACGTACGACTAACGGGTCTAAGTTGGTCTAAGTTGGTCTAACTAAATCTAACATATCATTCATCATATACCCAAGTACTCACTAATGACGTTGCAAGTACTCTTAAATGACATTGCATGAAAACATGTATAAAGTAAGTCCTAAGAAAGCACCAAACATAGCATCAAGAAATATTGAGTGAGACTATCCGATTAGATATTTTTTTAGGAAAAAGACACCACATGAAATCCATCTGAAGAATGTAAAACTTTATTTTCATTATCAAATAATCAACTCCTACTGGTTTTTGGAAGAAAATCTATTGAAAACAATGGTTGCAACATATCATGCTCTTGATGATAAATCGATCAAATTCTTAAAAAAGTGATATACCGACTCTATCACACAATTTGTATGTGTGTGTTAAAGTATACAATGTATACATGGTTGTATTAAGTGTTGGATATGTTTTTCAATATAGGTTTGCATATGCACGACCCTAAATCAAAGGTGTTCCCAACACTAGGTGTTATTTAGTTAACAGTAGACAAATGAGTTGCAATTCCTTTGAATCTAACTTTTAACTAGAGCTGCAAGCGAGTCGAACAACTCAAGCTTATTCAAGTCAAGTGTTTATCGAGCTCGAGCATAAAAGACGAGCTTGAAGTTTATAACAAGGTGAGTTCGAGCTTATAAATTGATTGGCGTGTTTATTTGATTAGTCAACATCAATGAGTGTACGGAGAAGTTACCTACATTTGCACAACTTCTCTCCTATATTTATTTGAAGTGACAAGATATTCTTACCCCCCTTATTTTTTATATTCTCACCCTCTTTATTTTTTTGCATTTTTTTTATTTTTTTTTTAACTTTTTTTTATTCTTATAAGTTTGTTTATATCAAAAAACTATAAACATGAAAATGCGGAACAGAAAATAAGTTTAATAAGTAAAACGCTTAAAACTGTCAAAAATACGAAACTGACAAAAAACTGTGTTGTACTGAAATAAATGAGAGACAAAAGGAATCAAATGTACAAACCCTCCCTAGTAGGGAGGTTAGTAATAGTACATCCCTTATTTGAATTTCAATCTAAAAGGCTAGACATAATGCAACTTGCAAAAATATATATACGAATTATGTCAACATACAACCATAGATGATCATATACATATACTAGATTTTGGTAGAGCCAAACTTCCACATAGAAGTGGATCCAAAATTCGATCTTTAACTTGTAAGCTTAGGTATATTAAACCAAATAAATAAAGCTAAGTCTTGATTAGGACATGTGAGATAATTTTTTGGGGTATATATTGTGAGATAATTAGTTGATAGTTAAAAAAAACCAAATAAATACGAGTAGATCATAGCTACAAAACCTACTTAATCGACCAATGAACCAAAAATCCTACATTGGTCAATGGAGTGGTTACACAACGACTTTTCGGAAAAGGACCTGCACTAAATCTTGACACCCGGCACTTTAGCTGTCAATCTGGTTTGTGTAATATTGTACAGTAATTAACTGGTCACAGTTCACAAACTCATATTGAAAGATAATAGATTAGTCATGTCCCAAAAATCAACTCTTAGTGGGTGTAACAATAGTAGCACCCTAGTCACATATCAGAAGAAAAAAAATGATCTATAATTGGACACAAACACTGTAGCAATTTTTCCAACAGTTTTTGCTATAATACTCCCGGGTAAAGGTACTCTGATTACTATTCTAGAGATTGATTTCAAGAATACTTTGAAGATTATCAGCCACAACATTCTAAACCAGACATTAAAAGTAAATGGTGGGGATAAGTTGAAAGTTGCAACACGCTAAATTAAATTGCTATAACATGGTGTGAAGTCAATTTCAAAAGGGTCATTATCTAACCCATTGGCAAGGTAATAGCTACCTAAGAGCTCCCTCATGACCAGTTCAATGTGTTTGCTACACATAACCTACACAGAGGCAGTCGGCAGCCATATATGCATTATGCAGATATGTTTATGCAACAATCTTAGGACTACGCATACAATGTTATGGATACATTAAAACATCAATCTTGTTTACTCATTATTCATTTTCCGAAGTGACTATATTATTTAAGCTGGTTAATACCTTTTTTTCAATTTCTAAAGTTCCATACATTGCAATATTTACAGGGTCTTACAAATGCCACTAAAATTGTACATTAGCTATGCATAAAGTAAAATAAAATATTACAACCACCAAAGGCTTTGATTTAGCGGTATGTTAGTAGTCCATCAACCAAGAAGTTGTGGGTTTAAGTCTCCATTATATAAGGACATGCGGTATATTAGGTGGTATTCGGGTGTGTGAATAATTTGCCTTTCAAAATAATAATGATAATAAATTACAGCCACTCAAACTTGTAAAAATCACTTGAACATAATAACTTCAGCATAAACTTAATCCATAATACCAGGGGGTGCACAAAGGACCCTATGCATAAACTGATAAACATATAAGAAGACGCATAAAACGGATGAAAACGTATGAAAACATAAGAAGACGTATGAAAACGTACACAAACATATATAAACATATGAAAACGTACAAAAAACATATGAAAACGTAAGAAAACGTATAAAATGTACAAGCGTATGACAACGTATAAAAACGTACACAAAAGTATGTGGTGTGTATATTGTGAGATAGTTAGTTGTCGTTCTAAAAAAAAGACTGTCAATGCAATATAAAACCACCTGGGACGGTAGATGCAATTTGGGACAAACAAGAAGAACGATCTATGTAATTTACTTAATTATTAGATATGCCACGTAGGTAGTTTTGCCGGTTTTATACATTCTCAACCGGTAGCATGTAAACATGTGGGTAGATTGGAACAAAACATGAAAGTACGTTACATTAAGTGAGACAAAAAAATAGTACACGTACTAAATCGGTACATTTGAAAAAGTACGTTGCTATTATATGGCCAGAACCCCTACACTAATATACTGGTACATAGGGTGAGAGAATTATAATGTTGCTAGATCACTAGGATTGAACAATCTGGCTGTGCATATCTTTCAACAAAAGAAAAAAGACAACCAACGAACTGTATGTGATTGAAGTATAAAGTATAAACTTAGAATTTGATTTTTGGAAGATGTACTTAAAATCCAATATTCATAAGATCAACTTAAAAGTTAATATTACCCTACTTAATTCATGGCATTGCTTTGCTACCCACTTAGTTTCTCAAACAAGATAAACACAACAAATACCAATTACCAAATAAATGTTGCAGTAAAACATGGGCAAAAGTAATTGTTTTTGGAAAGGCTTATTTTCTAAGAGAAAAAGGATAAAGGGTAAAAGTAATACAAATTTAGAAAGGTTCTTATATAAATTGTTGTCTTTCTAAAAAAAATTACTCTGTACAAACTTAGAGAACATATATCTCATGGCTTGTTTTACTCTTTGCAATGTTCAAGCAACCTAAGGTACATGCATGTGATATGTCCAATATCTTCAACATAAAAGGACAAAGGATTATATAGTTTAGACAAACGAACATGTAACTCAATGTCATCACAACTTGCATTATATATGCACATCAGACGGTTGAAAAAAAAAAATTGTTGACCAGTTCTAAAAGAAAAAGTCTTATGAGTTGCAGAGGGAGAAACAGGGTGAACAAAACTTCCAACTTTGAGATTACAAGAAAAGGATATCACAAATGATAAGGCCTGATATGATGAACATCTGCAATTAAAAAACAAATTAAAACCGGAAAATGTAACTGTGGTGAGTATACCTTAGCACCTTCATCATTACAAAAGAGGAGTGGTTAAGATAACACAGAGGAGTAGAATGGCAAAACAAAAAACCAAAATATTCACCACTTTCATCATTTAAATTGATGAGAGAGGATATCCTTGAGCTTTTGCTCTATTGGAGAGGGGGGAACAGGTAAAACATAAGTGCCACAAGTTGATATGGATTTAAGTTGCATTTTCATGTATATAAAAATATGCATTCACTATAATTTGAAGTTGAGCATGTGCAATCTTGCAAGCCACGGAGTTCAAAAGCTAAAAAGAGCAAAAAGACCTAGCAATAAATATTCTTCTTTTATCTTAATGCTCTTACTTTTTTTTCCCTTAGATAGTGTTTGTGTTTTTACTTTACTGCAACAATGACTTGCGTTTTACTTCCTATTTGTTGGTCTGTCCGTCTGTGGGCGGATTTCTTGTTTTAAAACTTGTGGATTTAGATGTTTGATATAGATGGCACTAAATCTATTTCTTTTTCTCTATAGGAGACTAAACAAACATAAATAAGTGATAGTCCCTTTTAATAAATGTTGACTACTAAGTCGATATTAGGAATATCAGCTTTGAAGACGATCTTGGGAGTACTATTGAACTATAAGTTGATACTTCAGTAATTATTCCAATTCATAAGGGTCCTCTTTTTCATTTTTAGATTCAGTACAACATTGTCCAACCAATGTAATGTTGCTATTTTTCATACTTTTTCGACCAATTTGTGTAAAGTTACATCAGCGTAGTCCTAGTAACTTTTTTTTTAGGCAAATGGGTACATTATAAAGCATTTTTGCATCAATGCAGGTGAGTCCTAGTACTTATATTACAGCACCATTCATCATTGCAAGCCGAGTACTATTTCATATCTCCTCATAACTACATCAGTACATCTGTGTCGCCCAAGTACTTTTTTGAACATATGCAGAGCCAATGTGCATTCATTGCATGCGTTGGAAAGAACTTAATACTATTGCTATGTGTTCCATTTTTTATAGTGGAAACCAAAACCAAGATGCAGATAGAAGGCTAGAAGAACAAAAAGACTTAAATTGGTGTATTCCCAATCCCAAAAGTGAATAAAGGGAGGTAAAGTAGTAAATTATATTCATTTAGATTATATATAACTTCGTATGTGAAACTTTAGTATTGTGCATAACTAATTTGCGCTATGCATCGTTGCTTGTGTGGAGACGCTGCAATTTACAATGTATGTGTGGTTTATACATGCATGCATAAAACTAGTTCTCCTGCAAACCGTTGGATTCTTCCAAGATTAGTTGATCTAGGTTACCATTCCTTCATGCATTATTCCAAGCAAAAAAGACTAACAATCCTACTACAAGCCCGCGTAGGGTATCGTTTCACATTATGCCGAAATTAATTACATTTTTAGCGTGAAGAACATGCAGGTCAGTAGGTCACTCTCATAGATATTGTAAAACTCGGACGGTTAGCTATTATGGAAACCTGATAAATGCATAAAACCATGGTTCTTTTAATCAAGCTTAGAAAAGAGATAAACAACGATACAGGAGACTTGCAGGTTAGTTGGTAAACCAGTCTATCTTGCTCATATAGCAAAACTGAATTTCCTAAGTTTTGCGACCTTTTGCACGGACTGCTATAAGTTACGATTCCCTTTAAGTTGCAAGGTATTACAATGTTAGAATTTAGCTAAATGTCGAGCGAGGGTCCAAAATGTCCTACTCTAACAACGAGCACCGATAAGATTAAATATAGTTGACCCTTCTAATCAAAAGTAAATAATCGTATCATGGAACTATGAAACAAATTCATCAATAATTGAATTAATCAGCACATATAATATGATAACCTCCCAATCTTCAGTCTTACTATCTCAACTAAAAAGTAATTCACATTTTATTAGGAATTTCAAATTTTGTTACAATATACACATACAATATATTTGTACCCGAATTGTTTTGAAAAATCCAACAAAAATGTGAAATTTTGACGTGATTTTTGTTGGTAAGGTTTTGAAATAGATTATACTGCACATTTCACTTTACTCTCTACTTGTTACATTTCGAATCACCTGTTTAACTTTTGATGGGTGTTGCGGATTATTTTTTTTTCTCCTTATCTACTTATTCGTATGTAAAAGTATTTAGAAATATTTGGATAACGTGTTTGTCTACTTACTGTGGATTTTTAACTGATTGAGGTTTTCCCATAATTTTGAAAGATTGATTTTATTAGTGACAACTGACATGTTACATTTCAAATTTTCAATGTTACACTTTGCTTAGTTTATAGAAACATATTAATCAAATCTCGGTCTTACAAGATAAATTTGGATCCAGAACATCTATGTTTGGGTCAGATTTACATTAAACTGAACATAAGTCAAATCCAAACCTGAACCCATTAAAAACCGAAAAACCCAATCCACCAAAACCTGAAACCCAAAACCCAAACCAGTTTAAGGTGAGTATATCAATCTTAGAGTACAAGGTGCAGTGCATGTTATAGGGATTATCCACATCAGTTTTTACCATATACTCCGTAACATTTATATAACACAACTACTAATAAAAACACTCTCAACTATAACATGTTATAGGCGCTTGTGGGTTCTAGTTTTTATTTTTCTTTTTCATTTTCTCTTTAATTCAATTACATATTAAAACAAAATTCAAATAGATTATAGTACGAGTTACGACGATTAGAATTGGTTGATGATGGTGTAGCGGTTTGTGGTGAACTCGAACTACTGGAAGGTGTCAGTTTTGTTGAAAAAGATTAAAAGTGTATGTGAAAATGTATGAAATGGATAAAAATATGATTGTGTTTGGTTGTTTTGTGGTAAAAGTCGTATTTATTGGAGGAGGGGAAAAAAAAGAAAAAAGAGGATATAACGAGCTTATAATGCCACCAATATTGAAGTTGGCGGCATTATAGGTACACTAAACTCACCCATAACATTTATCTCAAAATCTATCAGTTAGTTTAGACATTAAAAGATTAGATTGAGAGAAATTTCCTCACAGTGGTGGGTTGGTTACTTGCAAAGTTAATCGAATCGTTGGAGTCTTATTTCGAATCATTTTAATCTTGAAAAAAGCAATCTATCAACTTCTTAATATTAAAATACATCGCTATGCCTTTTAAAAGAATTAATCTGAATTTGCATGATTATTCATGAACAATCATTACAAGATACAGAATCATCTTTGCTACAATTTAAAAACGAAATCTAATGCTACAAGTTGTCATGTTCGAAATAGCCTACACTTGATGCTACAAGGTCACCCGAGGACGCCTTTGGCATCGAAGGCTCACAAACCAACCAATAACATTGTCAAATTATTGCAGTATACATATGTTATACAATGTAAGATTGTCTTAAGTCAATTCTAGCTAGCTTCTAATACATGTTTGGTTATAAAAGATTGACAAGTGGCATATGCAACCACACAAAAATCGGCATACAAGGGGGTTTGCCTATTAACATGAAGATTAATTAGGATATAAGCAATGGTTACTTTAAATTAGAACCAAAGGTTAGTGTAAATTAATCAAGTAGACCATATGAAAGTCCAAATTATCCTCTTAATAAGCGTGAAGGGTGATGTGAAGGGTGATGTATAGAGTATTAGACTTACAAAGGTCCATGTGACATTTGCTAAGGTTGCTTTTCCCACACTTTAATCACACACTATTTAACCATTTTATAACACAAATTCTTACAGATATAACTGCCTTATAAAAACAGACACCCCAAACTAAGTATCTTCCATCTTTTAAGCAAGAAATTTGCCTTAACGAATTTGAATTCACATGTAACGAAGATATAGCGTATACGCATGCTGTCTTGCTAGAAAATGATAAGGGGTCTTACTTTTCTTTTGATAAACTATCAAAACTTATACGTGGCACATGCAAGAAACATTATAGCTTGTGTTCTTGAGTTTTAACTTTTAAGGGTAAGGAAATTAAATGAAAAGAAAATAAAACATAGCAGTATTCATATCGATACTGTGTTCATGTTTTTAGTTAGAGACAAAAAGGTGCACGGGTCAGGGTTTCATCGATTTAAATCTTTTGAAAATTCAGAATCAGACTTGCCAAAAAGATCAAATCACCCAAAAACCCTTCAAGACGTTTCACATTGTTTATACGTCCAATAATCATACAATGTGAAGCAGTGGCTCAAGGGTAAAGCTATTAAAGTCATCGCTTTAGGCCCTCTAATTTTTAAAGCCCCCAATTTTCTAAAACACCATTATGTATAAAGTCGTCATATATATTCTTTAGCATCACCTTTAGGGCCCAGAAATTTTTAGGCCCCACTAATTTACTAGTATACCTGATACGGTTTAGGATTTGAGGTCACATCGATTTTCATCTTTATTCTTTAAGCCTAAAGACTTTTAACTAAATACTAAGCCCAACATTTTAGTTTGAGGGGAAAAAATGACCGTCAGGGTAATATAAAATAATGGATCAAGCTCATTTTAGTAATTTTTAGACCCCTCGAACTACTAAAATACCTTATACAGTTTAGGATTTGAAGCCACATTTGTTTTTATGTTTATTCTTTAGGCCTACAAACTATCATATACCAAGTCCATCATTTTAGTTTTATCAAAAATGACCAACATAGTCTTTTTGGGTAATGGGAAAAAATAGATTAAGCTCATTTTAGTTATCTAATTCTTAAAGACTAATAGATATGATTGTAAATGAACTAAAAGTTTGACGATCTCTTGTGAACCGTTCAAACGATGATTATTTTTATATGTTCTATGGTCTTTTGATGGTGTATTTTTTGTACTTTTGGTTTAGTGTGTTAATATATGGATGCGAAAAAACTGTTTAATGTAGGGTTTGTTTGATTAAATGTCCATGCACGAACACAGACAAGCCCACTCGTTTCCGTTCATTTTGTCGTCTTAGCCCTATTTCTACTTCATCAAAACAACGATGTTCGGTTCTCAATTTACTAAGCATTCATGGTTTTCTAGTTAGACGTTATTATTCCAATATAATCACTTCACTAAAAACATAGCAAATAATCAAAAAGGCCCCATTTTTGAACTTTGCTTTAGGCCTCGATAAGGCTTGAGCCGCTCCTGATGTGAAGATTAAGTTAGTCTTATTAATAACATGAGAGCTAATAAACCATAACCCAAATGGCCAAATATATAACGGTGAGTATCTATTGAAGCAAAATCATACGTGTATAGACCGACGACAAAATGGTACTTGAACAAGCTTCGGGTTCCTTGACCTTCGTGGTCTCAGAAAAGGAAGTACTTGTGCATACTTTTTACGTTTACTTTGTAAAAAAAAATGGCCTTGTACTTGTTGCTTCAAGTTATAAAGTTGCATAACAAATTACACAAACTAAAAAAATAATGTATATCTAACTTGACCTTTAAGTAGGTGTTTGTATATATACATGCACACACAGATGACCATGACAGTACGGACACATTACTGAGAATTTATAGTTGGTTACACATGATGTCTTGGCAGATTGACAGAATGGTTAGTCTTTCATTTTCAAAGCCTCTTTGTATATTCTTGAATCAATACATAATGTACAGTATATAAGCAAGTTTCGTAACAGGGATTGTTTTGTCTTTATTACTAGGATAATAGGACAATTTAGTCAAGGAGAAAAATGGTAAAAAATGACAGTTATTTTCACATTTTAACATTTAGCATTCATATAAGGTTTTGGTAATGGTGAACTTATGTTATTATATTCATGCAGGTTCAGTTGGTGACTTTGGTTTTGGTCTTCCTAACATGCATGCTCTCATCTGCTTTGGGTGCTTCTAGTTCCACAAAAATTAGTCTACTATCAACCACCATTTTCGATGTCATGAAATATGGTGCTAGAGGAGACGGGAAAACCAACGACTCACCGGTACTCCAACTCTTTCTGTGTTTTCTTTTTCCCTTTGGTTCCAAAATGGTATGTTTCAGGAAGTTCTAAAGTGATTTTATATGATGCAAATATACAGGCTTTTTTGAATGCATGGAAGGCGGCATGCCAAGCACAAGGAAATAAAAGGAGTATATTAGTTATACCCAAAGGGAGAACGTTTTTGTTGAGGCCTATTTCTTTTAATGGTCCATGCAAGCCTTCCAGTATCTTTGTTCAGGTATAGATATACACAATTTATATAATAAGATATTATTGGAAAGTTTGGGGTGTATATTTGGTGTAAATATTGGAGAAAAAACCATATTTGGCTAAACATTCTGATCTAGTGTAGTATAAAATTATTTGTTTGGGGTGTAGTATAAAATTATTTGTTTGCATCAAATTTGATCTAGTGTTTTGTGTGATGTAGATGTTAATCAATATAATTATGGCTAAACATTCTGTAGTTTAGACAAAAGCTGCCTGTTTGTATAAAATAGTAAGAAGGGTCTTCTATTTTCAAGAAAGTTTACTAAAAAGACTACAAACAGATGGATCATGTGACTATATATAACAAGACACATTCTAATCACATGATCTAAAGTCTCAACTAAGGGGGCGTTTGGATAGTGCTTACCATAACTGCTTATCTGCCATAAGCAGTTTTAAGGGTGACCATAACTTGTAAGTGAAATAAGTTACATTTTCTTATTTCAAAAAGAAATAAGCAGATAAGCAATCACTCCATATTCTACATGAAATTACTTATAGATCCCTTCTACTTAATGTCGATATTATCTGGATAATTAAATCTTTAAAACTGTCAAAAACAGGTGTCAGGAAACATTGTTGGTCCGACCAAGAAAACCGATTGGCATGATTCTCCAATAGATAGATGGCTCTATTTTTCGCTGGTGAATGGTCTTACTGTTAGTGGGAGTGGACGAATAGACGGTCAGGGTCCTATTTGGTGGAAAAATGCCTGCATTGGTACTCCAGCACCAGTAAGTTTTTCATGATTTCGAAGTTCCCTCATTTCTTTAATCTTATAAATATTTGATTATATATAAAAATGATTTTTTACATATTTTTTTATTTAATCAGGGCACAACTTGTCATGCACCAGTGGTAAGTAACCGATATCCAGAATTATAATTAACTTCATTGTCCAAAAAACAGTCTGTTTAAGGCTTTAAAACTATGAACAGGCATTACAGTTTAAAAGATGCAATGGCTTGCGACTCAACGGTTTGACACATGTAAACAGTCCACGAGTCCATATCACTCTAACTACTTGTAAAGATGTCATTGTATCTAATTTACATATCATCGCCCCCGAAACAAGCCCGAATACTGATGGCATTGATGTGTCGGGCTCCACCAATGTTAATATACGTGACTCGGTTATTGAAACAGGTATTTTTCATGTTCTATTTCTAAGTTTCACATAGTCGGTTTTTAACCACTTTTTCATCATTTTATAATCGTAGGAGACGACTGTATTGCTATTAGTGGAGGTTCATCTAATATCAAAATCAGCGGTATCATGTGCGGGCCAGGCCATGGGATAAGGTAGCTTGCGCATATTACAGAGCTTGTGATATAAGCAAAAAAAAGTACTATAAATAATTTTATCATTCATTATCACATAAAGCATGTTTGTGATCCCTATAAAATATGTACCTTTTCATGTAGCATTGGAGCCTTAGGAAACTCCGGATTTGATGTGGTGGAAAATGTAGATGTGCGAAACTGTACCATGAAAAAAACATTAACTGGAGTAAGGATCAAATCTTGGCAGGTACAGACTACATCCTAGTTTCTCATAAATTTTAGTCAATTACAAGTTGACTTATGAATGCTTTTGTTCAACAGGGAGGAAGTGGTTATGCAAGAAGGATCTCATTTACGGGCATCAAGTTCGTTGCAGTTTATAACCCAATCATAATCGACCAATACTACTGTCCCACTCAAAAGAATTGCATAACCTCAGTAAGCATGCTAAATTGACATCTAACACACACACACACACACACACACACACACTACACATTAAAGATGGCAAATTTGACCATTTTACTTAAGGATGGGTCAATTCGGTATGTTCAATCTCTAGCATGTCAAGACTCAAAAGAGTAAAACCAAACTAGCTAAAAAAGAAACTGGTCAACAGGAGCCCCATGCATACTTTTATGCGTAAACCTACTAAACTAATTTATGAAAGAAAACAGATTATTGTTGAATACATGAATCGTTTATGATCATATTCACCCACTAATTAATTGGAAAAAGATATTATAACGATCTCGAACAAAAATTGCCTTCGGTCAACTCAAGCCCACCCGTTAATTAAAAAAATTGCTATGTGTTTTGACCCAAACCCTTTTAACCCACCCATTTTGTCAAGTCTAATAGTACTACTACACGTACAGCAAATTTTATGGAGATAGGCATCTGAATTAAGCTCTCTTTTCACATAAGATATCAAATGAATGTTGTTCCGAACCTTTATCTAATTTATTGTCACTTTTCTTTGTATGGGACTCTTGAATACAAAGACATCAGCTGTCAAGTTGAGCGACATTACATTCAGAGGAATCTCGGGGACATCAAACATGGACAATGTAATAAACCTAAGTTGCAGTAAAACTGTTCCATGCACAAATATTGTGGTCGATAGCGTGTATATCAAGTCAGCAATCCCAGGAAGAACGGTTTATGGAAGCTGTATCAATGCCCATGGAAGATCTAGCCATGTTAAACCTTTTTTAAGTTGCCTAAAACCTTAAGCCAACATTTATATGGTTCAAGTGAAGACCTTAATTTTTTATACCCCTAATA
Source organism: Chrysanthemum makinoi (assembly GCA_910596185.1). NCBI lineage: Eukaryota > Viridiplantae > Streptophyta > Magnoliopsida > Asterales > Asteraceae > Chrysanthemum > Chrysanthemum makinoi. The sequence goes on from OU343221.1 coordinate 254,632,180, forward strand.
GTCACTTAATCATCTCATGCTTATGCTTCTTTCAACTATTTGTAATAAGATATAAGCTACTACCATCCATCATTTGTTTGATATCTTGTCACGTGTCCTACATATACAAACTTTATAACAGGTTTTACTGTAGTTCATGTACATTTAGGGGCCGTTTGGTTTATAAATGGGTTTGGATTAGGATTTGGATTTGTGGTGAATGAATATTAAGAGAGAGAAAATATATTTTAATTGATATTATAATTAAATTGTATTTAAATATTATATTTTAATAAAATAATAAAGTGTTGTGAGGTTGTACCAAAGCGCCTCTGGTCTAGCGGTATGGAGGTTTTACCATCCTAAGCAAGGTCTCAAGTTCGAGTCTTGTCTAGGTCGATAGGGATTTCCTCCCGCGTGCATAAAGGGAAGGGTGCCATTGCCTTCTGGGCTGGACCCAACCTGGTTGTGTGGGCTCGCTACGCCTTCTGGGCTAAGAGCCATGTAGCCACAATTGCCGTTCAAAAAAAAATAAAGTGTTGTGAGAGAGATATAATGGGTCCCACGGGTTTTGTATAAAACCCACCATATTAGTGTGGAATAAGATATTTCTTCTCAAAGGGGTTTGAAAGGTAATTTTTATCAACCAAACATCATTTTTTGTCTCTCATGCCCAAATCCAAACCCCACGCCCCCAAAACAAACACACCCTTAAAAGAAAGGTTTTCGTACTTTTCATTTTTCTCATTTAAGTCCTTGTACATTTCTTTTGTACATCATAGTCATTATGAAATGGTTTGCCATGCGTGTCCCGTTTGAGTCATTTGTAGCCAAAAAACCCGTTAAAATTTGTTTTTAAAAATGTTAGATTTATATTGACAAGTTTTGTATGGAAATGTTACCAATATTTGTTATAAGATTACCAAGACCGGACACAAAGATATCTTTTAATGACTCTTGCTGTGAAAATTTTGTACTCTGACTAAAGCATGACAAATGAAAATGTAATGGTATGTTATGCAAAGAACCCAAGATTATACTATTGTTTATGCACCATTAAAAGATACTAACAAGGTTGGCCCCTAAGAAGCACAACATAACAGATTTGCAAGAATACCATTTTCAAGTTGAATAAAAGTTAGCTAACAGGGGGTACCCTAAATTTCACAGGACTCGGGCTCTGAACGACCAAATACAGCATAACGGTTATCTGCAATGTTTTCATACACAAAATCTCTTATGAACCTGCAGGAAGACGAGCACATTCTAAGAATTCTTCAAAATATCTTCGTTATGGAAGATGTCAATAACAAACAGATAAAGATAAGTGCTCACAGGGGTACAAAATGAAGAAAGAACGCTAGCTGGGGAAAGGGCAAGTCTATGTACTCCATGATCTTCAACACGGCTTCTGACTTGATATATGACCTAAATGCACCGAAGAACTTGCTTAGTGGTTACAGTTCTCATGTCCATATGACATGATGCGGGAAATATTTTAACTGTACATGGCGATTTCGATCTATTTACTTATAAATGGGTATATTTGGGTTAAGTTTTATCTAAAACGGGTCAAATGTGTCAAAGGGTCAAACTAGCTAAAGGGGAACGGGTCAAACAGATTCAAAGCTTTAAATTGTCAATGTAAAGTAACAGTCTTTGTATTTTAATGTTTTTTAAGAATCATTTAGATCGACAAAAGTGTTACCTATTCTTCTCTACAAGTACAACACTTGATATATCATCAGGAGCTCTTCCGGACCTCCGTAGTAGATTCTTCCCTGCGTCACTTTGTAGGGATTTGAACCTCATTCTCCTGAGATTGAAGAAATGTGTACCATTGTATCAGATGTATTTATTATTATCTCAGAGAAGTTATGATATGCTAGATCTCAAACTTAGCAACATTTTTTAGGTCAAAATTCTTGGGTTAATACGTATAACCAATAGATTTCAAGGCCAGCAGATGAGTAAAATGTTATTACTTACTACCTACTTTTCAAGATAAAATAAATTATTGTTACTTATATAGTTTGCACATTCCTCAATGGTTTATCGTTTTTGAGAAACAGATAATTATCTTTGAACTAGAACTTGATCACAGCACAATGTTTTTCATGCAAGTGAATAGGAACTATAGCCTGATGTTGCTTCATTTAATCCAACCATAAAGCACACTGATCTAATGCATGATCTACAGTCAGCTGCTGAACGGTAATGATTAGAAACAGCAGACAATTGCACTACTTAATGAACTCCATGTTTAGCTTCAAACAATTGCATTTGGCCAGTTAATATACAGCAAACTACAAAAAATTATGTGGTGTGTGACTGTATGTCATGTTACCAGGGCTCGGCAATTCCCAAAAAGTTGGAGTTACCATGATGTGTGATGTGCTTATGTTCCAAACTAAACAAATAGAAAAAAAGATATTATCATCGAAATTCATAAACTAAATATTTACAGATCATAACTGAACTCTGATTTTGAGACTTTTTTTTTTTTTTTTTTTTTGAACAGCAATTTATTCACAAAAACTAGCAAGAAGCTAGAGTTACATCGAAATCAAGTAAGGGTTTTTGAGCCAATCGTCCCAACTAAACGAGGCTTTACATCTATACTTATACCAATAAAATGCGTTAGAAACAACATTGTCAAAAATTAACGCCTTCTTAGGAGATTTTGAGACAAGTATAGTACCTCAGATACAGAAAAATGAAAGGAGACAAATGTGGTAAAAAGAACAGTGTCAAAAATAGTGTAAATAAGCCAAATTTAGAAGGACATTAAGAGATACCTTTGTCGGTCGTTATCACGAACAAACTTTACTCCTCCATTACATAAGTTGCATACACCTGTAACAATTGAGGAACTTATTTCTAATCATGTCCATATATGATATAGCACTTCACTCATGGTGACTGTATATCTAAAAACAGAAAAACGGCATGGTTTCATGTTCTTTGCCGTGCTTGTGTGCAACTACAACAATCATTATGGCTATAAAATACAACAAGACAAACCAGGTTTTAGCTTCCTACTTATAATAAAGAGGCCATGTATGTTTTCTGAAGTATTTAGGATCACTAGCATATAAATATTAATTACATATTAATGATGTAAACTAATCGGAATCCAATAAGCAACATGAATAAGTTCTAAAATGGGTGTGTGTGCTTATATAGAATTGCTTAATAAGCAGATACGGTACTGATTATTAATAAGATGAGCTGGGTATTTTTTCCATCCAAACAGTCTAAAGAATCTTAGTCGTATTCCATAAACGAAATCCATCAGATAAACAGTTTTCAAAAAGCACTCTCAAACTGCATATAATCATAAGCATTTTGATTCAACCCAAGCATCCAATACTCGCACCGACCACCTAATCATCCTATTATGTGTACTATTGATGATGTGGCACCTATCATCTAATACTCACAATAATATGATCATATTAAGTACACACAATAGAAAGATTAGATGCTTGTTGTATTTGATAGGAATAAAAACACACCAGAAAGAAAAGAAAAAAATTGCTCCCTCCGTCCCAAAATTATTGTCCCCGTTTGACTTTTTCGGTCTTTCTTTTACAACTTTAACCTTAAATATTTTTGTTTGCGTTATATAATATTTGATGCAAAATATATGAATGGATTTGGTTTTAAATGTATTTTCATTGGTATGATTTTCATCAACTATTGTATAACACAAACAAAAATATTTATGGTCACAGTTGAAAAAGAAATACCGAAAAAGTCAAACGAGGACAATAATTTTGGGACCAAATGACTTGATGGTAAGATACAAACCTCTTTAAAAGAGTTCTAGGATTCAAATAGGCCGTGTATATTTTAGTCAAATACTCGCCCTCAACCTAAATAGGGAAACCATCATTTGTTTACACGTTTTTTACGCGCTAATAGATTTTGTGGAAAGTTACACACATTTCGTAAGCCTCAATTTTTCAGCTTGTTTTTTAGACTTACGGGCTTATATAAGCTTGCTATTGTATATCATAATAAACTAATATAAGAACATAAGTTTCAAAATAAGTGGAACTTATAAAATATAAGACGAAATCAAATAAGCTCATAACTAACAGAAAACGGTTATGGTAATAATTAAATACCGTCAAATAACATTATAGGCCTAGTATCCTGTTCAAAGAAGCTTGATGTTGCTTCCACCCAATCCACCGCATCTCCGCCGCGTGACGGAGTTGATACGGTGGCCTGGATAACCGATCGCCGGAGAGCGGTGGGTCTAGTGTGCGCGATTGATGGTGACGCGCTGAAGCGTACCGTGCTAGCTGCTGGAATGAGTGCCATAAGTTAAAATGAATATTTTAGTGAAATTTATTCCTTTTGTTTATTGGTTTTTCAAAGTTTGAGTTTGTTGTGGGACTTGAGTCGTCCACGTGGACTCTTATAAACCTATTACACGTGCGGTGGCTCAAGCTTTATCACCCCTCAGCATTTCATATTTCGCATTTACGCACAAAACTACCTTTTCGCTAGCGGCTCAAGCCATGAAGTATGAATCAACATAAGATCATACAACACTAAACAAACAAGATTTTCAACTTCTTGTTTGAAGCTTGAATGTGACTTGATCTTCTTTGTTATAAAAGAGATCAATAATATGATATGAAACTAAGTTAGAAAGGTTAGAGAGAAGATATATAAGAGAGTATGAAAGAAAGGAATGAAAAACTACTTGGTTTGGCTTTGCTATTTATAGAAAGGGATGAAAAACTCGTTGAAGAGTTATGTGCGTTGCTTTATCACGTAATTCTTTGAATTTCCTTCGTTATACTTCGCATCTCTTGAACCAAGTACGTTGTATTTATGGTTGTGGATTAATATACAACTTCTGAATTCACTTATCACAAACTTTTGATCTTTCCAAATCGTGTTATGCAATATGATTCACGTGTACATGATTCTTCGTAACTTGTTGATAGTGCAAGCACGCGCCGGTTGTTTTAGAATTCCCCAACGTCCTTGGAGGACACCAAAAGCTCTTTCAACATCCTTTCATGCACCTTATTTGACGCCTTTTAAAGTGTCCATGTTTCTCTTCTCGTGTCATTGTATATGAATTTAACAAAAGTTGTCCACTGTGAGTAAATCACGTCCGCTAGATACTCCATTTACTTGCAACTGGAGCTTTGTCTTCAAGAATATCGTCGAATAGAGGAGAATTATTTAAAACGTTAAGATCGTTATTCGCACCCGCTACCCTAAAAAATGCATGCCAAATCCATAAATCGTAAAAGGCAACAAACTTAAGCATTATAGTTGGATATTTGTATTCACCTTTGTGAAAATTGTAGTTGGATATTTGTTATAACCTCTGTGAAATTGCTCATGCCATGCTTTCGGACAGTTACACATTCTCAATGCATACAATTAATGCTTCTAAGCATACCCGAAAACCTAATAGCCATCTCAATGCATAAATTTTGAATGTCATTAAAGTCGGGTTTTGTAGGATCGTAATATTATTGTGTGTGATGATTCGGGTGGTCTTGGATGATCAAAATATATGTTAGACATTTTAGAGAGAGAAAGTAGAGAGAGGGAGTTTCTTGGTAGAGACTTGCTTCACAAGTAAAATGTTAGATTGAATGAGAAGCTCCACCCCTTCCATGGATGAAAGGGGTATTTATACTTACAAACAATACGTCCTCCTGTCGGACTGTGGATCAGGCATACAGTGGGTAAAGACCCTGTAGAAAACTAGAATGGGGGGTTGAATAGTTTACCAATTAAAAATTTTGTTTTGAAACTTATTGAAAGATCAATTGATATTGATCTTAGATATGTTAATGAAATATGCAAGCAATATGTAAAGAGTAAATAAGGAAAGAAATGATCAAACCACAACAAGTTGTTTATAGTGGTTCGGTCTACAAGGACTCTTTTTCCTTGCCCTACTCCACTCCCCGAGTCTCACACTCGAGAGTTCAACTTCACTAGTCAACAAGCTCCTTTCATCGGCGGAGAAAACCTTTACACTTCGCTTACACTATTTCCGACACTAAGCTAGATGTTGAGTTCTTTCCAAGGGTACAACCACTCCCACAAACAATGTATTTTGAGGACTAAAATACTAACCACTCACACTCACAAGATTATGATGGTTTAATACAACAATGAAGTATGAATCAACACAAGATCATACAACACTAAACAAACAAGACTTCCAACTTCTCGTTTGAAGCTTGAATGTGACTTGATCTTCTTTGCTACAAAAGAAATCACTAATATGATATGAAACTGAGTTAGAAAGGTTAGAGAGAAGATATATAAGAGAGTATGATAGAAAGGGATGAAAAACTACTTGGTTTGGCTTTGCTATTTATAGCCAAAACCATCAGCAGCATCCACGGACCGCGGACCCCTAAAAGGGTTCCGCCCGTTGTGGATTTTGGTGCCGCCAGTTCTGACAGCAAGATTTCAATATCTTGCCAAAGTCAACCATATCTATGCAAGATTGTGTAGGATATGAAGAGTACAAATCTACACAAAATATCTAATGAAATCTTCCAATGATTTCCATGATGCATCACTTGATGTCATATGTTGTATTTCTATTTTTAGAAATATGCAAGTACTTAAGTAGTGTTTGGTTTTAAGAACCTAACACATTCTAAAACTACTATCATACATAATGATTAGAGTCATATTAAGATATGATTAATCATAAATGTAAATGCTTGAATGATGAAGATATTGTTTGAGAAAGCTTGTTTTAATATCTATTAAACTTGACAAGCTTTAAGCTTTTATACAAATTAAATTTACTTTTGTCGTTAACAAAACTTAGGTAAAGATCAAAAATATAAATAACGTTTAATGACGATATTTGTATTAACAGACCCGTCCTTCCTCCACGGTGTTACTCTAAACTAAACTACGCTACAAACTAACTAATAAACTGCTAAATAATGTAACTAACGACAAGTCTACGAGCTAACTTATGCTAGATAACATTTGGGGTGACCGACTCTTCACAATGGAATTTCTAATTCCTAATAATCTCCCCCTAAGGGAGGTCACCCCATGTTTTACATTCGGAATCCTAGCATTCTATTTAGTCTTCAGTCTTGAGCTCGTAGACTTGAATTCTTCAACATCCGCATCTTTGTGCTTTTGTAGCGATTCTTCAAAGTCCGCATAGTTTTGTACTTTAAGTGGAGGTCTTTGAACTGATCCACATCTTGATAATCTTTGAGCTTTCTTTGAGATCATCAGCCATAGTAAATCTCTGGATCACCCTTTATTGTGTTGCCATCATGTGATGTTGTGACTTTTGGACCGACATGCTCACACTTTCTGGATCATGACATCTTTTCATCGAGTAGCGAAGCTTTTACTGGTTCAAGATATTTGCAGCAGCGCAGGAACATAGTATAAGAAATATCGAGCCAGTGTTCGTAGATATGCACCGGTCATGATTTCTTCAAATTAAGTGTGGATGTTGTGATAATGCGGCTTTGGATTGACTCCTCAATTCGATCGGTACCAACCGTCCAAGTGTACCTGCAAACAACAGTTAGCAATAAAACACACGAAAGTATCTTTGATCACTTTCGTTGAATTGAGGTACACGACCCACGGTTCCTCGTTGATCAAGACAAATCGCCGTGATCGTAGGATTCCTAAGAATCTCCTTGACGAGGTTTCGCAAATGCTATAGCCGTTCTCAAACCGAACGTCAAAGAAGACAACACGGAGTGAGTGAACAAGCGAATTGAGATTCATTGATTGATGAAAAATTGATTTGAAAAACAATCGTGTATTGCTTGAAGAAAGAGTTTTGCAATATGACGAAGGTTTTATGAGAAATATCAATTTTCAATCAAAATACTTTTTGTATTAGAGAATAAGTACACATTCGATGTGCTAGTGAAAAGAAGAGATTCGCACATCGAACGGTTTTTCTAAAAGTATTTTTCAATCGAGATACTTTTGAATTTGAAATGAATACACATTCGACGTGCTAGAGAAAAGAAGGTTTGCACATCGAACGGTTTTTCCAAAAGTATTCGTCAATTCCATTCCTGGACCAAGGTTGATTCAAGAGTGAATTGCCCCATCGTTTCTATCCAGTTGTCACAAGCTTGATCTTTAGAAAAGATCTCACATGTCACCCACCAAGAGCTTGTATGATGTTGGCTCTAGAAGGATTTCCATCTTCATCGTGAATACTTTTACATATCACTCGGATGTTCTGGAAAATACCATAAGGATAATGCGTAGGACTCTTAATATATACTCACTTTCCACATTGTGTGAAACAGCAAGTCTTAATTAATTTTGTGTCCTAATGAGATTTTGTGGATGATCTCTTGGCTCTAGACTCAATTGTGCATTTTGGTTCCTATGCGGGAGACTAGGGAGAGGGTCTCCTTCTTCAATATCAACAATCTCTAAGAGAAAGTCGATAGATTATGTAGGTTCCCCGTGAGAATGAAACAAGCCCTTTTAAGAGGAACTTGAGTAGCTTGGGAAGTTTAGTGCAGTGTGTCACTAGGTCCATGACGTCTTGTCTTTAATACCAGTGTTACCTTAGTAACCACTAGTACCATATGTATTGAACCCGGTTACTGCCCTAAGGTTGAATTATTGGAGGGCTATTTCTTTTCACCCTTTTCACCTTTCAATTCTTTTTCATTCTTCAACCCCTTCTGTGCTTACCGAGATTTCATAACTAGAACCTTGTTGGGTTTATTCCAGTTCTAGCTCTATCTCAGTCCGCACTCTTCCCATATCTCACTGTTCTCCTTTTTTTCATCATACCTAAGGACTCTACACTATCTAGTGGATTGTCCCTGGGTAGATCCCTCCTGCTCTGGCGGGATCGTGGGAACGAATACCTAACCTAACCATCCTTGTAACTCCATGCATAAAGTAAACTGGTCGGTCTTTTGGTATTGTTCATTCTTCCATGAAACCAATTGAAAAATCATTTTGAAAAACAATCAAGGTACTTGTGATACGAGATCAAAGCATTTTGTACCTTAATAGTTTTGATCATTTAGAAATTCTCCCCCTCAACATGTGCATATGATTATGAAATTGTTTAGCACATGGAGGCAAGAGTTCTTTAGAAATAATTTCTTTGATCACAATTTCCGTGGAAAAAGCCATTTGATTTTCTTAGTAAATTCTACCCCTCAATATGTGCATAGGATATTTGAAATCATTTTATCACATAGAGGCAAGAGTTCATTTGAAGCACAATCACGATCACAAAACACTATTTAGAAAACCATTTTCTCCCCCCTCAATATGTGCATCGATAAACGAAAGAGTTTAGCACATATTAGAGAGAACTTGCACTTTGAATTAAAACGATCATCATTTATCAAGTTTCATATTAAATCACAAATTCTCCCCCGATCAAAAATATCAAACCCTTTGAGATTTTGGATCCCAAGTGATTTAATAAGGTTTGGAAAACATAGGAGAATATGTGCCTGATTTAAAAGCTCTTCTGGTTTATGGTTAGATGCTCCTCCACAATCATGTGCATCGCATATTTGAAATAGTTTTGGCACATGAAGGAAGGAGTGCTTTAGAAACAATTACCCTTTTTAAAACCGATTTGAGATTTAAATCACGATCCCCGATCAAAAATATCAAACCATTTGAGATTTGTGATCCCGAATGATTTAAATCGTTTAGAAAATTTTAGGGGAAAGACGTGGCAAGATTTAATTTTTGAAATTGACTGAGATGGACCAACTCTAGACATTAAAGATTGTTAGTGTCAGGTATGATAGTTTTTAAACGGTCTTTAAGTAAAATAAAATAATTTCACAATCAAACAAGAACAGAAAAAATTTCATTTTGTAAGATCTTTGAGTTTTAAAGAAAATCATACCATGACATAACATTAAATCTTTAGATCACCACTAATTTTGTGCAATCCGGACTTTTATGAAGCAATATTGTTTGAAAATAATTTATTTTAAATCACTCTCCCCCTCAATCGATGACCGTAGTCGTTGATTGAGTGACTTAGGTTTTGATAAAAATGAAGTCCGGTGATTTTCAAAATTAAGTCCAATTTATTTTAAAAACAAATATTTTTCCATTTTTCAAAACAATATTATTTAAAATTGTATAAAGAAAATGGTATAATCACAATTATCCTGCAAAAAGATACGTTAGGTGGTTGAGTGCTTTTGTTGATGTTGCCGTTGTAGGGCTTGGATGAAAAACGTCGCTAATGCAGTGAGACTTCTACGTTGCACTTTAATGCCAACGAGGTCAAATTAAGCTCCGTTTCTTCATCACTTAAGAAAACCATCTGCGATGCAAGAGACCTCTTACGTTGCATTTATGCCAACTTTCCATTGAAGTCTAATTAAGCTCCGTTTCTTCATTTATCAACCCAAGATATAGTTACCCTTTCCTTTCGGCATCCAATCATTTTCAATTGTGGGATCCGGATCGGGAACATTCTTATATACCAATATACCTGCATTCGTTAGTGAACACATATACAGATATATGGTGGTCGACATCACCCAAACAACAATCGACTAATTCAAGTCAATTCAACATATCAATCAGTTCATATAAGGTATGGGAATAATGTGTTTATCAAACTATAATCATCTAATCCTAACAATCATATCCTGGGTACCTAGTCCTTCAACATAGGTTAACATGTTTATCATTTAAGTATTTAGGATAATTAGATAATCTCGTTAGATGATACAGATTTGAAAACATTCTCCCCTTCAATCAATGACTTTATTTTTCTGAAAATTTTAAAGCACTGAAGTCATTGATTGAGTTTTCAATTTTAACGAAAACTCTGAAACTAATTGATTTAATAAGCAACTCATTTACCACCATTTTGTTAAAACAAATATTTTTCTGAAGAATTTTTGAAGGAAAAATATTTGAGTAGGAACAGCAGTCCTTCGACATACTTTCCTCATTAAATTTTAGGAAAAGTGCACGAAATATTTTGAAAATTGGTTTAGCGCAGCACTTTCCTTTCTTGAAGAGCAGGTTGCTATCAGAAATAATAGCAAACCATGGTTTTAGCGCTGGTTACTGAAAATAACTGCAAGCCATTATTTGAAGCTTACATCTGTAATAGCGTAAGCCATAGTTTTAGAAATGTTTTGGAAAAGAATATTTACACCTCCTGCTCGAACTTCATCTATGGTCCCGTGCCATTATTGAATGACATTTCTAAGACCGCAGATGTTATCGATACCAGAAGACATGTCTTGAGAAAACATATTTTTGGTCTTTTTCAAATTTTTTGATTTTTATGGATTTTTGAAGGTTTTATATTTTTCTATTTTCTTTTTCTGATAAATATTTACAAGGATAGAGAAGATGATATAGATTAAGAAGATGATGATACGAGTACCGAGATAAGGATATCGAGCAGCCCCGTTGTAGATGATAGAAGTCATCAACTCTTAAACATTCACCACCAAAGCTTCCAGGGCTCTTGAATCGAAGAAAGAAATTGAACCATCTGAAAGTGAAACTTTGGTAGCTTCCCCCCAAACCGAGAATCCATTAGATGAGCAGATTCGAAGCTTTATTTCAAGCTTCCCTTAGCCAGGTGCACAAAGAAGCACACCATTATCATAAATCCCGCTGCTCCTTTTAAGCATAATCACTGTGATTCATCGTTCGAGGTTATATCATCCAATAGAAGAACAGCACCGTATCATCCCACACATAGAACAATCTTCTCATATTTCTTTTCAACTGACGTCTGAAGCGATCCATTCCAAAAGGTGTCAAGAGAACAATTCCCCCAAGTAGTTGAATTGAGGCAGTCAGTCTCTTTGTATAATGCTCAAAAACTCTCCCGAATACACATCATGCCCGGAGAGAAAACACCTCCCAATGTTTGTGGTAAACAATGGCTTTCTTCCCTGATGATCGTGTATGAAGCTCAAGGACCCGAAGTACACACATTCCCCAAAGAGAGAACAACCGATAACATTGAAGAAGCATGCCGAATCACTGATTATCTCTGCGGATGACAGTCTCTGCGGATGTCAACTCCGAAATAAGTGATTATATCTCTCAATCACGATAAGCCCTCAAGTGAGACATCGAGCGCCCCAATGTACACAATTCTCTATCCCCTGATGATTGCGATAACATCGAGATCATCACACACTTGTGTACCTCTTATATCTTCAGAAACTTTCTCTAACATCTCTTCCCCCACATAGTTGGAATAAACACTAAACGCCATGAGTCAAACCTTGAGTTTCTCTGCGGTAATGACATTTGTCTTCCCGGGATATCTTCAATTACTTAGAAGTATTAAGTTCATCAAGTTTACTCGCGTTTAGATACGTGTCTCCTTCCCCCTTGCTGGTTTTGACACTTCAGAATCAGCAACACACTGTAAGCCCAGATACTTGAAATCTTTTGAGAAGAACAACATAAGCTCAGATGTATCTGTGAGAATCAACTTGCTGAAGAAATACATGAGCAAGTCTAATTGGGGATTAAATCTGGCTTTTCACTCTCCCCCAATTAGTGCTCTCCCCTAAACTGACAATCTTTTTAATAAATGCCTAAAATAAGAAAAAGTCTTTTGATAATCAAATGCAACTCGTCTTATAGTCTTCTAACATGTAGCAGAAAATGTAGAACCGACTGTAGACTCGACCTTCTTCAAGATTGTCTAGTTGGGGAATAGATAGTTAACATCTTCATCTCACCAAAAAGCATCCTAATTAACTTACCTCTTGCAAATCCCCTTAACTAAAATCCCTCCCAATCAAACAAGAACAAAATGATGTTCATCAAGGAAATCAGCAATCAGCCCGCACCAAACACACTAAATGGTAACACAAAACTACCAATCACATCAAACAAGAACAGAGAGATCGTTCGGAATCATCATGTTGATGTGTACGTGAAGCATTAACCGGAAACACTTTGTCAATAAACTCACTAGTCCGTATGAAGATGTCAACCAACGGCTCTAAGAAGAAACTCCATGTAAAGAAGATCCGATAAGTAGAAGCTCGGTTCTTACATGAGTTTGGAGCCGTTTGACCATTTATTCTCATATATCAATCAACCATGCAGTATTATCACACTTTTCTCCCCTCAAGAATTGCGCACGAAGTTGCCATTCTTGACTAAATAAGTGAAATCATCCAAAAGTATTATATTCACACTTCTCCCCCGCAAAATTAGCATCTGATGTCGCCATCGTCATTATAGTTGAGCAAGTGGAATAAGAAAACAATCAATGGTAGCCCGGTTCACTTGAAAATTGAAAGCGCATGGAAAAAGCATGAAGCATGTTGATGAGAATGGTCATAAATGAGAAGATTTATCTTCTTCAAAAGATAAAGCGCACTGACGCGTACACTTTTCTTTTCTTTGGAGAACGAGGAATGAACTGTTGTGTTCATACATCATAAGAAGATTTATTTTCTTTCGAAGATAATGCACACTGAAACGTACACATTTCTTTTCTTTAGAGAACGGGGGCTTGAACTGTTGTGTTCAAACGTCATAATGTTGAAGTACGAGGCCTGAACTGATGTGAACAGACGTCATAAGAAGATTTCTCTTCTTTGGAAGATAAAGTGCACTGAAACGTACACTTTTCTTTTCTTTAGAATACGAGGCATGAACTGTTGTGTTCATACGTCATAATCTCTCTCTTTTCATCATCTCTTTTGGCAAAACATGTAATCAACCCCATTATCATTCAGTAGGCTCTTTGTCGTGACAAATAATGGAGAAAACCCAATATGATGAATTTGACCCTGAAGTAAACTAACCCGAACTCGTGACTTAAACTTGCACATATGTAACAAAGAGCGGTGCCGGGAATTCATCCTCCATTGAATCTCTAAGTACTCTATACTCTTCAACCAACCAACCATCAAGTATAAGACGTACATCACCTCTTGAAAATCCACAATTGAATGTGACACTGAGCACTACAACGTAACTCCTTAAAGTGATAGTTATTTTGTGGTGGTAAGATACCAATTCCCCCAAGTGGAAAAAAGAAAATGAAAAATTCACCCAACAATAACTAGATTCCTAAGTCTTCGTTTTTGATAATAAGCTTGAACAAGGATCTTGAAGAATCTTCATCCATCCATCCCCGATACCTTCAGATACTAAGTACACTCGCCCGTGATAATTCACTTCAACCTCAAATAAATAATACTGAATTAACGCTGTTGTCACATCTTTTGGTTAACAGCTCAAATCTAGCCTTCTTTGACATTTAAACGAACTTTGATAATGGTTTCATCCCGACCATGGTTAAATGCACATAACCCCGTAAAACCATGTAATAACCAAACTACCATGACAAATATCCAAACACACATCCAATTCATGAAATACACCCTTTTATCCCTTCTTCAAAGCAGAAACCATAGCACCAGCATCAAGAAGATCCAGAATTACACTTTCTCTTCTCCAAGATGGTTCCATCAATACGGGATTTTACAATTCCATGGTTTAAACAGAGAAATAGATTCTTTCGCGGGATTTTACAAAACCAGGAATAAACCGTAAGATAGATCCGGAAATGCACTTTACTATTACCAGGATGTTTCCATTGTCATGGGATTTTACAAGTCTATGATTTAAACCGAGAAATAGATTCTTTCGCAGGATTTTACAAAATCAAGACAAAATCGTAAACAATGTCAGCTTGAATGTGTTATGACAACTTTGATTTCAGTGAATTTCTGTTTTAGGGGAATGTGCAGCGGTTCATCAGCGATTCATCATCATCATCAACAATTCTATACCCATTTGTAGACAACTTCACAAACCATACTAAGTCAAGTAGTATTAAACTCCTTTTCCCTGGAGGTTAACCGTAAAACATCATAGTACGCGTTTCTCCCCCATGATGGTTTCGAACTTTCGGAAGCATCATAACGTGTACGACCATTTGCACGAGAAGTTCTTATCATAAGCAAACATCTTGAAAAATCATAACTGACGCTGAAGATTCTTGAAAGATTTTGCTTAGACTGTGAGGTATCATTAACAAAATGTGGCGTCGAATATCTCATGGGAATTGTTGAAATTGAACCTCCATTGATTCATCGGCTAATAGTAATGACCACATATGGAGATAACCCGATACGACTAACATGAAAAGAGAGGAGACATCCCAACTTAGTGACTTACTGCTTGTTCTATATTTTTGAACAATCCACAACGCTGTGTAACACTAAGTACTACAACTTCCTTAAGGTGATAGTTATACACTGTGAGCATGACGACGTAACTCCTTATATCAGTTATAACCAGATTGTCAATTCATAATCACTTAAAGTGATAGTTATGCCCCAACAAGTTATCTTGAGACTTGCAACCAACCAACCATCGTCTCAAAGATAGAGAAGATCACCCATGAAATATCTCTTCAAATTCGCATCAATAATACCGTACAAAAACCCCGTGATCATTTTTCTCAAATTTAGCTCAAGCCGTGAATTTTGTATCCTTCCGTGAAAATTTTCCATACCAAAAATATCACACTTTTTCAAATATTATCAAAAATATGTATCTAAAAAAATCAGATAACACATTTTACC
The DNA here is from genome assembly GCA_910596185.1 of Chrysanthemum makinoi. Lineage (NCBI taxonomy): Eukaryota > Viridiplantae > Streptophyta > Magnoliopsida > Asterales > Asteraceae > Chrysanthemum > Chrysanthemum makinoi. The sequence goes on from OU343221.1 coordinate 254,647,764, forward strand.
AATCCAAGTTTCGTTTGTGACAAGCTCACTCCAAATGATTTGATAACCCAATGCACGAACCGTGAATTTCAGCCCAATGCAAGATCTAGTCCAAACCGTTTTTAATGATGTAGAGGCCCAACTGAAAGGAAAACCCGATCCATCACAATCAATATCATCCGGTTATAAATAACATAGTTAACCCTAAACCACTCCTTAATATACTAACCCTAAAAACACCACTCTTATAACAGCGCCTACCACACTAATTTCTTCTCTCAATCCCCATCTCCGAATCTCAGATCATATCCCACTTATCAAGAATCCGAATATCAAACACAAATCGATCAAAACACATCTCAGTGCCATCTTCTTTAAACCGAAGCATAATCATATTAACGAAACCCACCAATATTTTTCTTGGTCTAATTTTTGTTGCGAAGCATGAAGAGAGATGTCTTCAAGATCATTAAACAATGGTCTCGGGTAAGGTTTATGTGATTATTTTCGATTTGTTTTTCATAGAAACAAACCAAAGAATGAATAAGACTTCTGTTTTTGTTCATTCTTAAATGTTCGGATATTAACACGCTTCGAGCAATTATCTATGATGATAATGATGGTTCAATAGAAAATCTTGTAAAGATTAAAAAAAACTGAACCGATCTGAGATAATGTGTAATTGAATTCAAATTGAGTTTGATTGAGAGTTTGTGGAGGGATGTGAGGGTTTATTGTAGAGTCTAGATGTAGGAGTTGAGGATTGTTGGCTTGTATGCTTCGGATATGTTGTTAACATTTTGTTCCTGCATCTCGTAATTTTAAAAAAACATTGACCAAGGATGTATGAACTGGGGTCTTGTTAATAGTTGAGTATTGGTGTTTTGGTTTTGTGGTCAGGTCAACAACTCGTAGTCAAATCCTTCGTCTCCCTTTTCTGTCAAGTCAAGTAGGTAAGTCGCAATTCTATAATCATGAGTAAAACTAACAAGTCGCTAACTTGTATCAGTTTGACTCAATAATCAAACAGCCACCAGAAAATAAGACAAGTCGCTTCAATTTTTTTCTTGATATAGGTCGCTAGCTTTTCCATTATAAATCGCTAAGAAAAATCAGCGTCAAAACGCGTCATTTGTTAAACCACAAGTCGCTAACATCCTTATGACAAGTCGCCACATCTTTCTGTGAGCAAGTTGCTTCACGCTAATGACAAAACACTCAAAAGTGTTTTGACACAAATTGCTATGTAGAGACAGCTTATGACAACTCGCTAAAAAGAAAAAGTATTGACAACTGGCTAACAAGAAATCTTGACCATTTAAATTTTTCCCGCGATTATTCCGACCACTTTATCCGTTCAGCTTCAAAGTTACCCAGAAAATATCAAAAAGATACATCATTTTGCCTGTTTGACCACAGTTTGACTACAAGAATTATAGCCATTTATCAGACCAGATTCAATCACGGATAAAACAAGGTACAAAAGATGGTCATTTTGGTACTGTTTTGGACAAGACACAAAAAAACAGAAATGACAAGAATGGACCAAAGACATTTTTGACCAAAACAAGAATTTACACAAACTGTTAAACACTGTTTTTTGACCAAAATCATAGACGGAAAAAAAATGTTTTCGACCAACAAATATAGTACCAAAACAGCTTAAAACATATATCGAAAACCAACATAAATCATCAAAACGCAACCATGGCTCTGGTACCATTTGTAGGATCGTAATATTATTGTGTTTGATGATTCGGGTGGTCTTGGATGATCAAAATACATGTTAGACATTTTAGAGAGAGAAAGTAGAGAGAGGGAGTTTCTTGGTAGAGACTTGCTTCACAAGTAAAATGTTAGATTGAATGAGAAGCTCCACCCCTTCCATGGATGGAAGGGGTATTTATACTTACAAACAATACGTCCTCCTGTCGGACTGTGGATCAGGCATACAGTGGGTAAAGACCCGTCCTTCCTCCACGGTGTTACTCTAAACTAAACTACGCTACAAACTAACTAATAAATTGCTAAATAACGTAACTAACGACAAGTCTACGAGCTAACTTATGCTAGATAACATTTGGGGTGACCGACTCTTTACAATGAAATTTCTAATTCCTAATAGGTTTCCTTAAAAACTCGAACATGTATAAATCAATAATTCACTTAGTAAAATGATATAGACAATCGCGTGCACAACGTTAACCCATTTGTAAATATTATGCATTGGGTGTTGTGTCGTATGCCAATTGGCGTATGGCATAAATGCATTTCATAATCAAACTAAAACTCATTAGACCCGTACAATCGGGTGTAACTTTAAAGAAATCAGAATGATCAAGGAGGATCGTTAGTTTGTATATAAGTTTCAACACCTTAGACTATTTCTAAAAATAATTTTCTGCCCATACGACAGTGGCGCCTAAAATAATACTCATGATATTTTGGAATTATCACAAAAATAGTCGTCTAATAAACGTTGTTCAACAACATAATGTTCATGGTATATCAGATTATGCGTACATGAAGTTTGAACTTGCAACGATTGGTGATACTGATAAGCTTGTATCATAAAAAAATATCAGTTTCATCATCGACGTCGGAAACATTAACATTTTCTTCATCCAAATTCATTTTTGGTATAGAGAATATGCTTTTGGATAGAGAGAATTAAGATTGTTGCTTGAAAAATGATTAAATGAGGGCACTATTTATAAATATGGGATTAAAAAGTGAATTTTTGACTGATGGTATATTGCAATGGCTAAAAATACAATAAAATACATAATGGCACTGCGTGAGTGCACTAACTTTAAAAATGGCGTCGGGGGAGTGGGTAGTGCAGTGGCGCCGTTTGGCTTGCAACGTCCGAAATGTCGCCTGCTTCAGTAACCACACCGGGTCTTATTCCTTTTGTCAATACAGGCTTATACGTGAATCAAATTTATTTTAAAATTTTAGTTTAATCAACTGTTGTATAAGAATTTGGCAGTGTTTAATATTTGGTAAATGTGTTATTACACATACAAGGTTCATACTATAAGTATAACTAATAATTATATTTTAATTAAATGTGTTTGGAGCGTACTTATAAATCGTGATTTCATTTCGAGACTTATAATCTCGTGCATTTACACATTCTGAGTATCACAATTAAATTAATTTATCATTATTTGTATTATAGTTTTTGACTCGTGTACGCACGTGTTATTAAACGCGGATAATAATAATAATAGTTGTTGTTATAATAAAAGTTTAAAGTATTTGGGGTTTTTGCAAAATATATATTTTTTAAATTATTAAAATTGAATATTTTATGCTTAAGTCCATAAAAATATATTTAAGATAAGCATCTTTTTAAAGTTTAAGGTTTCATTGTAAATTATATTAACCGAAAAAATATAATGTTTATTTATACTTAAATCCGAAATTAAAAATAATAGCTCACAAGGTTATGCGTATTTTTATTTGTTTTTCTCCATAAAATTTATCAATAGTTACACCAAACTAATTCAATTTTGATTTTTGATATGGCTCGATTTTTCAATTGAGCTATCCTATTGGTTAATAAAAAAATGAATTGTCACAAAATATTTTTCTCTTATAATACAAAAGTTTATTTATTTTTCCTTTATAAACTAATCGTTTGTTATTAAATATAGTCTAATAGGAGTAGTTAAAACTTAAAGTTGTTTTATTTTATAGTCATTATATGTTGTTTACAGAATTAAACCATTTTTTTTACTCAAATTAAATATTCATTTTTATATTTTAGTTTGTCCCAAAAATATCAATGGTCAAAATTATATTGGTGCTTGAAAGTTCAGTTAGCAAGTATAAAAGAACTTTTAACACTTTGACGTTGAAGATGTAGGATTATGTGCATGGTATAATATAATTAAATATTTCTAATTGTATATGAGATTATGGGATTACACACAACGAGGTGGAAACGCCCGTCGCGTTGCGGCGGGACTTGTTGGTGTACTTTGGTCATTTAGGTTGGTGCCGTTAGTCGATGAATCTTTTAACAACGTTTATTGTCACGTGGAAAATGCAAAATAGACAAAACTAAAAAAAATACATTTAGCAGGTGGCCAGACCCATACCCACTCGATCCATTTATACTAACATAACCCGACCCAATTACTCTCACAAAACTACTTAACCGGATCTTAATGAACAGTAACTTCATCACTTCTTAACACAACACGTATGTATATACGTGTTCCACAGAAACACAGGTACAAAATACGCATCTCTATTTTCTTCATCACATCTAAAATCGTAATATGTGTGTCCGAAACTTACTTTTGGTCTTTAGTGTCCTCTTACCTCTAGCGCCTCTTCTAGCACCGCCCAACGATTTTGTGACAGATTGAGGGTTATTGATTTTGGTGTGGTTTTGGAAAGTGTTATCATTTAGGTGTGTGATTATATTTAAGTTTGTGGGTGAATTCTAGGGTTTAAATAAGGTTTTTGTTTCGATGTAAGCTCATAAGAGATATTCTTGTATACACGTTTTAGTTGTTGAAATACCTCCTTCTAGTTTATGTTGTTTACTGTCATCTGGGAAAAATGGCGTCCAAATTCCCGTGGCTTGATCAGATTGGACACAAGATTGGCACCAGAAGAAATGAATAAGGTCTTGTCTGCTGTGTTTGCGCGAGAGCAAGAATCGTATACGTGGAATGAAAAAGATTATGATACTCGTATTAAGGAGGTCGAAGCTCGTGTTCATCATAGGCATGCAATTAGCTTGGAGTTATTAAAGTTTAGTAGGAATGATATGTTAAATGAGGTGTTGGATGCGTTGAGGTTTGCAGAGCAAGAAGATTTTCGCGAATTGGAGTTTCTAATTGAAAGATGCCAAGTGGCTCATGTTCGTGCTTCTGAAAATTCAAGGATGTTGAAGAAGCTCGATCGTTTATAATAGGGTTGCTCGTGTTTGATCTTTTGTAGGTTGGAAGGTGTGAATGAGAAGTCTTTTTGTGTTGGTTGGTAGGGAAAGGAGTTTGGAGCAAGTGTAGGCTTGTTAGACTGATGCTAGGTTATGGATGTTGGATGCGTGTTGGTATCTGTCTGTCTGTTTATAGTAGTTAGTGAATGTGTAATGTCGTTTGTATATCTTTCATAGTATGTTGTTTACGATGTTATGAATATAAATGGTAGGTTTTATGTTGTTCAATGATTTTTATTAGTATTATGTTTATAGTCGTACGAGGGTCAATGAAGGTTTGATAATTTTAGTTTACGTACGTTTGATGTTGTTGAATCATTTTTATGACTATTATGTGTATCTGAGTGATGCTTTGTTTTACGATGTGGATTGTGGACGGAATCAGATTTTGAAAGTTGTAACTCGTGACCAATGGGTTGAACAGTGTCGGTCGTCCTTAGGGCAATGGGTTGAACAGTGTAGGTCGTCCATAGGGCGATAAAGGTTAGTGAAATGAACGCAAAGGTGTTTCCGTTTCTTTGTTTTTTTGGTTGGCTTTTGGTTGAGACATACTTATGCTTAATAGAGTATATTAAAATTTGTAATATGTTAATCACTTCAAGTTAGATTGCACTAAATCTTTTATATTGACTGCAAATAGTAACTGTTTTCTCTTAGTTTTTTTTCTTTAATTAATGTCTTTGTTGTACGTTATTTGAATTGTGTTATTGTAGTCATAATTTTCTAGGTTTGTTATTGGAATTTTAGTGGATGCATAAATAGGGTAATTCTTTCATCATTAAAGTCATAGCAATATAACATAAGCTTAATTTTACATAAGATGTTTGCACCACATGAGTTATCTATGCCTTAGATGCATGAAGTGTACAAAAGACCTCCGCACACTAACAAACTACAGATTTGTGTGAAATGCAGTCTGTTAGTCTACCTGAAGGCTATTTCTAGTTGTTTACATAAATAGATGGCATACTTAATTTAGCATATTAACTAACCACTTTTTTTGCTAAAAAAACCCTAAAATTCTCTCCCTAGAGGAGATATTCGGCCGCCATCTCCACCATCCTGTCCAGCCATAATCTTCTATCTATTCGATTCTTTTACCCTAAATCGATCTCGTAGGCTGCGTGTTATTCATGTTCTCTTTTTTCCGATGATGAACCTTAGGGTTCAGTTATTTAATTTTCGATTTTCTGATTGGTTTCTCTTCGTGAGTGCCATTAGTTAATCTAAGATTAGATCTCTAAGCCTTATTTTTCTAGGAAAAGGAGTTCATGGATACATGCTTTGCTTATTTGTCGTTTGGTTTGAAGATCGAGGGATAAGGGTTATGTTTTTCTTGGGATGGCAGCTGGGTCTATTTCCTCTTGAAACCCTAGATCTTATTTTTTAGGGTTTTGATGTGGTTCGCTCGATCCATTGCCGTTACGTGTCATATCTTTTGGATCATGTGTTGGTTATGGTTGGCTTAAAATGAACTGTTTAAATCCTTTTGGGTTTCTTGATGTAGCCATGGGCTGGTGATAGATTCGTTTCTTTCTTGTTCATATACATGCGTTTAGGGTTTATTATGGGAAGTTCTGCCGTGGTATTTATGGTTTGATCATGGGTTATGGGAGAGTGGATGATGATTATTTGTTGTTTTAATGTTGCTTTACACCCTACGTCTTTGTTGGATCCTTACTGACTTCGATGGATGCAGCGGGTGGGTTGTGCATGGAGGTAGGATCTGTTGGTATCACATTGATCCTAGTAATAAGAGCTTCGGCAATGTTTTAATTCAAGGATACAAATATAATGAAGACATGTGAGTTTTGCCTCATTTTTGAAGCTATTATTATTGATTTTAAGTAGTCAATTGGTTGACTGCTTGGTGACGTTGTGTGTCTGCTGTTATGCATACATGCATTATGGGTACTTCAAGAGCAACGTGTATTAGTCTATGGCAAGTTCGTATACATTGGTAAAAGCTTATTCGACTTTATTTGTGATGGCTGATGTGGGTATGAATTGTACCATAGTTTTAAGTGTGGAATACATGTATCGTTGCTTCGGCTTGTTGGTTTATTATTCATGATTATTGGAGCTGCGGTTGTGTATGTACATTGGAATTATATGCTGGAAGTTATGGTCGCTTATAACCTGTTTATGTTTCAAATTCGATTTGCTATCGATTACACTCTTATTAGGTTATTAGTATTATGCTTCATGCGTAATACTAATAGAAGTCGCAAAATGGATTTGTTTGGGAATGAGCACCCTTGGAGTTGTTATGGTCCGATCTATACTTGGTCACTCGTGTTAGTTTTGGATCTATTGGTAAGTGTGGTATTGCATGAAATGGTCTTTATTCATGGATTGGAGTACTACTTGGAAGGCGGGGAAACTTGGTTATGGGTTTCTTTAGATCGCTATGATGTCTAAGAAGACTCAAGTGTTTATTTGAGTTACGATTTTTTGTATTTTTTATTTTTAGTCATTGTTAGTTGTATTTGGATTTGTAAGTTATAAGAATGGCCTGTCATTCTTATATAGTGGTTATGTAAGTGTCCTAAGGGACTGAGATGAGGGACTCACTCTCATCTGTTGTACTTCAATGTTTTTTGGATAATATATTTTACCAGCTGCAGCTGTTGTCTTTACTTTCATATATACTTTGCACTTTCGTTGGGTAATGCTTTTGCAGGTTGCATATGTGAACTTTTCGACTAGGCTGCATACGTAAAATAAACAAAAAAAATCATGAGCTAAGTTTATTACTAATTTGGGTTTCAGATGTTTGCATAATTGATAAACTGTAAAATTTATGATTTTTTGGCTATCAGTTTACTGTTTGTGGGCAAAGTTAGGTGAATATGAGAGGTTTAGAACCCTTTGCAGTGTCTAAAAAAGGCTCTTTCCTATTCACCTTATCTTTGATTCCTTGCACCTTTATTTTCATCCATGGAAAACTAATGCATGTGATTATTTTTTGTTTGTTGGTATGCCTATTTAACAGACTGCTTGCTTTCAATTTTATTCATATTTGCAGCTGCAATCTAACTTCTAGAAACAACAAAGGATAATGGTAAGACTTCCTAAATGTGATGAGCTCAAAGCTGAGGCAAATTCCTCTAGTTGGAGAGATATGATGGTTTTATACTGTAGTAAATCTGGAAGTGAGGATCTAAAGTTAGGTCAGCAAATTTACGGCATTTGTGGAAAGATGCTTGAGTTGGTTCGCGAAAGAGATGCTTTGATCGATGAGCTAGAGAGTGTCGGCAAAAATGTGCCTAAAAATGGCTGAGTTTCTTAGGACAATTTAAGAAAAAGATAATGAAAAAATGTTGGAGTTGCAGATTATGAAAAGAAAGCTTGAGCTGAGTGCGCGTGATAAAGATTTGTTTATTGAGAGACTTACTGGTCTTTTGTCGCTGTAATTGCCAGGGTTTAACGTTGTGGAAATTGTGTCAGTCTAATGAAGTTGCAGTTTATTATGGCTCGCCACCTATTAGTAGTCTATAGGTCTATGGTCATGTGATGGTGTTTGTATTTAGAAATAAGTGGCCTGTAGTATGCAACCTATTTTCATGTAACCTGTTTGTAAGATATTTTGTTGAATAAAAAGGGTTTTCCATGTAGTAATAATTTTGTGAACTGACCTTTTTGTTTGTTAGAGTCTGCTGTCTCATTTTGAAATAAGACTCGTGCGACTGACTTCTTTTGCGTTGCTTCCTGAGCTTTGTGAATGACCGTTTGTTGTTCCTCTTTTGCTGCAGGTGTTTTGAGAGTACCTATTTTTTTTATTTACAGTTGGTTGTTCAAGTCATTGTATGTGTGAAGCATATTTTGAGTAAGGTAAATGTTGTTAAAATAAATGATGTTACCTCGCTCCTGTTGTTATTGCATAGCTGGTAGTGCATATATTTTTTTTTATCTTGAAAAACAAAATCAATAATGAATTCAGTCGTTCTGCCAGTTGAATAAAAATGTCATTGTTGTTTCCTGTTTGTTTTTTCCCTGTTGCAACATCAACGTGTAAGAAAACATGAAAGTATTACTGTCATTTGGCTCAACTTACTGCAATTCATTAATCCAAATAAGTATATAAAAAAATAATTGACGAACCCAAAAAAGCTACAATTTTGAATTACCTAATCAGTTGCATGTGTATGTGGATTATTGTAACGTTATCACCATTACCTGCACCACTTAACAATTACCTCATTAGTTGCAAGTGTATGTAGATTAGTGTAACATTATTAGCATTATCTATACCAGTTAACGCGTATAATCGTCTGTGTGTCTTACCTCCTGTATAGAGAATCTGCAGCAAAATTTATTGCAAACAACAAATGCATGGTTACGGTCGCAAGACAATTTGCAATAGCAATAGGTAGCCATCATAAAACATTCAGAATATATACTTTAGCAATTTTATAATGAACTACCTATTGCTATTGCAAAATGTCAAGACTACATATTGTTGGGTTCAGTGAATACCTAAACCCCTTAAGTCTGAGATTTGAATAGAAAATATCATAAGTGTTTAGTCCTTTAAAAACTAACAAGTCACTGAGTGCATAGTCACTTAGTGAGCTGTCTTCGAGATACTCAGTAAGAGACAAAGAAGAAGTCTCTCCACTCAGTAAAGCGGAACTTTAGGGGTGAAGACTGAGTCAAGAAGAAGATGGTGGATTAAGTGAGTGATGACAATAACTCACCTGAATCCCAAACTCACCAACTACTACCACTTAAGACAAACTGAAGATGAAGACTGAAGGCTATGAAGACTGAAGAATGAGCGGGACAAGGCGGGATAAGTTTGAAACAGATAAGATGAAGTCCTTATCAACCAAAGTCAAACTTTCCCTGAATCGTTAACTATCAGGCTCAGTTTCAGCGCTGACAAGAAGAAATCAGCCTTGTCACTTACCCTAAATAGCCAATGTAAACAGAGAAAATACATCAGTATTTTGTCTTCTGTAACCTGTCAGTTTTTCCCCTAGGATAAAGTTAAAACCATACTTGTATAAATAGCATAAGAGATGGAGTGAAAGATTTAAGCTTGTGCATTAATTGTAAAACACACACACAAGCCAACTTTCACTCCTCCAAATACAACTATGTCCCTGAGATAGCTCAGTGGTTCCAGTGTAGTTGTGGTTAGACTTAGCCTAAGCTTAGTGAGGAGTCACACCATACTTGTCGTTTCAATCCCAAGTACTATTCCGCAAGTACTTGGGTAATGTATTCTTTTTGATTCATTTCTAATAAAGAATATAAACGTTGAAAATTAATCAGTGTGTTTTTACTTGCATTACTTCAGTCATTGTTCACAATTAGTTGTCTTAAATTGTTTTATACTAACTGTGAAACGGGAACAACAAGTGGTATCAGAGCAGGATGATTATAAAACTTTGTTTTAAGCCGATCAAAAATGTTTTTAAATCAGAATCCTAATGGCTGAAAGTTATGTGCCCCAACTTGTCGATAAAAAGGGTGGAGCCTATGTTATTGTTGCCCCTCGACTAGAAGTTGGCAAATTTAACACATGGAAAAAGCGAATGTTTTGCTATTTGACTGGGATGGAACCTTACTACATTAAGTGTATTAATGAAGGTCCATTTATCCCAAAGACTGTTGAATGTTTACCTAAACCTGAAGCTCAGTGGACTCAGGACGAGAGAAGAGTGGTCAACCAGGACCAAAGACTCAAAAGCATCATCATATCTTGTCCTCCTGATGATGTCACGGAGTCTGTCATTGGCTGTAGTACAGCTAAACAAACCTGGAATGACCTTGTCCACAGCTATGAAGGTCCCTCAGATACCAAGGAAAACAGGATTATGGACTTGAAACTTGAGTATAACACCTTCAGGGCTAAAGACTCAGAAACTTTGTCTCAAACTTACACCCGGTATAAAACTTTGTTAAATGAACTGTCAAATGATGGTGTAAAGTTGTCCAAGCATGAAATCAATGTTGGTTTTGTAAACAGTCTTCTTGAGAAGTGGCTAAATTTCACTCAGGGACTAAGGAATGCTAATCACATTCAGAATCTTGAGCTTCCTGAAATCTATGGGAAATTTGTCTATGAGGATAACCTCATAAATAGACGATACCCTAACTTAAAAAAGTCTCATAAAGTCAAGAAGTCCCTGACAACCACTTCATCACTGGTGTCAACTGACTTTTATTCAAACAGTGTGGTTCAAGATTTTTAAGAAAATTCAGACGATGAGGATGATGAGAGAACAAGCGAGGAGTACCTGAACGACTTAAATATTGAGTTTCAGGAAAGGGCACTCCTTGCTAACTTTAAAAGGATTATACGAAGAAACAAAAGTTTTTCAAATGCTAAAGCCAACGAGGACACTGAATGTTTTAAGTGTCACAAAAGAGGTCATTTTGCCAAAGACTGTTTTCAAAAACAATTTCAACCCTCTACAAATCCTCGTGGTCAAACCGGTCTTAGGCTTTAGCAAATTTCAACCAAAAGTCTATCAGTCTCATCAAAATTTTCAAAACAAATCTGATCAAAATAAAGTTGTTGATTTTGAAGCCAAGTATAGGAAAGCCAAAGCTAAGCTAGCACTGCTTGAGACCACTCCTCGAAACAACAAACAATGTTAAATCACATGTGCGGTAAAAACAAGGGCCTAGTTCTTTGAAGTGTTTGACTGATGAAGAGCCAGTCTCCTCAGACGATGAAATAATGCTAGTCAGTGCACTGATGGCTCTTTTAGAAGAGGACAAGCTAGTTGTTGGAAAGAATCATGCAAGGAATGGAGAATGGGTCAATATCACAATGAAGAAGGTAAATATCTTACTTTCTATGGATGATGATTCAGATTGGCAGTCCTTTACGAATTATATCAATGTTGACCTTAAGTTTGTAGAGGAGCAACGATTAAATCTTTTTTCTAAATACAACAAGTTAAGTTTTGAATTAAACAAGTGTAGGGATGAACTGCTTCTTTTAAAACAAGCCAAGCTTGAGGTTGTCACTTTGCAAATTCAAAACACTAAACTTGTTAAAAGAAATCAAGCTCTTCAGGAAGAACTTAAAAAGGAAAAAGATATCATTGAAAGTTGGACTGCTAAGAATCCTAGAGTCTTCGATGTTGTTGGAGCCCCAGTAGCAAAAAGAGAATTATAGGTGAAGATCATCTCCCTGATTCTCTCAGTAAAGACCAAAGTCCAAAACCATTTGTTTCTGCTGGCATACTCTCCAAAAAGGAGTTAATGCCTAAGTCTAGTGATTGGGTTGAAAGGGTAAACCCTAAGAGTAAGCTTCCAAATTTCGATTCTGGAAGAATACTTGAGCCTGAAAGCCAAGCTCTTAAGAGCATGCTTGGACTTCTTGATGTGCCCAGTAGTACCGAACACATCTATGAGTCTGAAGCCGAATCTCAGGCACCGCTTCCACCCCTGAAACCTCTTTAGGGTGTTGCACCTATCTCTAAGCTTAATCCCTTGCAATTCAAACCTCACTCACCAAAAGAAAGGTCTGGACTTGGTAGAACCATCCTGAAAAGACCAACAAAGCCAACCCAAGAAAACTCAGTTCCCACTGAGACTTCAACATCTTCAGTTGCAAGAATGTCCTCAGGATGTCATTGTCATAGGAATGAAGTGGGTTTTCAGAAACAAAACTGATGAAAATGGTACTGTCATTAAAAACAAAGCCAGACTTGTAGCCAAAGGTTACAGTGAACAAGAAGGCATTGACTATGATGAGACATTTGCTCCTGTTGCAAGAATGGAAGCCATCAGGATCTTCCTTGCATTTGCAACCTACATGAACTTCAAAGTTTATCAAATGGATGTGAAAAGTGCATTCCTGAATGGTGAACTCAAGGAAGATGTGTATGTTCAGCAACCTCGTGGCTTTGAGAGTAGTGAATACCCAGACTATGTATGCAAGCTTGACAAAGCCCTATATGGACTTAAAAAAGCTCCTAGAGCATGGTATGAAACTCTCTCATCCTTCCTGATTCAAAACAAGTTTGTCAGAGGGAAGATAGACAACACATTGTTTATCTATAGGACAAAGCAAGATGTGATACTAGTCCAAGTGTATGTTTATGACATCGTCTTTGACTCAACAAATTATACACTTTGCAAACAGTTTGAAAAACTGATGACAAAGAAATTTGAAATGAGCATGATGGGTGAACTCACTTACTTCCTTGGACTACAAATCAGGAAAACTGATAAAGGAATCTCCATCAGTCAAGAGAAATATACAAGAAATCTCTCGAAGAAATATGAGATCTCTAACTGTGCTTCAGTGAAGACTCCAATGGTCCCTCCTGTGAAAATGTAGAGGGGGGGTGAATACGTTTCCGTTTCAAACTTAAAACTTTTGTATCAAATATAGTATAAACCATTGCATTTGCTAATCTCGGCGCGAGGATGCATTTAACGCATTACAGCATGTAAGGCCAACCCCTTAATATCACATAAGATTCCGCAAGATTAATGGTTCATTATAAATCAAGTTTCACCATTATTAGTCCGGTTGCTTTTTCTTGATCAAGTGTGTCATAATATGTAAAGTGTTAAATATAGTTTATGACTATATGAAAGACCAAGTATGCATCACAAACATAGACATCAACCACATAGAAAATAAACAATGTAATGCAAGAATAAAAGTAAAGCGATAAGTAAAAGGATAGACAAACCAACACGAGGATTTATAGTGGTTCGTCTACAAGGACACCTTCCTTGCCCTACTCCACTCCCCGAGTCACCTACTCGAGATTTACTTCACTAGATCAACAAACTCCATTCTCGCCGGAGAAAACCTTACACAACGTCGCTTACACTTTTTCCGGTACTAAGCTAAACACCGAGTTCTTCCACGAGGTAGAACCAAACCTATCACAACGTCGCCTATACTTTATCCGGTACAAGGCTAGATACCGGGTTCCATCACCAAGGAGGAACCACTACCCAACCAACACGACACATCTATGACACCCTTTATGTTTTGTGGCCCAACATAACAAACCTTGTGTTTTATGACACAAACACATAAACCATCTAGTCTAGTCATAGATTCATGACATATCTATGACACCCATTATGTTTTGTGGCCCAACATAACAAACCTTGTGTTTTATGGCAGAAACACATAAACCATCTAGTCTAGTCATAGATACAAGAATATGATACTAGACAATATCCAAGACAATGTGTCTAATGGATATGAAATCCTAAACTAAACATCAAGAAAACAAAGCATGATGTAGTTAGTCTTCTATGAATGAAGATGACAAGTTTCCCAAGCTTGTTGTAGAAGATCTTCATGTGCTTGTATGCTTGTGATGGGTGATCACTTCAGTAGGTAAGGATGCAAGATATCTAAGCTTGCTTTGGAGGATCACTTTGGGAGTATGCTTACAACAAATGAAAGTTAGAAGCATTATGATCATATGAGATGAGGGTGGTTTACATGTTTTCTAATGATCTAAATATCCTAGAAATGGTGGAGAGAAACTATGTGTGAAGGTGTGTAGAAATGGTAAGAAGTGGCTTGCTATTTATAGGCAAAAAGACCAAACTAAGTTTCTGACCCAAGGATCCCTTCTGGAGGGATCCGGCCCTTGTAATTCCAAGAGATTCGTGGGAAATTTGAGGGATCCGTGGGATGCTCCCTTTTGCCCATGGGTTTTGGGTCATGGGTTATGGGTCATGGGTATCAAGTAGATTCACTGTATCTACAAGATGCAATGCATCTAGTCCATGGTTCATGGATTAAAACCATGGGTCATGGATATTATCCATATATGACTTATGCATGATGTCATGCAATGGGTTATGGGTTATGCTCCATGGGTATGGGTCATGGACTTTGGGTTTTACCCAACTACATTCAATGTATTTGGTCAATGGGTCAAATACTTAAGTTTCTACCCATTTATATTACCCATTATAATACATACTAGTTGTGTATATATTTACCCAATATGTAAACACTAGTTGTTATACATAAACTATTTAACTAAACATGTTTAATGGTTTGCTGGGGGTTTGATCATAACGCAACATAACAAACATGTACGAACCTGTGTTGTAGCATACAAGGACTTGTGTCGTCGAAAGGTGTTGAGAAAAAATCTAATTACAAGTAACTTATACATTTTACGTTATGTATTACAAGTTTCATGTTTGTCATCAACAAAACAAATGAGAATGTATAGATTAAATATCGTAATAGTTGCACTAACACCTCTAAATAACCTTGGACCTGATCTCACTGGCAAATCAGTCAATCAAACTCATTTCAAGGGGATTGTAGGATCATTGATGTATCTAACTACTTCCAGACATGACATACAATTCTCAGTATGTCTAATAGCAAGATATCAGTCTAATCCTAAAGAATCCCATCTCACTGCAGCCAAAAGAATTCTCAAATACCTGAAGGGAACTCCAAGACTTGGACTTTACTATCTAAAATGTTTAGGGTTTGACCTCAAAGGATATTCTGACTCTGATTATGCAGGCTGCAACATGGATAGAAAGAGTACCTCAGGGTCCTGTCAATTTCTTGGAGGAAAACTGGTTTGTTGGAGTGCTAAAAAGCAACAATCAGTGGCTATGTCTTCAGTTGAAGCTGAATATGTGGCTGCTGCAGGGTTCTGTGCCAATGCACTATGAATGAAAAGTCAACTCAGTGATTATGACATCTACTACAAAATGGTACCCATCTTTTGTAATAACACCAGTGCTATTGCAATCTCCAACAACCCTGTCTTTCACCAAAGAACCAAACACATTGATATCAGATATCATTTCATCAGGGACCACATCTTGAAAGGAGATATTGAACTCTACTTCATCCCTACTGAGTATCAACTTGCTGATATCTTCACCAAACCCTTGGATGAGCCTACCTTCAGAAGACTGAAAGCTGAATTGGGAATGCTTGACATTAAAAGTCAGCATCCTGATAGTCAGTCCTAATCTCATCAACGTTCTTTGAAATGGTTCATGATCCCTGAATAAAGCCCGATTCATCTTCTCACTGAATGAGTAAGACTCATTCAGGGTCCCTGAATTTGGATATTGAGCATTGAATGAGTAACTAAATGCTCTAAGTATTTTAGTTACTTAATGTCCTAGGTTGGTAAACATATCAATTTAATATAGGAATATATGTCTCTTTATCCCTTTGTCATCCAAGTTATGGGTCCCTTACATCCTTACCTCATCCCACTTGGCATTTAATGCCTCCTATCACAACAAATATCCTTAGGATATGTTGACCCTGCAAGATGCACTTTTACTGTGCACTGCAACTGTTCCCTTGAAAACCGTGAAAAAACTGCGGGTAGTGGAGTGGTCGCATTAAATGAGGTAAATAAAACGTTTTCAAAACCAACTTTACAAATCCTCAAATATGCAAAATCTACCCTTCTCACCACTCTATAAATACCCCTCTCAAAAACATTAAAACTGATAACGTTCAGATTGTACATGTTTTCAGTAGCGTTATGTGTGCTTTTGTATATGTTATTTGGTTATATTAGTATGATTTTAGTACTTAATCGCATCAAAAGATGTTTGTCTAGTATTTATAACCAAGTGCAGGGAAACGGAAGAAAAAGTAAAAGAATGTTCAATAAAAGGAAGATTCCCGTTTCAGTGAAGCATGTCAAGCACAAATCAGCATTTCAAGTACCATAGAAGACCAAGATGATTGAAGAACCAAGCTCTACAAGTCAGACTAAAGTTAAAGGTCAATTTTCCGTCACTCAGGAAGACCAGCCGAATCGGTTGCACTCGCAACCGGATCGGCTGGATTGTGGTCAAATTATGCCTTTAAAGTCGCACCAACCGATCGGTTGCCACCCGCAACCGATTCGGTTGAGGTATTGCTAGAAGACCAACCGGATCGGCTGGTCATGCGACCGATCCGGTTGGAAGACCTATTTCTGCCATTTCTTCATCATTAAGCTTCCCCATTGTATCCAAACGATTCTAGGTCCTTTCCTTGGTGTATTCTAGTCCATTCCTAACTCCTTGGAGGCCAAGTTCAGCAATTAATACCCTAGGCCTTGGAACTAGTATAAATAGAGACCTCTTATGAGCATATGAGAGACACACTTCAGTATAACTCTCTCTACTCATCAAACAAAGCTCTTGGCTCTCAAATTCGTCCTTAGAAGTCCAAGAAAGTTTGGAGTTCCAGAAGTACCACATTTGGAGGTCAAACCCCCAAGGAGTCTACCCCAATACTTTGGAAATCATTACTTCACCATTTGTAATCTTATTCCAAGCATTGTAAGACTCCTAATCATGTTTTCTAATGTTCAAAGTTCTGAGTTTATGTTTATGTTTGCTATGAGTGGCTAGTTTCTTTATACACTTGCTTAAATGATGTTGACTATCATGTGATTAGTTTGTGATTGTGTTAACATGTTTTAATTCAATTTCAAGTTGATTCTAAGATCCAATTGTGCTAAAGTTTCATAGTGACATTTGTTAATCAAGTTTGACTAGTTAATAGTAATCGTAGAGGTCGAAAGAACTTATTGTTATTCAACTAGTTATAATCATTTTGTCTATGGATGATTGTTTTTACCCATTATTCTTGATTAAACAAAGAAACTAAAGTGTGGTTGTAATAAGAACGCTTTTTGATTATCAAGTTGGATTGATTGGAAACAATTAAAAGGTCGTAAGATTAGTTGTTTACAATCAATTGTAACCTTTTGTCTATAATCGGTTATGTAGCATATTGGATTTCACAAACACATCATATCATAAACAAGTAGGCGTACAAGATGAGTTTTAGAGAGAGAAAGTGGGATATTCTAGAAAGAGAAACTCATGGAAGGTTAGATTCCAAATGAACATCCAACCCTCTCCCTTGTGGGGAGAGGGCTATTTATACAAACTACTACGCCCTCCTACAGGCTGTGGATCAGGCATACAATGGGTAAAGACTCGTCCTTCCTCCACGGTGTTGCACTAAACTAATCTATGCTAATAACTGACTAACAAATAACATAATGAACGATATGTCTACGAGCTAACTTAAGCTAGATTATACTTGGGGTGACCGATGCTTCACAATAGAATTTCCAATTCCTAACAATCTCCCCCTAAGGGAGGTCACCCCATGATTTACATTGTGAATCCTAGCATACTATTAAATCTTTAATCTTTAGCTCGAAGACATCAAATCATTGAAATATTCAAACTTTGTGCTTCCGTGGTGATTTCATCGTTGTTCAACTACAATGAATATTTCGTGGAGGTTATAGAGCTGATCCACATTGATGACCTTTGAGCTTTAAAAGAGATCATCAGCCACAGTTAATCTCAGCATCACCCATTGTTATGTTGTCCGCATATGATGTAGTGACATTTGGACCAACATGCTCACATTCTGGATCATGAAATCATCTCATCAGAGTAGCGGAAACTTTAGTTGATTCATGATATTGGCAGCAGCGTAGCAGAAGCATGGAGTGAAAATATCAGAGTCATTGATGCACTAATCATGATTTCTTTAGAAATGAATGTGTTGTGTGAGCATGCGGCTATGGATTGACCGCTTCATTCGATCAAGAAACGCTCGCGCATATACAATGCTTAGCAATAAATTGCACGAAAGTGTCTTTGATCATTTTCGTTGAATTAAGGTACACGGCCCACGGTTCCCCGTTGATCGATACAAGTAATGCCGTGATCGGTATAATTCAAGCATTTCCTTGACAGGGTTTCAGAATGCTCTAGCTGTTCTAAACCGAACGTTTCAAAGAAGACAACACGGAGTGAGTGAACCAGCGAATTGAGATTCACTGATTGATGAAAATAGATTTGAAAAACAATCGTGTACCGCTCAATAGAAATTGTTTTTGAAATACAACGAAGGTTTTAATGAAAATCAATTATCAATCATAAGAACCTTTTAATTTAGAAATATGAGTACACAGTCGATGTGCTAAAGAAAAGAGTTTTTAAGCACAACGACCGGTTTTCAAAGGTATCCGTCAATCCATAACTGAACGGGATAGATTCAAAAGATTGAATAGCGCCCATTGTTTCGTTCAGCTGTCACATGGTTAATCTATTGGATAGATCTCACATGCCACCTACCAGGAGCTTGTTTGATGTTGGCTCGAGAAGGCTTTCCATCTTCATTGTGAATATGTTTGCATATCACTCAGATGTTCTGGCTATACCACAAGGATAATGCGTAGGACTCATAAGATATAATCTCTCTTTCCACATTGTGTGAAACAAAGAGTCTTCATTAACAGTGTCCTAAAGAGATTTATTTGATGATCTCTTGGATCTAGAATCAATCGTGCACATTTGGTTCCTATGCTGGAGACTAGGGAGAGGGTCTCCTTCTTCAATATCAAAAATCTCTAGGAGAAAGTCGATAGATTATGTAGGTTCCCCGTGAGAATGAAACAAGCCCTTTTAAGAGGAACTTGAGTGGCTTGGGAAGATTAGTGCAGTGCATCATTGGGTCCATGATATCTTGTCTTCAATACCAGTGTTACCTTAGTAACCACCAGTAGCATATGAATTGAATTGTTGGAGGGCTATTTCTTTTCACCCTTTTCACATTCAATTCTTTTTCATTCTTCAACCCCTTCAGTGCTTACCGAGACTTCATAACTAGAACCTTGTTAGGTTTATTCCAGTTCTAGCTCTATCTCAGTCCGCACTCTTCCCATTTCTCACTTTTCTCCTTTTTTCATCATACCTAAGGACTCTACACTATCTAGTGGATTGTCCCTGGGTAGATCCCTCCGGCTCTGGCGGATCATGGGAACGAATACCTAACCTAACCTTCCTTATAACACCATGCATAAAGTAAAATGGTCGGTCTTTTGGTACAGTTCATTCCTTCTCAAAGCCAATTGAAAAATCATTTGGAAAAAAAATCAAGGTACTTGTGATACGAGATCAAAGTATTTTGTACCTTAATAGTTTTGATCATTCAGAAAACCTCCCCCTCAACATGTGCATATGATTTAGAAATTGTTTAGCACATGGAGGCAAGAGGGCTTTGAAATATTTTCTTTGATCACAATTTTCATAGAAAAAGCCATTTGATTTTCTTGGAAAATTCTCCCCCTCAATATGTGCATAGGATATTTGAAATCATTTTCACACATAGAGGAAAGAGATTTTTTTGAAAAACAACCACGATTACCAAATATTTAGAAACCATTTAACACACAATCAAGGTACCTTATGTCAAAACATGGATATATTTGTACCTTGAAGATTTGAATTTGTTTTTAACTACTCCCCCTTAATATATGCTTCGAGATTCAAAAATAGTTTAGCACATATTAGAGAGCGGTATTCACTTTGAGACAAAAATGGTCATCTTTTATCATCTTTCATATTTATATCACATTTTCTCCCCCGATCAAAAAATTCAAATCCTTTGAGATTTTGGATCTCAAGTGATTTAAATATGTATGAAACAAAACATTTGTGGGAGAAAAATGTGTCCGGTTTTATATGATCTGAAGTTCCCTTTTTAGACACAAAGGGAAGCCTCAATACATAACCTAACACTATTACATACATTATAGTTGTTCATAGTTCATACACCACATTTTACACATAAAAAGTACAAAACAAAAACTACTTCCGGAAGATGTCTTCATTCAATTCTTTGAAGCAGTTTATAATGACCTTCACGAAGTCTGCCACCAACAAAACTTTCAAGGCTGTGGAAGATCATTCGAGTCTTAAGTCTTTGCCTCATCGCAACAATGAAATCTTCACACCTCTTCAAATCCTCATCAGGCCAGAATTTTGTTTTGTTCCACGGCTTCAGATCAACTTTGATTTCATTCACTCTAGAGTTCAATTCTTCTTCGACCATCTTGAGAGTGCCATCACTGAATTTGTAGAGCTCGCATAGTCTCATTAGCATGCGTGTCCCGTATCTGTCGGTGAAGAGGACGGCTCTAGGGGTGTCAAGAACTTTATATTCATGACGAAATTCATGTCCTGAGGCATCCCATTGCGGCCTTGTAAGGTTGACCCGAGTCTGGTAGCTTTCCATTCCTAGCTGAAAATCCTCAACCCTTTTTCGAATGACTAAGCCCCTGATCCAAAGGTTGACAGCAGCAGAGAGAGCCTTCTTCTCACGGACAGGTAGATGGTTAAGATGTCCTTGGAGGTTCAAAAGATAGAGATCTTCAAAGTCATTTGGCAGCAGATGTTTGAAGTCGTTTTCTTCTATCACATGATCTTTCTGGTCTGCTCTTCGAAGAACGGTATTCTTAAGGTAATTATAGCCATAGATTGGGAAGATCTCTACACTGACAACACTTAGAATTATCAGCTTGGATCTAACAGCTTTGCGTCTTTTATCAGCTCCATGTCTCTCAATGTAGAATTTCTTGTTTTTGAACCAGCAATGAGAAATACCATAAGAAGCGAAAATGTCATACTTTTGTTCTTTGTCAGTCCAGAATTGATCCGGAACCATCTGTTCAAGACCCTGATCAGTGTAGGTAGCAGCTTTCATCTTCGAAATCGATAAAGATGGTCTTCTATCAGTAGAGTGAGCACACAGATAATCCAGGTCACGGTTGAAGAAGAATTCAGACTGAATGGTCATTTGTCCAGGTTCACCACCGAGAGGAAGAGGCTTGTTCACATTAAAACGAATAATCTGCTCACTGACTTGATCACTCAGCATCTTGTGGCATTCTTCCATCTGATATTGGAGCTGATTGGCATCAGAGTGAAAAACCTTGACAATTTCAAAAGCTTGTCCTTCAAGATCCTTTGGAGTGATGGACGAGATTCCTTCGTTCACAAAACCACTTAATGAAGCGCCCATATCTCCAAAGTGACATGAAGGAGAGAGTCTTCATCTGGGGTTTCATAGTTAGTAGAAATTGAAGCCGGTTGTTGTCGGGATCATCGTGTCGTCTCTGGGATGGACCATGAAGGTTCTAGAGTATGAGGTCTCTCTTCGGTGAGCCAACTTTGAATTGTGTTTTTTAAAGGTGCAACTCTAGATGGGTTAGAGCGTTCACCTGACACGTATGCATCAAACCAATCATCTTCAGACAGCTTGAGGATATGCTTGGTGGATGCATCATCGTCATCAGATTCTGACTCTGCCGTGACATACGATTCTTCATGAAGCACTTGATCTTCAGGAATAGAAGTGAATGAGGGTGTGAACCTTGAATCGACCGTGGTCCAAGCAACAGATTTCTTCTGAGTTCCCTGATCTCTGGATGGACTAGATTGATTGGAAGGTTTTGGTGGTGATAATGGTGGTAGAGGTAGAGGTGCAGAAGTTGCATTAGAAGATCCTCTAGCCCCAGAAGTTCCAGCTCCTCCAGTTGGAGGTGGAGGAGGTGGTGATGGCTTGGGACCTCCAGACTTATCAGTTGATTTCATTGGAGCAGTCTTTCTTTTCTTCTTATCTTCTTTCTCGACATCCTCTACAAATGCTGATAATTATCAAGTCTCATCGATTCCTCGAGTGCTTCATATAATTTCTTATGCGTATTGTCCAGATGCTCTCTTGCTTCATACATTCTTTCGAGAGAGTGATCTCATGTCGAGATTGGCAAATCTTTGAATCGCTGAAGTAGTGGAGCCTTCATTGCCCATTCAACCGCATCTTTAATATATGCTTCTATTGCCTTAGTAACAATCTCATCGAGGTTAAGATTCTCCAGCTTTTTGACACGACTATCAAGATTATTGACGACGATAGGAAAATGCTTCTCAATAGTTGCAATACGTGACATAGCCTCTTCAAGCACTTGCTCAGTAGTTTTGACCGGGAGGAGGTGAAGCGTGAGGTGGCGAGGGAAGAGTGACGGTATCACTGACAATGACAACTTGTACTGGATCAATATTGGGTTTGGGTGGTGGAAGTGCGGTTGCTTGAATAGTGCTGACATTGGAGGAGTGGTTGATGTGTCTTGCTGAATATCAACATTGTACATGGACTCAGCTTCCTCTTTCTCATCATTTTTCTTAAACGGCTCATTATTTGAGGGTTTGTCATTTAAAAACTGATCATCGAAAGATAAGTCTGTATCAAGATTCTTCAATGAGGATAGAGAATCAATAGACAGATCTTGATTCAAGGTTCTCCTGTGAGTCTTTCTGCATCTCTTCATCAACATTTTGATCAGACTGGGTATCACTTGATGCGGGAGTTACTTCGGTGCTTCGGATACCTCCTTTTCCAATCCAGATTGTCCTTGAGCAGAAGATGATTCAACACTTCTTTTCTTCAGTTCAAATTGAGTGGTAGTTCTTGATGGTGAAGAGGAGAATGTCGAAGCATGTGGCGGCTTGTTTGGCATCAATACCAACAATCCCTTTCCCTTTGTCTTGTGTGATTGGATTTGTATGGCGTGGCTCAGGTTCAGGTTCTCTTAACACCGACAACTCCAATTGGTGGTCTCATGTTCGCTTTCAGTGTTTTGTTGAATTCCTTGCTGTAAATTAGCCTCATCTTCGTCAACCAATTTACTGTCATTTGGTGTCTCGGTGCCTTCAACATTTTCCTTTTCTACCTCCTTCTTCTTTCTTTTCGCCGGGTTGTGGTGTCGAGGTTGTGATCTTTCACGTCTCTTCTTTTGGAAGGGCAGCATATGAAGACTTTGAGCCGAAAGGCGTAGACTTAGCAGTTGGGTTGTGGTGGAGTGGGAGAGACATCAACATTAACACTCGAACTGGAATCCTCTTCTTGTACAGTTTGAGGTGATCCGTCTTCTTAATATCGTCAGTGAGAAGAATATCAGGAATTGGCAGTCCAAAGATCTCTTTATTGACACCTCTAGCAATATATTTGAGGTTGCCGAGAAAAAATTCATCCTTAGCATAGTGTAAAATTTGATTCACCTCCTAGGGTTGAAGTTATGAGTGCATGCAAGTATGGATAACAAGCTCGAAAATCGATGCTAGGAATCACAAGCTTGTTTACTTTCTTTCATCCCTGAGCATGTTTATGCAAATTTGTTCTATCGGTAATGAATGTGTTCATTGACACGAATTCTTCCCAGATATGTTCCGAGACATTAACATTCACCCCATTGACGAGACCCCATAGGATTTGCAAGATGGGAATCCTCACTTTATCGAACCCGATGTTTTGCCCGATAAGCATAAGTTGAGAACTGTTGTCATTGCTCTCGGTGGTTGATACATGTGTCCGGTGATGATGTCAGAAGCCCTTGATATGCCAACTTGATAACCTAAACCAATCAGAAAGACTATTAGCTCTTCCGCACTAGGTGGAGGTTCAGATCGTATGGTGGGGTTACAGGGTGTGATTCCTAAGGCCTTGCTGAGAATGTCGGAATTGATCACAAATTCCTTATCATCGAGCTTGCAGTATATTGAGTGTGATTTTGTCCCATTCAATGGTGTTCCAAAATTGTTGTAGGTAAATGGTGGGAATTGTGCATTGTTTGGTTAGAGCAACGAAGAAATTTTGTGTTTTAAGGATATCAATTGACACTCTGAGGATTGGATTTTGTTGCAACTTTTCCATATCTACATAACAGTGCTTTTTCCTATCTCAACCCATTTATTCAGGAAAGATTTTTTGTCGAAAGAACTTTGGGTGGAGCAGAAGATGTAAGGTTCTCAGATGAGGTTGTGTTTGCCATTGAAGAGCTAAAGATACACACATACAACAACAATGATTGATAGAATGTTAGTTTAGATATGGTTAGTTAAGCAACATTGAATGCAACCTCATGACATAGACACAACAAGTAGAAAATTTGACTGAGTTCCATAAGCTGATTGAAATAGATTGAGTGGTATTAGAAAGTTTTCAAGGTAATCGCCCTTTTGACACAGCAGAGAGACAATTTGTTTTTGAATCAAATTATTTAAAACCACAGTTGCTATGAAATAATTTCATGAGACAAGATACTATTATGTAAATGTTATAACAGGTTGTTAAAACAAGTTGTCATATCAAGTTGCTACAAGAGAAACCAGATACAAATTGCTTAAACAAAAATGTTATAGCAAGTCGCTAAGAGTAAATTGTCAATACAAGTCGCTACAGGAAATCCTGAATCAAGTCGCTAACATGATATTATAATAGCAAGTCGCCTTAAATAATTTAATGAAACAAGTCGCCACTTGAAAATTAAACCAACAAGTCGCTAACTTGTAAAGACAAGTCGCTATCAAAACTGTCAAGGCCAAGTCGCTACATTCAAAGTTACTAAGTTGCTAACTTGTAAAGACAAGTCGCCATCAAAAACAACAAGGCCAAGTCGCTATATATTAATAAAGTAAGTCGCTAAATAGGAACACTGTCATAATAAGCAAACCAACTTGCTACGAAGAACACAGGTAAGTCGCTACAAAGAACATTTCGAATCAACGACTAACACCACACTCAAATCAACAAATGCAACCATTTAAATCCTGCAATCTCACTAAGATGCAACCCATAACAACAAACAATAACAGAAACACAAGCAACGTAACCCACATACAACCATATTAACGAATCGCTTAAACACACTTTATAACTCATAACTACATAAACAACTATAATCCAAGTGAATCCCATTCTGCACAAAACCCATTAACACATGTAATATTAGTTTCAATGGATGAATCCTTTAACATACCTAAGCGAGTGGAATGAAGAATGATCAATCAGCACGAGTGGGATCTGATAAAGGATCTTGATAACGCTCAGATTGTGCATGTTTTTAGTAGCGTGATGTGTACTTTTATATCTGTTATTTGGTTATATTTACATGATTATAGTGCTTAAACGCATCAAAAGATGTTTGTCTAGTGTTTATAACCAAGTGCAGGGAATCGAATAGAAAATAAAGAAATGTTCAAAGAAACGAAGATTCCCGTTTCAGAAAGACTAAATCAGATCTCAAGGACCTTTGAACACCTTAGTGATTGAAGAACCAAAGTTCTACAAGACAAAGTGAAGAAAAGATCAAGTTTCAGTATCTCAAGATCCAACCGATCCGGTTACAACCATAACCGGATCGGTGGAAAACCACCAATCAATGTTTTAACCATCGCCAACCATCGGGTCGCGAACGCGTAATCCGATCGGTTGGCCAGTTGTTGTAGAAGACCAACCGGATTGGTTGGTCGTATGACCGATCCAGTTGGAGAAGCTGCAGTTACCAAATCTTCATCACTAAGTTTCCCCTTTGCATCCAAATGATTCTAGGACCTTCTCTTGGTGTATTCTAGTCCCTTCCTTACTCCTTGGAGGCCAAGTTCAGCATTTAATACCCTAGGCCTTGGAACTAGTATAAATAGAGGCTAATTGTGAGCATATGAGACACACTTCAAATACCAATCTCTCTACTCATCAAACAAAGCCTTAAGCTCTCAAAATTCATCCTTAGAAATCCCGAGAAGTTTGGAGTTCCAGAAGTTCCACATTTGGAGGCCAAAACACCGAGAAGTCTACCTCAATCCTTTGGGAATCATTACTTCACCATTTGTAATCTTATTCCAAGCATTGTAAGACTCTTAATCATGTTTTCTAATGTTCAAAGTTCTGAGTTTATGTTCATGTTTGCTATGAGTGGCTAGTATCTTTATACACTTGCTTAAATGATGTTGATTATCATATGATTAGTTAGTGATTGTGTTAACATGTTTAATTTAATTTCAAGTTGATTCTAAGATCCAATTGTGCTAAAGTTTCATAGTGACATTTGTTAATCAAGTTTGGCTAATTGATAGTAAACGTTGGGGTCGAAAGAACTTATTGTTATTCAACTAGTCATAATCATTTTGTCTATGGATGATTGTTTTTACCCATTATTCTTGATTACACAAAGGAACTAAGGTGTGATTGTAATAGAAACGCTTTTTGATTATTAAATTGGATTGGTTGGAAACATCTAAATGGTCGCAAGATTAGTTGTTGAGAATCAATTGTAGCCTTTTGTCTATGATCGGTTACCTTTTGTATTGACCATTTCTTAAGCAATTTGATGAACAAGTGGATGTTTTTTGTATTTAAGTTTATGTATGTAGACTTATGAAACTTGAATTGATCTTGAATTGATTGGTTAAACTTAATGCTTGTTTTTATAAACTAAACTTTTGATCAAGGTTTAACTTGTAAGAACAATAGATTAGTGCACCAACTAATTATCATAACCAACATGTTAAGAGGTTAACACAATCACATTAATCTATGATATGAAACTAGTTTAAGCAAGTGTAGTTTTTAATCATCTGAATTTCATTATATCTATTTGCTTTATTATATGTTTTGGATAGACTTCGTTAATTCAAACTTGTGTTTAGATTCACTTAAATCCCTGCGAACGATCCCGACTTACCTTCCTAATCTTGCTATAAAGGACGAGTATACTTGCTCGTATGTGTTATTGGTAATATTGGTAATTCACCTTTTATAAATTTAAAACTTGCACCAACCGGGCACATCAAGTTTTTGCTGGGGATTTGATTGTGTTTCAGCAAGATTTTGAATTTTCCTCAGTCGATTCACCAAAAAAAAAAAAAAAAATTCTCGGAAACCTTAACCGGATCCGGTTGTACCTCAACCGAATCGGTTACAATTTGTCCCATAACTCAGCTGGTCTAACCGATCGGTCGCAACCCGCAACCGATCCGGTTACCTACTCTGACCCATAAAAATTGTTTTCGTTGTTTGTCCGTGTGTTTAGATATTACCTGGATTCTCTAGGACATTGTATGAACACTCGAGCAGCGGGAATAGAACCAATTACACCTCTTACCAACCCCGAACGTTTGATTCGAAGAAGAAGAAGAACACTTTTCATACCATTGGAAAATCGTGTACCAAGAGTACCAAACCCACCATTTGATAACCTCGTAGAAGCCAAAGTTGTTTTCAACCCTTTCACCAATTTACCTTTTCCCATGGCGGACGATCAACCCATGTGGGGAACCAACCGAACCGTAGCACCAACCCCCGAAAGTGCTATTGTTGCTGTCAATCTTGGTGACAACTTCACCGTGAAGGGACATCACCTTTCTATGATCAAAGACCGACAATTCGATGGCCGTGCGCGGGCCGATCCGCATAAGCACATTGCCGAATTCATCGAAATTTGCGGCATGTTCCGTTATGGCGACACCGATGTCAATGCCATCAAACTCAAACTTTTCCCATCATCACTCGCCGGAGATGCTAAAGTATGGTACAATGAATTAACCCCAGGAATCATCAATACTTGGGAGGAGATGAGGCAAGCTTTTGTAAGTTTCCATTCTTTCCACCGCCATGTTTGATCGATTAATGGGAGAAATTCGTGCTTTCAACCAAAACCTAAACGAATCACTTGTCGAAGCTTGGCTTCGAATGAAAGATTTGCTTCGTAGTTGGCATGGACATGGATTATCAAAAGGAACCATTATCCAAATCTTTTACCATGGACTAGATGAAATCTCTCAAGGCATCCTTGATGCTGGAGGAATTTTTCTCTATAAGACTCCCAACGATGTACATCGATTGCTGGAAGATCGAGTACTTCTCAAACTTGATTGGTCCAAAGATTCCAAAACCAAACCTCTCCGAAAAACCGTTGCTTTTGTCGAAAACACCGATACCTCAAAACTCATGGAGAAGATGGAAGCGTTAACCTCAAAAATCGACTCGCAATACAAAGATATCAAAGATGAAATGAAGGAAATGCGAGACGGATGCAACAATTGTGGAGGAAATCATCCATCGTCCGAGTGCGACGATAAACCTATGGGCGGACCAAAGGAAGGAGAAGCAAGTTACACTCAAGGAGGATACTGTGGAGGAGGATATCGTAGTAATTATTACGGTCAAAATTTTGGAAATTGGCAAGATCGCCAACCAAGGGATGACAACCGTGATTCTCAACCACGAACTGACGATCCACTACCACAAAATCCCGACAAAAAGATGGAAGAAACTGAATTCGAGAAAACCATGAGAGAATTCGTAGCTGCTCAAAAATCCGCAAATGATTTTATCAAAATCAATTTTTCAATCTCAAAGCCAAAGTTGAGCAAGGACAGAAAAATCATCAAGCATCTATCCAAGATCTTGAAAACAAGTTTGGCAGATTTTCTGACCAACACTCCTCTAGACCATCTGGTTCATTACCAAGTAATACCCAATCCAACCCAAAACCATCAAATGATAAGATGTACCGTCCACCACAAACAAGAAACGAGTATGTCAACGCTATCTTCACAAGTAGTGGTTTCTCGAACGATTCCAATCCGAATATCGTTGTTTCCGCCGGTGGAAGCAACATCAATACCGATCATGCCTCATTGATCGAGAAATTGGAAGCTCTCTCCACAAACATCGCTACCCAATTCATAAGCATATAGGGAGATGATGGAACTGCGAAATAATCACCACGCTTCAAACTACGATGCTGAGGATGACACACCGATGTGTGATCCTATGGAAGCGAACCTAGTCCAACATGAAGGATATCACGGAGGATATCACCACCAAAATTCTAGAAATTCGTACTCCTATCCATATCACAACCCAGCCCATACATATCCTCGACATCGTCATGGCATACAATACCTCATCCCGTCACAACATTTCAATACACCTAAAACTCACCGGAGGAGATGATGAGAGAATGGATGGCCAATCAAACAAAAGCCAATGAGAATATGACGAACCTATTGGTTGAATTGGAACATAAAGTCGATCAAGGAAGAAGGAACCAACAAGTTCCAGACTTGGAGAGGAGGATAGAAAGATTAAGTAAGGAACAGAAGTCCATCACGTTGAATCTCTTTCCTTTACACCACGTGATTCCAACTCTAGACATGAGTTTGTCTACAAAACCACCCTCAATTCAATACGAGACGATAAGGGTGAGGATGAATTTATCGAAGAGGACGAGACGAGCATATTCCAACCACGCCAAATCTAAACCAAATCATGTCTAACTCACCAACCGTGTTACCTTTTCTTGAGGATTGCACCATGCATATCCCAATGAGCTAATTAAAAGGTCCCTGAACACAATCATGTTGATGATGAGAAGTTCAACAAAATCATGACAACTGAATGGAGAACTGGAAAGAAAGATAGACAAATGGTCCTGAACCACAAAATCCAGCTTTAAATCAAAAACGGTAGGACTAAGCTACCTCCTTTAACTCACCTTGAGAATGTGGATGCAATATTCACTGGGAGTGGAAAGTCCGATGATCCTCCTAAAAATCATAAAGATCCGCCACACTGCCTCATTTCTAATGAAATTGACCAAATGTTCGAGATAACAAAGAGGGACTTTCACTTGGTCAAACCAAAAGAATCAAATGTATTCCCATCCATTGTGGAGTACAAACCAAAGATTCCATACCCTCAACGTTTAAGAGCTGAAATTCCACATTTGAACCGTATGGTCAAAGTATCCTAATCCGGGGAAGATTCGAGTCAGCCGATGACTCAGTAATAAAACAAGCGCTTCTCGGGAGGCAACCCGTGTTGTTTCAGATTTGATTTTCTGTGGTCACTCCCCAAAGTTTAAACCTTTGGTTGAACTTAAGTGTGGGGTACCACCCTTAATAAAACCTTTTGTTTGTTTATAAGATTGTGTGCGGTGATGATGATTTTATGGACGCCAAGAATGAAGAAAGATTTTAAGCTGATAAACTCGTTGACATATCTGGTTTCATCTCTCTATTTTCCTATTTCTATACTTTGAAGTTAATCTTTCATTGAGGACAATGTCTAACTTAAGTGTGGGGGTGAATAGGAAAAATTAGAGTTTTCATGCTTAAATTTAAAATTTTGTTTGCCCTTTGTGATCTAGTTGTTTTCACACCCTTTTAGATTATCTATTAGAATAACTGGATCATTCCACTGGTAAAATTGGTAATATTTGAAACTTCGAGATGTGTTTCGATTACTATTGCAATCCATTCTGGGATCAATAAACATTTGCTAGCACATATTATACCCTTTCCACTAAATTGTGAGGATTTGAGCCTATTTCTTATTAGCATACATCTTTATGCTTGGATCTTTTATGAGTGTGCCGGTGATTTTATCATTCTAGAACTTGTGCTTGTAAATCATTACTGCATCAAGCAGTGAGATTGCATTCGCGATATAAGTGAATTCTGTGATAAAGAGGCACCTAGGATTTAACCCAAATGGCCTTCAATTTCATAATTAATGATATATTAGCTAGCCACTTTGGTTAGTTAACCACCCACATGGACCCATTTGTAGTGCTCATTTTTAGCACTAGATACCCCTAGTTACACCCTCTGATCCATCCTTTTCAATTTTGCTTCACCAGAAAATACAAAAAGATTTTTACACCAAACCTTAGCCTACCCCGTATCAATGTCTAAACGGGTTGGTTGCTAGCCTGGAGTGAAGATTGTTCAAATGATTATGAGTACCACATCCTATGAGATTGATTGAGCCATGCTATGTTAAAAAAGTATGAGAAAATATTAGCCAATGAACTATGACCGGAACAATTGTCATGCAAAGCAAAAGATGTGGAAAGTGAAAAAAGAAGAAAAGCTATAATCATTTATTTGGTTCGTGGAATGTTGGTAGCTAGCAACACGGGTATTAGACTTGATTTCATTTTTTATTTTAACACCAATTTCATAAACATTCCCATGCCTTATCCATACCCTTAACCCAAAGCCATATCATTATAACCCTAATAAAAGCCTCTTTAGATGTTTTTGTTTGTGCTCACGCCACGCCGGTGAGTTTGTTTCGTACAAGCTTATGGTAATAATCTAATCATGACTGAGCAATGAGTGTGATTTATCTTGTTACTCCCCTAAAAAATGAGTGATTGAGTGAATTATATTTCGTTCCTTTTCGTGAGGTGTTTTGAAATGTTAATCATGCAAGAAAATCATTGGATATTGTAAAACATCTTGATGTTTCACCTTTATAAAGCATAATTGATGAATCTCTCTCTTATATTTATACTTGGATGATTTGCATCACATTTTTCATAATCACGATCTTGTACCAGTGGATGTTTTTCCTAGATTTGCTTGAGGGCAAGCAAAGTTTAAGTGTGGGGAATTTGATAACGCTCAGATTGTGCATGTTTTTAGTAGCGTGATGTGTACTTTTATATCTGTTATTTGGTTATATTTACATGATTATAGTGCTTAAACGCATCAAAAGATGTTTGTCTAGTGTTTATAACCAAGTGCAAGGAATCGAATGGAAAATAAAGAAATGTTCGTAAAGAAAATTAAGATTCCCGTTTCAAGAAGACTAAATCAGATCTCAAGGAACTTTGAAGACCTTAGTGATTGAAGAAACCAAGTTCTACAAGACAAAGTGAAGAAAAGATCAAGTTTCCCAGATTCAAGATCCAACCGATCCGTTACAACCATAACCGGATCTATTGGAAACGTAAGAATCAATGTTTTAACCATCGCCACCGACGGTTGCAAACCCGCAACCGATCGGGTTGGCAGCTTGTTGTAGAAGACCAACCGGATCGGTTGGTCGTGATGACCGATCCGGTTGGAGAAGTGCAGTTACCAAATCTTCATCACTAAGTTTCCTTTGCATCCAAACGATCTAGGACCTTCTCGTGTACTTAGTCCCTTCCTTACTCCTTGGAGGCCAAGTTCAGCATTTAATAACCTAGGCCTTGGAACTAGTATAAATAGAGGCTAATTGTGAGCATATGAGACACACTTCTGTTGGGAATTATGTGAAGTATGAATTGCCGATATTATCACGATGGATTCTCTCAAGTATAGTTGAATCAAATAAGACATGATTATGCTGAAGTTATATTAGTCGTAGTATGTTTCTGCGGAAATAGTATTCCGTATATTCTAGATTTAGTTTGGATATACATGAGCTTTATTAGGAAGTGATTGTGTATATCTTATTTAGTTTCATAGTTATACGCTCTTAGAAGTGATGTTAGGTTCCTTGTCATAAAAGGAACACAATAGAATGTATTATGTAATGCGTTTTGAAAACAACAATTTATTAATATAACGATCCATAGAGGATCAAAGAGTTCTTAGTTATCGTGTTTTTTATACTTGTGTTTATATTTCGCTAGAATCACAAGTTGTAGAGATTTTCTTTTAGTTTGTTTGTGATTACACAAGTTTATACTAACGATCTACGGCTCAAGATCTATCAAGGCCCAGTTTTCAACAAGTGGTATCGGGAATTGATCTCTACGATACTAAGGACAGGTTTTCTAAACACCAACAACCAAAACAAAACTCACCATTCGATCAGACGTTGATGTGAAATCATCAACAAACCAAAACACCACCCATCCTGTAACACTTAAGTCTCTAACAAGAATGCTAAGTTTCCTTACCTAAAAAGGGAGGAGTATGATCTTTAGTTTATGAAGATGCAAAACTGATCTCCCCAACATTGATTGAATCTATGGGAGATAGGTATTGAAGGAACAAGCCAATTGAAAACTACTGTAGATGCTGCCGAACGATGACTTATGTTCCTCCCAAAATCAAGAGTTACGGGCGTTCAGAGAGAAACCAAGTTAAACCATTCTTCTTCAAGCTATTCCTGAGATCACTTGGTATTTTCACTTCATGTAAGATGCCAAGGACATATGGTTAGCAATTAAGGCTAAGTCTTGTGGGAATAAAGGAGTTCTAGGAGAATGAGAAAGTCCATGCTGAGACAACAATTTCAAGACTTTCAAATCACTAAGAGAAGGAATTCATAAGGGATATGACAAGTTTCACAAGATTTTAAGTCAGCTAATCACTGCAGCAAAGCCGATAATGATGATGAATTCTAAGTTCTGAGGTCTACTCAACCGCTACATGAAAGCATTGCTTTAAAAGCAAAAGGTGCTTGGATATGCTTACTTTTGATGAGATGCTAACAAACTTAAAGCTTTGAACATGATGTAAGAATTCTTTTATATTCATCATCTACGCTAGTCACACAAGCATTCGTTGGAGCTTCTACCCCTACGATGAGTCATGGTCCAAGTCCAACTTACTCATCATCATCTGCCACCACCACTCCATCAAGTTCTCAACCGGAGGTATAATGGAAGATGTGCTGATCCTTCTTGTGACATGATCCTCAAGCAGAACCTGGCCTATGAGGATTTAGATCAGTGATCCAATGGAGATGGAAGAGATGAAGCTGGTTGCGTGGCTATGCAAGTCCATGGATATCAAGAATTTTGAACGCAAAGCCGGTATTATTTGGCTTCCAAGGAAGAGATCCAGCGAGGTTTGACGAAAGGAAGGTCAAGTGCTTCACATGTCAACAGATGGGTCACTTCTCCAGAGAGTGCAAAGATAGAAAGCTGTGATGAGACGAGATACTCTACTTATCGCAGAATCACCGAGTCCAAACTTCGTGGGGTCACAGCCTTTGGTCACTCTTGACAAAAAATGTGGACCGGAAGCATCATGGCATGGATAATGATGGTCCTGATAATTTGGTTGATTGCAAGTGTACTCGAGGATAGGCATGATCAAATTTTGTATATTTTGTTGTTGTAGAATCATCCTTCAAGCATAAAGATGTTGGCATTGTTGATAGTGGTTGTTCAAGAAGTATGTCAGGAAACAGGATATGATGCATAACTTTGTATCAAGGAGGCGAGTAACCTTTGGAGGAAGTGATGGAAGGATTACGGGAAAGGGACCATCAAACACCTCAACGGACTTTGAAAATGTATACTATGTCAAGGAACTTCAACACTTCAATTTGTTCTCAGTCTCACAAATATGTGACACCAAGAACAAAGTACTCTTCACAGAGGATGAATGTCTTGTGTCGTAAAGACTTCAAACTCCGAAGACACTTCAATTTTGAAAGTTCTCGGAATCACAATCTTTATACATTCAACTTAACTGATGTTAAACCGGAAGGTGATTTAACTTGTTTGGTGGCTAAAGCATCCTTGGATGAGTCTACCAAATGGCATAGGAGAATGGCCCATGTCAACTTCAAGATCATAAACAAGCTCTCTAAACTGGGTCTTGTTGAAGGTCTTCCTTCCAAAGTCTTCACAAATGATCATAAGCGTGTTGCACGCAACAAGGAAAGCAACACGAGCCTCATACAAAGTTGTTGCTTTGTGAGCATTATTTAGAACCTCTTGATTGCTTCATATGGATCTGTTTGGTCCAACTCAAGTTAGAAGCATTGATCAAAAGTATTTTTGTGCAGTTATCACGATGGTTATAGCAAATTTTGTTGGGTATTCTTTCTAAGGACCAAAGATGAAACATCTCCCGTCTTTGAAAGAGTTCATTACCCTTATTGAGAATCGATTGAACATAAAGGTTAAAGGAATTGGTGTGATAATGGAGACAGAGTTCAAGAATGCTATACTTATAGAACTCAGCAGGTCTAAAAGGAATCAAAAGGGACTATAGCACTCCAAGAACCACACAACAAAATGGGGTGGCCAAAAGAAAAAATAGGACCTTAATAGAGGCATGAAGATCAATCTTGACTCTAAGCTACCCACCATGTTTTGGACTGAAGCTGTTGGCACATCTTGTTATGTACTGAATAGGGTATCCATTACTAGACCACACTTCAAAACACCATATGAACTTCTCTATGAGAAAGTTCCTGCTATTCATTACCTTAAACCTTTTGGATGTCAAGTGACCATTCGAATACGAAGTGATCCATTGGTCAAATTTGATGAAAAAGCGATGATGGTTATATTGTGGGATATTACGCTCATAGGAAGGCGTCTGAGTTTACAATTTATCGCCAAGAAGATTGAGGAGACATTGAACTGAGGTTTCTAGAAGATAAGCCTAATGTTCAGGGCGAGGTCATGTTTGGTCCTTTGATCTTGATTACTTAACTGATTATTTGGGTTATTCTAGACATATGGCTAATCAAAATGCAAGTACTCAAGAGTCTCCAACTAAGGTCAGAGGATACCACTGGATGCTTGACACGACGGTGAGTTTGAAGATGATGAACAACCCATTGTAGTGCCTTCTTTCTCCCCTAAACAATTTTCTGGTGACACTTCCAAAGTTACTTCGATGAGAGTGAAGACGAGTCCAATTATGCGAGGACCTTG
The DNA here is from genome assembly GCA_910596185.1 of Chrysanthemum makinoi. Taxonomy (NCBI): domain Eukaryota; kingdom Viridiplantae; phylum Streptophyta; class Magnoliopsida; order Asterales; family Asteraceae; genus Chrysanthemum; species Chrysanthemum makinoi. The sequence continues at coordinate 254,683,752 of OU343221.1, forward strand.
CTAGGCTAAAGACGCAGCAAGGAGTATGCGACTAATCTAGAAGTTGAAAGGAATGCCGAGGAGAGTGCAAGTGAAGCAATCGGTGGAAACATCAATCTTCTTTGAATGTGATTCGTTTCTCCTACCAATTCTAACTGAAGGCTATGCTGTTTCTACTCCCATTTCTACTAGAGTGTCCACCAACTTTGGAGATCCTTATACTCGTTTTCCAAGACCCTCAGATCTTGGTAATCATCAACCCAAAGCTTTTGAGTCTTCAACTCACCTTCTTATGATACTTGATTTTGAACCAACTATGACTAATCTTGATTCTTCCATTGAAGTCAACACCACTGCTACAAAAAGGATTCACAATACTCATCCACAGTCCAATATTATTGGTGATCCTAATGCACTGTTAGAACAAAGGGTACTGTGGCAAGTTCTAAATATGGTCAAGTGGCTTTTATCTCTTATGTCTCAAATCAGCAAAAGGGACAATCACACTAGACTATGAACATTGTCTGTTTGCTTTTTTTCTTTCTCAAGTGGAACCAACCAGTGTTACTCAAGCTCTTGAAGACTCAAGTTGGCTTGAGGCAATGCAGGAAGAGATGCAACAATTTCAAAATCGGCAAGTTTGGATCTTGGTACCACTACCTGATGGCAAGTATACAATTGGGACTAAATGGATTCGAAGAATAAGAGATGCAAGGGGTGTTGTAATTAAAAACAAAGCAAGATTGGTTGCTCGGGGTTATAGACAAGAGGAGGGGATTGATTATGATGAAGTGTTTGCACAATGGGGAGTTGAGGCCATACGGATTTTCTTGGCTTATGCATCCTATATGGGTTTTATGGTATATCGGATGGATGTTAAAGGAGCCTTCATGTATGGTGAAATAGAAGAGGAGGTTTATGTCACTCAACCTAAAGGATTTGAAGATCATGATCATCCTACTCATGTTTACAAGGTAGTCAAAGCTCTCTATGGACTACATCGGGCACCGAGCTTGGTATGTTAGGCTTTCAACATTTCTGCTGAAGCATGGTTATCGAAGAGGTGCAATTGATAAAACACTTTTCCTGAAGAAGAATTCCACAGATATTATTCTTGTGCAAGTGTATGTGGATGACATTATTTTTGGATCCACAAAGGAAGCTTGGTGCGGGGAGTTTGAGGAGCTTATGAAGGGAGAGTTTCAGATGAGTGCCATGGGAGAAATGACTTCCTTTTGGGTCTTCAAGTTCAGCAGAAAACGATGGTATCTTTATAAGTCAGGACAAATATGTGAGGGACATCTTGAAGAAGTTTGGTATGGAGAGTGTAAGGTCTGCCACTACACCTTATGAAGCTCCAAAGTCAAAGACCAACAATGAAATAGATCCACCGGTGAATGTACATCTTTACAGATCTATGATTGGTTCTTTGATGTATTTACTGGACTTCAACGACGATATTACTTTTGCAGTTAGTGTTTGTTCTCGACATCAAGTTACTCCACTTACTTCCCATCTCAATGTTGTTAAGAAGATTTTTAAGTACCTCAAAGGCCAACCTCATTTAGGCCTTTGGTATCCAAAAGAATATCCATTTAAGCTGGAAGCATATAGTGATAGTGACTATCTTTGGTGCAAATCGATAGGAGGTCCACCATTGGAGGTTGCCAATTCCTTGGGAAGAGATTGATTTCTTGGCAATGCAAGAAACAGACTATTGTGGCTACCTCATCTACTGAAGCAGGTATGTTGTTTGCTGCGCAAATTGTTGTGGATAGGTTCTTTGGATACAAAATCAATTGTTGGATTATGGGTATAACTTCATGAACACAACAATTTTTATTGATAATCAAAGTACCATATGCATTGTTAAAAATCCAGTTTTCCACGGTCGAACAAAAACATATTGAAATCAGACACCACTTTATAAGAGATGCATATGACAAACATTTGATAAAAGTGGTTAAAATTCACGCTGATGATAATGTGGCAGATTTGTTAACAAAGGATTTTGATGGACCAAGGTTTCAATACCTTGTGGTCCATATTGGTATGCTTAACCCTTAACTACAAAGTTTAAGGGGAGGCATAGGCCTCAGGGGAGGCATATGCCTCAGGGGAGGATTTGTGTATACTTTGCATTTTCTTATGTAAATTTTGTTTTGTGTATACTTTTTTGATTATGTTTTCTAACACTAACCAGCTAATGTAATGATAGTTTGTTTTTCTTTGTTGGTTTGTGTGTTTCTTTATGTTTGTTATGTCTTGCGGTTTGGTTATTCAAGATTGGAATTTACCATGGTTGTTATTTTGGAATATGGTCAAGAAAGCTCTAAAGCTTGTTTCTCTTGAATTCAAAGTCTTTGAAGTGATTTATTTGTTTCCACTTGAAGACTAAGTCTTGGTTAAATATTCATTCAAAAGAAGTCTTTGAAGCAAATTGTTCATTCATTCATTCGAGAAGTTTACGACTTACAGTTCACTGTACAATCAACATCTAATGCACCTACAAGAAAAAAACTTTACATGATCTACTAATCCAAATCTAGCTTATATCATCTATTCCAACATCTAACAGCGAATGTTGGATATGCATGATTGCTCACATCTTTCACACTAGATGTTGGATATGCATTTATCGGGACTTGCATAACCACCCATTCCTTCTATCTTGATGGTGGATATGCATGACACATGCACAACTAAGGATCAAAATGGGAATGATGGATTGATGAAAACGATGATAATGACGATGACCACACATGATGATGAAGAAAAATAATATGTCCTTTGTGATTCATCTGGCCGATTTCACCAAAAGCAATCCTTCCACCTTCCTTAACCCTTCCTCTATACGATATGTGATGATGCACCAAAACTTGGTGCAGAAAGACCAAGAACCACCTCTCTATCCTTAGGGAGTGGAGGATTTCGCTCGGCCTTCAAGTTGAGCTGAGGTCTGGTGGTTGGGAGTAAGATGTTCTCTCCTTATAGGAGTCATCGAGATCATCGCAGATTCACTTGGATTCTACACTATCATCTTCGAAGAAGGAGAAATGGTGATTTACTTGGTCGTGGATATGGTTGAGGAAAGTAATGAAGCCATGGGTTTGAATCATCACTTGATGATGATGAGGATGATGTTGTGAGATCCATGATCTCAGGTTTAGTACTCATGATTGATTGTGGTTAATCTTGAAGCATTGATGAAATTAGGGTTTGTGATGATATTTGGGGGTTTTTGATGAAGAGTTATGTGTGCATTGGGATTGTTTTATAGGCTTTCAAGACTTAATGAGATTTAATGCGTGTGGGTGAAACAAGTAAAAGATATTCTTGAAGCTTCTTGAATACGTTGATCTATTTACTGATTGATATTCTTCAAAGAAATGACTATTGTTTCTACCGGTTGAAAGTTACATTGGGTAAAAAGTAGAAGTACACGATCGTGGTCAACATTTGACCAAAGTTGGGAAACTACTACTTATTCTCTATTCGCATATCTTCGTCTCAAATTAAAAGTTTCCCTCATTACCCACGTTCAAAACACTTTCTCTTGTGTGAATCTTAACCCTAACTTACGATTTTTCTCATGGCGCTTCAATTCAAGCATGATCATAATAAAGTCGCTTTTCTGGGAACAACTAAGGGTGATGAGTTGTATAGACCAATGGTAGAATTCTTACAGAGGGCCAAGATTCATTATGCTTTAACACATTCTCTGAATGTAATTTATGAATCGTTGGTTACTCAATTTTGGGCGACTGCTAACAAATGGAGTGATACAGAGATTGTTGCTATGATTGACGGAACAGAGCATGTGGTGACAGAGGAGCTGATAAGAAGACAACTTCATTTGGATGATGAGAATGGGGTTTCTCATTCTAATGCGGTGGATATTCTTGCTGGACTAAGAGCTATTGGATATCGAGGTGTAAGGGGTGATATGTGGTTAAAGAATCAGTTATGTCCTATGTGGAGGTTTTTGGTTCACACCTTGCTTCAGTGTTTGAGCAATAAATATGGAGGATGGGATCAATTTTCTACGCAGCTGGGATGTGGTATTGTTTGTCTTTCTCGGGGTTTGACTTATAATTTCTCTAAGTATATTTTTGATAATATGGTTGAAAATATAGATAAGAAAAAGCATAAGTTTTTGATGTACCCTAGGTTTCTTTAGATAATTTTAGACATTACCACACAAGCCCAAGCCTTTTATCCCATAGGAGCTTTATCTGCTAAACTATTTGCTTCCATGAGAACTAAGTATGAGGGGGCACATCATCCTTTGCTAGCGGCTATGTTGCCTCAAGGCAATGAGGTCTGTGATGAGGGGAATGTTGTTGGTTCTCCACCTTCTACTGCTTGTTAATGATGGGAATCCATCGGTGACAATAGATGAAGGCCCTTCTAATGCTTCTTTGAAGCACATCTTGTTACTCCTGAACAACTTTTGTCCACTCCTTCACCTAGACCTAGTCCTAGTCCACCACCTACACAGGTTCCTCATGATGAGGTTGAGACCGACTTTAATAGGCTGCCTACTCCTAGTCCTGTTAGAGATCCAATTGATGATAATGTTCCATTCATTGAGCATGTTGATGTTTCTTCTGAAAGGCTCAATGATGCTCCCATTCCCACGAGCAATCTGGTGGAGCCGAGGACCCTATTACACTTACATCTTTATATGCTTTAGTGAAAAGGTATGGAACGAGGTTACCGATCTCAAGAAGGAGCTTGCAGAGACTAAAACTAAGCTTGGTGGTGAGATTGTTGAATTGAAAAGAAAGGTTAAGGATTTGGAAGAACAACTGGGTCAGAGAAGAAAAAGGAGATTGATGTTTCTTCTCGATGAGGAGAACATGAATGATCAGTTTCAGTCTCTTGATCTGTTGGCTAATGTGGCTCAAGAATCTAATGTTTCTACACAAAGGTTGGTACATCATGCAGACAAAAGGAGCCAATTTTGTTTACTAGACGAAGGAGAAAGCAATCTATGCATAAGGATACATTGCAAAGTGCAGATATTTCAACTATCTTGAAGGACATGTTGTTGCCGATACTCCTTTGATGGACATTGTGGTGCGGTGTTCAAGCTACAAATGTGCTATCTCAACTGCTTCTATACCTTCACCGATACTTCAAGTGTTTCTGCCGGAGGAAATTTAATTTGAATCCAGTAGATGTATTTTCAACACCGTTGAAGATTTATCTCACCATGTTTCTTCTAAACCCATCTCGACGAATCTTCTCAAGTTCCTTTTACGGATACTCCTTGGTGATGCTATTTTTGAATCTTCTCGATAAAGGAAAGGAATAATGGTTGATAATGAGCTTGGTCCAGATCGGTAAGTGAACAGAAAGGTTAGCACAACAGAGGATGTTAGATGAATGTGCTAATTTGAAGAAAAGTGCTGAATTAGCTCAACATATAGAAGTTGAGTCTATTTCTAAATTGCCTCCTGAGAGACAAAAAGAATTAGATGAAATGGCTACTCAGATGCCTGCTGAACACTAGGATGTTTACACTCAGCAATCTATTTCTAATCCTTCACTTGCTCAGAGTATTTTGGGAGCAGATTTTAATAGTGATGATTTTGTGGCTCAAATGATGGCTCTTGGACAACAAAAGAAGAAAGAAGCTATGGCAAAAAGGAAAGCTATTCAAACTCAAAAGAACATGACTAAGAAAATGAGAGCACAATCAAGCAGCCAACAAAAGATTATATGAGGAAAGTGGTGAAATATCGAGTTGCTCTCTTTATAACTCCGGTATGACTATGAAGGTGTTAAGGCTTTACCTCGATGCCGAAGTTAATCAGTCATTATAATAAGATTATGAAGTTTACTTCATCTAGTCCTCAAGATTCATCTAGTTTGAAAAGAATTGACGATGCTTCAGATGCTCCTAAATCCAAAAGACCAAGGATAGTTGAAATTGTAGATTCTTTTGAGGCTCATGTTTCAAAGTCAAGTACTTCGTTGTTGCTTCGAGTATCTACTGCAGCCTATTCCTTCAAGATTCATCAAGCTATTCCTTCAGCTTGCTCAAGTTCAATCACCGAACCTTATGTTACTTCATCCGGATTATCATCTTCAACAGCTCCTACAGTTGCTTCTATTGACAAAGATGGAAAAGATTTGAGTTGTCAAGCTTGAAATACAAAGTGCACTAAAGCTAAAAAGGCCGAGAGCAAAGAGCCGAGAAGATGTATGTCTTACGTGGTATTGTTCCAATGCAGAATGATTCCATTTCTTCCACACATATTAAAGATGTTTCTGAAGAATCTATACCATCTTGAGACATTTATCTACCGGTAGGAGGAAGAAAAGAATGGCTAAAACGTTCGGTTCTTTTCGGAGATCATCAAATCTGTTGAGACACATACATCTAAGGTTAAGGAATCTTCAAGGGTTGGTTCTTTGGATCTCAAAGCTGGCGAATCAACATTTATTAAAGAAGGATCTTCATGTTTTTCCGAAGGATCTCATGATGTTTTGGTTAATTGGTCATTGCATAAGGATGAACTTAATGTGATTCACCGTTTGGATCAAACGATCATGGAATTTAACTTTTGAAGGAGATCTTGCATCCGTGGACGTGGCGATTTGGTTACGCTATATACTCTTGTCAATAAGTATTACCATTCTAATGCACCAAAGGGTTCTGGTTTATATTTATTGGGTGATCTTCATGTTTTGTTTGATTCAATATCTCCAAATGGTAAAGGATACTTTATTTGGAAGAACTCCCACTTATGGCAGGTTACATCTTGGAGATTTTATCCTCACTGTGTGCATGTGGTTGAGACGAAGGGTGGTATTGTCGTCTGCATGTTTGCTTTGAGAGAACTTATCCATTATCTGTGAAGCTTATGGAAAACATGCTTCTCCAGAAGTTGGAAGTTCCTCCGGATCCGGTTGGCAATGATATTTTGTATGCTTTGAACAAGTGTGTCGGTGTTATTAAGAATCGACTTATGACACATCGAAGTTCATCTTGATTCCGTAATTTGTATGGTTTGTAATTTTTGTTTGTTTTTTTATTGTTTAGTTAAAAAAAAAAACTATGTATATGTTTTTGCTAACTTTTATTGCAGGTTTGTTGTATCATATTGCTGGTTATTGACTCACCAGATATACCTTGTGTATATAAAAGAGTTGGCTAGTCAAAAGGGTACAACTTTGGTAAAGACACATCAATTCTGTTGATAGTTGTAATGGTTTGCTCAAAATCATAGGGTTTGCAACCACCCATGCTTAATTGCCGAGTGTTGTATGGTCATCAATTCACCATGATTTATTCCTATTTGGAATCCAAGAATTGACTAGCCCACATGTATATGGCTTGTGGTAAAGGCAAGGGAATACCATATTTGGTAATCAGTTCACCAATTTTAAGAATTGACTAGTCCCGAGCAAAACGGCTACAGTAAAGACATATCAAATCCGTTCATGGTTGCTGATTTGCTAATAAATCAGATGGTTAATAGTGTACTATGGTTTTCGAACTTAAACATTTGGCTACTCCAGTAGTGATGGCTATTGGTAAAGAGACATCAAATCCATTATTTTCAATGATTCACCTCTCACGGAGTTAACACACCTGGATGTGATGAGAATAGTTTGAAACTTATATGTTTTGATGTACATGTTGTCATTTGTTGCTGCAAAGATATGGAGTTTCAGAGTTTCTTCATCAATGAGATGCTTTTGTTTTGATTCTTTGTCGATGATGTTCGAAAGTACAATCCTCTAGTACTGCAAGGTTAAAGATCTATCAAGAAACTGGAACTTAACCAAGTCAAATTCCAGTTTAGGAGAGGATTGTTGGGAATTATGTGAAGTATGAATCATGCTGATATTACTGCTGAAGTATAGTTGAATTCTGCTGAAGACATGATTATGCTGAAGTTATATTAGTCGTAGTATGTTTCTCAAGGAAATAGTATTCCGTATATTCTAGATTTAGTTTGGATATACATGAG
>OU343221.1:254691818-254751776 GCA_910596185.1 Chrysanthemum makinoi
ATATATTTTTGATAAGTCTAAATAATTTGTAAAGCTTAGGACTCGCTTTTGACTCGTACAAAACTAAAATAGGTTGCTGAAATTTCCAGAAAATATATATTTCGTCGTCAAACTTGAAAAATTCATAACTTCTTCGTTATAGCTCCTTTTTAATCCGTTCAAAGCTGCCACGATTCGTTTTAAAGTATATTTTCTAAATATCAAGGCCAAAAATTCGTGCCTACTGTCGGATTTTCCAGAAAAACAAAATAAGAACAGATCACTTTTATACTTATCGAAAATAGTTTTTCTCGTACTAAACCTATTCCAATCCCTTCAAAACAACTCTCCAACTCTAATCCTACCTACCATCTTCTCTTTAGGGTGTCATGGGTTCCTAAACATCATCAAGACCAATATATACCAAGGGAATAATTATAGGATGACTTTATATGTATAAAACACTAAACATCAAAGTAAAAATGGTAAATACACATGTCTTGCATGTTTTGCTCAAAAAATGATGAGATGAGTATGAAATGAATATGTAAGATGAAAAATAAATATGAGATGCTTACTAGTGATATGATGAGGTGATTAGAACAAAGGATTAAACCTAAACACCCTAGGTTTTTATTTCAAAACCTAAACAAGAGTGTAATCTAGATTGTTAATACTTGAGCTTTGGAAAAACTTGATGATCCCTTATAACACCTTGTGAAGGCCGGTTTGGAGGAGAGAAACAAGAGAGAAACACAACTTTACCAACTATGAGTAAATGAGATGAATTAATAAATGAATGAAGTTAAGATAGTGTATAGATCTATACAATTGAAAAATTTGTACCAACTCTTAAATGCATTACCCCTCATGACCGGATTTTGGGGATAATTTTTTCTCCAAATATTTTTTTTTCTCTTATGTATTGTGTAAAGTTGTTAAAAGTATAAGCAAAATGTATAGTTAGGTAAAATTGTTGTAACTTGTACAAAATGGTGAAATTTGAGTAGTATGGACTAAAATAAGTTTTAAGGGATCAAAGTAAAGTATATTGAGATCATATAAATTGTAAAATACATTCTTGTAAAATTTGAGTGATATAATAATTATCGTAGTTTCTAAGAAAAGTGTCAATAATATAACTTAACGATTTATATACAAAATAAATTTAAACACTAGGTAAACTCAAAATATTATTTTATAACTAAATGTAAGTATAAAATGTATCGGATCATTTTTGGAAGTATCGGATTAAATGTTCAAAATAATAACTTACGCCGATAACGCTATTTAATATAAAATTTACTGCTTATGGTGAAAATGAAAAATCATGAATGAACTAATATGATGCAAATGATGTTAATGAAATGTAGACTAAACTTAGTCCATATGAAATGTTCGTGATGATATGATCATGAATTCACCGCTAAACCATAAAGATTACGCTATTTGGAACACAAAGCTAGTTTACGATAAATGATGAAATTGGGAACGTGAATTGTTTTGAGAGATGACCAAAATTGAGAATTGTGACAAAAAGTCTTAGTGCCTTCCTCTTCAAAGCCTCGACGTCCGTGTATTTAGCAAAAAGTCTATGAGCCGTTCGAGATTTTATTCAGATAAAGGGCCGCCTCTTTATTTGGGACGCCGCCGCCTTCAGCCAGCACTTTGAGTGTCTCGATCTTAACTTAGCCATTTTCAGATATTCACTCCTTTTCGTCCAAATATGCATCATTCCAGCATTTTGCTACCAAGAGACCTAAAAAGTGAAAAGGAACGAATTAAGCAAGAACGGATATAAAGTGGGCTTATTGGGGCTTAAATGACCCCTTAAAAGTGTACGTTTTAAATCCTTATCAAATATCCCTACACTTGGTATTTACTTGTCCTCAAGCAATTGTGCTTTTGGCCAATCAATTTATAAGTTACGGGCATGAAACATTGGTTTAACATAATTCACAACAAGTAAAAGCACCGCAAATAGCCATAACAGCACGGAAATTATATACTACAGACCTCACAAGGGGTGTTTGGATTCTCTCATCTCTCGGGTGTATATGAAATATAGTAAATGGAAATGGAAAATAAACACTCATTACCTCGTCATAGTACATAGATTACCATAGGCTCGAGACTAGATCAAACCTCCACCGCTTTGGGGTAAGAACCTAGGAACAACTATCTAAGAGGTCCTTAAAAAGGGTTGTAATGTTAGGCTTACGGTAGGGAAACAAAGGGTTTGGTTGGATAGGCGATTTAATGGTGGCAAGTCAAAAATCTTATGTTATAAGCATGAAAAGAATGGCATTGCTAAGCCAAGACTCGACTCACTAAACTCTATATACTTTGAAACAAACAAACATAAATATAGAGATATATGTAGGATGGTAGCCAGTATGTTTTTTTTTAACACTTTTTTTTCGATTTTTTTTTTTTTTTTTTTTTGCATACACTTTTACTCTACTATCCTCTAAGATAACATCAAAATATAAGGGATTTATAGGAGCATCCCTACACTTAAGTTTTTTATTACTCTAACACTAAATGACCCGATTTGAAAAGATCAAAACACTTGGAGTATTTAATTACGTAAATAAAGGGAATTTGAATTTAACGTTCTTTCCCATCACTCCATAAAATTTTACTTTACCCATGAGTCTCAATCATCCCAAAACTGTGTACAAAAGATATGACTCGACTTAGCAACCATGCAAGTAACTAGATATATGAACTAAGGGTTTAGTATGATAACAATAATGCACTAAAGGTGAGTGCATACAAGGTAGGCTAAGGCGATTTGGGTGTACATTGGGGGTGATTTTAAACAATGCTCTTCATTGATATTCTCGAAAATCGAAACATCACGAGAACCGAAAAGGATAGGCTCGAGGGGTTAACTAGGTATCGGTACCAAAGATGAGTACATCGCGAAGAGTGTGGGGTAATTACTCAACCGATGTGGAAGAAGTAATTATATAATGGGTATCAAACAAGGGTTATCCTAATGCCTCTTATCATTTAGTTATTCCTAACTTACACAAGTGTAGTCCGACTAGCGATCTCTAATGCATCACAAAACAAGTTCTAGAATCTATTATACTACCGGTACACTCTCTAAGCATTAAAGGTGAATTCTTTAATTCTATAGATCTAGGGCTTAACCTCACATTTTTAGGGTGGAATTTGAGTGGTAAACGATTTTTGTGTTAGTCATATAACTCCTATCCATGAGACGCTTTTATTACTAAAGCCCCACTCATACATGTCATAAAAAATTAAATTTGGTGCTAAAATTGTCTCTAACGTATATTTCATATAGCTTATTACACAAATGAAATAGGACAAGACAAATATTCAAGGATAATCATAGTTTCAAAGTTCCCGTTTTATTCTCCTTCCCACACTAAACTAACATTGTCCCCAAATGTTCCCTAAAGTATCAAAGTTATGATAAATGAAAGATAATTAAAAGAGAAAGAAACTAGTACTCTCCATTAGTCTTCCCAGGATCCGTGAAGTAATGGTTAAATTCTTTCCCAAGAATAATGTAATGTGATAAGTCCATTCAATATTATGTTTCTTCTTCTGATAAATAAAACCCTATTAATTTTAAGAAAATAGACTAAAACCTTCGCGTAAAATCGGCGAAAACTATATATGACTCAACTACACTAGGATATAATGCTCAGTGGGAATGGATGTTTGCATATTTTTCTCGAAAAATTAGACTGGGAATTTCCAAAAATTTATACTTAGCAATGAAGCTTGCAGAGAGTTTTATAAGTCGTTGATCCTCCTCAGACGCCGCCGTTATAATCATGACACCGTCAGTTGTTATGACAACCGGTCTGTCAAGCTTCCGGAAAAATTCTCGGAAAAATTACACCTTTAAAATTGAAAATTCTCGCAAAACATCCATTATGACTCAGAATATTGATTTCACATACACACTAAACCATAATCACGAGGCGATAAGAAGGGTTTTTAGAGAGAGAAAGTTAGAGGTTTAGGGAACTTAGTGAGAGAAAGAAAATTTTTATTATGAGCTCCAAACTCTACCTGGGAGGTAGAGAGTATTTATAGTCTTACAATAAAACGCCACACAACGGGATGTGGATCGCATACAAAGGGTAAAGACCCGTCCGGCTCCACTACTTAACTAAATACTACTTAACATAAAATAACTACGACTACGAAGCTTTTAACGACATATATACTTGAGGTGACCGACTCTTTTAATACCGAATTTCTAATTCCTAACAATTCCCCTAAAGGAGGTCACCTCAAACACACATTTAAACTTACATTGAATACAAACCGATATTACATTATAAATTGTTCTTGCACTTTTGATGTAGTACTTTGTTTCAGAGTTTGTAGTCATTGAATTCACATTGCATGTTTGGTTAATCCAAGTGGAGGTCTTTACTAATCCATGATATAATGATTGAGCCAAGATTGAGATCATCACCACATTAAATCTCGTACTCTTCCTTGTGGTGTTGATATTATGTGATGTTGTGACATTTGGACCGACATGCTCACATTCTGGATCATGATTTCTTCTTATCAGAGTAGCTGAAGCTTTTGTTGATTCATGATATTGACAAGCACAGCGTAAGCATGGAGTGATAATATCGTAGTCATTGATGCACTAATCATGATTTCTTTAGAAATGAATGTGTAGTGCGAGCATGCTGCGGATTGACCGCTTCCATTCCGATCACCGCGAACGCCGTGTACCCGCAAAAGACAGCTAGCAAAGCGCATGAGTGTCTTTGATCACTTTCGCCGAATTGAGGTACACGCCCACGTTCTCGCTGATCGTAAGATAAGTACCGCTTCGATCGCATAATTCAAGAATTTCCTGACAGTGGTTTCTAAAGCTTTAGCCGTTCTCAAACCGAACGCCTCAAAGAAGACAACACGAGTGAAAGTGAACCAATTAAGATTACCGATGATGAAAAGAGATTTGAGAAAACAATCATGTATCGCTCAATAGAAATTGTTTTTGCAATACAACGAAGGTTTTAATGAAAATCAATTATCAATCATAAACACCTTTTGATATGAAATATTAGTACACGGTCAGCCTAAGAGAAAAGAGTTTTTGAGCACAAAGACCGGTTTTTCAAAGGTATCCGCCAATCCATAACCCGAACCGTGATTGATTCAAAAGATTGAATCTCTCCATTGTTTTCGCTCATTGTCACATGGTTGATCTATTGGATAGATCTCACATGCCACCCACCAGGAGCTTGTTTGATGTTGGCTCCGGAAGGCTTTCCATCTTCATTGTAAATGTAAACACATATCAGATGTTCTCGAATACCACAAGGATAATGCGTAGGACTCAAGATATAATCTCTTTCACATTGTGTGAAACAGAGAGTCTTCATTGAAAGTGTCCTAATGAGATTTATTGATGATCTCGCGGCTCTAGACTCAATTTGTGCATATTTGGTTCCTATGCCAGAGACTAGGGAGAGGGTCTCCTTCTTCAATATCAACAATCTCTAAAAGAAATTCGATAGATTATGCCTGTTCCCAGGAGAATGAAACAAGCCCTTTAAGAGGAACTTGAGTGGTTTGGAGAGTTGAAGTGCAAGGCACACGGGTCCATGACGCCTTGTCTTCAATACCGATGTTACCTTGGTAACCATCAGTATGAATTGAACCCGCTTCTGCCCTAAGGTTGAATTAAAGGAGGGCTATTTCTTTTCACCCTTTTCACATTCAATTCTTTTTCATTCTTCAACCCTTCAGTGCTTACCGAGACTTCATAGCTAGAACCTTGTTGGGTTTATTCCAGCTAGTTCAGCCTCACCACACTCTTCCCATATCTCACTTTTCTCCTTTTTTTCATCATACCTAAGGACTTCTACACTATCTAGTGGATTATCCTCGGTAGATCCCTCCGCTCGGCGGATCATGGGACCTCAACCTAACCTTATCATCCTTATATCACCATACATAAAGTAAAGTTGGTCGGTCTTTTTGGTATCGTACATCCGCCATTGGAACCAATTGAAAACCATTTGAAAATCAATCAAGATACTTGTGATATAGAATCAAAGCATTTTGTATCTTAATTGTTTTGATATTTTAGAAATGCTTCCCCTCAACATATGCATAAAAATTTAGAAATTGTTTAGCACACGAGGCAAGAGATCTTAGAAATCGTTAGATTGAGAATGAAAGGTCCAATCTTTTGATTAACATTTTCTAAAATGATCATCAAAACTTCCTAATCAATTTGAGTAGATAAAACATTTTAAGGAAGGATGAGGTTTTCACAAGTTTGCTCCCCTTCAATATGTGCATAGATGTATGAGAATGTTTTGCACATATTAGAAAAGACCGCATATTGAGATAAATTGATCACGCTTCAAATATTTGTGGTTTAAGATATGCTCCCCTCAACGGTGCATGGAAAATTTGAAATCGCTTTGTCACTTACGGGAGGCAAACATGCTAATCACTTATGAAACCATTTATCAATTATCGCTTAAATCCAATTTAAATCATTCTCTCCCCATCACAATTATCAAAACATTTGAGATTTGTGATCTCTGGAGATTTAAATTGATTTTGAAAGCTTTTAAGGAGAATTGTGACTTGATTATGAAAGCGTTTTAACCGATAAGGATCGGATTTTGAGACTTTAAACTCCATTGGTTAAACATGCATGATTATCTTTTTGAAAACAATTGTATGACAACTAACTTTTTGAATTAATTGAAATCATTCTCCCTCAATCAATGACATAGGTTGTTGATCGAGATAGATATTTTGACAAATAAGTCCGATGATTTTCAAAACTTGAGTCCGAAGTTATTGTATTGCAATTAGTTTTCACAGATAAATATTTATAGAATCGAGCATGAGATTTGAAAACAAGATAAAGCATGGCTCGTTTTTCTATGAAAAGCGGTTATGCCTAAAATGACAATAAACCATTGTTTCTTTTCTCCCAAAAATATTTTTGATTTTTTTATAAGAATTAACAACATCTAAAGTCCCTGTCATTCTTTGAATGACAAAGACAAAGACCATAGATATTATCGAACCGAGAAAAACATGACAAATTGACAATAATTTTTTGAAGATTTTTCAATTTTTCGCATTTTTATGGATTTTGTAAGTTTTATAATTTTGTATTTTGTTTTTCGAATAAATATTTACAAGAGATAGATGAAGATAGACTTTACTCCTCGCTTCCTCTCCAAGACGCTTGAGTGTTTCGTTGAAGGCTTTTCATGCCAAGACGGAAGAATAAACTCAAAACGCTTCGAAGAGCTGTGAAGATGTCCGCTAACCGGTATTCGCCCTCACAAAATAGAGTTCCACCACACCTCTTTCCACTTGTTCCCTCGATGAAATGATGTCGAATGTCGATGTGCTTTGCTCTTGAGTGTTGAACGCTGTTGCATGAGAGAGCAATAGCACTTTTATTATCACAAGATGAGGATTTTGTTAAATTCAAAGCCATAGTCGATAATCGATCTCATCCATAGGATTTGAGCACAACAAGATGACATGGCTATGTAATCAGAGAGGAAATAGAAGTACTCATTTTCTTGAAGACCACCACAAGCTTATCACCCAAAACTCGGCACCTCCGCACGCACTTCGACGCAGTATCTTGACATCCTCGCATGATCAAGATCTGCATAGGTCGTTAGTGATACCCGTGTCCTTTCGTACCAAAGTCCCATATTGATGGTTCCTGGAGATACCGAAGACCCGCTTAACCGCTTCAAGGTGCTTTTAGTAGGCTTAGCCCGGTATCTAGCACACATGCAAACAAAGAACAAGATGTCCGTCTACTAGTTGTGAGGTACATCGTGGATCCAATCATACTACGATATTTCGCTTGGTCTACCATGATCCCCGAGTGGTCCTCATCTGCTTGGTTCGCTCAATCATGGGAGTGTCAACGGGTCACTTGAATCAAATCCAAATTTCTTTAAAATCTCATTTGCATATTTAGATTGATTTATAAAAATGCCTCCTGACTTTGTGAAATTTGTAATCCCAAGAAAAATGACATTTGTCCCATCATTGACATTTGAAATTTGGAACCCATTTCATTTGAAAAACGATCACATTCATCGGGGTCGGCCGAGGCAAGATAATATCATCAACATAAATTTGAACATGAATTAAATGTTTGCCCGACTTTCTGGTGAACAATGTTGGATCAATCGCTTCCTTTCACGGTTGAGACGAAGAAACTTTGATAGTGTATCATACCATGCCCGGAGCTTGCTTTAAACCGTAGAAAGGCTTCAAACGATAAACGTGAGTAGGATGCTCTGATTCACAAAGCCTTCAAAGTTGGCCGACGAGACAACTTCTTTAAGATCTCCGCTCGTAAATGCCGCCTTTACATCCATCCGATAGACTACCATGTTCTTACTAGCAAGATTAGCTAAGAATATTCGATGCCTCTCGATTCGAGCCACCGAGCAAATGATTCTTCAAAGTCTATGCCCTCCTCTTGACTCATATCCTTTGCAACCAATCTAGCCTTAGTCTTTAATACATCGCCATGCTCATCAAGTTCTACT
Source organism: Chrysanthemum makinoi (assembly GCA_910596185.1). NCBI lineage: Eukaryota > Viridiplantae > Streptophyta > Magnoliopsida > Asterales > Asteraceae > Chrysanthemum > Chrysanthemum makinoi. The sequence continues at coordinate 254,700,371 of OU343221.1, forward strand.
TTGAAGATCCACTGAGAGCAATGATCATAGCAATAACCGAGTGTACTCATTCCCATACATCTAGTCGATCAAACTCATGAATTTCCTCTTGCATGGCATTGAACCAAATTACTCATTCATGGCGCTTTAACATCTTTTGGTTCGATCTAGAGAGTACGAGTTGAAAAAGCACCATAAGGCATCTGTTGCAAGTTGTTTCCGTGTGGATACCGGATGAGAGGGATTTCCAATGATGTTGTCTAATGGATGATCGTGAGTCCATTTTATAAGGTGTTCATGTGGTAGTGTTGAGGGACTCAAAGCAGAGTCGATGTCTCTCAAGAAGATGGTTCGATGATGATTCAGAGCAAATATATTTTCAAATGGAGCATCTTCGGGAGTAGCAAAGGGATTGACTTCATCCCGTAATCGAGGCATTTCCATGATGTACACTTGATGATTGATGATTTGTTGATGAACTGATTGGTCAACAGCGCTTTGACTTAATGATATAGAAGTTGAAGGGTTAATTTCATTGACAGGATAGAGCGTACCTCTGTTGATCGATTGACATATCATTGTTACTTGGCTCATATTGTTCATCAAACATGGATCAAACAGCTTTTAAATCATCTTCTGAGGGGTACATATGGAGTTTCATGAGGAGTTTGGTACAAGAAATGAACCAATGGGATCGCTTTGAGGTGCGGGTCCCGAATCGAATGTCCAGAGCCATTTGACCGGCCACCATCAAACGTGACGTGAATTGTTTCCATGATATTTCGGTTCTTTGTTATAGATTCGAAACCTTTCTGTTTGGTGCATAGCCTACAAAACTCCAATGTCCGCTTTAGCTCTCAGTTTTCCTAAATCTTGACCATCATTAGTTGGATAACACAATGCACCAAACACACGAAGGAATGAGAGATTAGTTTTCTATTGTGGACAAGTTCATATGGAGTTTTTCCATGAGAAGTGGAATTAGAGATCGATTTTGAGTGTAACAAGGCAATTAGCTTCACCATAGAAACATTGGAACCTTTGAGTAAATCAAAGATTGTCCTTGGCGCTTCTACAAGAGTTCGATTGCCTTTCAACTAACCGCTCGCTGAGGAGTTCAAGGGACACTTTTGAGGACCGATTCCAACATTTCCATAAAATTCATTGAGTTGTTTGTTAACAAACTCAGCCCATTGTCCGCTCGACGATTCCGACTATTTTGTTAAGATCTGACCGGTTGCTTAATGAGTTTGATGATGATATCCGAGTTTCATCCTTCGTCCTCAAAACTTAACCCAAGTGAATCTGAGTAATCATCAACCACTACTAACACATATTTCTTCCCAAAGATATTTGCACTCTCATTGGGCCACATGATCCATATGAATATATGAAGGACTTCCATTACGAGTTTGTAGGTTTTGGTTTATGGGCATATTTCTTGCTTTTTCCCAATTGGCATGTCAACAAAGATGATCCTTTTCATATTTTAATCTAGGTAACCTACAACAAGATCCTTTCTCGAAAGATCATTGATGGTGCCGAAGTTCAAGTGATTGAGACGACGATGCCATAACCATGATTTTGTTTTGAAGCCTTTGACAACAAGCAGATTGGAGAAGACTTCATCATGTCTTCGATAGGGATGGTGTATAGGTTGAACCACGAACCTTTTAATAATTCCACACCATCAAGTTCTCTAACGCAACGTATGTTTTCTAAAGGCCACTTCTAGATCGAATCACAGAATTGACCAACAGAGAACAAATTATGACCAAGACCTTCCACATAATATACTCTGGAGATTACACTTTTTGCCAACTACATAATCACCATAACCCATAATCAACCAAATGATCATTCCAATCTAACTGTCCCGATGAATTTGCTCACGGTTCATGAGCACCGTCTCCAAATATATGCTTGGAAATGCTCGAGTCCGTGTACCACGTAACCATTTGAACGACCGCAGCTGAACACGCATAAGAATGGATAATCGATAATTGGGATCCCCATGCAAGAATGGGTTCCACTTGTTAGTAACAAGAATTGGAACACCCACATCAAAAATAGAAACATCCATATCAAGTAGCAATGGAATCATCGAATAGATGCAATGTCGGGTTCAGATTTGACCTATTCAAAGTATGTTCACTTCTTAAGTGGAATAGTTCTACCAAGAGGCATCCATTTTCTAGTGGGCATAGTCTTAGCAGCTTGAGGGAAAACTAATTATTCTTATGGCCAAAAGGTATCCAATAATAACCTATCTTTATAAATTTTCTTCCGCTGGTTTCCACCGCTTTCTAACTATCTTTCGCTTTTGCCTTTTAGCTTTCTTTGCACGATTATTAGCCTTAACAATTTTAATCGGCATTTGACAAAGATTAGACAAAGCATTCACACCACATTCATGATTAGCAACATAATTCGCTGCATCATTACAAGGTTTGCAAATAGTATCGACTAATTAATTACAAGACGCTAAGGCTAATACTAGAATCAACACGATTCGCTTTATTCAACTCAAGCTTAAAGTTCCTAGATTGGTCTTCTACTCTCTTCCAATGCACATTCTTAGCTTGCAAGGTCCTATCATTCCTTGTATATTCTTGAGACTTTGACCGCCACTTTAATGTCACCGACATCTCAGAGAGGAATGGGAACATTAGTTGGTTGATCTAATTTTTGCATTCCCAACTTGATGCAAGGATATGTACTACTAAGGCACATTAGTGTTTACTTTCAAGACGGATTTGAGCTATTTTGCTGCACTAAAGTTCACTTTCTTAGCACTAACATATCCGAATCAACCTTGAAGGCACATTAGTGTTTCTTCTAAGACTGCATAGAACGGATTCCTCGCTTGGCACTATGCATAGAACAAGGCTTCACAGCCTTGCCTTTTTCACCTAAGGATTTTGGACATGTTGCAATTACACATTCAAGCAGCTCGAGATCGCTTGGCCTCGGAGGCAAGCAAACCTAATTTCTCTATCAAGAGGTTTATTAATGAAGTCCTCTTCAACAATCTCACTGAGACATTCTAGACTATCCTTAAGGTGAGCACAATATTATGAAATGCAGTTCATTATTCCTAAGATGAGGAGGAATATATTTAACCGTCACGTTGTATTTGCACCTAAGGGTGACTTTGAAACAACATTCTTATTAAACAAGTGGCGCTTTCCCATTTTCCGACTTCTCGATTCTCAATTTCCTTTGTAAAGACGCTATTTTTTCGTTGTTTTGGTCAATGGTGAACTTTCATTGAATCATATAACTCTTTAAAGTGTCGTTTAACTTTTTCATTTTCTTCTAGAAAACTCTCGCTTTCCTTTTGTAAGGCATTTACCAAGTTTTGAAGATGAAAAGTTTTGAGAATCCGAGAATCTAAAGGAGGAGGCATTTGGGATCCCTACATTGTTCTTTTCACCCTTCAATTGAGAGATTTGGGCTTTCAACTTTTTGATCGTGTTACAATGAGCTCGAGTTTGTTCATCACGCTTGTTAATTTAAAAACCGATCAAATTCGTGAGCATCCAAGGATGTCTTGAATTTGAGGTTTTAACATTTTCTTTAGATGTTGATATTTTAGTTGTAAATCAAAATGTTCAACTTCTAGTTTAGAAAGATGTTTACCAAATTATCGTGATCATACTGAACAATTTTCTCATTAAGTTTCGAATTAATCTTTTCAAGCTCAATGACACGATCATGAGAGACTTTCAAAGCAACAGATAATTCATGAAATTGAGAAGCATTAATGGAGCAATTGTAGGCAAAGTAAAACACATCTTGAGCAATACATTCGGAAATAAGATTCTCATTCAAGGTATGCAAGTTCTTCCTCTCAATCTCAATTATATTTTAATGCTCACGCCATAGTCACTAACCTCAACTATCATTGCATCAAATTCCTTTTCCATTCCTTTAATATCCGAATTTATCCCCTTTTTAAGACTCTCAAAATGATCTTTTAGTAGTTAGAAGAAAGGCATTACCTCGCTTAAATAAGCATTCTTTGTTTGCTCAAAACCCTTTTCCCTTCGCTATCCCAGAAGTGTGATCCTTTCTTACAAGTTTTCTCAAAATCAACAAATAGTTGAAGAATAACATATTGATCGAAGGTCTTGCTTTAGTGGCAATAGTTCTAGGAACTAAATGCATTGGTGTATTGGGAGGATACAACACGTTTAGGCATTTTCCTAAAGGGGTTTGTTACAACAAGATTTTCTACTTTTGCTTATCTAAATCCTTTTTCCAACACTTGTTCTGTGTTAACAATGTCCGAGGCTTAAACTTGTTCAAGGAAATCCAATTCTCCTTCTTGTAATCATGGGGTGTGATATTTATTTTCTTTTCTTTACATTTAGGATCATCTAGTTTCTTGTTCATCTTTTCCCTAGTGACTTCATCCGATTTATTCTTCCTCGCACTAACTAGGTTTCTCGCTCTAGGCTTAAGAATTCATCATGCCATCATAAATAACCTTATTTTATCCCTTTTTAACAACTTCGATTTGGTTCCTCAACAAGGGAATACTATGCTTATCGCTAAAACTCTATTTAGTGATTATGAAAGCCCAATGGTATTTCCTTGTACGCACAACTTATTTTCAAGCTTGTTTTTCAAAGTTTTTAGATTAGAAAAATCATTCAAAAGTTTTGATTCCTTAATGCTAAATTCTTGCTTAAGCAATTTAACATTTTCTTGAAGTTATTGTTTTTGCTTAGCTTTTGTTTTTCTTGTAAGGAGTTTAACTCTTGTTTTAATACTTCTTCTCTAAACCTAATTTTCTAATAGTTGTAACGATTTGGTCATCCATTTCGCCACAAGTGGTCAACTCAAATTTAGCACGCTGTTCATAAATAGCAACACGCTCTTTATAGGCATTAAGTTCGAGATAACGTAATCATCGGAGGCACATGTGGTGTATTCATCAAAAACATAGTCATTGTTGATTGCGTAAGATGCATCACTTGGTACAACTTCACTTTCACTTTGTTTCACATATTGATCATATGGGAAAACATTGATATTACCCATATCTTCAATATTTGACTCAATAGTTTCAGCTGATTGTACTTTGTCATGCATCTTTTGCATATCAGCATCATCATATAGTTTTAGTACTCATAAATGAGTTTGTCTTTGGATGGACTTTGTGGTGGAGATGAGATCTTGGAGACACCATGGAGAAATGCTAGCCATGAAAATTGTCAGTAGAGGTCCATCATCAACATCGAAGTCGTATGCATCACAATCAAGTACTTGAAAGGCATTTCGATGATTGTGACCTATCTCTTGAATCTACTGCTCATCAACATCAGATCATAGGTTTGGCATTTCCTTCAAAGAAGAAATAGTAATCCTCTTCATCCAAAGTCGCTCCATTGTCTTGAGCTTGTACTAGTAGCATCTTATCCCCTAAGTATCCAAGATTCTCGTGGACGCTTGGAGATGTGCCCTTACAATGTGTCCTCACCACCACAGCTTATAGCATTTGATCGGCTTAACTTGACCTTGATTTCCATTCCTTCCCGATTCGATTTGCAACATAACCTCTACCACTCCACCTCTTCCCCGATCATACCTTTGTCTTTCTTCCCGGTTGCACTACAATCTTCCCATCTCTGACAGTAGCTTGATTGTGTGGATTAGATGTCGTTCGAGGTTGTTGTTGGTTTGTGGGAGAGAATTCAAGTTTTGACTTATCATAAGTGCCAGTTGATTGATGAAGTTTCCTATGCATCAAAGAAGACTTTGTTTGAACATTGGATCGTGAATGAGTTTATGATTACCATTACCCATAGGTACAACTTGAGAAGCTTTGGTGGTAATCCCAATATTTGAGTAAAAGGCAGTTGAATCATTTGTTGAGCTTGTTTCTCCTGAGCTTTGAACCGATCAAGAATCCTCTTTTCAAACATGGCATGTCTCTCATTTTGAAGAAGGAAGGCATAGAGTTGCTCATAGTTTGTATTCTTCAATCCTTTAATGAGCTTCCGCGGAAGTGACAAATTTGTGCCATTCAGGATTCATGTTGTTTACAAACTTTGAGTTCAGCTGAATGTTAGGCATAGTCATTTCGATGTTCCTCATGTCATTCACCAGCTTATGAAATCTCACATAGTACTCATAGACACTCTCATCCGGTTTCATCTTGAAGTGCTCAAATTCATCATAGAGTGTGATTCTGCCTTCAACAAAGATTAGCTTTCGAGAAAGCATCTTGACATTATCCCATACAGCCTTTGCTCTGGTATTGTGATTGATAAGCTTGTAGATGTCTTTTGGTAGACCTTGCAATATAATGTTAAGCTCGATATCTCATCGAATCTCTTTTCTCCTTATCATCAAGCTCATCATACATCTTTGGTCTGTCCATTCAGTAAATCGAGTTCCATCTCCAGATCAAGTACATCTCTAGTAGTCTCAACTCGGTGCAAGGTCCTTCATCAATGGATTTGAGAATGTTAACCCCATTTTCTTTTCCAAGACAGTACAATCTGATTCGTTGAGCCCAAGAGTCATAGTCATATCTGTCAAGCATGGGTGGACGAGTATCCGAGCCACAGCTTGAACATCCTCGAACAAAGTGGAGATGATAGTAGGAACGTTGGTAGACATGTTAACAGATTACACGGGTCTTTATAACTCTATGATTAAACCGGGAAATAGAATCTTTCACGGGATTTTACTAAATCAAGAGAAAAACCGTATTAAAATTCACCCAAGTCGCTAGAAAATCTTGAACCAAGTCGCTAACTACTAAGTCGCTATAATCCCAAGTCGCTAGTACACAAATCCAAGTCGCTATATAAACAACTCGCTAAGATTCAAGTCGCTAGAAAATTTTGACAGTTAATTCGCTAAGATCCAAGTCGCTAATGTGTCAAGTCGCTAAATAGCAACTCGCTATGCACCAAATCGCTAACACCAAGTCGCTAACGAACACAAGTACAAGTCGCTAACTTCCACCAAGTCGCTACCCGTAGTGGAGAATCCACTAAGTGTACTGTTTATCGGCTTGTCTCACTAGACAAGTCGCTAACCCAACTCGCTAAGACTTTCAACTACAACTCGCTACAAAATTGTAAAGCAAGTTAAGCTACCAAGAAAACGTTTCCGTGGCTCAAGTCGCTAGCATGAAAAATACATAAACACCACTTTTCAATCCAAAAACAACCCAACCACTATGATTCAAACCTTCTAAATCAAAACCTAAACACTTGTGATGATTCTAAACACAAAAGTACTACCAAAATCCAAACTTTAACACTAGAAATCAACCAAATGATGCAAAAACCACTAAACTTTTTCAAACTCAAAAACCCCCTAAAAACCACTAGAAATCCAAAGATATGTAAGATATGATCTAACCATGGCTCTTGATACCAATTGTAGAATATTGGATTTCACATACACACTAAACCATAATCACAAGAGGCGTACAAGAAGGTTTTTAGAGAGAGAAAGTTAGAGGTTTAGGGAACTTAGTGAGAGAAAGAAAAATCTTATTATGAGCTCCAACTCTCTACCTTGGGAGGTAGAGAGTATTTATAGTCTTACAATAAAACGCCACACAACGGACTGTGGATCAGGCATACAGTGGGTAAAGACCCGTCCGTCCTCCACGGTGTTACTTAACTAAATACTACTTAACATAGAAGAACTACGACTACGAGCTTTCTAACGATTACATATACTTGAGGTGACCGACTCTTTTAATACCTGGAATTTCTAATTCCTAACAGACTCGATACAAGCATATGACTCTAACAAACACACATATATATCAATTTCATTAATTGTAATTCTCATGTTCACGTTCTTTTAAAAAACGTATGTAATCCTTCCTACACTTATCTTATTGTAAAATACCTTTATATGTAATTAAGACGAGGTTAAAGACAAAATAAAGCATTTTTACAAATTCAAACATGAGAATATACAATAATGAAAAGATATATGACACACAAACAAGCAAACAATTAAGCATGGGTTGCCTCCCACGAAGCGCTTTTCTTTATTTATGAGTCTTGTAGCTAGACTCGAAGTCGTGCTCCTACGTGACTTCATTGCCGTCACCTTCTTCATCATGACGATCTCTATTGGGGTTTTCCATGTTATAGTAATGTCCTATTATGCATCTTTCTAAGAAGTTATTTTCCACCTAATCGGTTCTATATTCCGGTCCTAATTTCAAACAATCCTTATAGAACCCAAAAATCTTATTCATCACATAATCTACTCCTTTCTCCTTATCCTCCTCATTCCTATAGTATACCGATAGCTTAAGTTCCTTTTCATCATTGGATAGTGATGAAAATTTCTCAATCTTAAATGACATTTGGTAAGCTACGTCATCGGTCTCATCTTTGAATCTAACTATTCCTAACGACGGATCATAAGTTATCCCGGTGTTTTCTATGAAAGGCTTTCCTAGAATTACGTGGGACAAGCTAGGATTTATGGCCATACTAATATCCTCCACAATTATGAAATCCGTAAGGTATGTGAAACTAACTACATAGACGGGCAATCCCTTAACTCTACCAAGAAAATTACAACTAACTCTAGGATCATCGGGATCTCGCCTAGTTGGGTAGGTTTCTTCATTACCCAATTATATTATGTGCTAGTCATGATGTTTATTGGGGATTTTCAATCAATGTAGGCCTTTGCCACGAAAAGATGTCCTATGCAACATGGTATGTTGAGATTCCAAGGATTTCCAAATTTGATCTGAGGGCTTCTCCTAACATACATGTGACGAAGGTCGCGTACTAAGTGTAGGTGGCGTGAAAGTTCCTCTTCCGTAGAAAACTTATTGAAGTATTCATCACCTACTTCATCTACTTCGTTGGTCGATTCTTCCTTAGGAGTTTCACTAACCTCAGGCATAGTCTCATGGTTCGCTTCGTCACTAGTCCTATTTGGTTTCACTAAGGTGATGGCATTGACGAATTAAACGTGCTTGGACAACTTACTTGGGTCCTTAATTTTCACACCGGAAGCTTCGGGAGAATGAGTCAAAATGGCATTAACCTTTTCGGTGGTCTTCCTATCACTATTGGCCATGGCTTTCAAAAAGTTATATATCTTCCTATCCATCTCGACTTGTTGTTGGTTAAAGCGGTCCGAAAGCTTGGCTATTTGAGCTTCTTGGGATGTAACTAGGTGTTGCAACATCCTTTCAATGTTTTGTTGGCTAGGGTCGTGGGACAATGGGGAATCATTAGAGGTTAATTCTTTGGTTTGTCCCCAATTGTAGTCGGGTTTGCCCCTCCATGCTTCTCGGGCATCATTGAAAGTCCTAGGTCCGGGTGTTGTGGGGAATCTCCCTCCCATTCCATTGGTACGCGAGGATGCGTAGTCAACAGAAGCTTGTTAGGGGAGTCTCGTGCAAGTACGAGTGTCATGGGGACCACTACATAGCTCACACAAGGAAGAGACTTTGTTCACTTGGCGTGAAGACTTAGGATTCTCGTAGGAGCTCATTAGGAATTTGACTTGATCTTCAAGTTCGAGCATCATACGATTGGAAGTTTCTGAGTCAATGGGAGGCAAGGAGATTGCCTTGACGGTTTTGGGCAACTCATGGGGGTCATTCCAACTTTCGTTGTCATAGAGGGCAAGGTCCTCTATTGTACCTCACGATTCTTCTACGGTGAGATCACTGAGCTTGCCACCGGCCGCTTGGTCGATGGATTGCTTAGTTGAGAAGTTGACATGATCATAAAAGATTTGGACTTGAAGCCAAAGATCGATGACGTGATGAGGGACTTTATGGAGCAATTCCTTGAATCGAGTCCATGCTTCGTAGAGAGATTCACCTTGACGTTGTTGGAACATCAAGATTTCATTCCTAAGTTTAGTAGTTCTCCCGGTGGGAAAATTGGGCAAGGAAACGAGCGGTGAGATCATCCCAACTTGAGATGGATCCGGCGGGAAGTCGCTCAAGCCAATTACTAGCTTGGTCTCATAGAGAGAATTGGAAGAGACGTAAGCGCGTGGTCTCGTGCATGGTAGCATCAAGATCGATGGAATCAACAATTTTAAGGAAGTCCTTGAGATGCTGATTAGGATCTTCGGAACGAAGTCCATGGAATGCACATCCGTTTTGCACCAACCGGATGGTGTCGGATCGCAGGGCCGTAGTTTGAGCTTGATCGGGGAGCTCAATGGTGTTCCTATAGCCTTGGTGGCTTGGTCTAGAGTATTCACCAAGAGTACGGCCTCTTGGCAAGTCAATGAGTGGTGGGTCGATGGGAAGTGGTGGATGTCGTGGCGGGTTATCACCTTCCATGATGAAAAGTGATGGGATTACTAACAAAGTCACAAAGAAGGGGGATAGACTACAAGGAAGCTAAAAATAAGAAAAAATCTTACTTGATAGGAATCAAGCAAGGGAACCTAAACGAGACAAAAAACTAACTAGCTATTCTATTCCCCGGCAGCGGCGCCAAAAACTTGATGCGCGTACGAAGCGCGTTCGGGTTCAAAGGAACTTCCTTCTCGTCGAGCAAGTTTTTCAACACCCTAGGCAGTTAACCTAATCGTTGTAGTGTAGTATTGGGTAAGCCTCGGGGATTGATATCGTTCTCTAGGTGAATAGGAATGCTAGTAAGAAATGTACTACGCAAAGGTTGAGGTTGAGGAAGATTCTTTTATATCTTTTTATATTTTTTAGAAAGCTAAGGGTAAAATCTCGGGGTTTGGATTTGGGGGGTAGTACTTCTACCGATTACTCTACTATTCTAATTATCTAATACTACGGGTAGTCTATGTTTTTTTTATGTGTGCTCGTATGATGATTAAAAATGTGCTTACCTAGATACTATTACTCCCTAGTTATCTTTTATTGGTGGTTGAATTGTCACGTCCTTATTCTTAACGCGTTGTGTTTTATAAGGTCGTAAGGTGTGCCTTTTTCCCTATCTCTTTGAGATTACCTTAAGGTTATTGACTACGAAATCCGCTAGATGATTCATAAACTAACTTTATGGTTATCTTTGTATGTTTAGACTACGAAATCCGCTAAGTGATTCATAAACTAAGGTTCACAAAAGATTACTCAAGAATTTAAACACAACGATAGCCTGATTGCACTCCTAAGCCAATTACAATTAAGATAAGAGACAACCAATCAATAATTAATAACTAGGTTTCATAGATCTAAGCAAACAAACAAGAAATTTAGCCGGACATGTTAAACACGCAAGCATACACACATTCAATGGAAGGCATAATGAAATTAATAAAGTAAAACACTTATCTTGATATAAAATAGGGTTTGGGAACCCTAAGATACTGTCCGAGTCGGACTACAAATGTTTAGGGTTTTTACTCCACAAGTCTACCTCTAAAATTCTGAAAATTCGATTTCTATAGCCGTCATTAGGGTTTTCGTCTTGGCCAAGTTATCATTGGGACGGAGTCACGTTGTAGTTGTGACGCCGTCGGGCTTTAGCAGGGACGTCGTCTGATTCTGGATCTGGGTCGTCTGAGATGAAAAGTCTTAGTGACGCCCTTCCTCTTCAAAGCCTGACGCCGTCAGGTGTATTTTAGTAAAAAGTCTACTGACCCGTTTGAGATTTTTATTCGTATAAAGGGACGGCGTCGCCCTTTAGTTGGGACGCCGTCAGCTTCAGTTTCAGCAGCTTGAGTGTCTTCGATCTTGACTTAGCCATTTTCTTCATATATTCACTCTTTTCGTCCAAATATGCATCATTCCAAAGATTTTGCTATCAAGAGACCTAAAAAGTGAAAAAGAACGAAATTAAGCAGTAAGGGATATAAAAGTGGGCGATTAAGGGCTTAAATGACCCCTTAAAAGTGTACGTTTTAAATCCTTATCAACTATTAAAGCCCATGCAACTAATATTGCAAAGGACCGTTATGTGATAGAGTTGCAAATTTTGGAGGCGTCTATCAAGAACGCTGACCCTCTTGCATGACATATTCTTAACTCTCATACTAAAAATCAAAGCAACTAAACAACAAAGCAAAGCAAATGCAACAACTCGTAACCAAATAACTCACACACTGCAAAACAATAGCCGAGCCGACGTTCATGCACAAACACAACAAAGAATAATAAATACTATAGCTCCCAAACAACATCAAACACCTTCTCGCCATACACAGACTGATGAAATAACGTATAACAAACATGCAAAACAAAAGCACAAACACAGAAATCGAACATGCAACAATGAACCAATGATCCAACAAACAACACACGTACCACAAATTCTGGAGACGGACCAAAGAACACGTACCTTCACTCCAAATAAAATGAAACGACATATATATTGTTTGAAAATGGCTCAAAAAAATTAGAGCAGTTTCTACTCATAATGGACCAATTTATCTGGCCCTATTTAGCTACCTAATTTTTTATCGCTCAAAATTTTAAAAACCCACCGGTTCTACACCTTGTCAAAACCTTCTTAATATCCATTTAGTAGCATCACATACAGATGTAAATACCATATCGTTATCATGCCTTTATATATATATATATATATATATATATATATATATATATATATATATATATATATATATATATATATATATATATATATAAATATATATATATATATTTCGGATCTGTGGATATGGACCCGTTATCAGACTCCCGCTATTACTGCAACCACAATGTGCACGCGGCTGCCTCGCCAAGATACATGAGAAGAACCAACAAACGGCCTACCTACCACAAAATTTGGAAAAGGACCAAAAGACATGCAGCTTCACAGCAAAGAAAATTAAACGACATATATATTGCTTGAAAAGGGCCCAAAAATTTAGTTTTTGCCTGCTCATAACGGGTCAATCTATCTGGGCCTTTGTAGCTACCCTTTTTTTATCGCTCAAAAATAAAAGAACCCACCGGCTACACACCTAAATCCATCACTTAATAGAAAAAATATAAAAGAACGTTCAAAATAAGACCACTGACCTAGTGAACCCGCCATGGCTGCAAATCCAATAATTTGCCCTGCCAAGATGCGGCTTACCTCAAGTTTAACTTTTTTTAGAAGCGCACTCACCATGGTTGCAAACATAAGTTCAGAATGTGATGCCATACCATTAAGCGAGGCGACAACTATATCAAATAAGCGTCACAACTTCAAGACCATCACAACTAACTAATCAATAAGCTAAACGATTAATAGTTTAAGATTTAATTATACCCAACTTCAGGTTTTACTAACGAAACCCATCCAGGCTCATCATAGCCTTTATAGCATCCATCTAATAGCGTTACATATAGAGTACATATATAGAACATATCAGGCAAAAGAAATTGCACGCACGATGGCTGCGAACCAACAGTTCGCCACACCAATATACGAATCACCTCTAATGACGAAACCCATTTAAGAGAAAAATTCACAAACAACGAACCCTAAAAGAGTACTTCGTTACCCACCATTTACAAACAAAAATCAAAATACAAATATCGTTTTGCATAACAAAATCGGCATAAATATCAATTAGACTACAGGCACCAACAAAAGCATGCTTTTCAAACAACCAAAGTAAAAAAAAGGGCTAACCCGCCATGGCTGCAAATCCAAGATTTTGCCACGCCAAAGTGCGACTTACCACAATTGTAACCTTCTTTAGAAGCGTATTCACCATCAATGCAAACATAAATTCATAATGTAATGCATACTTTGTTACCCACCATTTTTTTGAAACAGAAAACAGAATACAAATACTGTTTTGCATAACAACATCGACATAAATATCAATTAGACTACAGGCACCAACAGAAGCATACTTTCTAAGCAACCCCAAGTAAAAAAATGGGCAATCCGCCATGGCTGCAAATCCAAGAATTTGCCTTGCCAAGATGTGGCCTACCTCAACTGCAATTTTGTTAAGAAGCGCACCCACCATGGTTGCAAACATAAATTAAAAATGCAATGCTATACGATACGTATACCAAATAAGCCTGATAAATAAGCGATGCTTATATACTGGACTAAGGATGAGAACCCAATATATACCTGATACAAGCCCAACAAATAAAATAGTATGCCGATCATTAAAAAAACGAAAAAATGTTTAAAATAGTACCACCGCCGTAGCAGTTTAGTATTTATAGAAACATGAATCAGAATACAAATATTGTTTTGCAAAACAACATCATCATAAATATCAATTAGACTACAAGTAGCAAATGAAGTCTGCTTTATGAGCAACGAAGGTAAACAAAAGGGTGAACCTGCCATGGCTACAAATCCAACAACTTTCCCTGCCAAGAGGCGGCTAACCTCAATTGTAACTTTGTTTAGAAGCGTATTCACCATCGTTGCAAACATAAATTCAGAATGTGATGCATACTTTTTGTTACCCACCATTTTTTTGAAACAAAAATCAGAATACAAATACTGTTTTGCATAACAACATCGGCATAAATATCAATTAGACTACAGGCACCAACAAAAGCATACTTTCTAAGCAACCCAAGTAAACAAATGGGCGAACCCGCTATGGCTGCAAATCCAAGAATTTTCCCCGCCTAGATGTGCTTACCTCAATTGTAACTTTGTTAAGAAGCGCACCCACCATAGTTGCATGCCATAACTATACCAAATAACCGTGATAAATAAACTGATGGTAACAACCATAATAACAAAATAATCACATACCCAATCCGAACGATGAAACAACAACTAGTTTCAAAAAAACCCCAAAAATTAAATGTAAACCCTAACTCGCAGATGAACAAAAGTTTACAAATTCAAGCTCATCACAACCAACAAATCAATAAGCTAAATAATTAATAGCTCAAGATCCGATTATACCAGTGTTGGGAAGAAACCGATGTGTAGAAAAGTGTAGAAGAAAGGAGTCGGTGAAGTTTATCTATAAGTAAAGCAATGCTTGTATAATGGACCGATCCAACATATACCTCAGAAGCCCAACAAATAAAATAGTATGCCGACCATTAAAAAAAGAAAAAAAATGTTTAAAATAGAACCACCGACGTAATGGTTTAATATAGATATATAATAACACGAGATTTTAAATTTATATATTTATTGTAAATATATAAAGGATCAAATAAGGCGAATAAACATTGTGCTAAATCAGTTGCACTAATTAATAAAGAATGAGCCTAAACCAGACAAACAGATGGAAGCCCATTGTCGCACGACCCATAAGGGTTGTGTAGGCTTTTGGGATTGGTCTTAGGTTTGTTTTTTTTAATGATATGATCTCAAGAAGTTATATAATCAAATGAATAATTTCAAAAAAAACTGTATATCTCTATGATTTTTGTAATAAAAATGCGCCTTTCATTTAGATCATTTCCGTAATTATTGTTAGAGAATAGATTACGACAATATCAAATAATACAATAATATGATTAAGGCCATGCGAATGCAGTGTCTTTAAACAAAATTTTGTCCCATCTAGTACGACTGTTTAGATGATACAATAATCAATTTAAGAATAAAACTTGAATCTAGCGAATATGATATGGTTGCATGATGGAGATTAACGAGGGTTTATGTGTTTTTTATCCCAAAGATCAAGAGTGTCATATTTATACTCATGAAAAGTCACCAATGAACCATTGCAACTCTTCAATTATAGTTATTGTGTATAACTGTCAAATGGAACTTTGCTTCTTTTCTTGTAACGTTACGGTGAAAACCTAAAATAATGAATTAATAGAAAATTAATTTCAGATTATCAATTGAGCCCATGGCCTATCTTTTGACCATTTAATATATAGTATAAGCCAATTTAGCCAAAGCAAGCCTAAACCAACCATTAAGCCTACTACTAGGGACATCATCTATTTGTCAGTCATGTTTTCAATGGCTTTATAAAAAGGTGATAGTTTTATTGTGGTAGCAAAGTGGGATACAACTCTGCATGTTCTAACGATACCTCACATTTTTTATTCAAACACTAATAAAACCCAATATTTGAATAGAAAATAAGATAATGCAAAGTTACTTCTTATTCTATTTCCACCAAAAAGTAATATGACATGCATCAGATTATGTGTCTTTTGGATTTGAACTATCATAATGAGTACTTATCGGATCTACTTTGTGGATAGTGAACATAAGTCTTGAACTAGCCATGTTGTATAGTAAATCGAGATAATAAGTATCACATTTATCATATTTATGTAATAATAGATTCTTGCTGTTGTGTATATCAATCGTGAACATAACCTTATTCATGAGAATTTTAAAATTTAAGCCATATGTTCCCAAAAATGGGACTACACATCAATCTCGTATACGTAATGCCAATCGAGAATATTCCATAGTATCCTAATGATATGATAGGAATCACGTATGTAAGAGAGAAGTGGGTCGCTTCGAAGAGAAATATGGGGAGGGTCGCAATTCCTAAGAGCTCTTGTAGAACCAAGCTAGTGTTCATGACCATAACGAACACAACTATGAGGAGCAGTGTCACGAAGAGTCTTGTGTGAACATATTTTGTCGTCTACACAAATAGCAAATTAGTTCAAAGACATCGTGTAGCTACGAGGCTAAGTATATTTCAAAATGGATGGTTCAAAGGGTAACACCTACATGTCCTAAACAAGGCTCAATCGCTGAGATTTGGTCAGAATTGTGTGAGTTTCCATTCAAAATCTATTCATGTGGGGGATTGTTGAAAAAATTTAGTGAAAAAATGTGTTTTCAGTAACTTTGGACATAAATAACTATTAGTAAATATAGTTGTTATCGTTAAAGCCTTATATGGTGAGAGCTTTATAACAAACCTTTATATGTCCAAAACGAAGTTAAGGTAATTGAGATGCCAATGCTTAAAGTAGATGGTTGGAACAAAACCGAGATAAAACACGAATTTAGAAAATTCAATTTCAAAGTTGGTCCATGAATAAAAGTTGTAACAAAAAACTTAATATTATGTTACAAGTTTTCTTTTAATGGCATTTAATTGGTTTGAATTGTGTATTCATTTTCATTTAGTAGCACAAATACTAGCTTTATGTTGTTCAAAAGAGACACTCAAAAACTTCGCATATTTCTTTCTCTACAGCATATTCATAACAATTTCATTAAAATTCGGGCAAGTTGTCGATTCCGGCAATAAACTGCGCGTTGTACCCTGAGAAACAACCATTGTTGAAATAGTACATAATGAACTGTTTTAACGGAATCGTGTACCACAGGAGACTCAGTCTTCTTTTGTTATAGAATCTGTTTAGAACTTATGATTAAGGTTCTTCATATAGTAACTTTAAATCGTATTGTAAATTTATTCTTGATGTTGTAATTAAAATTCTATATATAACGGTATCCGTTACTACATGAACATGGATGTAAGAATATTTTCAACAACGCTAAAAAGACTTCAACATGTTCTAGGGTATTGATACGTTAATGGGATCACTCGAACATGTGTTGATTGCATGGGGCTAGCTCGCTGGGGAAGGGTTTAAGTCGGCACTCAAAAAGGGTGCACAGTGAAGGTTTTCCCTCCGATTTAAACCTTTGGATAAGGTATTAATTAGGCATTCCACCTAATTCATTAACATGTGCATGTTCCACGAAGAGCGTCTCAACCTCATTAACATGCACATATTCCTTCAAAGGGTTAAGAACATGTAATAGCCTCAAAGTAATACAAATCTATACTACTTATAATGCACGAAGGCACCTCACTCTTAATTTTAAGACGTACAAGAAATTAAGCATGATTTACAACACTTTATTGCACCCAATTTTCAGAATTACAACAAAGTAAGCATATTGTACAACAAAATAAAGCGTGGTGTCATTTTAAGACCAAAATTCTATCAAACAACATTAATGCTATTAAAAACACCCCTTCACCAAAAATTCCAACCATTTAAGCACAATGTACAATAACTGCAACCAATTTTCAGATTTACAACAAAATAAGCATAGTGTACAACAAAATAAGCATGATGTAATTTTCAGACTTGCAAAATTAATGCTATTAAATTGGTCAATGTTATTAATGACTATAATGACTACTACTTACAAGAAAAGAAACATAGTGTACAACACTTTAATGCACATAATTTTCAGACGTACAAGACAAGAAGCATAGTGTACAACAAAACACCACATTATGCTATTTAATGTAGTCAATTATTTAACTGGCCAATAAATACATTTAATACAGTTATTAAAACACCCCTTATATAAGAAATACAAATTATCAAGCATATTGTACAACCAAATTAAACACAATTCCTGCATTAAATTTCACTACTACAAATAATAAAACACATTATACAAATATTCAAGCCCGAATGGGCAACGGGCCAAATGGGCTTGAGCCCGAAGCTGACCAACGGCTCGAGCCCGAAAGCGGCAACGGCTGTCAGGTTCGAGCCCGAACGGGCACGGGCTAAACGAAATTCTAGATATCTGTAAATTTATTGTTAAAAATAACATAATAAACTAAAATACATTATTCATCGAAAAATTTTATTTCAGGGTACCCGCCGCTGCAACGCGCGGGTACCCTGCTAGTATGATTAATGCAATCGTGTCCTACTCCATGCATAGATTTGTTTTAGGGTGCGTTTGGTACCCAACTTTGGAGTGGGGTTTGACTTGATTTGACATTTATAAAGTGTTTGTTTGCAATCTTGGGGTTATAAAATGGGAGTGAACCCCACCAATATGAGCATACACAATTCCTGTGGAACGTGCCTAACTAAACGATTAGACTAGAAACCAAACCAAACCAAATTTGATTTTAGTGGTTTCGGTTACAAATTGAATAACTGAAAATTTAAGGGTCCGTTTGGTTTGTAGATGGTTTTAGGATTTGGATTTAGATTTGGATTAGGATTAGGATTTGAATTTGAGTTATGAGAGAGAAAATATATTATAAAATATATAAGTTAATAATAAATAATAAAATATAATAGAGTGAGTCCTAATTTTGTTAAAATATCAAATAGGAAGAATAAAAAAGCTAGAAACAAAAATAAAATAAGATAAAAAAAAATGAGTTAGTGGGGTTGTATCAAAAAGTAGGCACGTTACACAGGAATTGTGTATGCTCATATTGGTGGGGTTCACTCCCATTTTATAACCCCAAGATTGCTCAAATGGGATATGTCGTATGTTAATACCATAGTTAATGTGCTCAAATGTTTTTTCTTGGCCTCGGGTCTCAAGATCAATGATGAGTGTGTAAATACTCATCATTTTTAGTCAAATCTGAACTGCCAAACGTTTAAAAATGCTCAGAAATACATCAAAATACTGAAAATATTCCAAAAATGCATTTTATATGTTTCAGATGCAAAATGTTTAAAATCAGATGAAAAATGAGCTTAGTTTGCATAATTGGCGCTTTCACCCCCAAGTTTCTAAAATTGTCAAAAATAGTCCCTGAGTCCTTATTTCAAAAGAAAAATCACCAAAGGTCCTTTTAAATCATAACTTGTCAAAATTAGTCCTTTGGTGAAAAATATCAAAAGTTTGAGAAAATTACAAGAATGGTCCTTCAAGTTTGAAAATTGGCAAAATTGGCCCCTGGAAAATTGGAAAATGGCAAGATTGGTCCTTGTACTTTTGAAGATTGTCACTTTAAGTCCTTGGAACATCTTTGATGAGTTGGCAGCTATGGTCCTCCAATTTTCAGGATTTACACAAATAGTCCTTGTGTTTTAAACCTTTGCAAACTTTGGCCCCTTGTCACAAGTCATTTTGACCCCTGTCAATTTGCATTTTTGGACCCCTTTTTAATAACACTGCCAAGTCAAATGTGTTTGACTAAACCCCTACCCGCCTTTTTACTTTCTTCAACCTCTAGCCCTCGCTACACTCGCAATTTACACCCAAATCACACTCACCAATGCCTTATCGCCTTATCCCAACACCCATCAACCCCCCTCATCATCACACCACCCACTCCCCTACTTGCAAAATCGAGTCCACAGAGGTCAAAATAAGCTTTCCGCCAAAATCATTAAAAGGCAAAACTGCCAAAACTCTCCCATTGGTTAAAAGAAGTGGTGGGATTTGATCTGAAGGACACGTGGAACCATTTGAAGCTATAAAAGAGAGAGGAGGAGCTGAGAAGAACCAGTAGTTAGTTTTTTAATTTTTCTTAAATGTCGTTTTTAAATTAATGTACTAGTTTAGGCCAAAATGTTGTAATTTCAGGTTCTTTGTATAACATTCAAGTTAAATCAACATTATAGGGTGCTTTTGAATATCAATCTCAAGTTTTTATATAAGTTCATATTTTCAAGTCTACTGTTACAAAACTCAGTTTCAAGTTCTATTATCCAAGTTATTAGAAGCTCATCTTCCAATACAAACAAGCTTGTATAAGCTGCTGATAGTTTTTATAAGCTCATAATCCAATTTTAAGCAAGTTTGTCCCATGGTCAATGAAAGTCAAACTGGGACTCTATTTGAAATGGAAGCTGATTTGGGTGATGCAGTAGGTGATATTGGGTGAAATTAAGCTAGATTAGGTTAGTTTTGGTTTTGGTTTAGCCTTAGAAATCAGCTGGTCATCTGACAGTAAGTTTCTCATTTTCATTTTCAAGTCAAAATTGCAGTTTATGTTTATCTGTGTATCTGAGGTCTCCACTAGTTTTAATCTGTTTAGATAGTTGTATTATGATTATATAAACTCAGTTTGATCAATAGTACCATCTGGTTCAGTGTTTGTCTCAAGTTAAACTTGTTTAACAGTTTTTAAGTGGTGTTTGGATTACATGCTTAATCTATCTTTAGGGTGTATGCAGTGGATAAGTCTGTTAGTTCATGCTTGTTATGTCCATATGTACTCATATCTGTCTTTAAATCATGCCTGCTAATAACAAAAGTCAAAATCACTTTTGATTCTATCTTATGTCTTGTCTGTTGTGATTTTGCCATTTAAAAAGTTTGATTTGTGTTTCAAATTCATAGTTATAGCTGGCACTCAGTTTATTTCATCTCATTACATCTATTTCAATCCTTAAATCATGATCAAAGTTCAAAATAGTCAACCTTTCATAATTGCTTAAAAAGTCAAAACTGAAAAATCAGTTTTGAGCTCAACTAGGAAGAATTTTCATGGATTCATTTCTAGGCCAATCTTAGTGAAACTTGTGGCTTTTAAAAGTTCAACAGGTATAGTTTGTTGTTATCATTTTTGCATAATTTTATCAATTTTTCTTAAGCTCCAAATGAGCTTGTCAAACAGGGCTTAAGTGCCCTGTTCATAAGCTCAGTGAATCTGAAGTTTTGTCACTTTGTGCAGCCCTTGCACAGAGCTCCATTGAGCTTCCCATGGTCTAGTTTTTGGTTTATAAACACCTAGCCAGGTCTCCATTAGATTCCCACTTTTGGATTTTAGTTTTAGCTTATTAGGAAGCTTATGCTTGAGCTCAAACTTGGCACCCCAAATCTGTTTTTAGCCAAAAGCTCAAAAACATCAAATCATGGTAATTGCCATTCCAGTGGTTTAAAGCAGCTTAGACTTATTTCATTTTGGTCATTTTAGCTTATCCAAGCTTCTGTGATCAGTGGGTGGTCCTTGGTGCCCTTTAGCTTATCAAAGTGCTTATTTCATAAGCACATTCCACATCAGTTCCATTTTTCTACACATAACCCCATGTTTTTCCATTTTTCCTAGCTTCCTAATATTATTTTAGTATTTTCCTGAAATTTTCAGATTTTTCCTAGCTTGTTTGCTATTTTTCTTAATTTAAATTAGTTTTTAAGCATTTTTAATTAGTTTTAAATACCAATAATTCAGAAAAGTTTCAAAAAAATAAATTTTCATTTTTCTTAAGTTAAGATAAATATAAAAAGTAAAAAAAAAGTAATTTTCCAGATTTTTCATAGTTTAATTTGTATTTTTAAATAATTTAATTAGTTTTTAATAGTTTTTAATTCCTAGAAAATAGAAAATAATCAGAAAAATACAAAAATAGTTTTGAAAATTCTCTTTTGTTATTTTAGATTTTTCCAAGTCATAATTTTATTTTTCTAGGTTTATTTCATATTTTCTTGTAATTTAGGTTATTATTAATTAGTTAAAAATAGTTTTTAATTAATAATAATTAATTAAATAGTTATAAAAATAATTTTCTTTTTCTAAAAAGTTTCTTTTATCATTAGGTTTGTAAAAATATCATTTTCATATTTTTAGGATTAATCTTGTGTAAGTTTCACGTTTTTATTTGTACGTCACGTAGTTTTTAATTTAAAGTTTTAAAAACATAAAAACAAAAACATCAGTTTAAAATTAGTGATAGCGTTTATTTAATAGTTTTTATCTTTTTAAATTTCCTTTAATTTTCATTTAAGCCCCTGTAGTTTATGGGCTTTCTCTTTAGGTATAGATCAACCACAATCCTTTCCTGTTCAAATCCTCTCGATCACTTTACGTTTGACTATTCTCGCACAGCTCGTTGGGACTTAACGACCTGGGAAACACTATACTCTCCTGATCTTCATTGCATTCGTGCTTAAACTGTTTTAAGTTTGTTACGGTCGACCATTCACAAGTGGCAGGCTTGCGTGATAAAACTTGACGGTTCGAGCGGATCAAATTTTGGCCACGGCCATTTGGGGCGATGCTAATAGTCTTACGTTTAGCAGATTAGTGATTTGAATATTCACTCCTTGTTTATACCATCTATATATTTATATCTTCTTATAAAATTAAAACCCAAAAATATTTTTCTTCCTTTGTTTTTACAAAATGTTTATCCAAAACCCAAAATATTCATCTTTACCCTCTTACCCTTTTTGATTCTTTATCTCTTTACCCTCTATCCATTTGATTCTAATTCTCATGGAATCTCTCGCTGATGAATTCGGGACGAAGTGAAAAACTTCACCTTTATCACAAATGTCAAGAATTCGTGTTGTTCGTGATGATCCATTAATTCTGCGTAGGGAAATGGAAAGAGAGACCGGGTGACAAAGGACCGGTGCTTCCCTCTAATAATGGAAGTGCTAAATACGTCCAACCTACGGTTATCCAAAGATCTAATCCCTCAATTGCTCCTCAGCCGTCTAGAATTGATTCTAAACTTTCACGATTTACGGTTAAAAGCAAACATGCAGAATTTAGACCGGTGACTAGCAAGAATGACTTGCCTAATCTTCACGCTTCTCAAGAACCGAACCGAGACCATAACGGAAGTGGTGGAAATTGCTAGCTCTCAGAGCACACCACTTGTCCCACCTCCGGATTTTTCAAAATGTTCTTCGAGACTTGATAGTCATTCTAATCACCATGTTGGTTTTGTTGATTCTTTGAATAAACAGATTCCTTCTCATAACTCTCAAATGCAATCGTTTATTCCTTGTGTCGGTTGTGGTGAGCCTCTTTTGGTTCACCACAATGTCGTTGGTGTCGCGTGTGTACAATGTGGTAATGATATTCGGAACGGAGTTGTTTGTTTTGTGGTTCGAGGAATTCATTTGATTATGATCCTAACTCATTTAACGACCCTCAAACTTTTCCAATTACCCACCACAGCCCGACTCATCTTCATATAATCAACATCACTGCTGTGAATTTTGTGGAGGTCCTCACCAAGGATTTGAGTGTCAATCAAGAAACACGTTTGTCTGAACAGTTTTCGGTAATACTCGGACTTTGGAAATGACCAAATTCCATATTATTCACATGACTAGCCACAACAATCATTTTGTTGTGAGAACTGTGGAGGTCCCCATTTCACTCGATTGTCAAAACGGGAATCCATTTCCTTGTAACAATTACGACTATCCATATCACGACCAACCTCCACAGTGCCAAAAGACTCAAACTCCTCAACAAACCCAACAAGACACTTATCTAGAGCTTCGGAGTTCTTGAAAAGAGGTGAGGAGTTCAATAAGACAGCATTTCATAATGTTCCCAGTTTTTCTTGTGTATATTGTGGGGTCCTCATGATGATTATCAATGTCAACCTTCCGGTTTTGACAAATCTCCACTCCCACAATGTCCCGTCATTATTCACATGAGAAATCCATGGAAGAATTGCTAGTGAAGAAGCGGTCGCTAAATTAAAATCCCAAATTGCCTTTGAAAATCTCATGTAGGAATCAATTGCAAAGAAAAAGCAGCCAGATCTAGCTCTTAATTTCGTTTTATTCCGATGACGGTGATGATGAAGATACACTTGAAGACTCATCAAATTCATCGTTGATATCCCGCCAGTTGAGATTCATTCTCAAACAACCGCTATCACACCCAGGCTCCCACTCACTCTCTGAACATGGGGATGAGCTTCTTGACCTGTTCTGAAAAGGAATCGGACGAATTCATAAAGTCTAGTGTTGAGAACCTTGTCCCAATCCCAAGAGAGTCACAGGAAGTTCTTGATCATGTGTGTGATATCCCTCCTCCTTGTCTTCAAAGTAATCATGTTGAGATGTGCTCCGATTCTATTGATGACGATTCGTTATCTTGTGGAGACATCCGTTATATGGAAGAATTACCTTCTGAGCTTGTTAGCTTAGAAGAAGAGAATGATGAAGTTACCGACACTGAAATCAAAGATGAAGCACTTCGTGCAACATTACTGAATGTCAGTCTTCTCATTTCTAAAATCGAGGCTTTCAATGAAAAACCTATTTCATCTCCTATCCCCATTAAGGATAGTGACATTCTTTCTGATGATTCTATTCCGAAATGGAAGCCTCTGTTTTGATAATATGGGAGAGAAGATTAGTGGCAGTACCACTTTTCATTCTCATAATTCTCTCCCCGATTATGAATCATTTACTTTGGATGAGTTCACCGTGAACCCATTGATACCAATTCTGAATATGATTCATTTACCTTCGAGGAGTTCTCCTGTGAACTTACTCATATCATATCTCCACCGGAGTATGATAACTTCTACTTTGATCTAGACACACCCGGGATATGTCTAGACCAATTGAGCTTAAAAGATAAAATTCATGCTATCATGAATTCCCCTTCTGATGATGATGAGTTAGTCAAGATTATTATCATGACTTTCTTTCTCTTCTTCACCTATCCCTGTGGCTTTCTCGTTCTTCACTCCTTCGGGAATGAAGACATTATCTTTGACCCCGGCATTTCCATGTACCATTTGTGAGCCGGGTCTGTCTCTATATCTCATCGGTGTGGAACTTTCGCGTACTTCAATGTTTATCCAAACATCTTGAATGAAAGTCCGATGGAGATTGTCTCTTCCACTTACTTCCCCATGAACAAATTAATTCGGGGTCGAGTCAATCTAGCGACTCGGTAATCAAAAACAGTAGCTTAACATGGGTTTTCACCCGTGTGTCCCACCCTAGTGTGGGGGAGATGCCCCACATGTTGTATATAGATCTAAAAAATGAATGATGAATGAAAATTGTAAATATTAAAAAAAAAAGAGAATAATTGTTGTGTTTCTACACTTGGCTAGTAATGTTATCTTTTTACGTTCTAAGTTTCGGCATAACAGCCGATACTTTGAATATTGAGGACAATATTCATTTCTAAGTGTGGGGAAATTTGGCGAATTTGATCAAAATGTACCTTTAGTCCATTTTTCCCCAAAATGGCCAAATTTTAAAAAAATATTTAGTGGAAGTACTATGTACTAAACACAACAAATGGTAATCAGTCCACCATGTCTAACCCACATAAGGACTGGCTAATCCAAGAGCAAACGGCTCTTGGTAAAGATATCTCAAATCCGTTGACGACTTGCAATTTGCCCAAAATTGTATGGTATTCAACTCACCATATCCTTAAAAGTGAAGAGTTGGCTAGCCCGCAAGTTTATGGCTTGTGGTAAAGGCTGTGGAAAAACCATAATTGGTAATCACTCACCAAAGATAATATTGATAATTTATCTAAGAGTTGGCTAGTCCAGAGCAAACGGCTTCTGGTAAAGACAAAATCAAATCCGTTGAAAGGTGGTGGTTTGCTCAAAATCACATGGTTATCGGTGTACCATGGTTCTTACTTGAACTGAAACATTTGGCTACTCGAGAAGTAATGGCTTTTGGTAAAGAGATTGAAATCCATTAGTTTTTCTCAAAAGATTGCTAGGGACTAGCAATAGTTTAGAGTGGGGGATTGATGAGTGTGTAAATACTCATCATTTTTAGTCAAATCTAAACAGCAAAACGTTTAAAATGCTCGAAATACATCAAAATACTGAAAATATTCGAAAAATGCATTTTATATGTTTCAGATGCAAAATGTTTAAAATCAGATGAAAAATGAGCTATGTTTGCATAATTGGCGTTTCACCCCCAAGTTTCTAAAATTGTCAAAAATAGTCCCTGAGTCCTTATTTCAAAAGAAAAATCACCAAAGGTCCTTTTTAAATCATAACTTGTCAAAATTAGTCCTTTGGTGAAAAATATCAAAAGTTTGAGAAAATTACAAGAATGGTCCTTCAAGTTTGAAAATTGGCAAAATTGGCCCCTGGAAAATTGGAAAATGGCAAGATTGGTCCTTGTACTTTTGAAGATTGTCACTTTAAGTCCTTGGAACATCTTTGATGAGTTGGCAGCTATGGTCCTCCAATTTTCAGGATTTACACAAATAGTCCTTGTGTTTTAAACCTTTGCAAACTTTGGCCCCTTGTCACAAGTCATTTTGACCCCTGTCAATTTTCATTTTTGGACCCCTTTTAATAACACCGCCAAGTCAAATGTGTTTGACTAAACCCCTACCCGCCTTTTTACTTTCTTCAACCTCTAGCCCTGCTACACTCTGCAATTTACACCCAAATCACACTCACCAATGCCTTATCGCCTTATCCCAACACCCATCAACCCCCCTCATCATCACACCAGTCCACTCCCCCCTACTTGCAAAATCAGAGTCCACAGAGGTCAAAATAAGCTTTCCCGCCAAAATCATTAAAAAGGCAAAACGGCTCAAAACTCTCCCATTGGTTAAAAGAAGTGGTGGGATTTGATCTGAAGGACACGTGGAACCATTTGAAGCTATAAAAGAGAGAGGAGGAGCTGAGAAGAACCATTAGTTAGTTTTTTAATTTTTCTTAAATGTCGTTTTTAAATTAATGTACTAGTTTAGGCCAAAATGTTGTAATTTCAGGTTCTTTGTATAACATTCAAGTTAAATCAACATTGTAGGGTGCTTTTGAATATCAATCTCAAGTTTTTATATAAGTTCATATTTTCAAGTCTACTGTTACAAAACTCAGTTTCAAGTTCTATTATCCAAGTTATTAAAAGCTCATCTTCCAATACAAACAAGCTTGTATAAGCTGCTGATAGTTTTTATAAGCTCATAATCCAATTTTAAGCAAGTTTGTCCCATGGTCAATGAAAGTCAAACTGGGACTCTATTTGAAATGGAAGCTGATTTGGGTGATGCAGTAGGTGATATTGGGTGAAATTAAGCTAGATTAGGTTAGTTTTGGTTTTGGTTTAGCCTTAGAAATCAGCTGGTCATCTGACAGTAAGTTTCTCATTTTCATTTTCAAGTCAAAATTGCAGTTTATGTTTATCTGTGTATCTGAGGTCTCCACTAGTTTTAATCTGTTTAGATAGTTGTATTATGATTATATAAACTCAGTTTGATCAATAGTACCATCTGGTTCAGTGTTTGTCTCAAGTTAAACTTGTTTAACAGTTTTTAAGTGGTGTTTGGATTACATGCTTAATCTGTCTTTAGGGTGTATGAGTGGATAAGTTCTAGTTCATGCTTGTTATGTCCATATGTACTCATATCTCTTTTAAATCATGCCGCTAATAACAAAAGTCAAAATCACTTTTGATTCTATCTTATGTCTTGTCTGTTGTGATTTTGCCATTTAAAAAGTTTGATTTGTGTTTCAAATTCATAGTTATAGCTGGCACTCAGTTTATTTCATCTCATTACATCTATTTCAATCCTTAAATCATGATCAAAGTTCAAAATAGTCAACCTTTCATAATTGCTTAAAAAGTCAAAACTGAAAAATCAGTTTTGAGCTCAACTAGGAAGAATTTTCATGGATTCATTTCTAGGCCAATCTTAGTGAAACTTGTGGCTTTTAAAAGTTCAACAGGTCTAGTTTGTTGTTATCATTTTTGCATAATTTTATCAATTTTTCTTAAGCTCCAAATGAGCTTGTCAAACAGGCTTAAGTGCCTGTTCATAAGCTCGATGAATCTGAGTTTTGTCACTTTGTGCGACCCTTCGGGCTGAGCTCCATTGAGCTTCCCATGGTCTAGTTTTTGGTTTATAAACACCTAGCCAGGTCTCCATTAGATTCCCACTTTTGGATTTTAGTTTTAGCTTATTAGGAAGCTTATGCTTGAGCTCAAACTTGGCACCCCAAATCTGTTTTTAGCCAAAAGCTCAAAAACATCAAATCATGGTAATTGCCATTCCAGTGGTTTAAAGCAGCTTAGACTTATTGCATTTTGGTCATTTTAGCTTATCCAAGCTTCGTGATCAGGGTGGTCCTTGGTGCCCTTTAGCTTATCAAAGTGCTTATTTCATAAGCACATTCCACATCAGTTCCATTTTTCTACACATAACCCCATGTTTTTCCATTTTTCCTAGCTTCCTAATATTATTTTAGTCTTTTCCTGAAATTTTCAGATTTTTCCTAGCTTGTTTGCTATTTTTCTTAATTTAAATTAGTTTTTAAGCATTTTTAATTAGTTTTAAATACCAATAATTCAGAAAAGTTTCAAAAAAATAAATTTTCATTTTTCTTAAGTTAAGATAAATATAAAAAGTAAAAAAAAAGTAATTTTCCAGATTTTTCATAGTTTAATTTGTATTTTTAAATAATTTAATTAGTTTTTAATAGTTTTTAATTCCTAGAAAATAGAAAAATAATCAGAAAAATACAAAAATAGTTTTGAAAATTCTTTTTTGTTATTTTAGATTTTTCCAAGTCATAATTTTATTTTTCTAGGTTTATTTCATATTTTCTTGTAATTTAGGTTATTATTAATTAGTTAAAAATAGTTTTTAATTAATAATAATTAATTAAATAGTTATAAAAATAATTTTCTTTTTCTAAAAAGTTTCTTTTATCATTAGGTTTGTAAAAATATCATTTTCATATTTTTAGGATTAATCTTGTGTAAGTTTCACGTTTTTATTTGTACGTCGCGTAGTTTTTAATTTATAGTTTTAAAACATAAAACAAAACATCAGATTTAAAATTAGTGATAGTGTTTATTTAATAGTTTTTATCTTTTTAAATTTCCTTTAATTTTCATTTAAGCCCCTGTAGTTTATGGGCTTTCTCTTTAGGTATAAATCAACCACAATCCTTTCCTTTCAAATCCTCTCGATCACTTTACGTTTGACTATTCTCGCACAGCTCGTTGGGACTTAACGACATGGGGAAACACTATACTCTCCTGATCTTCATTGCATTCGTGCTTAAACTGTTTTAAGTTTGTTACGGTCGGCCATTCACAAGTGGCAGGCTTGAGTGATAAAACTTGACGGTTCTGGAGCGGATCAATCAATCTCCATAAAAGTAAACTCATGGGTATTGGCGTTCCTCACAACGAAGTGGTTTTAGTAGCTGATTCCATAGGATGCTTGACTTTCTCTGCGCCTTTTAACTTTCTTGGTGTTAAAGTGGGTGGTATTATGTCAAGACGCAGATCTTGAGATGACGTCATTGGAAAACTTTCCTCTCGGTTATCCAATTGGAAGCTTAAAACTCTCTCTATTGGTGGTCATTTTACTTTGATAAAATCTGTTTTAAGCTCCTTACCGCTATACCATATGTCCATTTTCAAATGTCCTATGGGAGTTCTTAATTTATTGGAAGCTATTCGTCGGAACTTCTTCAATGGAGTGACAAATTCAAATAGAAAATTAGATCTAATTGGATGGAAGAAAATTATGGCCTCTAAGAAAAATGGAGGGCTTGGCATTTCAAGTTTTTTTGCTCTTAATCGAGGGTTACTCTTTAAATGGATATGGCGCCTCATTTCCCATAGCTCCTCATTATGGTCTCGGTTTATCGAGGCCATCCATGGTCCAAAAGGTCTTCTTGATAATTCTCGTATTCCTCCGAGATGCTATCCTTGGCTTGACATCATCCGCGAGTTCAAAGGTCTCATTTTTAAAGGTATTGATCTTTTCTCTTTTGTAAAAAAAAAAGTAGGAAATTGAGAAAACACCACTTTTTGGGATGATCATTGGCTTACTGATTCACCTTTGAAGACCTTGTATCCAAGACTTTTTTTGTTGGAGTTAAATAAACAAGCTACAATTGCTTACAAATTAAGGGATACTTCCCTCGTCGCGTCCTTTAGGAGACAACCGAGAGGTGGTATAAAAGAGGAGCATCTTCGACTTCTAGAAGATAGCTTGGGTCACATTATTTTGCCGGATTCTAGTGACCGATGGGTTTGGAATCTTGAGTCGTCAGGTGAGTTTTCGGTTAAATCAGCTTGCTCCTTTATAGACGATTCTTTATTTCCTACGCTGGAAGTTCCTACTCGATGGATAAAAGCCATTCCCATTAAGATTAATATATTTGATTGGACAGTTTGTTTGGATAAGTTGCCAACAAGGTTAAATCTTTCTCTTAGGGGGGTCGAATTACCTTCTATTCTATGTCCTCTTTGTAGTATCGCTTTGGAGTCTTCATCACATCTTATCTTTTCTTGCCATTTAGCAAGGCATCTGATGCTTAAAGTTGCTCGCTGGTGGGAGTTGGAGCATTATGACCTTAATTCGTATGAAGATTGGCTCAATTGGTTCAATAATATCAGGTTATCAAAGAGACTTAAGGAGATTCTTGAAGGCACTTGTTACGTCATGTGGTGGGCTATTTGGAACTTTCGTAATCAAGTCTTGTTCGGGAGTAAACAGCCGCGTATGGAGTTACTTTTTGATGACATTGATCGTTTATCTTTTTCTTGGTGTTCAACCCGTTGTAATTTCAACATTGATTGGAACTCTTGGATGAAATGTCCTAGTTCCATGACTTGTACCTAAACTTGGTAATACGCTTGGCGATGGGACAAAACTAGGAGTTATCATCGCCGGAGGTCTAAACCTTGGCCTTTAAATGCCAAACTCGTCCCTTGACCAGGATTGGCATAGTCAACTTTAATTTTCTGGATTTCCTTTGAGGGTATAATAGACCATTCACATTTTTGACCCAACATAGTTAAAATGTAACCCAACCTTCAACCATATTTGTATCGGCAACGACCAACATTGAACCCTAAAATTTAATCAACACATATTCTACCCAAAGCAAAAAAAAAACAATAATGGCACAAAATGATAAGGGGGAGGCTTTGTTGAGTTCGTTGAGGAAAGCAGACTGCCCAAATGAAAAGGGTTTGGGTGTTAAGAAGGAGAAGGATGAGGCTGACATCGTGTTATCAAAGGTTAACGATTTGAGAGAAAGGATTACAAATCTTGAATTTTTGTTTAAATATCTTAAGGAAAGGAAGGAAAAGAAGGAAAATGGTGATAGGGAGAGTTGTGGGTCTAGCTAAGTGTATGTTTAGATGATAGTAAATATTTGTAGTTCTTGAGAACATGAAATCGATGAATAAAAAATTGGGTTCTTATTTAAGTAATTGTGTTTGGTTGTGCATTGTATCTGCTTGAAATCGTTTTGCATTTCTTAATAGGTTTGACTTACCCAAGTCATACCACAATAGTAAGTTACAATTTGTTGCCTTTCATAAGTTTGTTTGACTTGGGTAAGTCAAAATTCAAGATGTTACAATACACCATTGTCAATACATTATTGTTTACTGCTAAAGCGTTTGCATTTTCAACACATATTTTTAAACCACTGCCTTTGATTTTGCTGATATGGGGGTGTTTGGTTTTGTTGTAACAACTTTTGCTGATAAAAGGGGCTGTTTGGTTTAACTGATACAAGGGGATGTTTGGTGATACATTATGATTTAGTGCTAAAGTATTTGCATTTTCAACACATTATTTTAAACCATTGCCTTTGCTTTTGCTGATACAAGGGGGTGTTTGGTTTCATTGATTCAAGTTTTGCTGATAAAAGGGGCTGTTTGGTATTGCTGATACAAGGGGATGTTTGGTTTTGCTGATACTAATTAGACTAAAATACACCCAATATCACAATACAATAACAGATTAAATACATAAAACTTAGATGATATTTTATCATTAATATAGTCTGTTAAAGATCATAAACAACTACATCAAACCAAGACCAACAACTAAACAAAAGATCCAAATTACATACCCTTTTTACCAACCTATATTTTCAAAACTAGCACCCAAAAGACCACCTTTATCTACCCCCATGAAAAACCCAAAATTCAGGCATTATGTTCAGCCATTTTCTTAACAAAATCTTCGTTGAAACGAATAGCTTCATCAGTTTGACCAACAATCTGTATGAGTTAAACAAGTTGGTGTGTGTGCCTCGACTGGATTTTTCGTCAACAAGCATCCACACAGTCAAGCGCAATTCCCTAGGTCCCGAACTTCATTCTCTTGATCGACTCCCTACGCTTCATGATTCCTCTCTTCAGATGATCAATGCACTAAAGAACTAGGTTTTTCAAAATCCCTTCTTATGCAGCCTCTTGTTCAAACCACACAGCCATACGATCATTCAACTTTGATGAACCAGCAACCTCCATGAGTTCATTCAAAATGGGGAAATCTTCCATTGGAAATTGTTTGTGTGTGGAAAAAGTGGTGGATGGGTTTATCGGTTGGTGTGCACAAGTTAATAGCGTCTCCGGTAAGAGACGGTCAAGGGTCTAATAGTGATTTTTTTTCACACTCGGTCCCTGAATTTGTCTTGGTTGTCGTTGTCATACTTAAAACTCTCGCCCAATAATCACTGTAAAATACACAATTGGTCCCTCAAGTTGCCAAGTTACGTATACTACAACTTAGTTAAAGATTAAACAACACAAAACCATTAGAAGTTTGACTTTGTTAAGTCAAACTTCTAAAACATATCAAATTATCAATAAACTCCAAAACAAATATTGAATAATGGTTTTGCAATTTTGACTTTACAAAGTCAAATATTTGAGTAATGGTTTTGCAATTTTGACTTTACATAGTCAAAATGAAAATACTACCTACAAAATAGCCATTCACCATTTTCAAGTATTAACTAACTAAAGTAAACTGGAAATGCAATTTTACTTGCCACAATCAAATTGAAATGCTAAATGAAAGTTTGACTTTCGAATGTCAAACTTGCATCACCTAAATACGCACAAACAACAACATATGAACAAGCTTATTTTAAGCAAACCATATAAACAAATACTGTACCAAAATACCAAAACTATTTTGCAACATTAATTGTCATAGGGTATTCAACCCATACATAAACTACAACCACTCAAAGAAATCTACCACGGCTGTGAGGGAAGCTCGGTGGAGTTTCAACAGCTTCCTAGCCAACTCCCAGTTGTTCTTGATATTTTCATTCCCATCATGACTCCTATCGCTAAGCCTGATATTCATTGTCTTTAGCGACCGGGAACACGCAAGTATAAACTTTATTAAAGTTAATTCATGCTCTGTTCTAGGAAAAGTTCGAAACACCACAGTCAGAATGGCCATGGTGAATGTGTTTCGTCTACAACATTGGGAAAATTTTCCAAAGGTAGAACACTAAACGTGTTTGTAGCCTGAAAAATCAAATAGTGTTGAGAGATACACAAACATGGCAATTTAGGAATGTTTATTTGCTACATATGCATTACTCCAAAACACTTACGGTATCCAAAGATTTTCAAATTTGGACATCCACGAATCATTTCAATGATGAACGATAACATAATAATATTCCCAAAATCGACATGGGACAGCTTAAGGTTAATCAGGGATACAAATGGCACATTCATCCTAGAATTAGCTTCCCGTATCAACTACATCAAGTTTTAAAAGATTAAATGTCATTACTGTTACACATTTCTTTAACATTATAAAATCATAAGTGTAAAACTCAAATTGTTCTTACCGTGCAATCAAGGGTCTCAAGATTTTGAAGTCTTGTCAGGTGAAAGATATCAGATGTTGTGATTGTCGTCACAACATTATAACGACCAAATCTCAAATCTAACTTCCTCAAATTCCTAACTTTTGCAATATCCCATAGTCTCATCTCGTTTGTACTAGGACGATTCATTTTAAGAGACTTAAGTGAGGGACAACCAGCAATAAAGTCCCAAACTGTACCGCTTAGAAAATTGACATGAATCAATTCTAAGCTCGGTAGATTTGGAAAGCCATGAAAATATTCCAAACTAGCCATACCACAAACATGAAGTATCAGATGTTTCAACTTACTACGAGAGTAAAGTTGGGTTGGGAACGTAACTGGGTCACCATACCAGTTTGTAATAATCAGCTCCTCAATTCCATGCTCAGCCAAAAACAAGAGTCACTCACGAATCTCTTCATAATGAAAGTTGTCTATTCCAAGCATTGATCTTGGCTCTACAGCGAAGACAAACTTTATTATTGGACCTATAAGCCGATTTAAGAATCTAGTAACAAGCCTCCCATCAAACTCATATGTTAAATAATAAAAGAAATCCTCATCAACAATGACTTCGGTGAGCAAAGTCCACTTAGACCTCGGGCGCTAAACTAGAGGTTCTCACCGCTTCTAACAAAGGCAACCGATTCAAAATGTTAGTGATCACTACATCTGGCATGTTGCTAGTACGATCGATCGACATGGTTTTGTTGGAAGTTGGGTTGGTCTTTTGAATTCTGGAAATGACGATTTAGATTCGGATTTCGATTTTCAGTTTATCGTTTCTGGATAATGGTGTATTATGATTGGTAAAGTTGTTTGTTGGATGGGTGTATTGGTTCGCTGAATTAAATGCAAGCGTATCAGGGAAGAAACGGCTAGTAGGCATACTCACAATTGGTCCCTGGGTTGAAGGTTGGGTCAAAATTGTGAATGGTCTATTATACCCTCGAAGGAAATCCAGAAAATTATAGTTGACTATGTCAATCCTGGTCAAGGGACGAGTTTGGCATTTAAAGGCCAAGGTTTGGACCCCCGGCTATGATAACGCCCAGCTTTGTCCCATCGCGAAGCGTATGACCAAGTTTATGGACCAACGGTGTATTTTAGTCTTTAATAAATTTGCCGTTCTAAAAAACATTTACTATACATATATATTTTTTTTAATCTACGACAACTTTTACTTCATTTCGTTTCTTTTTACAGTTAGCTGAATTGTAGACTATGCATTTGTAGCTTCAAAACTTGTTTGCTTACGATCGAGATCATATTGAAAGCGTTGAAAGACCTTGGATCCTTTCGGTACCAATATATGTGGGCATATGCGTGCACTCACACCGATCAATGTTCACTGTTAAATAGAGACGATTAGTACTTAATCTGAACAATAACTTCAAGAAATTTGGCCAGAAAGTAATGATCAACTTGTAGTATGTATGAATAATCTCATCTCAAAATCTATGGCTACACGGCCGTGGCTAAAATTAAAAGTGTGTATAAGTATTGATCAAATGATACTCAAACATTTAAGTTCATATAATTACAAAATAATAACAATTAACGTTACAAATTAAAGGAATAAGCCATAATCATACAGTGATTATTAGAACACTTAATAAAAGCCAATATTCCGTGTGCATGCATGTGTGTATGTCATGTTCCTCGAGCTAACATTTTATGATAGTTATCGATAGACTCCATCCTTTGAATCTTCAACTGGTTTCTAAACTTCATGATGAACTCCTCGGCGCTCTGATCTATATCCGTTGGTGGTGCCTTGCCCTTCTCCTCTATCGGCTTCTTCACTGGTTGTCGTGCCACCTTTGTTGGCAGCCCTAGCACATCTATCGTCTTCTTCGAACTAGCCTTGGATCCTTTCTCTTGAACCCCAACTAGTGGATTCTTTTTGCTAATATTGTTGTGAGAAAATGTTGTCTTGGTGTATCTATTCATTGTTTCAAATTTGTTTTGTACTTACACATTGTGCATTTTTGCCTTGATATATATAGGTGTACAGTATAGAAGAAACCTTAAGAAAAATCAACTTGTGGCCTGGCAAACGTGAGGCAAAAAAAGGTTATGCCATGTGATATGTCTAAGTGTCTATCACATGACCACCACCCGATGGATTAGGGATAAACATGAACGCGTATGTAAGATTAAACCTTATAACATTAACGTAGTTTTGTCATTATTGGAAAAAAAATAATAGATATAATGACAACGGCGATGATAATAATTAATAAATTCCGAAAAGAATTTCTGATATCAAGAACTCTTTGTAGCTCTTGCTAATATGTATTATGTAAGCTCTAGCTCGTAAATTAGTCTCAGAAAACTAAAAATCACGGTTAATAAACAAGATATGACAATGTGTACATATTTTATACCAATGCGTGAATAGCATAAATAATTATTTCACTTGGTAAATAAATTGAACATATTATCAACTATTGCCGAAACTAACTACACATACATATTTTTGAACAAAATGTGTGAATAGCATAAATAAATAAAGAGACTTGACATTATTTGTTTAAAAAGCATTTTTCTTTTTCACTTTTGTGAGCAAGCGGGAAGAGGTAATGAAAATTTTGTGTTATTTTTTACTTTTATGCCTGCAAGCGGGAAGAAAAAAATGAAAAAATTGTGTTTTACTTTTTTCTATTATGTCTTAAAACAGGAAGAGAAACTGAAATAAGTGTGTTTGTTTATTTATTTTGAGATATAAGATGCAAAAATGACTTTTTTTTCTATTCAGTTTTGTCAAAAAAAAAATTTGTGTGCTTATCTAAAAAAACTACAAATCCACCTCTTTCGTAGACATAATTTTGCAAATCAGAAATAAAACATTTTAAAAACAAACACAACTTTAAACACCACTTTACTATCAAAAGTTGACATATTTATGAGTAGCTCATGGCTTAAGTTATGCATTTGGACGGTGAACCACTTCTCTATTCCTACAAATACGGACTTAAGTACACAACATTCATCCCCTCTATCTTGTTTTGTGCTAAGTTTAACTATATTATATTTAACTATAGATTAAGAAATAAAGTCAAATGAAGAGAATAAGTTAAATGTCACGTAAAAGTATATGCACACGCTTACAAATCATGTTATCGAACATTATTGTCATAATTTGTAAAGAATTTTTAACAAGTCAATTATACAAAGTCGAAATAGTTTTGAAAAAAGGCATTGAGTGAAAACAACTAAAATGGTTCTTATTACTCATAAATGATTTGTCTTGAACATGTTTAACCATCTCCATAAAACTAGTTACATTCTTTATTAAGCTGGCTTTTTCTAAGAAACAAAACCAGCCGTTTCAGTATTAAACAATTCATGTACCAAGCCAAAAAGTCTACAAGAGAGGACGGTATCTAACATGTATTGCAAGTTCAATGTTTAACATTTGCATGTTAAGTCGTGTTAATTATACCGTGTATGGTGTTAACGGGGCGTTAACACCATAACGCGGCGTTAAAGCCCCATTTTTTTATTTTTATTTTTATTTTATTTTTAATTTTTGCCCTCTAAATGAGCGGTTGTTTTTGTAAATTGTTGGTGAATTAAGGTTTAACCTTAGGAATGTTATGATAAGGGGTGTTTTTTTGTTGAGTTAAGTTGAAATGTTAAAGCTGGTGTGACGCTGACGTAGCATGGTGTTAAGGTTTAACCTAAGGCACCACACCTTGTGCTCTAAGGCTATTGAAATAAGTAAAATGGTCACATTTCAACAAAAACGAACAGTTCACTAAAATGGTCACACCCCTACCGCCCTACCATTTTGCGTAACTATACGACTAGGATGGCCCGCACCAGGCGGACAGTAAGGAAGGGAGGTGGCACTGCCAGTCGAACTCTACGTTTATTTAATAAATAAATAAATAAATGTCATAAACGTGAACAGACCCACATAGGTGTTGGGTGTGTCATGTGCACTGTTCTAAAAAGGCTCGCAACACTACAAAAAAAATGTCATTTTATAACACTAAGTGTAAAATTGGTTATATAAATAAGTGTGAACAAATTTTGAAAAACAAAAGAGTTTTCACACTTATATGTGTTTCAAAAAAAAGTTCACACCTTTAAGTGTTAAGAAATCTAGTGTCTACACTTACAAGTGTGCACTATATTTGTAACACCCAAATTCTCCACACAAGAGGAAAAGTGTGGAGGAATTGGGTGTTACAAATATAGTACACACTTGCAAGTGTGAACAAATTCTAAATATTTTTACATTTAAATGTGTGAACTTTTTTTGAAACACATATAAGTGTGGAAACTCTTTGGTTTTTTAAAATTTGTTCATACTTATTTATGTGACCAGTTTTTACACATTCATAAATGTTAATAATCTTCAAAATATTCTACACACTTTTTAAAAGTGTGATAAAATGATAATTTTTTGTAGTGCAAAGGCAGTAAAGCGCTGCGCCGGCTATTGCCACACCACGCCGCCTTATGTCACATGTTTTTGTAAACTCGATATATATGAATTATGATATGAATATATAAATATTTTCATACTTTGTGTCTCCTAATGCCACGCCTTATAAACGCAAAAGCTTCGCTTTAGCCGCAATGACGTGAGGCTTGGTCATGCCGTCATGTCATGCCTCGCGCTATTTATAACCTTGGTCATGTGTCACACTCGATTTTGGGTCACAAAATTTAATTTTTTCGAAAAGCGTTGTTTTTCACGTACGTGCAACCCCGATAATATATTTGTGTTTCTCTCTTTATGGTGCAAACTTACATAAGAGGAAATTCGTGCCAGACTTTATCGAAGAATCGGATCGAACTCGAACTGAAGTCAAGTGGCCCAGAATTTTAACATGTTGGGTTAAACTGACCCAACCCAACAAGCACCATCTACCCACATGAGGCCCAAGTACAAAAAACAGATTATCCATCATCACTTCACATCTGGCTGAAAATCTTTAGCATGGAAATAATTCACCAGCTATCACACCCAGCACCACTCGCCAGAAAACTCTCTAAACTCACTGGAACACCTCATTTTCACCCACTAATCCAATGTCAATACAAACCCATTGTGCATTTTGTTCGTAACAACAAGCCCAGTTCTTCTTCTGCAACCGGCCCAGTTCGGGCCGGTTGGTTTCTGGGCTTAGGGGAGAAGAAAAAGAATGTTATGGAAATGCCCGAGATTGTGAAAGCAGGTGACCCGGTTCTGCATGAACCGGCCCGAGAAGTCCGACCCAAGGAAATCGGGTCGGAAAGGGTGCAAAAGATAATAGATGATATGGTGAAAGCTATGAGGGGAGCACCTGGTGTTGGCCTTGCTGCTCCCCAAATTGGTATTCCTTTAAAAGTTAGTTTTCTATTTTTGTTTTCCCATATCAAATGCTAACTAGACTATTTCGAACCATTAGTGTAAAATAACAATGTGGATTATATTAAACCAAATGATTGTGGGAAGTCCTTTGTAGGAAATGTGAGATAGATTTGTCGTGTATATATTGTGAGATAGTTAGTTGCAGTTAAAAAAACGGAGTGAAATGAATCCAATGGTACACTTGTGGCATAAAGCACATTGCAACCTTGCAAACTTCAGTTTGAAGCATTTGGATCATTGTTTAAATAGTACTGGCTTATGTAATTATCTTAACCATCTTAGTTGTTTATGAATAGGCCGATTGTTGGGTCAATCCAACCTCAACTCACTTTGATCCGAGCTAATAGTTTACTTGTTTTGACAATGTGTCTCACCCATCGTTTCAACAACTTATATTATAAGTATTCTTGAGTAAAGCCTTGTTGATTGATTTTTTACTTGGTTGCTGATAACATCTTCGCATGTAACTGAGAGTGACGAGTTTCTATTCTTGGGAAGTACTTAGACATTTATGTAGGGGTGTTTGGAACTTTGGATTGTTTATTCAAGTGCTTATTTGCTTATTGCATCGTTTTAAAGCAAATTATGAATCCTGAAAGTTAGCATTCAAAACACGTCTGTATATCATTTAAAGGTTATTCAGTATTACTGTCATTTCTAAGTTTTGTAGTCTTTTATTTAAGTGGAGATGATGTTTTATGTAGATTATTGTGTTGGAGGATACGGAGGAATACATCAGTTATGCACCAAAGGAAGAGACCAAGGCGCAAGATAGACGCCCATTCGATCTTTTGGCAAGTGTCCTGCCCATTCTTGTAAAAATTGTACTTCTCGTTTTGCCCATATTAAATAGCTAAAAGTTCTTAAGAATTTCTTGAAATTACAGGTGATTGTAAACCCAACTCTTCAGAAGAAGGGCAATAAATCGGCATTGTTTTTTGAAGGCTGCTTAAGGTGAGTTTATGGTTTTCAAAAAAAGATTAACCTTAATTAAGGTATTAACGGATTGATTCAGGCCAAACATGTTGAAAATCAGCAAAAACAAAATAACCTTAAACATGTCTTAGTAATCATACTATTATCTTTGTAGACTAGTATTTTACTAACATCGCTTTGTAATTCTATTCAAAGCATCAACTAGTTGTAACCAAGCAAGCAAAAACCCAACCTGACCTATTTTGACCCGTTACCCTTTGAGCTGCCCATTTTTGTCACATATGGTGTTAACTAATAAATGTTCGAATGGTTTCTGCAGTGTTGATGGATTTAGAGGAACGGTTGAAAGGTTCCTAGATGTTGAGGTTACAGGTTTTGACCGATATGGTCAGCCTATAAAGGTTACTGCTTCAGGCTGGCAAGCACGTATTTTACAACATGAATGTGATCATCTAGAAGGAATTCTCTATGTCGATAAGATGATTAAACGAACATTTAGGACTGTTGAAAACTTGCAGTTGCCTCTAGCTAATGGCTGTCCCAAGCTTGGTGTTAAGTAGCATTGTATGGTTTCAAAATATTTTTGCCGAAGTTACTGCAATTTATGCAGATTATGTTGAGGCTTAATTGTAGTCTTTATGAGTTATTAGACTTAATAAGTCATTTCTTCTATTTTAATAGCATGCCGATCATTCCAAAAACTGGCTATTTAACCGATTTCAGCTTATCTAGGGTCAAACTGAAATACCGTATAATTTATAGATAGTGGGAATAATCAGCAAAGCTACTAAATAGATATGTTTAGCTAAAAAACAGATCGAACAGTATGAAATTCGCTCAAATTAACCTGCCTAAAATTACAGATTTTCAGACGTTACCAGTACCGCCCATTATACCATCTAGACAAAAACACATAACCTAATGACTTGCTTAGGAGATTAGATGATTTGAAGATGAAATAATCTGTTTTAGGAAACTTGCACTAGTTGAGTAGGAAAGAGGGGGGTTTACGGTCCCTGAACTCGACCCTCTGGCTTCCCAACAAAATGAGGTTGTGGTCCCACCTTTGGCTGATACAAGTTCAACATCTTCCAAATATAACATTTCACAAGGGGAAACGTCGCTACAAGCAAATCTTATGGCTTCGTTATTAGCTGAAGTTCCTTTAATATTTATGTAGGATATGTTCTCCACGTTAACAGCAGAAGTCTGCAGATTCATGAAATGCAACTTTTAGCATATAAGATATACAACTCCATTTTGTGGGTAACATTTGTAAGTATTAGATATTTAGATACCATTCAATAGGCACCAACAAAGTGACTTACTTGAGGGGGTAGTTTGGCATTGTGTTTTGAAAGTGATTACCTAATAATTCCGTTTTCAAGTCACTATGTTAAAAATAATACTGTTTGAGTATTGTGAAATTGTTTTGTGATAATTTGACCATTTGGGGACAGTGGCTTTGGCCGCAACCAAACTGATTTTATGATTGATTATTTATGTGTCGTTTTACATGTAAATCCTTAAATAAACAGAATTTGCCAAACACTCTCAACTGATTACAGATTAAACAGCATCAGCACAAGGGCACAACCAATAACTGTCTCCGCCAAAAAAATTTATAGCTGTTTACTGAAATCTGATTATTCCATAGCACATAAATACTTCTGAAACACAGTGCCAAACTACCCGAAATTGACCAAAACAAAAGAGGTCTTTGAGTAATACGTACCTCGTTTGGACATGCCTTGCTTGAGTCGCAGTAGTATTGATCAATTATGATCGGATGTGAAACATTCACCATCCATACATTCTCATATTTAACATTTCTGACAAACCCAGTACCTCCCTGACGCAGACAATGAATAATGCAAACGATCAAATATTTACATATGCTATAACCTGAGTTTTAAATGTGAATTTTACCTGCCATGTTTTGATCCTGAGTCCATTTTCCGTGTTGGACAAAAATGCCTCACGAACACTCACGTCATACACCTGATCGCAAGTGCCTGACTTTCCTAAGCTTCCGATGCTACCAGATATAAACTCACAAAGTTCATGAACTATTAAGATCAAAATAATAAGGATAGTAAGAAACTTTTACCTTATTCCATGGCCTGGACCGCAAGCGATCCTCGTGACTGTAACTTTTGACGAATTGCTAACGATAGATATGCAGTCATCACCTGGTTCATTAGGTAGATAAGCCTAATTTGTAAATAAACATATAACTAATATAACATTTACTAAATAACAAGAAACCTGTTCTAACAGTCGTGTCTTTGACTTCAACATTTGTGGATTCACTTATATGAATACCATCAGTATTTGGACTGCTAGCAGGAGCAGAAATGCTCAAACGTGATGCTTTAACTCCGTCACATGTAGTGAAAGACATTTGACATTGTTGACCATTCATAATTATCAAATTCTCGACTACCAGATTATTGCATTTGTGAAACATTAAAGCCTGCATAGAAATTTTTTGCTAACTTGTTACACAACATAAGTCTAATGATCTTTTAGACATAATAACGCAAATTTATAAAACTAACTCCATTGCAGCAGCATCAGTACTGACCGTTGGAGCATGTCTGCAGGGCTGTAACAATAATGAAAAGAAGACATAAAATCAGAAGGTAAAGTAGGTAATATGATACATATAGAAAGAGAATGATGCCAAAGTATGCAACGAGAAATTAAAATACATTTTCTGGGTCGGTTTTGCAAGAAGTAGCCCACCATTCGTGCCCCATCCCATTGACGGTTCCTCCCCCTTTAACTGTAAGGTGATCCACATTATGGAAATAGAGCCACTTTTGAGTATCGTTACCGTTCCAAACATCAGGATTACTTGGAGCAATAATGGAACCAGCTATCTGTGGGGATATAAAACAAGAGCTTAATTAAGAAAAAAAATATGAAGTGTGTTATGGAAGAATGAAACCTTAGATGATTACTACTTCGATGATTTTTATACCTCTAAAGTAACTTTTGAGTTGCAAGGACCTCCGAGACTAATTGGTCCAACAAGACAGTTAATTCCGTCAGGAATTTTGATTCTTGATTTTACCTTTGAGGAACATGCTATGTCCCAAACATCCGTGAAAACCTGGATGGAGACTAATTCTGTCAACATATTGTCCCTTCATGTAACAGATGTGTATATGTCACTTCTAAACAGGTTTCATGAAGTAACTTCATTCACAGATAAACAAAAACATACGGTATACTAACTGAAATATGCTACTAAAATCAGAAAGGACTAACAAGCGGTGTCCTACATGAGACCCTATGGCTCCATATAACATTTCAAAATCTCTTTATGAAGGTTGTTTGGGACTGCTAACAATAACTGCTTATGAAATGCACGAGATAGTGTTTGGATTTGCTTACTCTACAACGCAATAAGCAAATAGGCGGATGTTTGATCGTTAGGTAGTCCTATTTACGTATTAGAGGCTAAAATAATCAGAATCAGATAAGCACCTTA
Organism: Chrysanthemum makinoi; assembly: GCA_910596185.1. Classification (NCBI taxonomy): domain Eukaryota; kingdom Viridiplantae; phylum Streptophyta; class Magnoliopsida; order Asterales; family Asteraceae; genus Chrysanthemum; species Chrysanthemum makinoi. The sequence goes on from OU343221.1 coordinate 254,744,120, forward strand.
GTTAAGCAAACTCCCAAACTAATTAATTTCCCCTCAAATTACACAAATGATCACAAGCACAGGCCTTCTCCACAAAAGGTGTGAATTGGCGGGAACACCCTGACCCCGGGTGCCTTTTGGCACCGGCCATTGTCCACCACACAAGGATTAGCTCCGGCAACTCTTCTGGCCCAGTGAGTGCGCAGGAGCCGAGACTCGAACCCTTGACCTTTTATCCACAAAATCTCTCCGGTGGGCCCACGGGTTTTTCGGAGGTGGGTACCAACGGAGCCAAAGCCCTTTGGTCAAGCACAGTCCTATCCAAACATTCAGAAACTATCTATGTTCTATACACGTGTGTGACTATTTATCCATTCAACTAATTTTAGCATGTAATTTAGTCAAAATAAAATAAGCAGAGTAAAAAAGCAACTCCCAGACTACTTATTTTACTCTTAAAAACATAATCATAAGCAGTTTGTTATAATTATCTGAACCATCAAAACTGCTTATTTGCTACATCAAAATCACAATAAGCACTCAGTGAACTAAAAAACACCAATGTAATAGTAACCTTAAATACCTTTGTATCATCTTGAATACCATCACCTTTAGCACCATAATCCTTAACATTCAGCACAACTTTTGACTCAAATATCCTACTCAAACCACCTAATTCTGGTAACACATAATCAAAACTCAATGCATTTGCACAACTTGTTATAAAAAATATAGACCAAATGACACCAACAAACCACATTGATAAATTCATGGGTTCTTTACAAGTGTTTGAGTTTTGTTGCACATGTTTAAAACAAGAATCTTTGTCGGTTCAATCTAAAACAGAAAAAGTTGATAAGTTGATACCATTCTTCATTTCTGACCCATCTTTATTTTTAGTTTGAACCTTGAAGTTTTATAAAATGGAATTTTTTATCCATAACCAGCGGGTACCCCACTGATGGGTGGGCAAGCACGTCAATTTTTACCCACGGTGGGTCATGGTGAATAAAATGAATCCGTTATGGTGGTGAGTGGCGGGTAATGTATACCCGTTTTTGGGTAAACCGGTCATACCCATTTTGAACTTTTGAAGTACTTACGGATATATCTTTCAAAATACCGGTAAACTTATCTTTTAAATTAAACTTACATTTATTATATTATTTAGTGATTGGTTATTGGTACCTTTTAAAATAACTGTAATACTTCCTCAGTATTTTTTTATTATTATTATTATTTTTTATTTTATTTTTTTAAATAAAACTGCGAAAACCATTAAAAAACCCAAAAATTACGAAGCAGAAAACCATAAAAAATAGTTTTGTCCTGTTAATAAAGTGGGTAAAACCGACAAAATGTAAACATAAAAATAAATATAGAGTTTGAAAGTCAAAAGTAATAAAAGACAAACGATACGGAACAAAAAACTATAAAAAAAACTATGTACCTACAATAAAGTAGGTAAAAAAAATGGTAGAGGGGTAACAGAGGTGTACTAACAGTACAACCTTTTTACTTAATATAAAGCATCGAAATATCAAATAGATATTTGATATCGTAATATATATTTGATATCGTAATTCTCAAGCCAAGTTCGTCCATACTGGTTACTGATTTTAATGTACATGACACATGTAACAACTAGTCTTATTCAAGAATTCATGAGTCACAAAAGTAGGCCTTTTTTTATTTTTTATTATATGTTAATCCCAATATCATGATAGTTTTAATGAACAATGCTAAAATAATTAAGTAAATGCACAACACAAGTATTTCTTTTTCAAACGTGTACACTTTATTGAATGAATCAAAGAATTACAAAGTGTTTAATGAAATAAACATTTGTTGAATGACAATAATGAGAGCTCTCTAACCAAGCAAACTGACACACAAAATCTAGTTTGCTAGTGAGGCTTATGAGTGTGATATATTAAGGACATGTTGTAAGTTCAAAAGAGTAATGGACTTCAATAAATACAACAATTAATACATGAAGTGATGATTTTACTCTTTACCCACATTCACTTAGCGGAGTTAGGTATGACGTGTCATTTTACTTGAATAAGTATATAAAGGTACATCTTTCTTTAAAGCACAAATTACCAAAATAATCCATATAGAGAATTATATACCAAAGTGAAACTTCATATAGTTTTCAAAATGACCAAAACATGTCACAATCATGATTTTACTTTTTCATTCGCACATACCAAGTTTTAACACTTTATAATGTGGACCACCAAACTCTTATCTGTTGTCACGACTTCCGCTATCAGACAAAAAACCACCTCCAATACTATTTGGTGATGCTTGTAAACATTTTATTGGACCTTCATGCCCTTTGATCACACCAATCTTAGTCAAACCTATTACTTCTTTTTCCATATGCATATATTTTTATCACTTGAACCACTACATAATATTTCACCTTTTTATGCACATACTCATAATAGCCATTTTATGTGCTTTTACCTCACAAATAGACTTCCAACTATCAAAATCTTACCTCTCACCCAACAAGTAAACTTTCCTCCCCGATTCTCCCCTGCGGACCCATCTTCCTCGCCCATTTCTACGCCAGATGACCCTCGCCCAGACCTTGCCGCCCGCTTCCTCGCCTAGACCTTGCTCCTCTTGCCCAACCTCATATCCCTAGCTTCATACCGCCTAGCTTCGCCCAACACTCTTTTTATACACGTGTATGGTTAGAAACTAATATAGTAATCGATCTAATGCATAATATTAAAAAGTTCATTTTGAAAAATTTCACGTTCGAGGTTCAAATTCGTAAACTACTACTACTATAAAAGTTCATTTAATAAATTTTCTCTTCTTTAAATGCTTTCATTCTTAAAAACCCACCAAACTTGCCTACTGAACAGTTATGTCAAATGTTTACTGTTTTACCTACTCGTACTTGATTTGATTTTTATCCAAAATGCACATTATCCCGCATGTTTACATCTTTGGAAAGTCTCGCCTAAATGATTAAGGGATTTCGAGCTATGCTATGTTGGAGAGTCAGAGAGAGGTTCCTCATGGTATTGTCAACCCCTGATGAACCTTTATCCATCAACGTATTCCATCTACATACTAGTTGGGATCCGTATCAACTAGCGAGTGTGTCTTCAAGTAATCTTCGACTTTCTTGACGATGTTTTTAACTTGAACGAGGGTTGCTTGCGATTTCATTATCAGAGTGTTCTTGATTTAAATTAATTTATGTTCAAATGCTAGTTAAGGACCATTGGGCAATGAATTGACCCAACAGTATATATTAATGCTATTAAAAATATATAACCAGTAGATTGTTTACTAATTGTGTGCATATTTTATCAATATATCATAATTTAAGCACTTTCTAATCAAGTTTATTTTCAGAACGTTCGGAAGCAAATGCATAGTTGTTACGTTTCACAACCACACATGTTTATCCACGGCAATGAGTACCCGTAGGCATGGGCATGAGAAAGATCATAAATCACGGGTTACAGATTAGCGGTACATGTACCTATTGCTCACGAGTGACATCCCCAAATAGAATGAAACCCTTTGTGATTTTTTAATGTAATGTCACATGAGTGATTGGCAATAATTGTTTGATTTTGGTTATCATTCGTTTTATTAATTTGTAAGTACTATCGTACTAAGTGACTTGTTATGTGTGTAGGTTCATTGGACAATCAACAAATTGTTGAATTTCATAACACACATTTTTTATTCGTATTGATTGAATAAACGGAGTATAAAACAGACTTGTTATTTTATTTGGTTTCCTTAGTTTATATTACGATTTAACTGTTTAGTGTGAGTGAATCAAGATAAATCGTGAAGTATTTGGATTTGACTCGGTATACATTAAGACGTGCATGCTGCATTACCCAAAGCTTATCGAATAGATATCACTTTATATTTTTACCTTTATCTGTATATCCATTGATTGAGTGGAGCTTCACACACACACACATGTGAATTAGAAGCGGAAGCTAAAAACTAGAACTTGTCTACTTATATGAGGTACATTGACTATCATTTCATTATTTAAAATATCGTAATTATTATTTTTATATCATTTTTTATTTATAATTTATAGATTTTTTTTTTTTTTCAATGACTACAAATTAAACTCGTAAGTCATACCAACACACAAGTTTGCAAGTATAATTATGGGTTAATTTACAAAAAAGTTACTAAAATTTTTTAAAAATTTGTCTTAAGTTATTAAAGTTTCATTTTGTTCACTCAGGTTACTGAACTTTGAAACTTTATTCACTTAGGTTACTGAACTTATAAAAATATAAGTTCAGGTTACTAAACTTTGAAAATTTGTTCACTCAGGTTACTGAACTTATCAAAAAATATACATTCGTTACCAGATAACAGAATTTATCGAAGTGTATGCTTCCAAAGTTGATAACCTAAGTGAACAAAATGAAACTTTAGTAACTTAGGACAAATTTTTATGAAACTTTAGTAATTTTTTTGTACTATAACTCTATAATTATTTGCCGACCGTCGGTTTTCACGAGTATAGCTTACTAAAAAAAATAAGAGTAACTTTTTAACCTTTTAATAATCTCGTGTTTATGGGCTGGGCTGGTAACTAATTGGGCTTACAAAACACAAAGATCTAACTAAAAATATCATTAACAACAAAAAAAATCAAAGCAAAAAATATCCTTAACTAACGTATACGTGTATACAACTCCGAACATCAAGCCTAAACATTCAAAAACACCAAATTTCATTCTGTATCCGTAACATTATCATCATTTGATCACATGGCAGGGCTACAAAGATCATCAGTATCATTCAGAAGACAAGGATCCTCAGGTTTAATATGGGACGACAATTTCCTAACAACCAAATCAAAACGTTTACCATCTAACGTTGATCACGTCCAAACCAACGTAAATGATACGTCAAAAAGTTTGAAAACTACACTTGGACCGGTTGAGACGGTTAGAAGGAACCGATCTAGTGGAGAACATGCGAAAGAACCCACGTCACCTAAGGTTCTTGTTTGTGGACTTTGTGGTGCTTTTGGTAAAGGTGATAAAGGACGAACGGGTTCACGTAAACGTACGTTTGTTTGATGGATTGATGGTATGATAAGTGATGCTTAGAATTTTTTTTTTTTTTTTTTTTTTTTTTTTTTTTTTTATTTTTTATTTATTTTTTTTTTTTTTTTTAACTTTTATGAATGTTTTGAGTTGTTATTTTTGGTTGTGTTAAATGAATGTGGTTAGATAATAATGAGGTGTAATTAATCTTGCATCGTTATGGTTTATTTAATCTAATCTTAGAGTAATGTATTGTTGTTAACGGGCGTTTGTTACTGCGTTTTTAGCATATTACGCGTTTGTAAAACTGTGTAGACTTGAAAATGCAACAATTAGACGATATACATTAAAACACAGTTCCAAACACTTTAGATTATGTTAACATAAGATCTTTGTTGAACTTCCATATATAGTGCAGTGACGAAATCATTATCTCACAGCAAGTATTAACTATCAAGTATCTAGTGCAGTCACTAATTAATTAGTGCCTAATAACTTTAAAAATATCTAATCCATAAAAGAAGTGATACAATAAACCTTTTGGTTGAAATGGCGTATTCCTTCAAGACTATCGTTTTGTTGCGACCATAGTAAAGACTAACCCTAACATTACATAGTACTCCATAATTAACCTTTTACGGTTAGATTTGAAAGCTTGTTTGTCAACATTAGAACTTGTTACCAAACACTTCCACAAAACGAAAAGATACAACTTGCATCTACAATTAACACCTACCATCTTATCGCTACAACTAATAACTACCGCTCACCAAACATAGCCTTCAAATTAAACTTGGGATACTTTTAGGATGTATTTAGTTGAAGAGTATATGTTTCATACTTGTTTGGTTTACATGTTTAGCGGTAAGCTACAAGAAATTGGCTTCCCGCCTATAAAGATAGGCATAACTTTGTATCCCGGGTAAATGGTTAGAGATCCAAGATCATTCTCATTTTCCTTTCATTTCAAACTTTACGCATATTGATTTCTTAGTGCAAATCAAAACGGCCTAGTTCCCATTTTCAGCTTATATAACTTGTGGTTTTTAAAAGGTATCGAGTAACATCACGTATAGATGCATTTCGACTAGAGAAACATGTTCCTTCACCATTTACTAGAAAGTTTGAAGAAAACCAATGTTTTTTGTTGCTTACATTTTAATGTAGAGTGATCTATTTCGCTCAGGTCATGGAAGAATTTAAGGGCCATTTTATCCATCTTGAAGTCTTGTTAAGATAATCGCTTGCTTCATACCCATAAAAGTAGTCAGGGGCAGTGCCAAACAAATTATAAATTAGTTCAAATTGCGTTCGCGAGCTAACAACAAAATGTAAACGAGACGAAAGAAGGTAGTTTTGAAAATGAATACACGGTTCTTCGATAATCAAGATCATTGGTTCAAGTTCACGAATTAACAAAAAAATGTTACCGAGATGAAAGAAGGTAGTTTTGAAGGAAAAAAAAAAGAAAAAATCAAACCTGAAATTACTGGTTCGAACCCGCAACCTTTTGTTTTGCTACGTAAAACATCAACCATCTAACTACAGGTACAGCCTTAGCATACTCTTTAACATTAAATTATTTATTGTTGTGTTTAGGAGCCAACACGTTAAAAGCACATTACTTTTAAAAATTATTACGCCACGCATCACAAAAGGGTCCACTTTTTTTTTTATGTGATTTAAAGATAGAAACCGGAGATGAGACTTGATATGAGTCCTTTTAAATTTTAATGTGAATTTCATTATATTTTTACGAACTATACCTTAGTATCGTTACAGATTTCAAAATTAAGTCCAATATTCTTTCAAAAGTTATAAAAACATGTTTCCGAAGTTTTGCATGGATGAAATCCTATTCTTTCCTCAAACACGTGTTATATGATTTAATATTTTATTTCATGAATAAAGAAAAACAACATATACTTTTGTTATGAAATTCATCTAAATGACACTCACGTTTGTTAAGAATGTAAGAACGAGGATTTTAACCCGTGCATTGCGATGGAGCGTCTGCATACGATGTTGTTGCATACATAGACGGAACTTGAACATTTTTTTTGGGGGGGGGCGAACTTATTTTGGGAGGGCCGAATCGGAGATTTGTTTGTAACCTCAACTAAATTATCCTTAAAATCTATAATATTTACACTATGTGTCGCAAATTTTGGGGGAGCCGGGGCCCTCCCCGGTCTCCATTAAGGTTCGTCCTTGGTTGCATACACTAGAAATATCAGTTTTTTATGATAAAAGAATTGCAGTTTTGGATTATTTTTTTTTAAGCAATTTTTATTATAAATGTAGCAGTTCCTGCTCATACATCGAAGCCTATGGCATTAGTTTTTAGTAACTTGATTTTCGAAAACCTTGACTGAACTGAATGTCGAACATTTATTTCTGTTTTGGTTGGTGATACACTTTTTGATAGTAGTTACTATTTAGATAGTTATTTTATAACTTTATGTCACAAGTCCACCAAGCCCATTAATTGAATTTAACTAGACAAAAAGCCTAACAAATTTATCTAATTATAATTTTTTGTTTTATTGGTGTCGTTCTAGATGTAAAACTTCCTTTAGTTGGATTGATTGGTGTAAAACTCTTATCTTATT
>OU343221.1:254751876-254829436 GCA_910596185.1 Chrysanthemum makinoi
TAAACCTTTAGAATTTCAGGTTGGAGATGGTGTTATGTTGAAAGTTTCTCCTTGGAAAGGAGTGATTCGTTTCGGAAAGCGTGGAAAACTCAATCCCCGATATATTAGTCCCTTTCCAATCCTGGAAAGAATTGGACCGGTAGCATACCGCTGGAGCTACCATGGAATTGGCGGTGTACACAATGTCTTTCATGTTAGTAATCTTAAGAAATGTCTTTCGGAGGAAAACATAGTTGTGCCTTAAGAGATATTTCGTATCGATGAGAATTGATTTTGTTGAGGCACCGATTGAGATTATGGATGGGTGAGATTAAAAAGTTGAAGAATAGCCGTATACCATTGTTAAAGTTCGTTGGAACTCAGGCATGGGCCGGAGTTCGCGGGAACGTGAGGGCGTTTTTAGTAGGAAGTATCCTAAACTTTCATGACAACAAGAAACTCGGAGTGAAACCCAGGACGGGTTTCTTCTGAGGCTGGGAGGCTGTGACAACTGGCAATTTAGGGAGTTTATTTTAGGTAACCGCATTACGTTAAACTAAACCGAGCTTTTGCCTTTATCATTATTTTTATAAACCATGACTTGATTTTATATGTCTATGGTTTTATGATTTATTTCATTATTAAATGAGTTATCATATGAGTTTTAACTCTATTTGGTAGACCTTATTCGATTCGGCACTAGAAAAGCCTAAAGCGAGAATTATTATAACTTTTACAGTAACTTGAAAATTGACAAATAAATGATCAAACGCGTGGAAAAACATAAATACGATGATGATAAAGTCGAATGAATGTTGGGGGACACGCATGGGACAATATATGAGCTCGGGAATGGTAACGGGATAGTTTACGAAAAATGACAGCTTCGGCCCCTCCACTTCTACATGGCCGGCGCCCCCTCCTCCCCAAAATAATTATTTTTAAGTCCCTAGCTCCTATGTATATAAACCCACTCACCCTCACTTTTACTTCCACTTTCTCTCACTAAAAACACACACCTCTTTCTTCTCTACTCTCCTCTCTTCAGAAATAAAACCCTAGCCACCACCACCCTTGGCCGCCGCCACCTCCGGCCACATTCGAGCCAAATCTTGGCAATTGGTGCAGCACACCTCCACCACCAAATCAAAGATCTTTTCATCCTCTTTCCATCCATATATAATACTCATAGTAAACCCTTCATTAACACCCCAATTTAAGATTAAGATCGGTACTTTTAGGGTTTTCATCTAGTATTGCAATTGGTGCTTGAATAAAGTAAATGGAACATGATTTGAGCTTGTTTGGGTAATAATAACCCACGTATGGATTATTAGGGTTTCGACCTAATATCCAAATTTGGGGCTTTTGGGTGGAACGTGAAATTAAGTCTAATTAGAGTCTAAATAAACAAGTAATTAGTGTTTGGTAAGTGTGTGGTGTATCAATTTGATGGGTTTATGCATTTTAGGTTTAGTTTCATATTTTTGGTTAAGATAGATGATGGGTTTTGTGTTTGGCTAGTGATTGAAGCTTGAATGATTGGATTTGGATGTTGTGGAACTGATTTGGGTGATGTTTGAATGGTTCGGAAGGGTGTACGAGCCACATAGGGCACGTACGTGGCCCTTGGCTTGCGTACGTGACCCACTTGGGCCATGGGTCTGGGTCGGGTCGATTTTGTAGCTTGTTGGTTGATGTAGTTGAGGTTTGGATGAGACACGTGGAGCCGAAAAGCTTCTAGAGCTTGTTTGGTTCACGTGGTCCTAACCGTGACCGTGTCATGACCATTAGGGTCATAACATTGGTTTCGGTATATTTGTTTGATTGATTGGTTGACGAGATTGTTTTGAGTTGGTTTGGGATTGAATTGCGATATTGTGACTTTAAATTTGGACTTGATATATATATTGTTGACTTTGGAGCTACGTCGCGTTACTTTGACTTTTTAGTCAATAGTTGACTCCGACTAAGCCGTAACATGGACTTTAGTATAATTTGAACTATTGATTGATTAAAAGCCGAGAAGTTATGACTTGTGCTTGTGGACTCGATACGAATAACGATATGAGATTAATATTGGAATTTGACGAAATATATATATATTATATATATATATATATATATATATATATATATATATATATACATAAAAATGCTAATAAACTATGAAATATAAATAATAAATGGGCTTTTGTACCAAAAATATCGATAACAAGTTTTATCTTGTTATTTACTATTTTTATGGAAATTAAAGACTAAATTAGAAATTTTTTGTAATAAATAAGTAATTAATGTTTCGAGTACACGTTTATCAATAAATGTCAATTGTGGACATTTAATACTAGTTTAAGTATTTATTTACTTACGTTGTGTGCATGGGTTACGGATAACCTAACGTTAATAGTGTTGATCCACGTGGGTAGCGGACTTATTAGGTTGACGACTCTAATAAGAGCCCGCTAGGTACGTTGGGTAACCTTATTAATGGGTGAATTATCCTTATGACTCTTTAGGATACGATTGATTTATGGGATAATAAGCGACACTAATAAATAAATGAGTTTATCGAGTTGACGAATTCGATAAGGTCTACTATTTATTCTGAAACTTATTGAACTATGGAGCTTATCGCTTAGACGTCTCATTGTGTCGCATTGAGTCACATATTGTGTTGAATTGAGTCACATATTGTGTTGAATGGAGTTTCATATTGTGTTGTGAAGCATAACATATTGGTTGTTTGAGTGCATCCATAGCATCATATTGAGTCGATACACCCACATGAGGAATACCAAACACTAGGATTAAACGGTGAAATGAGACGTTTTTGGAAATAAAGAAATGGAACATATTGGGGTAGATAACGTTAATTTTGAGGAATATACATATTAAAGTTGGTCTACATTAATAGGTTGTGCCGAGTCGATAGTTGCTGTACCGTGATACCGTTATCTTCTGCTAGTGTTTATTTGTGCGTTGATTGCTTGAGGTGAGTTTCATAGCCCCACTTTTATCTACATTTTAACTATATTGGGGTGAGAATCATGCTACTGTTTTTGTACCGTGAAAACTATTTGGATTTGCTTATGTGCTTGACTGTATATATAGATAGCGGTAGTTGTTGCCTTAGACTAGGTTAAACTGTTGCCTAGCTAAGAAGAGACTTCTACCTCGACCTAGTCCGGGGTTGGAAATTGTTCTAGATTTTGCCACAACAGGGCTGGACTTGAGTCGCGGGGCCCGAGTAATCCCTGAATGTGGGATATGATTGGAGATCCGTGTAGGATCAGTGTGTGAAACGGTATTTATCTATCTTAGGTCTTACATAACAAATCAACTCTTACAGGTCCACTATGATTTTGTTGAACTTAAACCTATGAACTCACCAGCGTAAGCTGACCTTTTAGCATGATTTCTCAGGTATTTGAGAGATGTTTGGATTACTTGATAGGTGGAAGCTTGGCAAGAAGGCGGGGTTCAAGGATCATTTCTGACTCTGATAAACTATGGGGATCTATTTTATTAAATCATGTTTTGGGCCTAATATTTATACTTTTGGATTAATTGTTTTGAATAACTAAATATGGGATTGGTTTTGAATGTTAAATGACTATCTTTTTGCTATACTTGTGTGCGATACCAATCCAATAGTAACGCCCCGAAAACTTGATTAAGTCTTTCGTTGTACCGAGATTTGGGGGTGTTACAGCTAAATACCGAGTCCGTAACACGGTGGACCAAACCAACACGACTATTACACAACAAATATGTGAAATATCAAATACAAGATCTTCGCTACAGAAATCTTGTGGAGGAACAAATCAATCAAGGACCCCTTGCTTGGATGACTTGTAGAATGCTCGTGATCTCGCCTTAGAGAAGGACCTATATGAGAATCACTAAAGAAGAAGAAGAAGCACTCTCTAGATCAAGTGATCTTTTGTTAGAAGAGAATGAGAGTATATGAGAGAATTAGTAAGAGGAGGGGTGAGTTAGAATGAAGAAATGACTCTCTATTTATAGGCAATTTCTGCCACGTTCCCGGATCCCACGGATCCCTCCCATTGGGATCCGTCTAGTGTAATCCTAGGGATCCGTGGGACGCTCCTCTTTGCCCATGGGTTTTTTGGTTATGGGTCATGGGTTATGGGTTGGTCCATGGTTTTCTTTAGATTCAATGTATCTAATGAATACATTGTATCTAGTCAAATGGGTAGTGGTCAATGGGTTATGGATATGATCCATGGGTTGTGGTTTTTACCCATCCTAATAAATATTACAACAAATGATTAATTACAACATTTTTGTATTTAAATGGCTATATGTAAATGCTTTACAAAAATAACATGTATCCTTATAATTGTACTTAAGATAACATTATATTTGTTATCAACAAAACATAAAGAGATCGCAAAATATTAATAAACGTTTTTACGGTTTATTTGTATTAACAAGTTGAAAGACTTCTTTATCTCAGAGTTGAAGTTTACTTGCTGAGTGTGAAGATTGATAAGTTGGAGGGCTAAAGTGAAACATTAGCCTATATAAGCCCTTTTCCTGATCTAGGGTTCATACTCACTTTTGATATCTCACACTTTCTCTCTCGTTTACACATACTGTCTTTGTAATCTCTTAGTCTTGATATCAGTTTGATATCTGTTAAGTCTTATATCAATCAGGGATCAATCTCTTTATTTGATCTTTGTGATTTGAGTGGTTTGAGTGATCTTCTAGTGAGGATTGATTGGTGTCTACCTAGTAGAGATCAATCTTGTCTTTTGTATTGTATTGGTAAGCATCCGTTTGGAGACTTATCTTCTTGAATTGTTATAATAAAAGATGCACCAAGGGGTGGTTAGCTGGGTGTAAAAGAAGTTGGTTGTGTGTTCTTTACCATTTTTACATGGTATTAGAGCTCACGGTTCTGATCTGGTGGTTTTGAGATTCTAGGGTTTCTAGGGTTTCGAAGGATATTTGGGGTTTTTTGCAATTGATGGTGTTATTGATTAATTGAGGTTGTTTTCTTAACGGCCGTTGTTAATTTAGTCTGATCAGGCTAGATCTGGTGATTCTTGTGCGATTCTTGATTAGGGTTTCTTGAAACCCTAATTTCTGGTTTTGGGGATCTTTATCCTTGGTGTTCTTGGGCCCATTCTTGGTTACAATTACACTAGACTAAGTGAATCTAGTGTGGTTGTGTTTAATTATTTCATCTGTTACAGCACTGTAAGTATTATCTCTTCTTTAAGACAACACTAACTTGGTTTAGAAGGTGCAAACGGGACAGTTAACTTCTTGATCTGCCAACTTGATTGGTACGAATACCTACTCTGGCTATCCCCAGTCTTCTGGCTGGTTTGTTGTTGTTCTTGGGTGTGAGTTGTGTTTTCTTTATTCATATATCTTTGTTATTTAGTTTCATTGTTGAGTCTAAGTCAAAGGAGGATAGGATTTGGGCAGTCTTGGAAGTTGATAGTGATTGTTGGTGGTTATCAGTTTGTTTGTTTGTCTTCTTGTTTGTTATTATTGTTATTATGTTATTTGTTTGCTTGATTGTTCTTAGTTTGTTGTTATTATGTCTGCTCCTGAAGGTGGTATTATTCCACCTATTCCACCTTTTTTTATTAGTAATCTTGATGCTGGTAATCCTTTGCATATTCAGACTAATGATAATAGTGGTACTACTTTAATTCTTTTTAAACTTCTTAGGACTGAGAATTATAGAGTCTGGTTTGGTGCTATGAAATTAGCTTTGCAAGCTAGGAACAAATACAGTTTTGTTGATGGTACTTGTCTTAAGGAGTCATTTGCTACTAGTGATATTTTATCTGCTCAATGGGATAGATGTAATGCTATTGTTTTGACTTGGATTATGAATTCAGTGTCTCAAGATGTTTGTATGGGATTGGTTTATTCTGAAAATGTTGCTTCTGTGTGGAATGAATTAAAAGAAACATATGATAAAGTTGATGGTTATGTGATATATAATCTGTTGCAAAAGATTAATTCTGTAAAACAAGGTGGTAGTTCTGTTGCTGATTATTATCATAGGCTTAATTCTTTGTGGAGAGAGTTTGATGCCTTAACTAAATTGCCTAAATGTACTTGTGAGCATAAGTGTACTTGTGAGGCTAGCACTGAGTTAGTATTGCATCAGCAGTTGATGAAGCTGATGCAATTTCTTATGGGTCTTGATGATTGTTATCAACCTGTGAGGACTGCATTGTTGACTAGAGATCCTCTTCCTGAGGTCAAAGATGCCTATGCTGTTGTGTCTAGGGAGGAGTCCCACAGAGGGATTCCTGAGTCCTCTAGTGTTTCTGAGTCTAAACTTAATGCATCTTCTTTTGCTGCTAAGTCTTTTAATGACAATAGAAGAATGTTTAACAACAATAATAACACCAGAGGAACCAATTCTAATTCTAATTCTGCTAATAGAGGTCCTAATCCTAATCTGAACTATAAAAATTGTGGCAAAATTGGACACACTATTGACATATGCTATGAAATAATTGGATTTCCTCCTGGTTTTGTTAAGAATAATAATCCTGTTAATAAGCAAAATGGTTTTAAACAAAACTATAATGCTAATGTTGATGTTAAGCAGACTGAGAATAAGAATACTACTTCATCTGCTAGCAATTCTTCTGGTTTTACTTCTGAGCAGATGAAAAAGTTGTTGTCGTTGATTAGTGATACCCCTTCTGGAAGCATACATGCTAATATGGCAGGTAGAGTTTCTTTCTTTAATGGGAATGTCTGGTTCAATGTTAATTTCTCTAGATATTTTTATGCTAATTCTAGTCTGGCTGTTAATGCTATCTCTTTAGGTTGGATTATAGACTCAGGTGCCAATCAACACCTGACTGTTTCCACCATTGGTATGACAAATGTTGTGGATATTACCAGTCTTAAAATCACTGTTGGCCATCCCAATGGGACTCTTGCCACTATTAGTCATGTTGGAAATTTGAAATTGACCAATAATGTTACTCTTTATGATGTTTTGGTTGTTCCTGGATATTGTGTGAGTCTGTTATCTGTCAATAAACTTATCAGAGATAGCAAATTATTTGTTGGTTTTGATGAAGATAAATGTTATATTCAGGATTTGAAAAGGGAGATTGTTCTGGGGACTGGTAGTCAGTCTGCTGGTCTTTATTTGTTTGACATGCAGTCTAATATGTCTTTAGGTAAGTGCAATATGGTTCTGTCTTATAATGTGTCTAAGCTTACTTGGCATAATAGACTGGGTCACCCTGCTGATCCTGTTCTATCTGTTCTTCAAAAAAATCTTGGTATTTCCAAGAATTCTGTTATTTCTGTTTGTGAAACCTGTCATAGGGCCAAACAAACAAGGGAACCTTTTCCCTTGTCTGATCATAAGTCACAAAATATTGGTGACCTTGTTCATCTTGACTTATGGGGTCCTTACAGAGTTACAAGCAGAGAAGGATACAAATACTTTCTGACTATAGTTGATGATTTTTCTAGAGCTGTATGGGTTTACTTAATTAAAACTAAGGATGAAGTGTTTGGTGTTTTCTGTTCTTTCATTCACTTAATTTTAAATCAGTTTGATCTAAAAATTAAAGTTGTAAGATCTGATAATGGAACTGAATTTGTTAATAAGAAAATGCATGATATGTTTTATGATCTTGGTATTATTCACCAAACTTCATGTGCTCATACTCCTCAGCAAAATGGTATTGCTGAGAGGAAACATAGACACTTGCTCAATGTTGCAAGGAGTCTTATGTTTCAAGGGAGGATTCCTTTAAGGTTTTGGTCTGATTGTGTTCTAAATGTTATATATCTTATAAACAGGTTGCCATCTTCTGTCTTGCATGTTAAATGTCCCTATGAGTTGTTATATAAAAAGAAACCTAATCTTTCTCATTTGAGGTCTTTTGGCTGTCTGTGTTTTGCCACTATTTTAAATAATCATGATAAAATGTCTTATAGGTCTGAAAAATGTGTTCTTTTAGGTTTTTCTACTACTAAGAAAGCATATAAACTTTTAAGCTTGGATACTAGAAATGTGTTTTTTGCAAGAGATGTAAAGTTTTATGAAAATATTTTTCCACTTAAAATGAAAACCTGTGATCTTACTGATGCAGACAGTGCAAGTGAAGTAGATCACTTGAAGTTTTTTGATAGTCCAAAGTCTCAAAGTCCCAGTGATGAAGGGGGAGATTCACCAGTTGAGGATGGTAGTTTGCCACTTTCTTATGATGCAGTAGACACAAATACTACTCATTTGCATCAAGAAGGTGAGCAGTCTGCAACCCACTTTGGTGACCAACAATGGTCTGAGGGCAGTCCCTTTCTTGTTCAAAACTCTAAAAATATAACAACTCAATCTAATCTTGGTAATGATGATGTGCAGACACCTGTTATAAGAAGGTCTAATAGGGAGACTAGAACTCTTGTTAGGTTCGATGATTATGTGATGCATTCTAAGGTTAGATATGGTATTGAGAAGTATGTGTGTTATGGTGGTCTTAACAGAAATAATATGTGTTTTGCTTCTACCTTAAATAAATTTTTTGAACCTAAAAGTTATGAAGAGGCTGTTAAAGACCCTAACTGGTCTGAAGCCATGAATAATGAAATTGAGGCTTTAAACAGAAATAACACATGGACTGAGTGTACATTGCCTGTTGGTAGACATGCCATAGGATATAAGTGGATTTGGAAAATAAAGTATAAGTCATTAGGTGAGATTGATAGATACAAGGCTAGATTGGTTGCTAAATGTTTCAATCAAAGAGAAGTCTTTGATTATGATGAAACTTTTAGTCCAGTTGTTAAAATGGTTACTGTTAGGTGCTTGATTAGTATTGCTGTTAATATGAACTGGCCATTATATCAACTGGATGTGAACAATGCTTTTCTATATGGTGATTTAGATGAAGACGTGTATATGATTTTGCCTAAAGGTTTTAATGGTGGTGATGATAATAAAGTATGCAAACTTAATAAGTCTCTATGGTCTTAAGCAAGCTCCAAGAGAGTGGAATGCTAAACTGACCACTGCCTTGATTGAGCATGGCTTTGTTCAAAGCAAGTTTGATTACTCTCTATATATTAAGCAGAAAGATGATATGTTTGTTGCATTGCTTGTGTATGTTGATGATATTGTCATAACTGGTAACAATGAAACTGAGATTAAAAGGTTCAAACTGTTTTTGAGCACCAAGTTCATGATTAAGGACTTGGGTGAGTTGAAGTATTTTCTTGGTATTGAAGTGTTGAAAAATGAAAAAGGTGTGTGTATGACTCAAAGGAAATACTGTATGGAGTTGTTATATGAATATGGGTTGTTAGCTGCTAAACCTGTTGATACTCCTTTACCTGAGAACTCTGTTTTAAACTGTATTGAGAATGATAATGATAAGGTCTTGAACAATATAACTAATTATCAAAAACTTGTTGGTAAGTTGATTTATTTGACTAATACTAGACCTGATATTAGTTATGATGTTCATTGCTTAAGTCAACATATGCATAAGCCTTTACAGTTACATCTTAAAGCTGCTTTAAGGGTTTTGAAATATCTAAAAGGTTCTCCTGGTTCTGGTTTACAATTCAATAGTGTTTCTGATCTTAAGCTTAGAGCTTATGCTGATGCTGACTGGGTAAATGTCCTGTTACTAGAAAGTTTGTTACTGGTTTCTGTGTTTTTTTGGGAGATTCTCTTGTTTCTTGGAAAAGTAAAAAACAGTCTACTTTGTCTAGGAGTTCAGCAGAAGCTGAATATAGAAGCTTAGCTTCTACCACTTGTGAAGTTATTTGGTTGAGCAATTTGTTGAGTAGTCTTGGTATTGAAGGCTTGTTGCCCGTGGATGTTTATTGTGACAATAGTGCTGCTATACATTGCGCGAACACCAGTTTTCCATGAGAAAACAAAGCATTTTGAGTTGGATGTACATTTGGTAAGGGAAAAGGTGTCTGCAGGTGTGATTAAAACTGTTAAAATTCATACTAGTCTGCAGACTGCTGATGTGTTTACAAAATGTCTTGGTCAAAAACAACATAGTGTATTATGCAGAAAGTTTTGTTTGGTTGACATGTTTGCAAGGTCTCATAATGGAGGCAAGCCGGCAAAGGTTGAAGAAGTTATTCAAAGTTGAAGTCTATCAACTTGAGAGGGGATGTTGGAAGTCCAGGGACTAATGCTGACAAGTTGAAAGACTTATTTATCTCAGAGTTGAAGTTTAGTTGCTGAGTGTGAAGATTGATAAGTTGGAGGGCTAAAGTGAAACATTAGCCTATATAAGCCATTTTCCTGTTCTAGGGTTCATAACTCACTTTTGATATCTCACACTTTCTCTCTCGTTTACACATACTGTCTTTGTAATCTCTTAGTCTTGATATCAGTTTGATATCTGTTAAGTCTTGTATCAATCAGGGATCAATCTCTTTATTTGATCTTTGTGATTTGAGTGGTTTGAGTGATCTTGTAGTGAGGATTGATTGGTGTTTACCTAGTAGAGATCAATCTTGTCTTTTGTATTGTATTGGTAAGCATCCATTTGGAGACTTATCTTCTTGAATTGTTATAATAAAAGATACACCAAAGGGTGGTTGGCTGGGTGTAAAAGAAGTTGGTTGTGTGTTCTTTACCATTTTTACAATATGACTAGGATGGCCCGCACAAGAAGGACAATAAGGATGGGAGGTGGCATAGCCAGTCGAGCTCTACGTTTATAAGCAGCAGATCTAGCCCGATATTCAAGGTAGTTTTTTTTTATATGGTTAATTTAAAAATTGGACTGGGTCAACCAATCAAGAGGTCAATTTTTCGGGTCGGATCAGACCCAATTTAAAAAATGCGATAATAAAACACTAAACATAGATTTATAAAATAGAGTTAGGATCAAATGAGAAGAATTATTAAAATGAGAAGGATGAGAAGAAACCACAACCACACATTTCAGATGCACCTATAAAAATAAATGCATCTCCCCTTAAAATTCTCTCTTCTATATGAAATGTGTTACTAGAAATCCTTCTTATTCTTATCATTTTAGTTTTTCTTCTCACTTGATCGCTTCCCAAAAAAAATAATAGTTAATGCTTTAAAATTTTAAATTTCAATTGCATCTTTTTAAGTTTCATACCTTGAAAACGAGCAATTATTATATCATTACTAATATCTTCTAATATATCCTTTTTAACATAAGATACTAAACAATCATGCATAAAGTTATCCTCATCTTATTGCGTAAATCACTCTTAATCAGCTTCATTGCCGAAAATGCACGCTCAACAGTAGAACTGCCGATTAATTTTATTTTTATTTTATTTTTAAAGTTAACTATTAATTATTAAATGAGCTAATTTTTTGGACTATTTGAGATTTGGGCTAAAATATTTTATACTAAAAGTAAAGTATTTGTCAAAAAAAATTCTAATGTAGTTCCCAAAACATTTCTAAGGTGGTTCCTAAAAAATTTCTATATCGCTTCTAAATATTTTTGTCGTCCAAGATGGTCCTCGGGCACCTCCTCGTAACACATAGATCCGCCTATGACATTTATTTTCAAAAATAAATTGTCATAAACGTGAACGTACCTGCATAGGTGCCGGGTGTGGCATCGGCCACACTCGATTTTAGATTACAAAATTCAATTTTTTCGAAAAGTGTCGTTTTTTTAAGTACGTGCAACCCCGGTAATATATTTGTGTTCCTTTCTTTATGGTGAAAACTTACCGTAAGAGAAAATTTGTGCAAGACCTTCCCGAAAAGATTGTGCAAAATATACATCGTTCAAAAATTCTAGGTCCATTAAACCGAACAAACAAGAACCGGATCAAAGTCGAACTGAAGTCAACAGTTTTGGCCCACAATCTTGACATCTTGGGTTAAAATGACCCAAACCAACAAGCGCCATCTACCCGCTTCAGGCCCAAGTACAAAAAACAGATTATCCACTATCACTTCACGTATGGCTGAAAATCTTTAGCATGGAAATAATTCACCAGCTATCACACCCAGCACCACTCGCCAGAACCACCCCATTTCACCCACTAATCCAATGCCAATACAAACCCATTGTGCATTTTATTCATAAGAACAAGCCTAGTTCTTCTTCTGCAACTGGCCCAGTTCGGGCCGGTTGGTTTCTGGGCTTAGGGGAGAAGAAAAAGAATGTTGTGGAAATGCCCGAGATTGTGAAAGCGGGTGACCCGGTTCTGCATGAACCGGCCCGAGAAGTCCGACCCGAGGAAATCGGGTCGGAAAGGGTGCAAAAGATAATAGATGATATGGTGAAAGTTATGAGGGGAGCACCTGGTGTTGGCCTTGCTGCTCCCCAAATTGGTATTCCTTTAAAAGTTAGTTTTCTATTTTTGTTTTCACATATCAAATGCTAACTAGACTATCTCGAACCATTTAGTGTAAAATAACAATGTTAAATATATTTTATTGTCAACGGACGTGTGAGAAGCTCCCAAACCAAATGGTATGTGAGATATATTTGTGGTGTATATATTGTGAGATAGTTAGTTGCGGTTAAAAAAAAACGGATGGAAAATGTTTAGTTAAAAAGTTTGGCTAGAAAGAAACTAGTGAAATGAATCCAATGGTACACTTGTGGCATAAAGCACATTGCAACCTTGCAAACTTAGGTTCGAAGCATTTGGATCATTGTTTAAATAGTACTGGCTTATGTAATTATCTTAACCATCTTAGTTGTTTATGAATAGACCGATTGTTGGGTCAATCCAACCTCAACTCCCTTTGATCCGAGCTAATAGTTTACTTGTTTTGACTTTTGACAATGTGTCTCACCCATCGTTTCAACAACTTATATTACAAGTATTCTTGAGTAAAACCTTGTTGATTGAATTTTTACTTGGTTGCTGATAACATCTTCGCTTGGAACTGAGAGTGACGGATTCTATTCTTGGGAAGTACTTAGACATTTATGTAGGGGTGTTTGGAACTTTGGATTGTTTATTCAAGTGATTATTTGCTTATTGCATCGTTTTAAAGCAAATTATGAATCCTGAGAATTAGCATTCAAAACACAGTCTTTATATCTTTTTTAGGTTAGCATTCAGTATTACTGTCATTCCCAAGTTCTGTAGTCTTTTATTTAAGTGGAGGCAATGTTTTATGTAGATTATTGTGTTGGAGGATACGGAGGAATACATCAGTTATGCCCCAAAGGAAGAGACCAAGGCACAAGATAGACGCCCATTCGATCTTTTGGCAAGTGTCCTGCCCAATCTTGTAAAAATTGTACCTATATTAAATAGCTAAAAGTTCTTAAGAATTTCTTGAAATTATAGGTGATTGTAAACCCAACTCTTCTGAAGAAGGGCAATAAATCGGCATTGTTTTTTGAAGGCTGCTTAAGGTGAGTTTATGGTTTTCAAAAAAAGATTAACCTTAATTAAGGTATTAATGGATTGATTCGGGCCAAACATGTTGAAAATCAGCAAAAACAAAATAACCCTAAACATGTCTTAGTAATCATACTATTATCTTTGTAGACTAGTATTTTACTAACATCGCTTTGTAATTCTATTCAAAGCATCAACTAGTTGTAACCAAGCAAGCAAAAACTGTATCTGCATATCAACCCAACCTGACCTGTTTTGACCCGTTACCCTTTGAGCCGCCCATTTTTGTCACATATGGTGTTAACTAATAAATGTTCGAATGGTTTCTGCAGTGTTGATGGATTTAGAGGAATGGTTGAAAGGTTCCTAGACGTTGAGGTTACAGGTTTTGACCGATATGGTCAGCCTATAAAGGTTACTGCTTCAGGCTGGCAAGCACGTATTTTACAACATGAATGTGATCATCTAGAAGGAACTCTCTATGTCGATAAGATGATTAAACGAACATTTAGGACTGTTGAAAACTTGCAGTTGCCTCTAGCTAATGGCTGTCCCAAGCTTGGTGTTAAGTAGCATTGTATGGTTTCAAAATATTTTTGCCGAAGTTACTGCAATTTATGCAGATTATGTTGAGGCTTAATCGTAGTCTTTATGAGTTATTAGACTTGATAAGTCATTTCTTGAGGTATAATATACTTCTTCTATTTTAATAGCATGCCGATCATTGCAAAAACTGGCTATTTAACCGATTTCAGCTTATTTATGGTCAAACTGAAATACCGTATAATTTATAGATAGTGGGAATAATCAGTAAAGCTACTAAATAGATATGTTTAGCTAAAAAACAGATCGAACAGTATGAAATTCGCTCAAATTAACCTGCCTAAAATTACAGATTTTCAGACGTTACCAGTACCGCCCAGTATACCATCTACACAAAAACACATAACCTAATGACTTGCTTAGGAGATTAGATAACTTGAAGATGAAATAATCTGTTTTAGGAAACTTGCACTAGTTGAATAGGAAAGAGGGGGGTTTACGGTCCCTGAACTCGACCCTCTGGCTTCCCAACAAAATGAGGTTGTGGTCCCACCTTTGGCTGATACAAGTTCAACATCTTCCAAATATAACATTTCACAAGGGGAAACGTCGCTACAAGCAAATCTTATGGCTTCGTTATTAGCTGAAGTTCCTTTAATATTTATGTAGGATATGTTCTCCACGTTAACAGCAGAAGTCTGCAGATTCATGAAATGCAACTTTTAGCATATAAGATATACAACTCCATTTTGTGGGTAACATTTGTAAGTATTAGATATTTAGATACCATTCAATAGGCACCAACAAAGTGACTTACTTGAGGGGGTAGTTTGGCATTGTGTTTTGAAAGTGATTATCTAATGATTGCGTTTTCAAGTCACTATGTTAAAAAAGACTGTTTTGGGTATTGTGAAACTGTTTTGTGATTATTTGACCATTTGGGGACAGTGGCTTTGGCCGCTACCAAACTGATTTTATGGTTAATTATTTACGTGTCGTTTTACATGTAAATCCTTAAATAAACAGAATTTTCCAAACACTCTAACAACTGATTATCACATATTTAAACAGCATAAGCACAACCAAATGACCAATAACTGTCTCCTCCAAGAAAATTTATAGCTGTTTACTGAAATCTGATTATTCCATAGCACATAAATACTTTTGAAACACAGTGCCAAACACCACGAAAGTGGCCAAAACAAAAGAGGTCTTTGTGTAATACGTACCTCGTTTGGACATGCCTTGCTTGAGTCGCAGTAGTATTGATCAATTATGATCGGATGTGAAACATTCACCATCCACACATTCTCATATTTAACATTTCTGACAAAACCAGTACCTCCCTGACGCAGACAATGAATAATGCAAACGATTAAATATTTAAATATGCTATAACCTGAGTTTCAAATGTGAATATTACCTGCCATGTTTTGATCCTGAGTCCATTATCCGTGTTGGACAAAAATGCCTCACGAACACTCACGTCATACACTTGATCACAAGTGCCTGACTTTCCCAAGCTTCCGATGCTAGCAGATATAAACTCACAAAGTTAATGAACTTATATAATCTGTATTAAGATCAAAATAATAAGAAAAGTAAGAAACTTTTTACCTTATTCCATGGCCTGGACCGCAAGCGATCCTCGTCACCGTAACTTTTGACGAATTGCTAACGATAGATATGCAGTCATCACCTGGTTCATTAGATAGATAAGCCTAATTTGTAAATAACATATAACTAATATAACATTTACTAAATAACAAGAAACCTGTTCTAACAGTTGTGTCTTTGACTTCAACATTTGTGGATTCACTTATATGAATACCATCAGTATTTGGACTGCTAGCAGGAGCAGAAATGCTCAAACGTGATGCTTTAACTCCGTCACATGTAGTGAAAGACATTTGACATTGTTGACCATTCATAATTATCAAATTCTCGACTACCAGATTATTGCATTTGTGAAACATTAAAGCCTGCATAGAAATTTTTTGCTAACTTGTTACACAACATAAGTCTAATGATCTTTTAGACATAATAACGCAAATTTATAAAACTAACTCCATTGCAGCAGCATCAGTACTGACCGTTGGAGCATGTCTGCAGGGCTGTAACAATAATGAAAAGAAGACATAAAATCAGAAGGTAAAGTAGGTAATATGATACATATAGAAAGAGAATGATGCCAAAGTATGCAACGAGAAATTAAAATACATTTTCTGGGTCGGTTTTGCAAGAAGTAGCCCACCATTCGTGCCCCATCCCATTGACGGTTCCTCCCCCTTTAACTGTAAGGTGATCCACATTATGGAAATAGAGCCACTTTTGAGTATTGTTACCGTTCCAAACATCAGGATTACTTGGAGCAATAATGGAACCAGCTATCTGTGGGGATATAAAACAAGAGCTTAATTAAGAAAAAAAATATGAAGTGTGTTATGGAAGAATGATACCTTAGATGATTACTACTTCGATGATTTTTATACCTCTAAAGTAACTTTTGAGTTGCAAGGACCTCCGAGACTAATTGGTCCAACAAGACAGTTAATTCCGTCAGGAATTTTGATTCTTGATTTTACCTTTGAGGAACATGCTATGTCCCAAACATCCGTGAAAACCTGGATGGAGACTAATTCTGTCAACATATTGTCCCTTCATGTAACAGATGTGTATATATCACTTCTAAACAGGTTTCATGAAGTAACTTCATTCACAGATAAACAAAAACATACGGTATACTAACTGAAATATGCTACTAAAATCAGAAAGGACTAACAAGCGGTGTCCTACATGAGACCCTATGGCTCCATATAACATTTCAAAATCTCTTTATGAAGGTTGTTTGGGACTGCTAACAATAACTGCTTATGAAATGCACGAGATAGTGTTTGGATTTGCTTACTCTACAACGCAATAAGCAAATAGGCGGATGTTTAATCGTTAGGTAGTCCTATTTACGTATTAGAGGCTAAAATAATCAGAATCAGATAAGCACCTTAGTTAAGCAAACTCCCAAACTAATTAATTTCCCCTCAAATTACACAAATGATCACAAGCACAGGCCTTCTCCACAAAAGGTGTGAATTGGCGGGAACACCCTGACCCCGGGTGCCTTTTGGCACCAGCCATTGTCCACCACACAAGGATTAGCTCCGGCAACTCTTCTGGCCCAGTGAGTGCGCAGGAGCCGAGACTCGAACCCTTGACCTTTTATCCACAAAATCTCTCCGGTGGGCCCACGGGTTTTTCGGAGGTGGGTACCAACGGAGCCAAAGCCCTTTGGTCAAGCACAGTCCTATCCAAACATTCAGAAACTATCTATGTTCTATACACGTGTGTGACTATTTATCCATTCAACTAATTTTAGCATGTAATTTAGTCAAAATAAAATAAGCAGAGTAAAAAAGCAACTCCCAGACTACTTATTTTACTCTTAAAAACATAATCATAAGCAGTTTGTTATAATTATCTGAACCATCAAAACTGCTTATTTGCTACATCAAAATCACAATAAGCACTGAGTGAACTAAAAAACACCAATGTAATAGTAACCTTAAATACCTTTGTATCATCTTGAATACCATCACCTTTAGCACCATAATCCTTAACATTCAGCACAACTTTTGACTCAAATATCCTACTCAAACCACCTAATTCTGGTAACACATAATCAAAACTCAATGCATTTGCACAACTTGTTATAAAAAATATAGACCAAATGACACCAACAAACCACATTGATAAATTCATGGGTTCTTTACAAGTGTTTGAGTTTTGTTGCACATGTTTAAAACAAGAATCTTTGTCGGTTCAATCTAAAACAGAAAAAGTTGATAAGTTGATACCATTCTTCATTTCTGACCCATCTTTATTTTTAGTTTGAACCTTGAAGTTTTATAAAATGGAATTTTTTATCCATAACCAGCGGGTACCCCACTGATGGGTGGGCAAGCACGTCAATTTTTACCCACGGTGGGTCATGGTGAATAAATGAATCCGTTAGCGGGTGGTGAGTGGCGGGTAATGTATACCCGTTTTTGGGTAAACCGGTCATACCCATTTTGAACTTTTGAAGTACTTACGGATATATCTTTCAAAATACCGGTAAACTTATCTTTTAAATTAAACTTACATTTATTATATTATTTAGTGATTGGTTATTGGTACCTTTTAAAATAACTGTAATACTTCCTCAGTATTTTTTTTTATTATTATTATTATTTTTTTTATTTTTTTTAAATAAAACTGCGAAAACCATTAAAAACCTCAAAAATTACGAAGCAGAAAACCATAAAAAATAGTTTTGTCCTGTTAATAAAGTGGGTAAAACCGACAAAAAATGTGTGAAACATAAAATATAGAGTTTGAAAGTCAAAAGTAATAAAAGACAAACGATACGGAACAAAAAACTATAAAAAAAACTATGTACCTACAATAAAGTAGGTAAAAAAAATGGTAGAGGGGTAACAGAGGTGTACTAACAGTACAACCTTTTTACTTAATATAAAGCATCGAAATATCAAATAGATATTTGATATCGTAATATATATTTGATATCGTAATTCTCAAGCCAAGTTCGTCCATACTGGTTACTGATTTTAATGTACATGACACATAAAGAATTCATGAGTCACAAAAGTAGGCCTTTTTTTATTTTTTATTATATGTTAATCCCAATATCATGATAGTTTTAATGAACAATGCTAAAATAATTAAGTAAATGCACAACACAAGTATTTCTTTTTCAAACGTGTACACTTTATTGAATGAATCAAAGAATTACAAAGTGTTTAATGAAATAAACATTTGTTGAATGACAATAATGAGAGCTCTCTAACCAAGCAAACTGACACACAAAATCTAGTTTGCTAGTGAACTTATGAGGTCACACTGATATATTAAGGACATGTTGTAAGTTCAAAAGAGTAATGGACTTCAATAAATACAACAATTAATACATGAAGTGATGATTTTACTCTTTACCCACATTCACTTAGCGGAGTTAGGTATGACGTGTCGAGCATTTACTTGAATAAGTATATAAAGGTACATCTTTCTTTAAAGCACAAATTACCAAAATAATCCATATAGAGAGTCATATTACCAAAGTGAACTTCTTTCATATAGTTTACCAAAATGACCAAAACATGTCACAATCATGATTTTACTTTTTCATTCGCCCACATACCAAGTTTTTAACACTTTATAATGTGGAACCCACCAAACTCTTATACTGTTGTCACGACTTCCGCTATACAGCAAAAAACCACCTCCAATACTATTTGGTGATGCTTGTAAACATTTTATTGGACCTTCATGCCCTTTGATCACACCAATCTTAGTCAAACCTATTACTTCTTTTTCCATATGCATATATTTTTATCACTTGAACCACTACATAATATTTCACCTTTTTATGCACATACTCATAATAGCCATTTTATGTGGTTTTACCTCACAAATAGACTTCCAACTATCAAAATCTTACCTCTCGCCCAACAAGTAAACTTTCCTCGCCCAGATTCTCCCCTCGCCCAGACCCCATCTTCCTCGCCCATTTCTCGCCCAGACCCAACTTCCTCGCCCAGACCTTGCTCCTCTTGCCCAGCCTCATATCCCTAGCTTCAATACCCGCCTAGCACTTCGCCCAACACTCTTTTTATACACGTGTATGGTTAGAAACTAATATAGTAATCGATCTAATGCATAATATTAAAAAGTTCATTTTGAAAAATTTCACGTTCGAGGTTCAAATTCGTAAACTACTACTATAAAAAGTTCATTTAATAAATTTTCTCTTCTTTAAATGCTTTCATTCTTAAAAACCCACCAAACTTGCCTACTGAACAGTTATGTCAAATGTTTACTGTTTTACCTACTCGTACTTGATTTGATTTTTATCCAAAATGCACATTATCCCGCATGTTTACATCTTTGGAAAGTCTCGCCTAAATGATTAAGGGATTTCGAGCTATGCTATGTTGGAGAGTCAGAGAGCTGAGAGGTTCCTCATGGTATTGTCAACCCCTGATGAACCTTTATCCATCAACGTATTCCATCTACATACTAGTTGGGATCCGTATCAACTAGCGAGTGTGTCTTCAAGTAATCTTCGACTTTCTTGACGATGTTTTTAACTTGAACCTTACTGAGGTTGCTTGCTGATTTCATTATCAACGAGTGTTCTTGATTTAAATTAATTTATGTTCAAATGCTAGTTAAGGACCATTGGGCAATGAATTGACCCAACAGTATATATTAATGCTATTAAAAATATATAACCAGTAGATTGTTTACTAATTGTGTGCATATTTTATCAATATATCATAATTTAAGCACTTTCTAATCAAGTTTATTTTCAGAACGTTCGGAAGCAAATGCATAGTTGTTACGTTTCACAACCACACATGTTTATCCACGGCAATGAGTACCCGTAGGCATGGGCATGAGAAAAAGATCATAAATACGGGTTACAGATTAGCGGTACATGTACCTATTGCTCACGAGTGACATCCCCAAATAGAATGAAACCCTTTGTGATTTTTTAATGTAATGTCACATGAGTGATTGGCAATAATTGTTTGATTTTGGTTATCATTCGTTTTATTAATTTGTACTATCGTACTAAGTGACTTGTTATGTGTGTAGGTTCATTGGACAATCAACAAATTGTTGAATTTCATAACACACATTTTTTATTCGTATTGATTGAATAAACGGAGTATAAAACAGACTTGTTATTTTATTTGGTTTCCTTAGTTTATATTACGATTTAACTGTTTAGTGTGAGTGAATCAAGATAAATCGTGAAGTATTTGGATTTGACTCGGTATACATTAAGACGTGCATGCTGCATTACCCAAAGCTTATCGAATAGATATCACTTTATATTTTTACCTTTATCTGTATATCCATTGATTGAGTGGAGCTTCACACACACACACATGTGAATTAGAAGCGGAAGCTAAAAACTAGAACTTGTCTATATGAGGTACATTGACTATCATTTCATTATTTAAAATATCGTAATTATTATTTTTATATCATTTTTTATTTATAATTTATAGATTTTTTTTTTTTTTTTCAATGAATACAAATTAAACTCGTAAGTCATACCAACACACAAGTTTGCAAGTATAATTATGGGTTAATTTACAAAAAAGTTACTAAAGTTTTTTAAAAATTTGTCTTAAGTTATTAAAGTTTCATTTTGTTCACTCAGGTTACTGAACTTTGAAACTTTATTCACTTAGGTTACTGAACTTATAAAAATATAAGTTCAGGTTACTAAACTTTGAAAATTTGTTCACTCAGGTTACTGAACTTATCAAAAAATATACATTCGGGTTACTCAGACTAACACTGAATTTATCGAAGTGTATGCTTCCAAAAGTTCAGTAACCTAAGTGAACAAAATGAAACTTTAGTAACTTAGGACAAATTTTTATGAAACTTTAGTAATTTTTTTGTACTATATAACTCTATAATTATTTGCCGACCGTCGGTTTTCACGAGTATAGCTTACTAAAAAAAATAACTTTTTAACCTTTTAATAATCTCGTGTTTATGGGCTGGGCTGGTAACTAATTGGGCTTACAAAACACAAAGATCTAACTAAAAATATCATTAACAACAAAAAAAATCAAAGCAAAAAATATCCTTAACTAACTGCCTAACGTATACGTGTATACAACTCCGAACATCAAGCCTAAACATTCAAAAACACCAAATTTCATTCTGTATCCGTAACATTATCATCATTTGATCACATGGCAGGGCTACAAAGATCATCAGTATCATTCAGAAGACAAGGATCCTCAGGTTTAATATGGGACGACAGTTTCCTAACAACCAAATCAAAACGTTTACCATCTAACGTTGATCACGTCCAAACCAACGTAAATGATACGTCAAAAAGTTTGAAAACTACACTTGGACCGGTTGAGACGGTTAGAAGGAACCGATCTAGTGGAGAACATGCGAAAGAACCCACGTCACCTAAGGTTCTTGTTTGTGGACTTTGTGGTGCTTTTGGTAAAGGTGATAAAGGACGAACGGGTTCACGTAAACGTACGTTTGTTTGATGGATTGATGGTATGATAAGTGATGCTTAGAATTTTTTATTTATTTTTTTTTATTATTTTTTTATTTTTTTATTTTTTTTTAACTTTTATGAATGTTTTGAGTTGTTATTTTTGGTTGTGTTAAATGAATGTGGTTAGATAATAATGAGGTGTAATTAATCTTGCATCGTTATGGTTTATTTAATCTAATCTTAGAGTAATGTATTGTTGTTAACGGGTGTTTGTTACTGCGTTTTTAGCATATTACGCGTTTGTAAAACTGTGTAGACTTGAAAATGCAACAATTAGACGATATACATTAAAACACAGTTCCAAACACTTTAGATTATGTTAACATAAGATCTTTGTTGAACTTCCATATATAGTGCAGTGACGAAATCATTATCTCACAGCAAGTATTAACTATCAAGTATCTAGTGCAGTCACTAATTAATTAGTGCCTAATAACTTTAAAAATATCTAATCCATAAAAGAAGTGATACAATAAACCTTTTGGTTGAAATGGCGTATTCCTTCAAGACTATCGTTTTGTTGCGACCATAGTAAAGACTAACCCTAACATTACATAGTACTCCATAATTAACCTTTTACGGTTAGATTTGAAAGCTTGTTTGTCAACATTAGAACTTGTTACCAAACACTTCCACAAAACGAAAAGATACAACTTGCATCTACAATTAACACCTACCATCTTATCGCTACAACTAATAACTACCGCTCACCAAACATAGCCTTCAAATTAAACTTGGGATACTTTTAGGATGTATTTAGTTGAAGAGTATATGTTTCATACTTGTTTGGTTTACATGTTTAGCGGTAAGCTACAAGAAATTGGCTTCCCGCCTATAAAGATAGGCATAACTTTGTATCCCGGGTAAATGGTTAGAGATCCAAGATCATTCTCATTTTCCTTTCATTTCAAACTTTACGCATATTGATTTCTTAGTGCAAATCAAAACGGCCTAGTTCCCATTTTCAGCTTATATAACTTGTGGTTTTTAAAAGGTATCGAGTAACATCACGTATAGATGCATTTCGACTAGAGAAACATGTTCCTTCACCATTTACTAGAAAGTTTGAAGAAAACCAATGTTTTTTGTTGCTTACATTTTAATGTAGAGTGATCTATTTCGCTCAGGTCATGGAAGAATTTAAGGGCCATTTTATCCATCTTGAAGTCTTGTTAAGATAATCGCTTGCTTCATACCCATAAAAGTAGTCAGGGGCAGTGCCAAACAAATTATAAATTAGTTCAAATTGCGTTCGCGAGCTAACAACAAAATGTAAACGAGACGAAAGAAGGTAGTTTTGAAAACGAATACACGGTTCTTCGATAATCAAGATCATTGGTTCAAGTTCACGAATTAACAAAAAAATGTTACCGAGACGAAAGAAGGTAGTTTTGAAGGGAAAAAAAAAGAAAAAACCAAACCTGAAATTACTGGTTCGAACCCGCAACCTTTTGTTTTGCTACGTAAAACATCAACCATCTAACTACAGGTACAGCCTTAGCATACTCTTTAACATTAAATTATTTATTGTTGTGTTTAGGAGCCAACACGTTAAAAGCACATTACTTTTAAAAATTATTACGCCACGCATCACAAAAGGGTCCACTTTTTTTTTTTATGTGATTTAAAGATAGAAACCGGAGATGAGATTTGATATGAGTCCTTTTAAATTTTAATGTGAATTTCATTATATTTTTACGAACTATACCTTAGTATCGTTACAGATTTCAAAATTAAGTCCAATATTCTTTCAAAAGTTATAAAAACATGTTTCCGAAGTTTTGCATGGATGAAATCCTATTCTTTCCTCAAACATGTGTTATATGATTTAATATTTTATTTCATGAATAAAGAAAAACAACATATACTTTTGTTATGAAATTCATCTAAATGACACTCACGTTTGTTAAGAATGTAAGAACGAGGATTTTAACCCGTGCATTGCGATGGAGCGTCTGCATACGATGTTGTTGCATACATAGACGGAACTTGAACATTTTTTTTGGGGGGGGGCGAACTTATTTTGGGAGGGCGGAATCGGAGATTTGTTTGTAACCTCAACTAAATTATCCCTAAAATCTATAATATTTACGCTAGGTGTCGCAAATTTTGGGGGGGCCGGGGCCCTCCCCGGTCTCCATGTTCGTCCTTGGTTGCATACACTAGAAATATCAGTTTTTTATGATAAAAGAATTGCAGTTTTGGATTTTTTTTTTTTTAAGCAATTTTTATTATAAATGTAGCAGTTCCTGCTCATACATCGAAGCCTATGGCATTAGTTTTTAGTAACTTGATTTTCGAAAACCTTGACTGAACTGAATGTCGAACATTTATTTCGGTTTTGGTTGGTGATACACTTTTTGATAGTAGTTGCTATTTAGATAGTTATTTTATAACTTTATGTCACAAGTCCACCAAGCCCATTAATTGAATTTAACTAGACAAAAAGCCTAACAAATTTATCTAATTATAATTTTTTGTTTTATTGGTGTCGTTCTAGATGTAAAGCTTCCTTTAGTTGGATTGATTGGTGTAAAAACTCTTATCTTATTTCTTTGTAATTTCTAGCTCCTTGCTAGTTGTCGTA
Organism: Chrysanthemum makinoi; assembly: GCA_910596185.1. Classification (NCBI taxonomy): domain Eukaryota; kingdom Viridiplantae; phylum Streptophyta; class Magnoliopsida; order Asterales; family Asteraceae; genus Chrysanthemum; species Chrysanthemum makinoi. The sequence goes on from OU343221.1 coordinate 254,776,446, forward strand.
ATAAAATCTGCCGTTCCAAAAAAAAATTATAATTTTTTGTTTGCATGCATCCTCGAGACTAGCATATGCTGGCGTTTTAGTCTCTCAAGTATCATCATGAGATTTTCGGCTGCTAATCTTCTTTCCAACCGTTCTTTCCACAATGGTTTTTGGTTATTTAAAGGAGCTACAATGTCATCAATTTATGCTTTCTTAAGACTACACTAAGACCGATACCTCAAAATGTTCGAAAACTACACTAGGAACGATCGATACCGTTAGAAGGAACCGATATAGTGGAGAACATGTGAAAGAGCCCACGTCACCTAAGGTTCTTGTTTGTGGACTTTGTGGTGCTTTTGGTAAATGTGATAAAGGACGAACGGGTTCACGTAAACGTATGTTTGTTAACTTTGTTTGATGGATTAGTGATATGATGTGATGTTAGGCGTTTCTTTATTTATTTAGTTGTTTTTATTTTTATTATTATTATTTTTAAAGTTTTATGAATGTTTGGAGCTGCTATTTTTGGTTGTGTTGAATGGATATGGTTAGATAATAATGAGGTGTAATTAATCTTTGCATCATTATGGCTTCTCTAATAATCTTTATATTAGAGTAATTGTATTGTTGTTAACGGGTGTTTGTAACTGCGTTTTTAGCATATTATGCGTTTGTAAAACTGCGTAGACTACAAATGCAACAATTAGACAATATATATTAAAACGCAGTTCCAAACACTTTTGATGTCATAACTCATAAGATCTTTGTTGAACTTCCATAGTGCAATGACGAATTGAATCATTATCTCTAAGCGAGTATTCACTAAATATCTAGTGCAGTCGATCACTAATCAATTAGTGCCTAATACAGAGTAATTAGTAGGATTGTAGCAATGACGAGTTTTAATAACTTTTAAAAAATCTAATCCACAAAAGAAGCACCTTCCTTTTGGTTGAAATGATCGTTTTGTTGAGGTCATAAGTTCACAATAAATCCATCATTTTTTTATATAAGTTTTTATCACAAAGAACGTTCTTGTTAGCCCGATATATGTCTTGTAGTGGGCCTAGTCGAGTCTCTAGAATATTCTATGTGTCTTAATATGTACAAGATATTTGTGGAGGAAATCAATGAAAACACAATCATTCCTATCTTATATATATCATGGTATCACTGCCATCTCTATAACGATCCACCAAAACCCTAATTTTTTTTCCAGCCGCCCAAAGAAAATCATTGTTTTGTTAATATATTGGTGATTTGTGCTAGGTCACAATCAATATATCGTGTGTTACTTGTGCGTTTCAAGGTCACAAGTTGTTTTCTTTATTTTATTGTTTTGTTTCTATCCCTCGTTCACACTAAAACAGCCCCTATACACACCCTTTGAGATCCATGTACCCATGACAGGCAACACCAATCCCCCCACACCCCTCTCAGAAAAACTTTCTGTTGTCACGCATCACCATCTCCTTACACGAGTACCCGTTAAACTTGACTTAGAAAACTGGAATTATGCATCATGGGTTTATTTTTTCGAACAGCTTTGTCATGGGTATGAAGTCACAAAGTATATCCATGGAAATTCAGATAGCACATCCTCGACTGAACCTTTTTCATCCTTCTCCCTGGAAGAGAAAAAGGTCGATGCTATAGTTTTGTCATGGATCTTTACCACACTATCCGATGACCTTCAAGCACGGTTGGTTGTGCAACGGCCAAGCTCCGCCAAAGAAGCATGGACACTCCTCACTGATCTTGTTATGGATAACAAAAGGTCCCGTACTATCGCGTTAAAGGCAGAATTACGGTCTCTTAAACTTGGAGACCAAAGTATCGATGCATATTTTAGAAAGATTGAGTCCATAGCCACGGTTCTCACAAGCCTTGGCTCTCCTATTAGTAGTGAGGATATTGTCACCTTTGCCCTTGAAGGATTGCCGGAAAAGTATGATCACGTGTGTGGCATCATGCACCATAGGGAAACCTTTCCCGATCTCAAAACCGCACGCTCAATGCTCACAACGGAGGAAATGTGTTTAAAGTCCAAGGCTCACTCCTTACCCATGGATTCTTCATCTTCGTCCCCGTTGGTTCTCATGACGGACAAAGGTATCTACCGTACTCCCTTTAACCCACAAGTTAAGTCATGGAAACCGTGTATTAATTTTGCCAAGGGTGCGTGCCGTTTTGGGATGGGGTGCAAATTTGTACATGATTCCAATACCAAGCCGAATATACGTACGGGCACAACAAGTGAGACTACCAACACTGAGGAAATTATCCTCAAACTTTTAGGCAGACTTGGTATTTATGGACACAACTCTACTAGCAATTCACGACCTACAACTAATGGACCCTCGGCTTATTATACTCAGGCCCAACCTTACACTAACACACAAAGTCCAACCCATCACACCCAACAAACAAACCCAATCCATCACCTTATACCTCCACCAGGCTTCCTTAGCCCATCCACGACCCACACCAATTACAACAACCTAATCACCTTTAATCCCTAAACTGTCCAACCCAGTTTCAGTACCCAAGCCAACACCGCACCTGGTATTGTTCACCAGACCAACCCAGCTCCAACATCCCCCTCCTCAGGTTACTGTTCATCAGCCTCACAATGCTCCCGTGGGTCCAATATCTCAATCAATAGGGCACTCTATCACACCGGGGCAGGAACCACTTTTACCCCATGCCTTTGTCGTCGGGACTCTTCCTGATCCAACAACCGGTGCATGGAATATGGACATAGGTGCGAGCCTACATCTTAATGCCTCTCTCAATAGCCTTAGTAATGTTTTTAATACGTGCATGTATCCGTCCATCTTGGTTGGTGACGGGTATTCTATTCCTATCACCAATACGGGTAATAGCATTTTGCCAACCCCCTCTCGACTTCTTCACCTAAATAATGTTCTTATTACCCCCCCCCCCATATTGTCAAAAATTTAATCTATGTTCATCAATTTGTTCGTGATAATCATTGTACTGTTGAATTTGATCATTTTGGTTTTTTTGTTAAGGATTTCATGACGCGACGGGTGCTTCTCCAATGTGATAGCTCGGGCGACCTCTATCCCATCACGGCTCCGTCTCCTATTCCTCAAGCTCTTCTTGTTAGTCAGCATACGTAGCATCAGCTCCTTGGACATCCAGGAAGCAAAGTGTTACGTCGTCTTGTTTCTAATAATTTTATTTCGTGTAATAAAGAGAAGCCTCCCGTGCTTTGCCATGCGTGCCAGCTTGGCAAACACGTTAGGCTTCTATTTTCTAATTCTGATACTATCGTTAATGCTTGGTTTGATATTATTCATTCAGATGTTTGGACTTCACCCATTCCCAGTCTTTCGGGTTTAAAATTTTATGTGTTGTTCTTAGATCATTATTCGCATTTTTTTGGGTTTATCCTTTAATTAACAAATCTGATGTCTTGTCTAAATTTACACTATTTTGTAAGTATGTTCACACTCAGTATAAGTGTGAAATCCGATCCTTTCAGTGTGATCATGGAGGTGAATTCGACAACCGAACCTTACACAAACTATTTGCCGAAAATGGCATTCAGTTTCGTTTTTCATGCCCCAAAACATCACAATAAAATGGTAAGTCCGAACGGATGATTAGCACCATCAATAATCTCATTCGAACCTTGCTTTTTCAAGCCAGTATCCCACCCAAATTTTGGGTTGAAGCCCTCAATATGGCTGTACACTTACTTAATATCTTACCCTCAACTGCCATCTCCAACGAAATCCCCTATACCCGTCTGTTTGGACAAAACCCGAATTACAACCTTTTACGCACATTTGGCTGCTTATGTTACCCACACTTGTATCCAAATCACAAACTTGAACCTCGTGCCACACCCTCCATTTATTTGGGCCGAGCTTCAAATCATCGTGGATATCCTTGCCTCGAATTAAAAACCAATAGCATCATCATCTCTCGCCATGTCACCTTTGATAAAACTGTTTTCCCATATGGCACCTCTACACCTACATCAGCACCTAACTACACCTTCTTGGATGACTCTCTTGATATAAATCCTCAATTTATTCCATCAACCCCAGCTATACAACCAAACTTGCCTCAACCTACAAACGAGCCAACAACACCACTTCCTACGGCCCAACCTGAGCCAACCCATACCCCACAATCATCACCACCCGCTCCCCACCACATACCTAATCCATCACCACCCATGGACCAACACCAACACATTATCCCAGATCCTCCTCACAACCCAAACCCTGTGTCGACTCACTCTATGGTCACACGTTATCGTGTCGGGACTAATCGTCCCACTCAGCGTCTTAACATGCATGTGTCTTTGGTCTCGCCTTTACCAAAATCTTACCGTGATGCATTTAATTTTCCAAATTGGCAGAATGCTATGCGTGATGGATACACTGCACTCATTAAAAACGGAACTTGGACTCTAGTGTCACGACCCACCGATACCAACATTATTCGCTGCATGTGGCTTTTCTGCCACAAGTATTTGGCTGACGGAACACTTAGTCGTTACAAGGCTCGTTTGGTGGACAATGGTAGTAATCATGGTAGAATTTATAAAATCCGGAAGTTAAAGAGTCGGTCACATCAAGTATATGTAATATTTAGAAAGCTCGTAATCGTAGTCATTTTAGTGTTAGTAAGTAGTTTGTTAAGTAACACCGTGGAGGACGGACGGGTCTTTACCCACTGTATGCCTGATCCACAGCCCGTAGGAGGCGTGTCATGTATGAACCTATAAATACCCTTTGCCTAGAAAGGCAAAGGGTTGGAGCTTCATAATATATCCTTTTACTTTCTCTCACTAGAAGTTCTCAACTCTCTTCACTTTCTCTCTCTAAAAACTCATCTCATTCGAATTCATATGTGCTAGATTTTATGTTTGTGAAAACCAATATGTAACAATTGGTATCAAGAGCCATGGTTTGATCATCTACTTTACATGTTCTTGGATTCTTAGTGGTTTTCATAAGGTTTTTGGGTTTGAATGAGTTTTGAGACATCTTCATCTTTTTGATCTTTTTTAGTATTAGAGTTTGGATTTTAATTGTACTTTTGTGTTTAGGATCATCATAAGTGTTTAGGTTTTGGATTGGAAGGCCTCAATCATCTTGGTTTTAGTGTTTTGGTTTGAAAAAGTTTAGTTTTTGAAGTTTTTCTAGGAAGCGGTTTGTCTCTCGGATATCATTTCTTTGAAGCGGTTTGTTCTGTCATTTAAGCGGTTTGATACGTGTTTTATGCGGTTTGTCCTGTTTTGTGGAAGCGGTTTGTCACCTAAGCGGTTTGTGTGTTGAGACCAAGAGACAAGAAAGGACGCAGTAGTGGAAGTACTTTTGTTCCCCTGCGGTTTGTCACTTAAGCGGTTTGTCATAAAGCGTTTTAATTGAAGCGGTTTGTATTGACAACGGTTTGACACTTAAGCGTTTTGACACTTAAGCGTATTGACGCTTAAGCGATTTGACAAATTAAGCGATTTGTCCTAAGCAATTTGTCCTAAGCGGTTTGTCTTTGTGCGTTTTGATTAAAGCGGTTTGTCAATTGTGCGTTTTGAGTCAAGAGGTTTGTCTTCAGCGGTTTGATCGAAGCGGTTTGATAAGAAGCGATTTGAGTTAAGCGGTTTGTATTCCAGCGGTTTGATTGAAGCGGTTTGACAATCCTGCGATTTGACCACTGCGATTTGATCAAGAAAACTGAGTTTTGACTTTTACGGTTTGACTACTTGCGGCTTGACCAGAGTTGACTTTTTACGGCAAAACTTCAAACGGAGATAACTTTTGAACCGTAACTCCGTTTTCAGCGAAATACCTGTCAAAACGACCGGAACAACCTGAATATTGTGAGGTTTCACCACGAAGTTGTGAAACGATTTTTTGGAGGCCCAAATACCCTCCGAAAGGAAGTTATTGAGGTTTTAAGTTTTTAGACCTAAATTTCACTGTAAAAACGTGCATCAACCAATCCAAATCTCAACCAAACAACATCTCAGCTAATCCTACAAACAATCATAAGTCCTAACACACAATTTTCTATCATTGTGTCGATCCATCAGTCATCTTAACACGTTCTATTGGTCATTGATTAACGGTTTCTGTAACACCCCCAATTCTGATATGCAGCGGAATTCAAACTGGGTATTACTTGATGGCACAACAGTCATAATAATAGAAAACGATCTCTAAAGGAGTCGTTTTAAAAAGGCTTTATCATTCAAATATATCAGAGTTTACAAAATAGGTACCAGTAGGTTCCATTGATTACAAAACACATCAATATAAAGTTTTTGATGTTTTGTGAATGATAAATTATTTATATATATATATATATATATAGCCTTCTTGATCTTGCCCTTCCGTGCCAGCTTCCGACATTATGGACCTGAAATATATGCTTAAAATTGTCAACACAAAGGTTGAGTGAAATTCATAGAGTTTGTTTGATGGTTGAACACATTATGTTGTAGTGTGAGTTATAAAGTCACACCAATGGTTTGAAAACAAAACAGTTATTATTAGACTAAGCATCATGCAATCAAGGCGTTAACGTGTTCCAAATTTAATTGGAGAAATTGTTGATACGTGCCCTTAACAGGTAAAATTGCCATTTTTACCTAATGTACTCAAATATAGTGCGTTTGTTTACCTAGCCTGGTCAAACAAACGGGATTCGTCAATCCCAATAGATCTATTCACAATATTCGCGCCCACCTTCACTCAGTGATTAATGATTCATGATTTAAGGACTTAAGTTTGGCAAATGCGGTAACTTAGTGCTAATAAAACAATCAGATAAGTATACATTTTGAAAGCAATGTGTTCGGTTTAAAATATAGCATGTATCTCCCCCAAGGGTTTGAAAAACAATTAAGTAATAGAAAGTGGGGCTATGAACTCACCTCAGAGTAAATGATATCAAATGTATAATGAGAATGATGGATATGCCGTGAGAACTTCTACGAGCAACCTAGAATAGGATGTTGCGACTTAGGTTTGAAATAATGAAGCGAAAGAAATGACAAATCTATATACGACTCTATGTTGATCATGATGTAGTACATGGTTTTTGTGTATGTCATTTATAGAAATGGTCTAGTTGTGAAAACATGATTAGTTTATATATATCGTACTACCGTTCGGGCCATCATAATTCAGAGGTCATGTAGTAAACATTCGAAGAGCTACGACACTTTAAATCGTAAACCCAGCAACTCGTCGATACGTTTTACTCAAATGAAACCCCTCACATGAAGCTCCCTAGTTTAGTAGCACTTAGTAGATAAAACATATGTTTTGTTTACATATCATAAGTGTCATATGGTTTGTAAACACAAGTTACAAGGTTGTTTGGTTATGATTAGGAATCATAATGGTTATTACAAGTATCGTCATAATTTATGTCACAAGTGTTTAAAGAAAAGTTTACAAGTTTCTAAATTGTAAATTTGGTTATTACAAGTATAGCTCCATAGTTTATCAAGGAATTAGATCCAAATTGTATTGAATATATTTAGGTTTGTCAAGGCTAAGGCCTTTGGTCTACGGTCTTGGCTAAATAAGTCTTGAGGCTTTAGCCATGGCCTTGTCGTGGCTTTGTTCTAGGATACCATGGTCTTGAGACTCAGCCTTGGTCTTAGCCGTGGCTGTGGTCTCGGCTTAAGGCCATTAGGCCTCTTGGTTTGCCTTTTAGTTGTGACAAAAGTATAGTTGTGAAACTATATATAGGGCAGTTTCAGTTTTTGAAAGATAATGGCCTATTTAAGCGTTTTCAAGGTCCGAGCTTCTTTGAAACTGAAGGAAAACATCGTTCCAGACAACTTTCGTGTTTTAACTTTTTGATGATTCACCCAGAAGTACCACTTTTACAACGGATGCACCCTTAACCTTGTGTTTAGGCGCTTTGCCGTTTTGGTTTCGCTTTTTGGCCATAACTTTTGACTCGTTTGTCCGTTTCGGGTGATTCAAATTGCTATGTTTACCTTTTTATCTTGTATACCATAGTATGTAAGTTAGAATTCCATATATGACTGGTTTTAATGGTTTCAAACGTGTAGAATATGACTAGTTTACTAGTTTGTTACTTTTACGACAATATGTGAATTAAAACATATGATTGAGTATATGTACATCATGAATCAACATAGTAACTATATATATAGTATGAAATTTTTAAGATTATGAATAATAAAGATGAGATGATGGTGGTGATTTGTTGCTTACAACTTTTGGCTTTCAATTAAGAAAGGAGTAACTAGCAAGGATCGGACTTTGATTGATCACTTAAGACTTCAGATTGAGCTAGCTTTCTACACCTTGGCACCCTTGCAATCTTGAAGAGTTGGTGATGAAGTACTAAGTGACTTGAGTGGATTTAAACTCAAGAAGATCACTTAAACTTGCTATAGATTTGATGTAGTAACTTACTACTTGAAACTTCTTTGCATAAACTTGGAGTTTAAGAACAAATTATGGAAGATATGATGGTTTGATGATATGAACGACCCGATTCAGTGTTTTAGGGTGTTTAGGATGTATTTCACTTGCTATTTATAGGAGGGTAAGTTTGGTTAACCATATATTGGGTTAAATATTAACCATGGTTAAGTTAGGACACATGTAAAGATCTAAATGAACCATGGTTAGGATGATGCCACCAAAATGATGACTCCCCCCCCCCTAAGTCGGCCATAACAAGATAAGATGACTTAGGTGGATAGTTTTGGTATTATCTTGAGTTTAGAGCATGATTTGGTTCCGTTAAATGCCAACCGTAAGTTGTTAAGCCATAAAACGTAAAACCGGGTATCGTAAAAATACGAAACTTTTAGGAATGATGAAACTCATCATTATACTCCATCTAAAAATATAAAATGAGTGATAAGTCTCACTGGGTGCAAAAACGCTGCTTAAAGCTGGAAACACGGGTCAAAAACGCGTAATTCGCAGTTTATCATAAAAGAACGAAATTTCAAGGAAATGACCGTGGATTTATTTAAAGTAGACTAAAATTAGTATAAAAGTGATATGAGATGTCAAAATGTGATTTTCGTCATACGTGGGATAACTTAATAGTTATACGTGAAGTCTAAAAGTTACGCGATTTAAGCAAAACTAGAGAACGTACAAGGTTAATTTCTGTATGGTCAACGGAGGAGGGAAATATGTTTGACTTTTCCAAAAAATGTAAAAGTGTCAAAAACATATTAGAAACACAGTGCAGGAATGGTTAAGTCTGGATCTAAGTAGAATTGTTTAAAACGTAAGTTTAGTCTCGTACGGCTCAGGGTTTATTTGGTAACATTTTTAAAATAAATCTTAAAATTTCTCAAATTGATTATGAGTGATCTAAAAATTAATCTGATGTGAGGAAAATTATCAGAGTTGATTTTCGTTATGCTACGCTGATGTTTAAATGGTGTTCCGACCAAAACGAAACTTTAAAACGATGTTTTCTTCATAACTTTTGCGAAAATGATCTAACGATTGTCAAACTCTCAGGATATTACTAAAATAATTTATCTTACGAGAATGTGAAATAAAAATTTTACGGGATGAATAGTGAAAGTGAATAGTAAAAGTGAATAGTAATTTCTCGAGATGAATAGTAAAAATTTGAGAATGGATAGAAATCCTGAAAATGCGAATTGTTACAGTTTCTTCTTGATATTGTAAAATCCCGCGAAAGATTCTATTTCGCGGTTTAAATTATAGATTTGTAAAATATTGTGCACGTCAACATCATGCCTAACTATTCAGATTCAATTGTATCTAAGATACTTAGTTTATACGACGTGATCAATGAACAGAAGATACCCAACAATGTACAACAGACTATCGTGTTTGAGTCAGATAATCCTAATATGGAATCTTCGTGCTCAAAGTCACAAGAGAGAGAGAGAGGAGCACCAGCCACAACTTGTGCATGTTAATGCAAAGGAAAGCTCCATGGAAGCTTCTGATGTACCCAAGAGAAAGATGCACCAGCCACAACCTATGCACGCCAATGCAGAGGAAAGCTGCTTGAAAGCTTCTGTTGTACCTAGTTGTGCATCTTCTACTCAAAATGATGATTATGAGCTACATGAGTACTCTACATTTATCTCTGATGACTCCCTTACCACTAAGCTTAACATATATAAGGATCAAGTTGCCATCTATGGACAAATGCTACAATTTGAATGCCGACCACACTGAGCAAAGGAAATGGATTGCCAAATGCATACATTAATCAAAAAAAGTAACTTAAGGGAAGAAACATTAAAACAAGAGTTAAATTCCTTACAAGAGAAACTTAATAAAACTGTTAAGCAAAAGCAAGAACTTCAAAAAAATGTAAAAGTGCTTAAACAGGAGTTCAAACAAAAGGAATCAAAACTTTTAAATGATTTTTCCAACCTTAAAACTTTGAAGAACAAACTTGAAAACAAGTTGTATGTACAAGGCAACACCATTCAGACTGCTCACGTGATCACTAAGCATAGAGTATTAAGCGATAAGCATAGTATTGGCCTTGTAGAAGAGCCCAATCCTGAGTATGGTAAGAAAGCAAAAGCTGCTCAAAAGATGATCTATGATGGTAATGAGATCCTTAAGCCTAGACAAAAGCCTACTTGTTTAGAGTGCACTGAAGAGAATAGAGAATTAGAAGATGCCTTGGTATGTGCAAAAACACATACCTTTTCTTTACCAAAATAGACCCAAAATAACCAGAAAATAGCCGTTTATGTCTAATATTTGTTGGTTTCTTGAGTTTATGCATGTGCAGGTACGGATATGACAAAACAGACAAAAGAAAGCCAAAACCAAAGAAAACCAAACACGAGAATGAGAAGAGTGCAAAAGCCGATGCAGGGATGCTAATTTATGGGACTTAGATACTCAAAGACATATTTTACGGAGTTCTGGATCAAGATTGGGAGTTTTCACAACATCACATTCACTTTATCATATTTTCACAATTTACCCTTTACTTACCTATAATTACCTTTTATATCCTTATATCCTTCAATTACCCATTTATCAAAAAAAAACCCTTAACATTTCACAATTTACACTTTTGGTCCCTTGTTCTTGCAAATATCACATGAATGGTCCTTAGTGTTTGAAATCCGGATACAAAGTGATAAAATCCAAGTCCAAAAATATCCCATTATCCATTTTAATACCAAGCCTAACCCACTAAACAAAAGAATCCTACCCCATATCACCCCATGACCCGGTTATACCCTTTGTTTACCCAAGTCAATATCCAAAACCCATGGTCAAAGACTAACTCACCCGGGTCAAACATACCAATTTTCCGTTTTACCCATCCCATTTACCCACACTACCCAGGTCAACCTCCCCATCAACTGGTCAAAATAAAATAAATAACAAAACCCCACAGTACCCTTTCCCTCCTAAATCCCCAACACTGTATGCCCTTCTCCTTCGCCTAAAATCCCATCACTCGCTTCCCTCCGCATAGTACTAGCATCTTTTTGGACAGCCTGCCGATCCGTGTGCCAAGGGAATGACACATAAGCAGAATGGAAGCATCTCATTGGTTGAGCCACATCACCAAAGCAATCCAATGGCTGAGAATTGAAGTGTTGATGCAAAGATTGAATCAAGGACTGTGATCACATATCCAGAAGCTTCCCAAGCCCCAAAGTTGCTCCTCATCAGGCTATAAATAGACCTCAATTCCACACAAGATAATTTGTCCAATTTCTCATGTATTTAGAGGAGTTTTGATCATTTGTTTTCCTGTAAAATTGTAATGTTTTGAGTAATTAGTTAAGTTGTAATCTCATATTTTAAGTTGTAATCTCATTTTCATCTTAAAGCAATTTACTTTTTTATAAATTTCCTTGTCAATTTAATTTGAGTAATTTGTTCATTTAAGTTCAAATCCTGTCTCAAGCTTTAATTTCTGTTTCTCTGAACTCACAGAAGCTTGTTTAAGCTTTTGTGAGCTATTCATTGCTCACAAGTTTCCTTAATTGCATTTTTCTAAAAAAGTTAAATAAAGTCAACGATAAAGGTCAAACTAGATTTTGGTTAAATCCTGATTCAAATGTGTTAAAAGGTTGAGTTTCCTGTTTAATTGTTGATTTCGTTTCAGTTTTAGCAATATTTCATCAAAGTTTTAAAGTCAAATTACATTTAGGAAGTTTAAGGTAGTGTTTGGATCTAGCATATTTTTTGAGTTGTTATGTTTGTTGGTTGTTAATTCTAAATTATTCAAGTTTATAAACTGGAATTAAAGTTGTTTTGTCTAAGTTTTTAAGTTTCCAAAGTCAGTTTCATGTTTTTTTCAACCACATCTTTCAATCTGCCTTAATTCAATTTTCTGTCCAATCAGTCATGTTCCACAATGAATATCAAGGATTAAATCAAGTTCAAATCTAGTTTCAGTTGCTTATTCTTCATCTTAGGATATCTAAGTTTAGATATTTTTGGTTTATTTTCACTATAAAAAAATTTAGTTAGCTCATTTTAAAGCTTATAGTTGCCTGTCATGCCTTGTTCTGCTACTGTCCCAGATCTGCCCAAATAGCCTTTTTCCCAGCTAAGTTTCTACTAATCCATTTGATGTTATTGTTTGACTTTTGTTCCTTTAGTTAGCCATTAGTATAGTGTTCATCTATTTAGCCTTCATTAGAATTTTAGTAGCTTATTTAGGCTTGCTTTTAGCCCCTTTCTCCCCTTTAATCTGTTGCATCAGTTCCATTTTAGTGATTTTTGCCCTGTTATTTTAGCTTGTTTGACTTGCTGTTAGTTTGCTTTCTATCCTCATTAGTTGTTAAGTACCATTACAGCTTATTAGGAGTAGAGGAATTAGCTTTTAGAAGCTTGTTTTGATTAGAATAGGGACTTGTTTGGTTAAGTAGCTCAAGTATAATCTGTTTACCATTTTTTGCTTTTTGATCTCTTATCTCCTTACTTATTGCTTCTTTTGATTTGATTTCAGCTTATTTTACTTCTTTAGGATTAAATGTAATGATTAGTTTAGCTTATTTGGTCTTTAGCTTATTATAGTTTATATTGGTTTCTTTTAAGCTTTTTATGTCCATTAAGAATGCTTTAGGAGTAGTTTAGTTTTGCTTATTTTTTTAAAAAATATGTTTTTGCTTCTGCCTTTGAATCTCTCCATTTTAATCTGTTTGTATCAGCTTTTTATTTGTTTTTCATGTGTTAAGCTTTTGTTAAAAAGTTGTTTGTTAGTTTATGTTAAAAGCTCTAGTTCCAAAAAGCCAAAAATAAAAAATAACCAAAAAGGTTCTTGCCAGACTCAAACCCAGGTCTGTAACCTCACTGTCCCACGCCTCAGTACACACACCTGGAACCCTTGTGCCCTTGGGTCTTTCACATCTAGTTCTTCACCTTTAATTCTTATAACCCAATTTTCTTTATTTTAGCTTAATAATCCATTTTGCTTATTTAACTGCTTATCTAAACAATATTTTCAGGTTTGATATTTTTCTTAGGCTTAGATTATCATAAAGTATTTTTCACTAAAATTTCATATTTTTCTCAAATGTTTTACTATTTTTAAATAATTAATCTTTACTTTTTAGTTTTTAAATCATAATAAATAGAAAAATACTCAAAAAAATATTCTGTTTTTTCCTAAATTCATATTTTGTAGTATTCTTCGTAGGAAAAATAAAGTTTCTTTTCTAAAGTCAATTTTTCAAATAGTTTACGTTTCAGGCTCGGGGTTTTACCCGAGCGCACCCGTTTTTACGTTTTTAGTTTTAAAAGTTTCTTTTTATCAAATTGCATTCCTTATGAGTTAAATTTAGTTACATTTAATTAAATTAGCTTAAATCCCTTTATTTTAGTTTTAATTCGCGTTTTTAGAATTCCCGTAGTTGCGTTTTAGGTTTAAACTGCATTTTAGGATTATTTTGCCTTATGTTATTGTTTTATATGCTTATTTAGTTCGTTTTAGTTTATGTTTCATAATCGTAGTTTAGAAACCCATTATTCCCTCTTTTTAACCATTCGAAATCACGTGAACGCGATGAGAATTACATACTCTATTCATCATTCGTTGGGAGAACGACCCGGGAAATACATTACCTTTGTATTTCTTCGGAAAATATCTATACTACGAAATCGAACAAATCAAAATGGCGCCGCTACCGGGGAGGGCATGAAGTGAGTTCCGATTCCGTCTCGATTTCGCGTGTTTTTTAAGATCCTTCCCCGAGAAGTTATTGTTTTTGTAAATATCTCTTTTCTAAAAACCCAAAAAAATCTAAAAAACCAAAACATTCTTCCTAGAGTGTTTACAAAACCAACAAAACAAATTGAAACGTCAATTGTTACGTCGGCTCACCTTTAAAGTACAACCTATACACGGGGTTCTAGGAGGTCTTGACATTAAATTGCAGACCGAAGAAATATCCACTCTTCTTTCCCCACACGTCATGAGTACTTTTAAGAGCCACGGGCACCTACCGACCGACGTTACCAAAAGTATTGTTTTTCACAGTTTTCTTAAAAATAAAAACTCAAAAATATTTTCCTTTTCAAAATTTATTTTTCTTTTATGTTTTCTATTTATCAAAACCCAAAAATAATCTCCTTTCTCCTCTAAACCGTCAATTATATTTCTTCTTCCTCTAAAAGTATAATTCTTATGGCATCTCTTAAATGTGCTCAATGTGGAGGTCCTCATGATCCCATCGTTCATGAAGATCCTTGTGAGAAAATTTTGAAGGAATATTTCCTTGCCGAACTTGAAACAAAACCGACCCTCGGCCGACATTGCTTTCACTGTAAAAGTCCGATGGAAGAAAATCAATATCGATGTTTAAATTGTATGTGCGACCGGTGCGGAAATAATTGTCGAACCGGATTTTGTAATATGTGCAGTGCTTTTATTAATCTAAATCCAGATCCTTTGGCACTCGCCCGTCTTTGTCTCGTCTGTGGAAACCGGTATACTTGTTTGACTTGTACGTATGGGCAGTATGAACAAAAAGCTATGGAAGAATTACCACTTAATGAACTCGTTTGTACTCTCAACTCTGATCCTAAAACGTCTAGAATCGATCCTAGTCTTTCACGATTCACCGTTAAGAGTTTGTCGAGCTACAACAAAATGAAACAACGTGTTGAGCTTAATACGATTTCTAATTCTCACATTCATCAAGAGCAAGAACCGGAGGCCATAACGGAAGTTGTGGAAACTGCTAGCTCTCAGAGCACACCTGTTAGGATTTAGAAAATCCGGTAGTTAAAGAGTCGGTCACCTCAAGTATATGTATTTGTTAGAAAGCTCGTAGTCGTAGTAATGTTATGTTAGTAAGTAGTTTGTTAAGTAACACCGTGGAGGACGGACGGGTCGTTACCCACTGTATGCCTGATCCACAGCCCGTAGGAGGCGTGTCTTGTAAGAAACTATAAATACCCACTACCTCCTAAGGAAGAGGGTTGGAGCTTTGAATATCATTTTTCTTTGTCTCACTACGTTCCCAACTCTCTTTACTTTCTCTCTCTAGAACTCATATCATACGCCCCATATTTGATGCATGTTATGTGTTTATGAAAACCAATATGTTACAATTGGTTTCAATAGCCATGGTTTGATCACTCATCTTTCATGTTCTTGGATTTCTAGTGGTTTTCATAAAGTTTTTGGTTTTGAATGAGTTTAAAGTAGTTTGCATCATTTGGATCATTTCTAGTGTTAAAGTTTGGATTTTGATTGTACTTTTGTGTTTAGAATCATCATAAGTGTTTAGGTTTTGGTTTGAAAGGTTTGAATCATCGTGGTTGAGTTGTTTTTGGATTAAAAAGTGGTGTTTTTGAAAGTATCTTGGATGAGAGTTCAGTCTCGGATTGTTTTTCTTTGATGCGAGTTGTCCTAATTTTGATGCGATTTGTCTCTTCTGTGTATGCTTATTGAAGCGACTTGTCACATATTGTATGAGAGTTGTCACGATTTGTGAAGCGAGTTGTCTTATATGCGAGTTGTCTATTGAGACAAAACGAAAAGAAAGGACAAAGTAGTGGAAGTAGTGGGTGTACTTGTGTACTGGCGCGAGTTACGACCTATGCGATTTGTATTTTATGCGATTTGTTTGATGGTTAGTCGTGCTAAGCGAGTTGGTAATCAGGGTGCGAGTTGTCTTATACTTCGACTTGTCTTATACTGCGACTTGTCTTGTACTAAGATCTGTCAGGACTGCGATTTGTCTAGGGTGCGAGTTGTCTGGGTGCGACTGTCAAGGGTACGACTTGTCTATTGAGACTTGTCATTTCTTCGTGTTACGCTTTACGGTTTTTCTTTTGATTTAGTAAAATCCCGTGAAAGAATCTATTTCCCGATTTAATCAAAGAATAGTAAAATCGTGAGAATCTGTAATCATGTCTACAATCACTTCTTCCTGTTGTTGATGACGCAAGCCGCAGGATCCGATACTCATCCTCCCATGCTGGATAGAACCGGATGACTCTTGGGCTCCAAATAATCGAACTATAACCGCTTAGGAAAGGAAAATTAATATCCTCAAGTCAATTGATGAAGGACCATATCAAGTTGAGACTACCGTGAGACATTCTTGAAAATACTGCTGATGGTTCAATTATATTAGGATTGGATAGACCAAAGACGATGACGAACTTCTTGATAAGGTAAAGAAGAGATACGATGCGCATATCGGCTTCAAACATCATACTTCAAGGTTTACCTAAGGACATTTACAATTTGATCAATCACAACACTCGGCGAAGGCGTGATGTGGGACAATGTGAAGATGATTCTCTCGGTTGAACCGACTAAAGAAGACAGGAGTCTCAACTGTATGATGACTTTGAGAACTTTAAGATGAATCCGTGGGAAATCAGCACCGAATATCATGTGAGATTACACAAGCTTGTGAATGATATGAGGAATATCAAAATGACAATGCCAAATATTCAGCTCAATTCAAAGTTTGTGAACAACATGAATCCCGAATGACACAAATTTGTCACTGCAGTCAAGCTAAACAAAGGATTGAGGAACACAAATTACGAGCAATTGTATGCTTATTTGCTTCAAAATGAGAAACATGCTGTGTTTGAACGAATGATCTTGGAAAAGTTCAAAACCAATTTTGGAGATGAAAGCTCGTCAAATGATTCAATTGCATTCTATACTAATGTTGGAATAACCACCAAAGCTTCACAGGTCATACCAACTAGTAATGGTAATCACAAACTCATTCCAGATCCAGGGTATAAGCCTCCATATTCAAACACATTTACGGAACACCTTGTCAATCAATTGGCTCTAATGGTTAAGCAAAACTTGAACCTCACTCCACACACCAACAATCATATCAGAACAGCCTCCAATCTCCACAATCATGCAACTGTCAAAGAAGGAAAGGTAGTGGTGCAAAATGTGCAAGGAAGACAGAATGATCAAGGAATGGTAGGAGCGGGTTATAGAAATGCTGGTGTAGGTGGAGGATATGTGGGTAATCAGAATCGAGGAAAGAACATGGCTCAGGGTCAAGGGAAGCCAATCAAGTGTTACAACTGTGGTGGAGAAGGACATATTTCGAGGAACTGCACTTCTCCTAAACGTCCACAAAATGCAGAGTACTTCAAGGACAAAATGATGTTTATAAGCTCAAGATAATGGAGCAAAGATGAGAAGAAGATTGTTGTTTCTTGCTGAGGGAAATGCCAAAACTTACGATGCAGACGGATGAACGGCCAGGTGGTATGGGACACAACAATCCCAATGCATTTCAAGGGTGATCGGTGGATACATTTTTGATATCTGATGTCATGATGAACCATTTACCATCTTCGCTAAGTAGCTCACCAATGGTCTCTCCAAAGACTCCTTCACCACAACAGCCAGCCCTTCCAAGGAATCAATCATCGAGGTATTAAAACTATACGATGACATTGATGTGCAAAAGATACACGATAGGGTACAACCAACTGAAATTTTTGAATCAGATATTGAAAATATGGGTAATAGCAATGTTGCCCCATATGATCAATATGTGAAACAAAATGAAAGTGAAAGTGTACCAAGCGACATCTCTCTGCAGCCAATGATGACTATATTTTTGATGAATACAATGCATGTGCCCCTGATGACTCTATAACCTCCGAACAATGCCTATAAAGAACAAGTTGCTATATATGAACAATGTGCTAAGTTTGAATTGACTAACCGTGAGCAGGAGATGGATTTCCAAATGCGCATAGTTATCTGAAAAAAGTAACTTTAGGGAAGAAATATTAAAATAAGAGTTAAACTCCTTGCAAGAAAAGCTCAATAAAACTATAAGCAAAGCAAGAACTTCAAGAAAATATAAAGGTGCAACAACAGAGTTCACTACTAAGGAATCAAAACTTTTAAATGACTTTTCCAACCTAAACTGAAAAAAAAAAAACTTGAGAACAAACTGTACATACAAGGGAACACCATTCAGACTGCTCACATGATCACTAAGCATAGAGTCTTAAGCGATAAGCATAGTATTCCAATTGTAGAGGTACCTAATCCCGAGTATGGAAAAGTTGCTAGAGCTGCACATAAGGTAGTCTATGATGGTAATGAGATTCTTAAGACTAGGAAAACCCATCATGTATAAGAAGCACTGATGAGGATAGAAAATTTGAAGATGCATCAAGGGAGAAAATGGCAAAGAAGTTAAATGATCCTAAGTGTACAAAGCATAATATAATGTTTAAACCCCATGATTATACTAAAGAAAATTGGATAGCCTTGAATATGTTTAAACCTCAAACTCAGTTAACCCCTGAACAAGTATTCTGGAAGAAAGATTTGGATAAACAAAAAATCGATAACCTGATTGAGATGAATCCTCCCTGTTGGAAAATGCCTCCAGCCACTGTGTATCCCCTAAATACACCTATGCATTTAGTGCCCAGAGCCCTCTATACTCAAAGCAAGACCTTAATCAGTCTGTACGTAGTATATCAATTGTTTGTTGACATTGAGAAAACATGTAAGAAGAGAATTACACCCACAGTGGGATTACCAAGGGAAAGGGGTTTTGAGCAAACTAAAGAGTGTTATTTAACTGATGTCATGCCTTTCTTTAAACTACTAAAAGAACAATTTGAGAGTCTTCAAAAGGGCATTGATACAGAGATTAAAGAAATGAAAAAGGTGTTCAATGAAATGGAAATTGAGGTCAATGATTATGAACGTGAACTCAAATGTAATGAAATTGAAAGGAAGAATTTTATCGTTGTTACAAATTATTCTATTACTGCTTCTCAATTTCATGAATTATCTGTTGCTTTGAAAGTTTCCCATGATCGTGTTGTTGAGCTTGAAAACAAAAATTCAAAACTAAATGAGAAAATAGAACAGGATGATCATGATAACTTGGTAAAACAGTTTTCTAAGTTGGAAGTTGAACATTTTGCTTTGCAATTAAAATATCAACATCTCAAAGAAAATGTTAAAACCTCAAATGTCAAGACATCCTCGGATGCTCATAAGTTTGATGCGTTTTGAAATAAGCAAACTTGACGAATGTGATTCAGTCTATTCAAATTGACCGAAGATTGAAAACCCAAATTTCACAATTTAAGGGTGAAAAGAATAATGAATCCTCCTCATTTAGATTTCGTAATTCTCAAAACTTTCACCTTTAAAACATCATTAATTTACAACAAGAAAATGAGAGTTTTTTTGAAGAAAATGAAAAGGTTAAACAACATTTCAAAGAGTTATATGATTCAATGAAAGTCACCCGTGACAAGAACAATGAAAAAATAACTTATTTACAAAGGAAATTGAGAATCAAGAGTCGTAAAAGGGAAAATGTCAATTGTCGGTGATGAGAATCTAGTATCTAAGGCATCTGCGGATTCTAAGTATGTTGTGACTGTAAAGTATATTCCCCCTTGTGGAAAACTAGAAGGGGAGGTTGAATAGTTTTACCAATTTAAAACTTCCTTTTAAATATTTAGATCGACTTATGTCAATCTATTTTGATGTATATGTTGGACGTTGATAGATAGATATATAAAAGTGTAATGAAAGATAAAGAGTAAGAACCACATAACCACGAAACGAGTATTTATAGTGGTTCGGCTACAAGGACACCTTCCTTGCCCTACTCCACTCCCCGAGTCACCTACTCGAGAGTTCGTAATCACTACACGAAACCAACTCCTTATGGCGGAGAAGCCTTCATAACGTCGCCTACTCTTTTTCCGGTACTAGGCTAACCACCGGGTTCTTTCACACCAAGGTGAACCACACCTACCACAACGTTTAATTTATCCGGTATACTAGGCTAAGTACCGAGTTCCATTACAATGGAGGAACTACTACCTGATTTCGTGTCCAAAACAATCTCGCACAAGCGCCAAAATTGATTTGGTCCAAAACAATCGCACGGCGCCAAAAATTGATTTCGTGTCCAAAACAATCCCCGGCAGCGGCGCCAAAAATTGATATAGGCTCAAGGGTTATGTGTGGGGATAAATCCTTAATATCAATATCAAAAATACTCACGAAGATAGATTCAAATCTCTTAGGAAAAGAATAATAAATCAAACTGCATCGTGCTATGACGAGTCAACCGAATCGTTTTCCCAACGAGTGAATTGCCAACGCCGTTTTGGTTTGGATTTTATGCTTGATGATTTGGATTATAGATTTTGATTTTATTAACTACGGAAATGGGAAAGTAATTAAGGAAATCTATCCTACGGAAATCCTAAAATTAATTAAACTAAAACGTAATTAACAAAGCGACTAAAAATGCAACTACGCTCAAACGATATCCTAAAAAATGCCTAAATTTACTTTTACTCTAAAAATATGATTAGAAAACTATTTTAGAATTAAAACTATTTTTTGGATTTTTCTTGATTTAATAAAAATTAAAAACTAATTTAAACTAATTTAAACTAATTAAAATTGTGAAAAATATCAAATAAAGGGGGAAAAATTTAGAAAAATCTTTTTTATACTTTTTATATTTTTCTAAAACTAAGAAAATTGAAAAATTATTTTTTTGGAGCTTTTTCTCAATTAATTGCAATAAAACCTATTAAAAATTGATTAAAATCTACTTTAAATTGAGAAAAATAGTAAATAAAGACCAAAAATTATGAAATCTACAGGAAAATTCTAAAATGATATTTAGAATCTATGAAAAATGACAAACAAGCAGCTTATGTATGAAATATGGAAGCTATAGCACAACTGCTTATGTAATAAGCTAGGAAAATAAGCTAACTAGCTACTAAGGCCACCAAACAGTGAGCACAGCTAATTTATACTAAAATGAACTAATAGCAACAAACTACACCTAATCCTAACAAGCTCTAACCTCAGAACCTTGATTTAAGCCAACTGCTTATAATAGCCAAACAGTGGTTCAGGACCACTGTTTGAGCTTATACACAAGCTCAACTAATAAGCTAATCAGAAAACCACTTATGCAGTCCTACTAAACACTGCCAGCTATGATTGTGCCAAATACCAAGTCCTAACTCACTCGATTTGACTCCAAACCAAAAAACTGAAAGTATGCCGATTCACAATTTGTGTAAGATGTATACTGATTTGAATGGCTTATTAGAAGCTCAAAATGACAACCGCTTGAATCAAAAGTGATTATCGATTAAGACCTTGAAAATTTAATTTCCAAAGTCTCAAACACTAACATCTAAAATGAACTGAAAATTTGATTCACAAGTTTGTGCAAACCTGCTTTGAAAGGTTTTGACAGATTTGACTTTTTAAAAACATAATCAAACTTTGACCAAACTCAGTTTTAATCCAATCTAATGAACTGATATTGATGTTTTAACACTAAATATGACTACTAAAAGCTAGATCTAACAAATCCAAACCAACTTGGTGCCTAATGACCACTCATCGATTAACAAAGAGTGATCCTAGATCAGATCTGCTATGATTTTGACTTATGAGCTAAAACTGCTAGCACTATGACCTCAATAAACTTCCAATTAACTACTGAAACTTGTATCAAACACTAAACACTTATCAACTAGCCTTAATCACAGATATATCAGCTGATCCAAACACTAGTAACTCATCGCTTAATGAAGTAATTAACAGTTAATGATCAAATCAAGCCAAACAAACATGAATCTGATCAAACAAGATATCAAATATCACTAAATACTGAAATTAATAGCATTAAATGAACCAATAATGCATTTGAAACTTACAAATCCTCCTTAGCCACTATGGCTTGCATAATGAAGAAACAAGGATCACTAACCTATCAACCCCTAACCTAATCACATCCAGCTTATAATCAACCCAAAAAATGCACCATTACCATACCAATCCGCATCCAAACAAACAGAACCGATCTCAAACAAAGAATCAGAAAGCAACAAAGACTTGGCAAAATCGACAGAAATTGAGCTGAGGAATGAATAAGCTTCACAATAAGCTATAGGAAGCTTATATGAACCTTATCAAACAGTAGATCAATTAGAAATCACTCTATAAAACAGATCTACTATGATTTTTATTTTTGAAATGATTTTATGTGATTTTTTTGTATTTTTGAGATATTGAAGAATTAAGCTAAAACATTGTTTATAAAATCAAGTAAGCATTAAAATAAGATATTAAGCAGATATGGATTATAAAAACTTAAACAATAACACTTGAAATTGAAATGCAAATTCTATTAATAATTGAAATTTTGAGTACAAATACGAATTACAAAGATTTAAAACTTTTGAAATGCAAATAACTACTACAACTAAAGCTAGAGAAAAGAAAAATTACAGAAATTAAGATACATTGTGAATGAATGAAAGGTCTATATATAGTCGAGCTAAGGGTCTTGGAAGCTTCTCGAAATTCTTCTCTTTGTGCTTCTTTGCAGCTTGTTATCACCCTTGGATCATAATAACCGCTTCCCCTCTCATCACAACCTTAGGATCAAATCTGATGACATGCTTCGGCCAATAAGAGAGTGACATGTAGCCTATATCACACGGATGGTGATGTGTCATTCTCATGTCGGTGGGTGTCGGGAAAGTACCAACGTACCCTTAATTACGGTTAATTTTGAATAATCACACGGGTGGGTAAATTAGGGTTTATATCTGGGTAAATTTGGGGAGGAAATTGGCGCGAGGGGGTTTTTTATATTTGTTTGGTTTTTGACTGGTTTAATGGTTCGTTGACCCGGGTATTTACTCGGGTTGGTCTGTTTTTCGGGTCTAGTATTTTGGCCGGGTAGTATTAGTTTAACTTTGGGCTTGGGTAAAACTAATTTGGGCCGAGAGTGAATATATTGGATTGGACTTTGGGATTTAAGTGTAATCAAAGTAATAGCTTAGGGACCAATCTTGTATAATTGGATTTCCAAGGGACTAAATGTGTGCTTTCTGAAAATCTCATCAAGGACTAATCATGAAAATCTCAAATAATCCAAGGGTGCATTCTGAATTCTCAAATCAGGGATCAATTATGTCAAAAGCTCAAAGTGTGGGGTCATTCTTGACTTTTCTTCAAACTTTTCAAACTTCAAAATCATCTTTCGATAATAGAATCTTCCAAAATGCATAATCTTGACCTTCCAGCTCAGCTAAAACTCTCTTGATCTCTCGGTTCTATTTACTCGATTTGGATCCTTTGTTTTGATTTTTGCATTCGCTGACAAGCACAAACTCAAGAAAACCACAAATATCAGCAATAAACGGCTTTTCCTTGGTTATTTTGGGTCTATTTTGACAATGAAAAGGTATGTGTTTTAGCACATACCACTACCCAACACTACACAACACCTAATCCCAAAGGAGACCAACTCTTTATTACAACACCATCAAGGATATCAACATCCTTGAATATAAAAAATCACTATATGTATAACGATGCACCTCATCGATTATACGACCTAGGAATTCTTCACTAATGCCACTTGATTTGATTCCTAGGCATCCTTCACTAATGTCTTTGACACAACGCTTGGCACCTTTCACTAATGACTTCGTCTTGACACCTTTAGCATTCTTCACTAATGCTTTTGACACGGACGTTAAGCACCTTTCACTAATGCTTTCGCTTGACTCTTTCAAAGATCCTTCACTAATGCCTTCAACACAACACATCTACTCGAGAGGAAGAAAGAATTATCAACAAGAGAACCTCAGTTGTCTTGATGATGACGAAGCATGGCAACTCATGGACTTGAGATTGCTCGACTTCAAGAATTGGTGATCTCGCCTTTAAGAGGAACCTAGAGGATCATACAAAAACAAATAACAAGCTACATATAAAGATCCCTTAGGATCAGTGGTTAGAGAGTTACAATACTTGGGGAAAGTATGTGTGAGAGTGGCAAACCGAAAGAAAGAAATGGCTCACTATTTATAGAGGAGAAATGCTTACCGTTCCCCGGATCCCACGGATCCCTCCCACAAGGGATCCGTCTAGCGTAAAGCTAGGGATCCATGGGACGCTCCTCTTTGCCCATGAGTATTTTGGTTATGGGTCATGGGTCATGGGTTATGGGTTGATCCATGGTTTTCTTATTAGATACAATGTATCTCATGAGTGCAATGTACCTAGTCAAATAGGTATGGGTCAATACCATGGGTTATGGATATTTTCCATGGGTTGTAGTTTTTACCTATTTATATAATATATACTAGTTGTGTATATATTTTGCCCAATATGTAAACACTAGTTGTTGTACATATATATTACTAAATCATAAAATCACTTATACTTGTTTTAGTGTTTTATGTGAAAACGTAAGTGTGTTAGAAAACTATTGGCTCAAACTAAATACGTATTTTATTTGTTTCGTTAAAATGATTTTACATTTGTTATCGACAAAACATTAGAAGATCGTAAAATATAAATAAACGTTTTTACGGCTTATTTGTATTAACAATCTCCCCCTTTTTGTTGATGAAAAAACATAAAATTATTTTAAGGAAAAACTAAAATTGTGAAAAGTTCAATTGAGTTTTACTTCTTCTCCCCCTTTTGTCGAAAAAAGAGCGTCGAAAAGAAACTAACACATTGTTTTAAGAAAAACATGTAAAAAGAAAAGATGTAAAGTGAGCATGTGACGGGACTGGTTCTCGTCTTAACTCCCCCTTGATGAGTCCATCCCTTTGTGAGGGCGTCAACTACATAAAAGTAAGTAAGCTAATGTATTGCAATTAAGTTTGCAAATGGTTCGTCCTTGTGATTTAAAATGCTCCTTGAAGATTGCAACGTTGCAATGGGGTGTCATGAAGTATAATCCAAATAAGGATTATGTTGCAAATGGTTTTGCAATATGGTTTGACACAAAGCTCCCCCTAGTTTTATGGTGTCAAAATCTTCATGTGTATTTTGAAAATCTACAAAATAAAGGTTAGAAAAAAAGAGTATAGTGCATAATTTCCTGCAAATAAGACTCAAGTTAGTAGAATTTTTTTCTTCTGTACCACGGATCCCACGGTTCCCTACATGAGGCTCATGGTTGTTTGGGTTTGTTGACCTCTTCAAAACATTCGAGGAGGTGATAAAACATGAAACGTTGCTCATCACGTAGTTCATGTATCAACCTTTCAACATGTTGACAATGATAGCAATCCTTGTCATTGTTTTGAGCTTCTTGAAACGGAGGTTCAAGTGAAGTGGGTTGAGGATCCTCAAATAAAGGAGGAATTGGTTGAGGCTCACTAAGTGGTGGCTCAACAATGTTTGAGGGTGGAGGTAGAGAAGTGTCAACTTCCATGTGGTCGGGTGGTTGACTTTGATGTCTCGTCATAATCCAAAATGGACTATTGGGGGGAAATGGAGAAATTGATATTGGTGCAAGTTTTGATTCAACACTTTGGTTTTGTTGCACAACCTTTTCAAGTGAATTTGTTGGTAATGGTAGATGATGAGATGGCCAAGGGGGGTAAGTCCTCTAAGTTGTTAGAATGTAGAGATGATTGTGAGGTGTTAAATGATGTGGCTCTAGGCACCAATGATGTTGGTTGGGTCAGTGTGGTTTGGTTTAGTAGAGTTTGGTGATGATATCCATGTGGGAACAATCCTCTTGGGAATTAGTTTGATTGGTTTATTTGGTGTAGGGGAAATCCTAGCATTGGTGGACTTAACCGAGATGATTCGCTGATTTAAACTTCATGTATAACCCTAGCAAGTTTCTTGGGTGGTTCTTGGGTGGATGAGTTAGCACTAGTGTAAAGCCCCTTTTATCACTTATACCTTATCTTTATCACAAGTACCACACGAACCAAACACAAATACGTTATGCGTATGAATAAGAAGAAAGGAAAGAACTTGGTGACTTGAATGATAGAATTCGTATGTATGTTTAGAGAGATTGAGAGAAGAAAGATGAAAACAATAAGTTGTATATTGCTTCAAGGAAAACACACACACACATTACTCTCGC
Organism: Chrysanthemum makinoi; assembly: GCA_910596185.1. Taxonomy (NCBI): domain Eukaryota; kingdom Viridiplantae; phylum Streptophyta; class Magnoliopsida; order Asterales; family Asteraceae; genus Chrysanthemum; species Chrysanthemum makinoi. Next base: position 254,802,841 of record OU343221.1, read on the forward strand.
ACACCCTCAAATGACATACATGAGGGGTATTTATAGTACAAGACAAAGGATGCCCTAAGGCTTGGCCATGGGCCGTATATGGGCTTGAACATGGATTGGGTTACATGAACTTATACAATGCTAGCTTAACTAAACTAATAACCAATTAGCTTAGCCCAATCCACGAGCCCGTTGACTATTCTATCACGATATCTAACACACGTTACAAAGTTCCTAAATGTGAATGACCATCACTTCTAATAAGAACTATTAAGGCTAACAATCTCCCCCTAAGGGGTGGTCATTCAAATGATGCTCCACTTGATAAGATCTTTACTTTCCTTGAGCTAGAACTTTATGCAGTAGATATAGAATAGTCTTGATTCATTGTTCCTTCATGCTTTGTGGTCGGATAATGTGGTTGTTCTACGTTGTCAACTTCTGGTTAGGTGTCTCCACGTCTTTCTCCACCATGCTCACACTTCTATTTGTCTTTTTGGTTACCAATGATGTAGTTCTCGAGTCTTTAGATTCATTGACGAAGAATCATCTTTAACTTTGTGTAACCTTTGATTATGATGAGAACTTTCATGTGTTTTTGGTATGAGCATGTGGCGAGTCAGACGATCCATCCGTCCTGAGCTTCCAGAAGAAAACATAAAAACAAAGTTAGTAATAAGTTGATTCCGACACTTACAAGTTTGAATTTCGAGGGTGTTAACAAAGATAGTGTGAAAACACGCCTCTAATTTCACAGAGGCCGTTCTGAATGGAGTCCCACAAGTGAGATAACGCTGATATACCAAGTACATCTCACAGCTCAGATGAGTCGCTGAGGTACATCAAGCATCACCCACGATCGAGACCGTTTGAGACACACTAAGCGTAATCCACGGAGAATTACCGGTGACTACTGCCGTATTGTTTGATGTTGACCCCGCGTGAGTTTCCATTCAATCATCAAGATCATGATGTGAAACTTCTCATAAATGTTCGCAGATTGCTAAGACTCGTAGGACTCTAGAATATATCACTTGTGCCTTAATGATGAAACAACGTTATGTCATGTCATGTGTTCCTATGAGATCTTTGATGAATCTCGGGCTCTAGACTCATAGTGCATTTTGGTTTCCTAAGCGGAGACTAGGAGAGGTCTCCTTCTTCAATATCAAGAATCTCTAAGAGAAATCCGATAGATTATGTGGGGTTCCCAGTGAGATGAAACAAACCTTTTGAGAGGAATTGAGTGGCTAGAAGGTTTAGTGCGCAAGGCCACCGGGTCCATGACGCCTTGTCTTCACCAGCTGTCAACTTAGTGATAAACCAGAGAGATGAATTGAACCTGCCGCCTAAAGGTTGAATATGGAGGGCTATTTCTTTTCACCCTTTCTCATTACATTTCTTTTAATTCTTCAACCCCTTCTTTCTCCTTTCTCACATTACTCCTTTTTTTCAATTATACCTAAGGACTTCTAATACTAACTATGGGTATTGTCCTTGGGTAGATCCCTCCGATCTCGCGGATCATAGGACGGATTTCCTATCCTTAGTCACCTTATAACTCCATGACTGCCCTATTGTTGCCATAAAACCATTTTTCTTGAAAATCTCTCGAGTGTTTTGATAGAAAACATGTTGGGAACACTTCGAGAGTTTTATATTTTCGAAACACTCCCCTTCACATGTGCTTATAGTTTTGACAGTAAATCGCATATGTAGGGTAGATTTCGCACTTTTTGAATTGATCGACTTTAAATGAACTAGACCGATTCGAGACACGTTTACATCACTAGAGAATTAGCTTGAAATTATTACCCGGCCCCGGTCAAGTCCATAGAAAGTTTCAATGGATACATTTACCGACTTTGATTACTCGTCAATTCATTGGTTCCGCTCGAGTCGAGCTCTTTTGAGATTCAAACAACGATCATTAAAACTTTTTTTTTGATCACATTTTAATCATTTCTCCCTCAAAATAGCATATCCATGATGTTTTTGAAACAAAATGATTAAAAGATATGTTTTTCAAAGCATTTGAGAGAAACTGATTTAGCATGAATTTTGGAACAATTTTTGTTTTATACTCCCCTTAACGAAAGCATATTTTTCATACAGAAAATTTTAGAATCAATTAAGGGTTTAGAGGGAGTTATCTTGGTACCAAATGTGAGAGATTTTGAAAAATCTTTTGAAAAATTTCGAATCAATGGTACGCAAGATGAAGATTTTAAAAATCTTTTGAAGATATTTAGAGAAAAATTATCTTCATGTGATTAAGGATAAGTGCTCGATATATATGAAAATCGATTTTGCGTAGCACTTTCTTTTCTTTAAAGATCTGCCATACCGGTGAATCAAGTAGTTATTATGTTTTAGGAATAGTGCTTGAAACAATATTTAAAAACCTTTGATTTTGATAAGCACTTTCCTTTCTTGAAGTAAGGGTCCTGAACGATGTGATCGAAGCCATTATGTTGAAGTCCGGTTTTCAGATCGGTATAATGAAAGCCATTATGTTTTAAGAAATTTTTAAGAAATGACATATTTTAGAAAACATTTAAAGAACTCTCGCTCAAGCATCTGTATACCAGATCATTGTTGAATGACATTTCTAGAAACGCATGTAATATCGATTATATGAGAGACATGTCGTGAGAAGAATATTTTTGGATTTTTGATTTTCTATTGTTTTGAATTTTTTGAAAGTTTTATACTTTTATATTTTGCTTTTGTTGGTTTTATAAAAGAAATGGAAAATCAAAAATAGAAGATGGAGAGAATGAGAAGAAGATTTTCAGAATTGGAACCCTCCTCGATGAGCTGGGTCTTAGATATTTGAATCACACGCAACCAAAGAAGAAGAGTTTCACAAATAACAAAGTGTTAGAAGTACATGTTTCTCACGGCAGGGTGATCACTATCGACGGTTGTAGTGGATTCGACTTCCTTAACATGATGAGTTTCACTATTATCTGTGTTGGTGCAAGTATCAAAATCTTTCCTGTGGGAATCCATCTAAGACCTATTGTGTTGAAAACTTTTCCCGTGGGTTTCCACCTAAGGTAAGATCTAGGAGTTGTTTTCTTATCGATGCAAATAAGACTCTTTTTAGAAAAAATACGTCCCAAGAGATCCACCTATTAGGTTTCCTATTGATGTTCATCTTGTCACCGGGTTTGTTTCTATTTGGTGTCTTAGTGGATTGTGCTCGCACGAGAATTATCTTTCTTGAGATATTGTAAGGCACATGCATCATGATTAAGTGAAAGATACATTTTTACATGTAGTACGACAAATTCAATATTCTTGTTTAAAACAAAATAGCTTTAACTTTGTCACTACAAATTTTGAAATTGATTCTGGTTCAAAAAAGACTTAGAATTCCTAGTGTTGTTTTCTAAGGGCATAGCATTTTCTTTTGCGAACTCTCTTAGATGCAAGCCAATCCCTAGTCTTGTGTTGAGAATTCCTAGGTAATGGTTTACTATTACTAGCGTGTACCTTGAAATCTTGTAGAATTCATCACCCTAGATGTTGCACCTAGAATTCGTCTTTCTAGTCCAGGCCTTTTTTCTAGCTTCTTCTAGATAGAGATTGTTGACCATGTTGTTAGAACCAACGGATTCTTTAACTAGATTTGTGGTCATATTCGCTTACTATTCCTAGAGATGCCGTAAACACTTTTCTTTCTCAAAAAAACAGTTTTTCAAAAGTTTTGATAATTCTCTTTGATAGGCAAAGTCTCATGGAGGATCAAGCTTTTTGACAAATCATTTTTCTCATTGACTTTGGAGGAAACCGAGAAATAGACATTTTTGGTTTAAAACCGGTTTGGGAACATTTGTTTTCTCCTCAGTCAATGGTTTTGCAAACTTAGTATCCACAGCCTTTCCTTTTAGACTTTCCGGCTGAACTCTCAAAAGATCATTTTGCTCTTGCATGTCCTTGTAGGCACGCCATACCTACTTGTCATACTTGCATTCCTCGATTTTCGATCAAGTTGTTTAAAATAGGACACATTTTCTTTTTCAAGTTTTTCAAGAGATTTTTCATATTTTGAAACAATTTCGGAGGTCTCAGACTGGAGTCTTTCATGATCTTCAAATGTAATATGTTTGTAAGATTATGGACATGATATCGGTAGTCATAACATCTTCGAAGAGAGAATCATTGAGTTTTTCCAAAACTTTGATGTGTTCAATACTTTCATTAGCTTGCTTTACCTGTGGATTTATGGTCCTTGACAAAGTCACTCGCTTCTTTCAAAGTGCTTGTTCAACATGAATTACCCTCGCATCGATGGCGCTAACGGAGGGCAATTTGGGTTTTAAAAACTCTTTTGTTTTGTCATCAATGAGAGAAAACCAGATGTTAGTTGTAATATTGGTTTTAGACTCACATCTCTTGAAGATACCCAATTCTAGTTTTAATGTCATCTAAAATGCTTCTAGTATCACTTGTGTTAAAAGGATTGTTTGAAGACATTTGTTCGATTTTGGAAAGAGATTTGGAAACTAAAACTGGTTCAAACCGGTTTGAAACTGGTGTTGACACTTTGTTTGAAACACTTGGTGTGGTGGAAAACGTTGATTGTCCTTTTTGATTAACAAAAGTAATTCCATTAATTTTGTTCCATTTGTTATAATCAATCGGGTTTGAGATCCGGATTCTTTGTTTCATTTTGATCTACTCTCCTCGTGATAGTTTCAACGCTTCAAGAGAATCACGAACAATTATGGGTTCATGCAAAGGTTTTCCATTGTTCAACACATTCTCGAGATTTCAGCTTTCGAGGAACGAAGGGTCGCACAAGTGCCATTTTATGTGAAGTATGAAACCCCGATTTACTTGGTTTGAAAGCATCTTGTTTGTTTTATTCGAATGACCCGCTTGAGAAGCAAATTGTCCAAAGCTTTAATTTTCTCATTTTTTATCCAGAATTTCATCAAGAAGAGAATCTTCTCGTTTTGAAAAATCAAGAATCAACTTTTTCTTCTCTTTTCAAGATCAAAATGTTGTTTTTGTTTAAAAGTTGGTCATTTAGATCCAAATTTCCTTGTTTACAGATTTAATTTTCAAGTGAGAATTCACATCAAGTGTGTTATACTTGATTTGCAATTCTTTTCTTAAAACCTAATCTCGATAACCAATTTCTAAGTCGGACATTTTGTTTGTATGAAATTCATAGGCTTTGGCGTGCTTTCTTGTAACTCTCAAGCTCGCCGTCAATTTCTTATTCACGACCTTAACATCGCGATTGACCTTACTAACTTTCTCAATTTCAATGCCACACTTATTGATTAATGATTCAAAATAAGCACGGTTTCCTCATCAGCTCAAGATTTTGTGCCATTACGCCATGAGATCCATGACCGAGTTTCAAAGTTAGTATTTACAACTCGGATTGTCCGTATGTATCATAAGTAGGTGCGGGCGTCATTGCACGCCGTTTCGTCATGAGTAAACACATCACATATGACATTGTTATAGCATGGATCAATGATTGGTACCTGATAATCAAGGTCATGCCATGTAGTTGTGGAGGCGCTACGAGTCGGTCGTATTTTATTCTCAAGATTTGCCATGAATATGCAAGTTCACATTGAGTTCCTCGAGTCTTCCAAATCATCCATATAGTTTAAAAAATCATTTTCCTCAAGATTCAATCAGACCGCTTGCTTGCTAATAAAGCATAAATTTCTTCTCAAGAAATCAAAGATTCTTCTTGTGCGTTTAGTGGACAAGCTTCGGCCATGTGACCCATTCCTTGACAGCTTATAACACTTAACCGACACTCGATCACATTTCCATAATTCCCAACGAATGAGTTGCAATATTCCATTCGATACTCCATCGCTCTATTCCCAACATCGTTCCATTCGATCCAACATTCTAATTCAACTGATTACTTCGACATGGAAACTGCTGATACCCATGTGATATCCAGAGCATATCCTGCCGATTCCCAATAACTCCAACCATTTGACCTTGATTACCCATATTCACACCCGCCGCAAGTAATTTGCCTCGAGTGTTTGATGAAATCCGTTGGTGTTGTTATTAGTGGAATATACTTTTGTGCTACCCAATAAAGAGTATATCCTGTTGTAAGGTCGCTCTCGGGTCAGTTCGTGGATTAGTGATTCCTTGTTCCCCGTATTGTTGATCTGGATAGAATTGTTGTTGTGGTTGTGGGAATGTATTGCCGCAAGTTGTTGTTGTTGGAAGATGATGAAGCTTGTTGTTGTGTATTCACCGGAAGGTTGAGTCTTTGAAATAAGTGCCAATGGATCATGAGTTTGCCAATCTTTCTTTCCGACTTCATTGACTTCGCTTGGTTTTGTTTTAAAATCATTCAGCTTGATCAAAGTTCACCGATGAAGGTCTTTTGTTGGTTGACAATGGTGACATATCGCCCCATTTTCCGAAGATTATTCAGAACTTGATGTTTGAACGATTGTTCTGGTGCCAACTTGTTTCTAATAAGCTCATTCATCAAAGTGCAAAACCTTCCATAGTAGGATTCAATGGATTCTCCCGGTGTAGATGTAAACTTCCCATTCGCTAGCGTGCCTTGTTCTCCATGTCTTGTTTACCAATTTCGCTCCATAACATAGTCATCTAACACGCCCTACTCAGTTAGCAACCGCCTACAAAGCATTAAAAATGTCTATTGGTAAACCCAATTGGACAATATGAATTGCCATGTCATCTCATGACGACTTGTTTCTCGATCCTCTCTGGTATTCTCCGATCTGGTTGAAGATGAGAGGATGGCGGATGGGAGGTGTTGCATCAAGATTTCCCGTGTACATGAACTTGTCGAGGCTTGAAGGGTCCATCCCGAATGGATTTAATCATGAGTTTTCCATTAGGTTTGGTCTTGATAACGGGCATACGACTTGTCCATTGAAGATAACCACCTTTTGCCAACATAGGAGGTCTGGTTTTCAAAGACCTACCATGAATGTCTTGTTGAGTAGCCATAGATGAAGGTATGATCTGATAAAGTTGATGTAGGATCGATTCAACGATAAAGGAGTTGTGGTTGATGACGATTAAGCCTGCTTGAGGTGTTTCCAAAGTCGCATCTTAACCTTGGTTCAAAATATTTTCGCCCAAAATTTGAAATTCACTATAAAAATCAATTCTAAGGTCGTGAGAAAATTTGAGTTATAACAATTTTGACGCCAAATTTGACCCGAAAAATTTGAATTTAGGCCCAAAATTTGAATTTTTGACCAAAATTTTCACAGTTAAACCAAAATTTGAATCTCTCGTAAAAATTGAACGTTTAGTCTCCTCAAAAATTTAAATTTTACTCAAGTTTTCCCGCCCAAAGAGCTTAGGTGAGAAACAGAAAGTTACTTAGTAGGAAATGGTTACGCAGTAGGATAGCTTAGGCGTGAGGATATTATGCGTAGGAAGTTTAAGCGAGGATCTTATGCGAGGATCTTAGCGGATTCTTAGGCTGTAGGATCTTATGCGTGAGAAAGTATCTTACGCCGTGAACCTTAGGCTTATGTGACAAAAAACTTAGTCGTAAAACCCACGCGTAGTGTGATCTTATGCGTGAGAGTTCTACTGAAGAGTTTATGCTTATGCGCGAAACTTAGGTTAAAACCAAAAATCCTTTACATCACACAAATGTAGGGATATCCATATACACAAGTCGGTGTTCCACACACTTATCCAAAGAAGCACTCGAGTAACCTTTGAAGCCTCAAGATTCTTCACCAAAAAAGTTATGAGTAGAAAACTAGGGTTTTGACTTTTTGACTTCTACTTGTAAGAAATTTCCAATGATTCAAACGATGTCTCTTGCACAGATATCCTTAAAAAAACACTTGAATAACCCAAAAATGTTGACCGTTTTCACCCAAAGTGCTTATAAAAGTTACGAGTAGAAATGACCAAAGAACCAAATACGAGTTTAAAACTTAACCAAAACGCCAAAGCTTCAACTTTTGCAAAAAAAACTGAAACTTTAGCACCAAATAAACCTTAAACCACAAGAATCTTGAATTTTTGAGTAAAAAATTAAAGCTTTAAGCGATAACGCTTATAAATAAAGCACGCAGATAGTACCAACCTTCAAAAGAAACACAAACACTCCTAAACCATTGTTAGGCGATTGATACCAATTGTAAAGCCCCTTTATCACTTATACCTTATCTTTATCACAAGTACCACACGAACCAAATACAAATACGTTATGCGTATGAATAAGAAGAAAGGAAAGAACTTGGTGACTTGAATGATAGAATTCGTATGTATGTTTAGAGAGATAGAGAAGAAAGATGAAAACAATAAGTTGTATATTGCTTCAAGGAAAAACACACACACACACACTGAAGCACACCCCTCAAATGACATACTTGAGGGGTATTTATAGTACAAGACAAAGGATGCCCTAAGGCTTGCCATGGGCCGTATATGGGCTTGAACATGGATTGGGTTACATGAACTTATACAATGCTAGCTTAACTAAACTAATAACCAATTAGCTTAGCCCAATCCACGAGCCCGTTGACTATTCTATCACGATATCTAACACACGTTACAAAGTTCCTAAATGTGAATGAGCATCACTTCTAATAAAAACTATTAAGGCTAACAACTAGGAGCTTTTCTCATGATGAAATGAATAAGGAAGATGTTTCTAATTGCTAAGAATTATGTTTGTGTTTGATTACTAAGGAGTTCTAGCAAGATGATTTATAAAGGGAAGAATTGGCGTGCATTAGACTTAAAGCCATTAAGATTCATGGAAATGTGATGATTAACATGCACAAGATTCAAGTTCGTGAGTTTCACCGATCTAGGACTTAATAAAGATGAGGTGGAGTGTCTGCTAGAGCATGAGCTTGAAATGATTGTTTTGGCTGAGTTTCAATGTTTGAGGGTGAGGTAGAGAAGTGTCAACTCTATGTGGTCGGTGGTTGACTTTGATGTCTCCTCATAATCCAAAATGGACTATTGGGGGGAAATGGAGAAATTGATATTGGTGCAAGTGTTGATTCAACACTTTGGTTTTGTTGCACAACCTTCTGTGAATTTGTTGTAATGGTAGAGGGATGATGAGAGCGGGGTAAGTCCTCTAAGTTGTTAGAATGTAGAGATGATTGTGAGGTGTTAAATGATGTGGCTCTAGGCACCAATGATGTTGGTTGGGTTGAAAAGGGTGTGTTTGGTTTAGTAGAGTTTGGTGATGATATCCTTGTGGGAGCAATCCTCTTGGGAATTAGTTTGATTGGTTTATTTGGTGTAGGGGAAATCCTAGCATTGGTGGACTTAACGAGATGATTCGCTTGATTAAACTTCATGTATGACCCTAGCAAGTTTCTCGGGTGGTTCTTGGGTGATGATTAGCACTGGAGCTTTTCTCATGATGAAATGAATAAGGAATATGTTTCTAATTGCTAAGGATTATGTTTGTGTTTGATTACTAAGGAGTTCTAGCAAGATGATTTATAAAGGAAAGAATTTGGCAAGTGCATTTAAGACTTAGGCCATTAAGATTCATGGAAATGTGATGATTAACATGCACAAGATTCAAGTTCAGAATTTCACTGATCTAGGGACTTAATAAAGATGAGGTGGAGTGTTCAAGTTAGCAAGATGAGCTTGAAATGATTGTTTTGGCTAGAGTTGACATAATCATCACCTGGATCCCACTGGTTCCTCATTTGAGGGATCCGCCTAGGCTAATCCTAGGGATCCACTCAAAGAGCTATGAAAAGATAAAAATGATGTTTCTAAGGTCTAAGATCTATACCATCTTGAGTGTTTCAGTCCTCCTAAGTATCTTAAATGAGGGTGTACTTGAATGATCAAGAGCAATGAATGATATAGCAAATGATTGCTTTTTATGGAAGGAAAATGAGACTAAATGACTACCAATGGATGTTCAAGGATGACACTAAGAGTTTTGATAGTGTCAAGTCATAATAAATGGTCCTAGAGATCAGATGTTAGCTTGACATGGAGTTTTAAAAATCCTCAAAAATCAAAAGAATTGAAAAACTAATTTTTGACCCGTTTTGAGATAAAGATGACTAGAAACAATTTCCTAAAGTTGTTCAATATGTCCACCTAAGTGTTTTGAAAAATGAAAAACAATTTGTGAGTATTGAAGCAAAAATATGGTGAGTTTTGATGTGTTGATAAATCAAAAAGAATCTTGAACTAAGTCATAGGTGAGCCATGGGTGAGTGTCAAGCTATCAAATGTTAGAAGAAGAGTTAGTTGGCTCTAAGGTCTTATGTTAGGCTTATGTGAGGTGATCTAGTGAGTTGTTTTGATGTAAGGAGATTCAGATACTTCATCTCTAGCCACTGGATCCCACCTGCCTTTGTAAGGGATCCGTCTAGACTAAAACAAGTGGATCCCAGATCTCAAGTAGATAACTTTACGCAGCCTAATGCAAATTTTGCACTAAGCAATATACACATATAACATTTAATTTAAACAGCAAGGTAAACATATTATCACATACGCCATATCATAGATAATTGTAGTAACAATAATATCCAAGAAAACACAAACAAGCGTGCTAAAACATAATCATTCATACACAAATCAAGTGTCTCAAGACAATCATAATCCTATAGTCTCTTTCACAATTCTTTCTTTTCCTCTTTCCGACTTTGTGACGGGTAAGCTAGGTTTTGAATCATACCCTTAATTGTTTGAATTCCGCGTCTCGCTTTGGAATATCCTAAGTTGTTCATAGTAATCAAAGGGTTCCAATTCAATGTTAGCTATGGGGTCGACGTCTTCCTCTTCTTTCATCTTTCTACTTCTCCGTCCAAGGAGTCCGAGAGAGCTTTAGGTTTTCTTCCATTGACCATGAACCGTTTAGAGGGTTGTGTTAATACAAATAAACCGTAAAAACGTTTATTAATATTTTGCGATCTCTTTGTGTTTTGTTGATAACAAATGTAATGTTATTTTAAGTCAAATTATAAGGATACATGTTATTTTTGTAAAGCATTTACATATAGCCATTTAAATACAAAAATGTAATAATTAAGCATTTGTTGTAATAGTTTATTAGGATGGGTAAAACTATAACCCATGGACCATAACCCATGGATCTTAACCCATATTAAAGAAAACTTGATACAATGTATACTTAGATACATTGAATCTTGAGAAAACCCATGGACCAACCCATAACCCATGACCCATAACCAAAAAACCCATGGGCAAAGAGGGCTGCATCCACGGATCCCTAGGATTACACTAGCCGGATCCTAATGGAAGGGATCCGGGATCCGTGGAAGTGAGGAGAAATTTGCCTTAAATAGAGAGCCATTTCTTCATTCTAACTCACCCCTCTTCTTACTAAATCTCTCTTACACTCTCATTCTCTTCTAACATATAGATCACTTGATCTAGAGAGTTGTTCTTCTTTCTTTCTATTTGTGATCCTCATATAGGTCTCTTTCTCTAAGCGAGATCACGAGCATTCTACAAGTCATCCAAGCAAGGGGTCCTTGATTGATTTGTCACCCGCAAGATTTCTGTGAAATAAGATCTTGTATTTGATTATTTCACATATTTGTTGTGTAATAGTTGTGTTGGTTTGGTCCACCGCACTACGGACTCGGTATCTAGCTTTGTACCGGAAAAAGTGTAAGCAACGTAGTGAAGGCTTCTCCGCCAAGTGAAGGAGTTTGTTGACATAGTGCTTGAACTCGATAGTAGGTGACTCGGGGAGTGGAGTAGGGCAAGGAAGGTGACCTTGTAGCCGAACCACTATAAATCGGTTGTGTCATTTCTATCCCTTAACTTTATCTATTTGTTGCATTATCATTAGATTTATACATTCTCAACATCCATACGATTTCACATAATATCGAATCTAAAAGTTTTTGAAATCAACTAAAAATGGGCAAAACTATTCAACCCCCCCTTCTAGTTTTCCACAATTGGCATCAAGAGCTAAGTTTATAAAAGTTTTAAAATAAAATTGTATTTTAAAAACTTTTCGATCACTATGGGTTCAAAAAATTATAAGGAAGGGCAATCTATGCAACCACCACCACTACTTGAAACTAATGGTTTTATATATTGGAAAAATAGATTCAAAACATATGTGAAGTCTAAAGATATTGATCTTTGGTACATTATTGTTGAAGGTGATTTTGAGGCTACCTCAAATGATGATAAAGGAAATTTAGTTCACATACCTCATGATAAACTAAATGATGAAATGAAGAAAAAGCTTTCTAAAAATAGTGAAGCAAAAATGGTTTTATATAATGCTTTACCGAAAAAGGAATTCGAAGAATTTCTATGCTTAAAACCTCTAAAGAAATTTGGAATTTTTAGTTGTAACTCATCAAGGCAACCAACAAGTTAAAAATAATAAAATTGATTTATTTGTTCAACAATATGAACAATTTTCAAATTCGGATGAGGAAACTATAGATCATTCATTTGCTAACTTTAATACTATTATTACATCTTTACAAGCACTTGATGAATTTTTTTCTAGTCGTAACCATGTTAGGAGATATCTAAGGGCACTTCCATCGGAGTGGAGATCCAAGGTGACGGCAATCGAAGAGTCAAAAGATTTGACAATCCTCACCCGCGATGAACTCATAGGCAACCTAAAAGTCTACGAGCTTGTCCTTAAAGATTCAAGCCTCAAAGGTGAAAGAGAAACACAAATCTCTTGCCCTTAAAGCCAAAAGGCTCGAAATGATGAGGAGAACTCATCTCGAAGTAGTGACGACGAGGAGTACGCTATGGCGGTAAGGGACTTTAAAAAGTTCTTTAAAAGAAAGGGTAGATACGCCAAACAACCGTATGATGATAAGAAAGGCTTTCGGAAAAGCAAAGAGGACGAGAAGCCAAAGGATGATCGTACTTGCTTTAAGTGTGGGGACCCAAACCACTTTATTAGTAAGTGTCCCAAACGGGATGATCAAAAGGCGCTCGTGAGCCGCACGTGGGAATGAGCGACAGGAGGATGAAGAAAATTGTCTTATGGCAAATGACGAGGTATGTCCTGAATACTATAGTAGCTCATCACTTGATGACGACTCATTGCATAATGAATATGATAAACTATGCAATATTAGCTTAAAACTAGTTAACAAAAACAAGCTTTTAAAGAGTCAAAATAAACGCTTAGATAAAGAAGTCATAGAATTAAAAGAAAACTAAAACGCTAGAAAAGGTAAAATAGCAAGTGGTGAATGTGAACTTTATGCTCAACTTCAAACACTAGTGGATCACTTAGATTCTAAAATTGCTAGAATGAGCACTAACACTTTAGATACAATACTGAGAAGAAACCGTAACAACCAAAAGGGTCTAGGTAGTCAACAACTTGATCCATCAACTAGTGAAAGTAAAGAAACAAAATTTGTTAAAGAACTAGAAAAACCAAATATCGTGGATGGATCCTACGGATCCCTAAAAAGGAACCTGCTAGTGTAAAAAAGGGATCCGATCCACTGTGAAGCATAATGTAGCTTCTTCATCTAGAACCTAGGTTTGTCATAGTTAATAGGAAGAAACCAAATCATGTCACCACTAGACAACCACCTTCAAAATATAATCCTACTTTTGCAAGAAACAAAGCTCCATTTTTTTCAAAACCTAATTCATTTAGGAGACCTAATAGCGATTACCCAAAAAGTAACCATCAAATGGGATGGAATCAAAACATGCAAAACGGTTTTCCTTTTCAAAACTTTGCTCCATGGAATGCATACTCATCTTATCCATACATGTCTAACATGAATGGAATGTTTAACACTAATGGACCCATGAACAAATGGGGACCAAACTTTTGAGTTTATTATTGTTTTAGGTGTGCTTAAAGGTCGCACCTAGACCCGATGAATGGGTCAAGGATAAGGGTGACAAGGCACATGACCAGCAATAGGGATCTATTCTCCACATATGAATCCATTAATGGAGGTAATGTGGTGTTTGGAAATAGCAAAAGTAGAATCATCGGTAAAGGTACAATTTCTAACAAATCTCTAACCATTAATGATGTGTGTCATGTAGAAAACCTAAACTTTAATCTCTTAAGTATAGGACAAATATGTGATAAAAGTGCAATGTACTTTTTACCTAAACCGTAGTAAGATTCTTAAAATTGGCATAACCATAGGAAGAGGAATTAGGAAACATGGAGTCTATGTCATTAAAATCGGTAATGAACCTAAAGACAAATTATGTCTTACCTCTATGGATGATACTTTGACCTTATGGCATCGAAGATTGGGTCACGCCAACATGCGACTTCTTCAATCGCTATCATCCAAAGATCTAGTAAGAGATCTACCTAAGTTAAAATATGAACATCATTTTGTGATGCTTGTAATGTAGGAAAACAAGCTCATTCGAGTCATAAAGCTAAAAACATGGTGTCCACAACTAGGTGTCTAGAATTACTACATATGGATTTATTTGGTCCATCCGCTATCCAAAGTTATGGAGGCAACTACTACACTTTGGTAATAGTGGATGACTACTCTAGGTATACATGGACAAAATTTTAAAGAACAAAACGGAAACCTTTAACTATTTTGAAATATTAAGCAAAAAGATCCAAAGACAACTAGGAAGTCCCATAGTGTCTATTAGGACGGATCATGGTAGGAATTATAATGAAGTGCATTCGGAGCTTTTTGTGACGCTAATGGTATTATCACAACTTCTGCTCCACGCGACTCCACAATCGAATGGGCTAGTAGAAAGAAAGAATAGAACTCTACAAGAAATGAGTCAAACCATGCTTAATGAACAATCCATACCTCAAAAATTTTGGTGTAATGCCGTTGATACTTCAACGTATATACTCAATCGAGTCTTGATTAGACCAATCTTAGGAAAACTCCATATGAGTTACTTTGAGGCAAAAAGCCTACGTTAAATCACTTTAGTCTTTGGTAGTAAATGTTTTATTCTTAACACTAAAGATTACCTTACAAAATTTGATCCTAAATCAACCGAAGGTATCTTTTAGGTTATTCGCCAAATAGCAAAGCTTACGCCATATTAAACAAAGAAACAATGAAGGTAGAAGAGTCATTAAATATAAAATTTGATGAAAGTCCACCCAAACCCTCTCCACCTCTTGTCGATGACGAGATTATAGAAAGTGAAGCCATAGTAATAAAGAAAAAGATAAGTGAAGAAGAAGAACCTCTAAGTGATGAAATAGTAAACATTAAAGAGTCCAAAGATCACCCCGTAGATAAAGTCATAGGAAAACTAAACGAACGAACATTAAGATCTCAAGTTCAAAACCAAAGTAGCTTGTTTTGTTTTGTTTCAACCTTAGAACCTAAGAATACACAAGAAGCCATAAAAGATGAAAGTTGGGTAATGGCTATGCAAGAAGAACTAAATCAATTTGTTTCTAATGATGTTTGGACACTTGTCCCTCCACCTAGTAATCAAACCATAATAGGAACCAAATGGGTTTATAAAAACAAATTAGATGCAAACGGAGTAGTGTCTAGGAACAAGGCTAGACTCGTTGCTCAAGGGTATAACCAACAAGAGGGAATAGACTTTGATGAGACCTATGCCCGCGTGGCTAGATTAGAGTCTATAAGAATACTTCTTATGTATGCTTGTGCTAATGATCTAAAGCTTTATCAAATGGATGTCAAAAGCGCTTTTCTAAATGGTGTCATAAATGAAGAAGTATATGTAGCTCAACCTCCGGCCTTCATTGATTTTGAAAAACCCAAACATGTGTATAAATTAAAGAAAGCCCTTTATGGTCTTAAACAAGCTCCAAAAGCTTGGTATGATAGACTCAAGTCATTTCTAGTTAAACACAACTACACCATGGGGTTAGTTGACAACACACTTTTACTAAGAAAAGAGAGTCACATATAATCATAGTACAAATATATGTAGATGATATTATATTCGGATCCACTTGTCAAGACATGTGTGATGATTTCTCTAAAATCATGCATGACGAAGTTCGAGATGAGTATGATGGGAGAACTTAGTATCTTTCTTGGTCTACAAATAAAACAAGTAGAAGATGGTATCTTCTTTAATCAATCTAAGTACATCAAGGAGATGTTAAAGAAATTCGGTCTAGAAGAGTCAAAACCAATTAGGACCAATGTCATCCACACCAAACTCACAAAGACGAGACGGAGAATCCGTAGATAATACTAAATATCGTGGCATGATAGGTAGCCTTCTACCTCACCTACAAGTAGGCCGATATCATGTTTAGTTTTTGCTTATGTGCTAGGTTTCAAGAAGACCCTAAAATATCACACCTAGAAGCCAGAAAAGGATATTTAGATACATTAAGGGTACAACACAATTAGGATTATGGTATCCTAAGGCACGGGAGTAGAAACAATTGTATATGCGATTCGACCATGCAGTGATTATTGATAGAAAAAGTACAAGTGGGGTATGTACTTTTATGGGATGTTGTTTAACATCATGGTTTCTAAGAAACAAACGGCACTTGCAATATCAACAACCGGCCGAAGTATCGCCTCCGCAAAGCATGCCAACTAGCACTATGGATGAAACAAGCGTTAGTAGACTACGACATCCATCTAAGCAACATAGCCATCCTATGTGACAACAAAGGTGCCATCGATCTAAGCAAGAATCCGGTATTGCATTCTCGCACAAAGCATATAGAGATTCGTCATCACTTCCTAAGAGACAATGTTCAAGAGGGGAACATCTCTATTGGAAGGTAGCATCCGGACAACATAGCCGACGACCTCACCAAACCGTTGAAGCGGGAACAATTCAACCTACTTCGTCTTGGTCTTGGTCTAATGGAACAAACGCAGAATTTAATTGACTCTACAAGGTATGTAAACACTAGCCTTCTTCTTTTCGAGTCTAGGATTTCTATTTCACGCACAACTCACAAACAATACGGGAATTTTCAAAACCCAAGATGAGTTTTTTTTTTTTACTTATAATTTTCTTATTTTTTTAAGCCTACTTTCACAATGTTTTCTAAAAGGATGATACCTTCCCAGATCAATTTCACAAAAAGCAATTTCTCACGTCTAGGACAAATAGCTTTTTCATTATTAATACAAAGTAAAACCCGCTTCATTGCATCTCATGTAATGCTAAAGGGGACACATAACTAATATGTGTTTTCGGGTACATTCATTTAAGCAACAATGAATTAGGAGCATTGATAACACAAAATTACGTACTCATGTACTAAATATGTGTTTTCGGGTTATCTCAATAGGATGCTTTTGAACTTCTAGTTTATTTTCTATTCCTTTTAGGGGTCGAGATAACCGAAACTCCAAATAGTTTGCATATAGGCACACACTAGGCAAAAATGTTTCCAAAAGGAAAATTTTGTCACCAAACACTGCACCCACGGATCCCAGCCTTTATGCCGACGGATCCTCAAGGGAAGGATCCGTGGGATCCGTGGATCCGTGTAATGTTTTCAACTTCTATTTTTTCACTTTGGATGAAAAATCCACATTTGTTTCATTTTGGGAGTATGCTCTTTAATGCTTGTGTTCTCATGATCACATGCCTTGAATTCATATCTAATCATTAGATTTTAATCCACATTTTGGGTCAAGCATTCATTACAATGCTTTGTTTTTCTATATATATAACTCCCAAAATGCTTGCATACTCCATCTCCTTCTCACAAACACACTTCATCATGTCATCCAAAAACCCTTTAGAAGAATCATCTAGTACAAACAATCATGATATCTAAACCTTTGTACTTCCACCATCCAAAATACCACAATCAAATGCTAGGATATCCGCACGGATTAGTATCCAATCTTGTTGTTTAGCAAAACCAACCTCAAATGGTTCATCCTCAACAAATAACTCACCACAAGATGCTTCCATTATAGCACCACCCTCATCACCAACAAGTACACCAACTTCATCACCACCTAAAATAACTCTTTTGGAACTCCTTAAGACTCCAACAAGATCTAACCAACCTAAAGAAAAAGAATTAGTCTTTTCAACACCCCCACATCTCCAAATACTATCTTTCAAGATCTTGAAACATCACCACCATTAGCTCCCATCACATTACAAGAACATCTAGGTTCTTTTCCACCACCACTTATTAACATTCCGAATTGTGATCCATATTTTCCTATTTTTCCACCACAACTTCCGCGAAACTCAAATCAAAACAACCCGGAAAACTTCCGCACTCATTACCCACATCATTTACATTGTGAACATTGCCAATCCACTAGGGAAATTGCAATAGAAGAAGAAATGCGCTTCAAACTCAACCTCATCCTTGATCGCATCAATACCATTACTCATCAAAATCTCCATCCATAACCTTATGCAAGCATGGAAGGAATCACTACTACTACTTTTCTACATTTAGTATTATTTTTCTTTTGAAGTCATTTTCAAGAACAAGTCTTGTTCTTATTTTTACATGCTTGTAAGTGGCATACATACCACTACAATTTGTTGTTTTATTACAAGGCCTTGTTTACATACCTTGGCTCCTAATCTTGATTCTTGACAACCACAAGATTATATAAGCATGTTACTAACCTTTCTTTTTATAGGAATTTTTATTTTTTCTTCTCTTGACTTCCCAAACAAGGGGAGCTACCGCCAAGGGGGAGTTAGGAGTTTGTTTATTTCTTCCAAGGGTTAACTTTTTGTTTCGACAAAAAAGGAGAGAAGAAGTAAAACTTAGGGGCTTTCAAAACTTACATCTATTTTTAAGTTTTACTCATCATAACATTATGTTTTGTCATCAACAAAAGGGGGAGATTGTTAATACAAATAAACCATAAAAACGTTTATTAATATTTTGCGATCTCTTTGTGTTTTGTTGATAACAAATGTAATGTTATCTTAAGTCAAATTATAAGGATACATGTTATTTTTGTAAAGCATTTACATATAGCCTTTAAATACAAAAATGTAGTAATTAAGCATTTGTTGTAATAGTTTATTAGGATGGGTAAAACCATAACCCATGGACCATAACCCATGGATCTTAAACCATACCAAAGAAGACTTGATACAATGTATACTTAGATACATTGAATCTAAAGAAAACCATGGACCAACCCATAACCCATGACCCATAACCAAAAACCCATGGGCAAAGAGGAGCGTACTACGGATCCCTAGGATTACACTAGCGGATCCTGGTGGAAGGGATCCTGGAAATGAGGAGAGAAATTTGCCTATAAATAGAGAGCCATTTCTTCATTCTAACTCACCCTCTTCTTACTAAATCTCTCATACACTCTCATTCTCTTCTAACATATAGATCACTTGATCTAGAGAGTTGTTCTTCTTCTTTCTATTTGTGATCCTCATATAGGTCCTTCTCTAAGGCGAGATCACGAGCATTCTACAAGTCATCCAAGCAAGGGGTCCTTGATTGATTTGTCACTCGCAAGATTTCTCAGATGAAGATCTTGTATTAGATATTTCACATATTTGTTGTGTAATAGTTGTGTTGGTTTGGTCCACTGCGGACTGCATTCAGCTTTGTACCGAAAAAGTGTAAGCAACGCTGAAGGCTTCTCCCGCCAAGTGAAGGAGTTTGTTGACATAGTGCTTGAACTCTCGAGTAGGTGACTCTGGGAGTGGAGTAGGGCAAGGAAGGTGACCTTGTAGACGAACCACTATAAATCGGTTGTGTCATTTCTATCCCTTAACTTTATTTATTTGCTTGCATTATCATTAGATCTATACGCTCTCAACATCCATACGATTTCACATAATATCAAATCTAAAAGTTTTTGAAATCAACTTAAAATCGGCAAAACTATTCAACCCCCTTCTAGTTTTCAAGGTGTTGTTTGGTAAGAGGTACCATTACTGATCGCAAAGAAATGATCATCGTTGATAGGAGATGGTTGCAACCACTAACATACTTACAAAGTCGTGAAGAAGCATACCATATGAAAATTTATGTTAGAAAGTTTGAATACCCCAAATTATCTTTCACCATGTAATAGGCGTGATTAAATGGCTTTTGGTGGATAAGACAATAGATCATTTGCACAAGACATGCATTTGGATGATCCTTGTTACCAACTAGGCTAATGACGCTTTCCCTAAGGATTTCTTCCCATTTTCTAAACGTGGGATGCATTTCGAAAAGTTCCATTTGAAAAGGATCACTTGAATGAGTTTTTGTTTCGTTGAACGGATTGGTCGGTCCAACTTGAAGATAGTATCTCAATGTGCGGGATCATCAAGAGTAGTATAGGTTTAGAATCAAGTGCAAGGTTTTGAGCGAAATTGCCCAATCTTGATACAAATTCCTTCACAAGGAATGCAGAGAATTTGAGCAAATGTGTTGAGAGGTAGAGTGAAGTTTTGTGTATTGATGATGAAGGCGATTGAAATGCTATCAATGTTTCAATGATCCAATACTTTATAGAATTCAAAGATGAAATCGGGCAAATTTGTTCATCAGGTCAAGAAGACAATCAAAGTTGATTGTCAGAAACTTGGACGAGTGTCAGATCTTCAAGGAAACATTCTTAACTACACAACCTTTCTCAAAATAAGTCATTTTCAAGTCTTTTGAAGACTTTATGTCGGTTTTGATAACCCTTATTTCATAGTAATGGGTGAGTAATGGACGGTATCATGGTGGTCTTGTTGGAGTGATGTGGCATGGTTGGTCCTAAAAACACAAATATTCCAATTAGGTAAAATTAGTTGAGATGGGTTTATGGTTTTGATTTGTATTAACAATGTTGTGAAACACAATGTAATCTTAATTGTGTTAAAAGCCCCTTTTAATGATTAACTTTGAAAACTCTAATTGAATTAATTGATTAGAAATTGTGCAACCATAAACCCTAGGATGAGGATGATGAAAATTAGAACAAGTTAGTGTAATTACTTACAATGGTGTTCTAGAGAAGAATACTTGAGGGTATGGAGTCCTATGATGATGAAACTGGCCTTGAGTCATTTTTTGTGTTAAGTGGGAGAGGGGAAATGATCAAGGATTTTTCAAATGCGATAGTCTGTGTTCTATTCTATGGTTCCCGGATCCTCAGTATTTGGGATCCTAGCAGGCCAACTAGAGGGATCTGCCCCTCGTGATAGAAAAAAGGGTTGTTTGGCTTTATTTTTTGTAGTAGGCTATAAACTAGCTTACTAACAAAAAAATAGTTTAAAGGTTTCAAATAAAAAGATGTTTTGTCATCGGATTTGATAAGTTAATTATCAAGGATCCATTTGTGACGACGGCTTAGTTTGATCTAAATCAAGAGAATACTATTCCGATGATGAGTAAGTCGGAAAGTGACGGAAGAGAGACTTTTAAGAAACTAGCAATTTATTAAACAAACAAGAACTATGATATCAACATAATCATGTAAGCTAGCTAATGAAAAAGTAAACATACCTTTTATGTTTGGCTTACATAAGACATAATACCAAAGATACTTCATGAGCTCTTAAAGTAATCCTTTGTACTTAGAATAAGTAGGGTGATTACTTAGATCCTTTCTAATGTTGACTTCATTATTCTTTGAATGGAAATGAAGGTTTTGAAGAGATCCTAGCATGAAGATTTCTTGAAACAAATATGTTATAATGATCTATCAATGTCCAACATGAAAGAGAAAAAGAAAATGTTTTGAAATATTTTCTTCTTTGTAGTTTTCAAACATATATCGATCAGATCAAGTTTTTAAAGTACAACATACTTTAAGAAACTTGGTAACGGCTCGATGTCAATTGTGGAAAACTAGAAGGGGATTGAATAGTTTTACCAATTAAAACTTCGTTTTAAAATATTTAGATCGACTTATGTCAATCTATTTTGATGTGTATGTTGGACGTTGATAGATAGATATATAAAAAGTGTAATGAAAGATAAAGAGTAAGAAGCACATAACCACGTTAACGAAGTATTTATATGGTTCGCCTACAAGGACACTTTTCCGCCTCTACTCCACTCCTCGAGTCACCTACTGAGAGTTCAGAATCACTACACGACACCAACTCTTATGGCGGAGAAGCCTTCACACCGCCGCCTACTTTTTCCTGCATTAGGCTAACCACTGTTCTTTTTCACCAAAGGTGAACCACACCTACCACAATGTTGCCTACCCTTTATCCGGGTACTAGGCTAAGTACCCCAGTTCCATTACAATGGCGGAACTACTACCCAACACTACACAACACCTAATCCCAAAGGAGACCAACTCCTTATTACAACACCATCAAGGATATCAACATCCTTGAATATAAACAATCACTATATGTATAACGATGCACCTCATCGATTATATGACCTAGGCATTCTTCACTAGTGCCACTTGATTTGATTCCTAGGCATCCTTCACTAATGCCTTTGACACAACGCTTGGCACCTTTCAATAATGCCTTCGTTTTGACACCTTTAGCATTCTTCACTATTGCTTTTGACATGGACGCAGAAACCTTTCACTAATGCTTTCGTCTTGACTCTCTTCTGCATCCTTCACTCAATGCCTTCAACACAACATATCTACGGAGGAAGAAAGAATTATCAACAAGAGAACCTCAGTTGTCTTGATGATGACGAAGCATGGAAACTCATGGACTTGAGATTGCTCGATTTCAAGAATTGGTGATCTCTCCTTTAAGAGGAACCTAGAGGATCACACCTAAAAACAAATAACAAACTACATAGAAAGATCCCTTAGGATCATTGGTTAGAGAGTTACAATACTTGGGGAAAGTATGTGTAGAGTGGCAAACCGGAAAGGAAGAAATGGCTCACTATATAGAGGAGAATGCTTAATGCTCTCAGCATCCCACTGATCCCTCCAAAAGGGATCCGCTCTAGCTTAAAGTTAGGGATCCATGGGACGCCTTCGCCCATGGGTATTTTTAGTTATGGGTCATGGGTCATGGGTTATGGGTTGATCCATGGGTTTCTTTATTAGATACAATGTATCTCATGAGTGCAATGTACCTAGTCAAATGGGTATGGGTCAATACCATGGGTTATGGATATTTTCCATGGGTTGTAGTTTTACCCATTTATATAATATATGCTAGTTGTGTATATATTTTGCCCAATATGTAAACACTAGTTGTTGTACATATATATTACTAAATCAGAAAATCACTTATACTTGTTTTAGTGTTTTATGTGAAAACGTAAGTGTGTTAGAAAACTATTGGCTCAAACTAAATACGTATTTTATTTGTTTCTTAAATGATTTTACGCTTGTTATCTATAAAAACATTAGAAGATCATAAAATATAAATAAACGCTTTTAATGGGCTTATTTGTATTAACACCCCTATCTTAGAAATAACGAACTTGTGTGTCAAGAATATTTTTTCAGATTCAAGGATAGTCTAGAATGTCTCTGTGATATTGTCGAAGAGGATAGCATAAATAAACCACTTGATAGATAAGTTAGTAGCATGTTTATATGCCAAAACGATCTCAAGAGCTTTTAGAATGTTTAAGAGCAACATGCCCTAAATCCTTTTGTACTAAAGATAAAGTCATTATGCCATGCTCTATGCCTGTATTAGCATGCACTTTTGATATGCCTTGTTCTATGCCAAAAGTAAAGCATGAACGCTTGATGTGCCCGCTAGTACTTCAGATCCCAAAGACTTCTAGTTCAGAACGCAAAAAGTAGCAAACCAACTAATGTTCCCACTATCTCTACTGTGAGGTAACGCAGACTAAGGAAAAGTGCCAAAGCTCCAGAAATACAAACAAGATAGGACCTCCTCGCTAAGAGTGATCAATGGAATAAAGTAGACCACTCTTAAAGAACAATAAGTTCATGTTGAATAAGACAAATCGTGGTTGATTCTAGTATTAGCTATAAGCCGCATCAGAATTAATTCAATTTGCTTCTACTTGCAAAACATGTAATGAATGCTTAATTTCTGGTATTAATCATAAATGTGTTGTGAATGATTTGATAATGCTAAATCTCCTGTGAAAATGTTAACAATGTGAAATGTGATAAGAATGCTCTAAAACCAAGGAGAAAGAAGGCTAGAAAACATTGGAAACCAACAAGAAGAAAATTTAGTAATGTAGGTTATCACTGGATACCTACTGCCAGAAATTCAATCTTAATGAGTTGTGCCCTAAATTATCCGCATCAATGCCTATTAGGAAATGGATACCCAACCTAGAGTGGATACCTTAAGAAGTGAACACACTTTGAATAGATCTAACGGTCACTTCCAAATCTCGTGATCTACCTCTAGTGATCTCATTGATTCTATTTCCTCCTACGCGGTATTCCAATCTCGCTTACTAACCAAGTGGAACCCATCTCGCATGGGGATCCAAATTTACTACCATCCATACTTGTCCAGGTTCAATTGCGTGCCTCAAATCGCTCGCGGTAATTGGACTGTGCTCACTCCCCAAGCATATGACCGAGATCGCCACGGCTCATGAACTTGAATAAATCTCATCGGACTGTTAGATTCAGAAACCACCATGTTGGG
This sequence comes from Chrysanthemum makinoi, assembly GCA_910596185.1. NCBI lineage: Eukaryota > Viridiplantae > Streptophyta > Magnoliopsida > Asterales > Asteraceae > Chrysanthemum > Chrysanthemum makinoi. The sequence goes on from OU343221.1 coordinate 254,827,294, forward strand.
GAAATTATGGGTTATGGAGATTATGTTGTTGGAGATAGTGTAATTTGTGGTATATATGTTGAAGGTCTTGGTCATAATTTGTTTTCACGTCAATTTTGCGATTCTCGATCTAGAGGTGGCCTTTGAAAAACATACATGCTTCGTTAGAGAACTAGATGGTGTTGAACTTTTGAAAGGAACACGTGGAACCAATTTGTACACTCATCTCTATCAAGACATGATGAAGTCTTCTCCAATCCGCTATTATCAAAGGCTTCAAAAACAAAGTCTTCAAGTATGGCATCATTGCCTCTCAATCACTTGAACTTCGACACCATTAATGATCTTTCTAGAAAGGACCTCGTAAGAGGCTTACCCAGATTAAAGTATGAAATGATCATCTTGTCCAATCGCCAATCGGGAAAAAAGTAAATATACCCATAAACCCAAACCGAAACTCGCTATGGAAGTTCTTCATACTCTTCATATGGACTTTATGCGACCAAATGAGAGTAAACGATAAATGGGAAGAAATATGTGTTAGTCAAGTTATTGATGACTACTATCGGGTTTGTTTGGGTTAAGTTTTGAGGACAAAGGATGAAACTCAAATGTCATCATCAAACTTATCAAACACTTGTGTTCGACTTAACAAAACAAGCCGTAATTATCCTAATGTGACAATGGAACTGGAAGTTTTTAACAAAGAACTAAGTCCGCTTTTTATGAAAGCATTGGAATTACCATCAAAGAAGTGTTCCATGCATCTCTCAAATGTAACGGTGTAGTTGAAAGACGCAAATCGACGCCAGGAAGCCGCCGCTAAGAACGGCGTGCGCTACTTACTCAAAGGTTCCAATGTTTCTCTGGTTTCAACCTCAGATGAACAAGAGCAAAGGCGATGCCATTGGAGTTTTTATGTGGTTATGCAACAAACCGAAGGTTACCAATCTACAAATAAAAGAACCGAAGATATCATGGAAACTATTCATTAATGCTCGATGAGTCACCGGGCAAATGGCTCCCGACAATTAGCCTCAGACCATCTCAACATTCATCTTATAATCCCACGCTTCTTCTCTTGTATAGAATCTCTCATGCGTTCCATATGTACTCTTTCCTCAAGACTATTTGAAGAAATGTTTGATCCGAGTATTCAATGAATACTATGAACCTATTGCTAATGATTATCTATTAACCATCAACAATGGTATGGGGTTCCTAATCCGGCCAACACATAATCCTTCCGTTTTGTGTCACTAAGTCAAAAATCTCCCCGCTATAGATCACTTATCATCATCATCAAATCCTCAATCCTCGAAAGGCATCATGGAAATGTTTTCTACAACTATGATGAAGATAAACTTGCATACTCCGTAAGATGCACCGCTTGAGAACATTTTTGCCCCTCGATCCATCATCTCAACCATCTTCATCGAGACCCCAACTCGCTACATCAGCTCTCAACTACAACAACCACACGAAAGACATTTCTTTAAAATGGACACATGATCATCCATTGGACAACATCATTGGGAATTCTTCATCCTGTGAGATCCATCAGAACAACTAGCTACCATGCTTTATGGTGCTTCTTCACTCAATCCTAATCAAAGGTCAAACCAAAGATGTTAAAACCGCAATGTTCGAGGAAAGTTGGTTCAATGTACCGTAAGAAATTCACGAAGTTCGATCGACTTGATTTTGGGAATTGGTACCGCTCGAACAGGTTATGATCATTGCTCTAAAGTGGATCTTCAAAGTGAAACTTGATGAGCATGGTGATGTGTTCAAGAACAAGGCAAGACTTGCTGCAAAAAGGATATCATCAAGAGGAGGGTATTGACTTGGAGGAATCATTTGCTCAAAGTGTACGTATAGAGGCAATCGAATCTTCTTAGCTGACGTCGCAGTAAGAACATGGTGGTTTATCAAATGGATGCTAAGACCGGCCTTTCTTAATGGAGATCTAAAAGAAATCGCTCATGTCACCAAGGTTTTGTGGATCCGTAACGCCCTATCATGTCTATCGCTTGAAGAAGGCTCTTTATGGTTTGGAACAAGCTCCTAAGGGCATGGTAAGGACACATCACAAAGTTTCTCTTAACCAACGGATTCAAAGAAAGGAGCATTTAGCAATACGTAACTGAACGAAGTACATCGA
>OU343221.1:254829536-254992689 GCA_910596185.1 Chrysanthemum makinoi
GATCATCGTTGATAGGAGATGGTTGCAATTCACTAACATACTTACAAAGTCGTGTTAGAAGCATACCATATGGAAGTACCATGTTAGAAAGTTTGAATACCCCAGCCATTCTCTTCACCATGTAATAGGCGAGATTAAATGGTTTTTGGTGGATAAGACAATAGATCATTTGCACAAGACATGCATTTGGATGATCCTTGTTACCAACTAGGCTAATGACGTTTTCCCTAAGGATTTCTTCCCATTTTCTAAACATTGGATGCATTTCGAAAAGTTCCATTTGAAAAGGATCACGGTGAATGAGTTTTTGTTTCGTTGAAACGGATTGGTCGGTCCTAACCTTGAAGATAGTATCTCAATGGTTATGGGGATCATCAAGAGGAGTATTGTATATAGGTTTAGAATCAAGTGCAAGGTTTTGAGCGGAAATTGCCCAATCTTGAGAATACATACAAATTCCTTCACAAGGAATGCGAAGAATTTGAGCAAATGTGTTGAGAGGTAGAGTGAAGTTTTGTGTATTGATGATGAAGGCGATTGAAATGCTATCATCGGTGTTTCGAATGATCCTAATACTTTTATAGAATTCAAAGATGAAAACTGGGCAAATTTGTTCATCAAGGTCAAGAAGACAATCAAAGTTGATTGCCGAGAAAACTTGACGAGTGTCGGTATCTTCAAGGAAACATTCCTTAACTACACAACCTTCGTGAATAAGTCATTTTTCAAGTCTTTTGAAGACTTTGCGGTCGGTTTTTGATAACCCTTATTTCCGATAGTAATGGGTGAGGTAATGGACGGTATCATGGTGGTCTTGTTGAGTGGATGTAGGCATGGTTGGTCCTAGAAACACAAATATTCCAATTAGGTAAAATTAGTTGAGATGGGTTTATGGTTTTGATTTGTATTAACAATGTTGTGAACACAATGTAATCCTAATTGTGTTAAAAGCCCCTTTTAATGATTAACTTTGAAAACTCTAATTGAATTAATTGATTAGAAATTGTGCAACCATAAACCCTAGGATGAGGATGATGAAAATTAGAACAAGTTAGTGTAATTACTTACAATGGTGTTCTAGAGAAGAATACTTGAGGGTATGGAGTCCTACGATGATGAAATCAGGTTCTTGAGTCATTTTTGTGTTATGTGGGAGAGGGAAATGATCGGTGATGTTTTTCAAATGCGTATAGCTGTGTTCTATTCTATGGTTCCCCTGATCCCTTTGTATTTGGGATCCGCTTGTACAACTAGAGGATTCGCCTCGTGGATAGAAAAAGGGTTGTTTGGCATTATTTTTGTAGTAGGCTATAAACTAGCTTACGGAACAAAAATAGTTTAAAGGTTTCAAATAAAAAGATGTTTTGGTCGACGGGATTTGATAAGTTAATTATCAAGGATCCATTTGTAACAACATCGTTAGTTTGACGAAATCAAGAGGAATACTATTCCCGATGATGAGTAAGTCGGGAAAGTGACGAAAGAGAGACTTTTAAGAGACTAGCAATTTATTAAACAAACAAGAACTATGATATCAACATAATCATGTAAGCTAGCTAATGAAAAAGTAAACATACCTTTATGCTTCTTGGTTTGGCTTATGAAGACATAATACCAAAGATACTTCATGAGCTCTTAAAGTAATCCTTTGTACTTAGAATAAGTAGGTTGTGATTACTTTTAGATCCTTTCTCGAATGTTGACTTCATTATTCTTTGAATGGAAATGAATGTTTTGAAGAGATCCTAGCATGAAGATTTCTTGAAACAAATATGTTAGAATGATCTATCAATGTCCAACATGAAAGAGAAAAAGAAAATGTTTTGAAATATTTCCTTCTTTGTAGTTTTCAAACATATACGGATCGTATCAAGTTTTTAAAGTACAACATACTTTAAGAAACTTGGTAACGAAGCTCTGATGTCAATTGTGGAAAACTAGAAGGGGGGATTGAATAGTTTTACCAATTTAAAACTTCCTTTTAAAATTTTAGATCGACTTATGTCAATCTATTTTGATGTGTATGTTGGACGTTGATAGATAGATATATAAAAGTGTAATGAAAGATAAAGAGTAAGAAGCACATAACCACTCCAGTATTTATAGTGGTTCGGCTACAAGGACACCTTCCTTGCCCTACTCCACTCCTCGAGTCACCTACTAGAGAGTTCATAATCACTACACGACACCAACTCCTTATGGCGGAGAAGCCTTCACAACGTCGCCTACTCTTTTTCCGGTACTAGGCTAACCACCGGGTTCTTTCACACCAAGGTGAACCACACCTACCACAATGTTGCCTACCCTTTATCCGGTACTAGGCTAAGTACCGAGTTCCATTACAATAGAGGAACTACTACCCAACACCACACAACACCTAATCCCAAAGGAGACCAACTCCTTATTACAACACCATCAAGGATATCAACATCCTTGAATATAAACAATCACTATATGTATAACGATGCACCTCATCGATTATACGACCTAGGCATTCTTCACTAGTGCCACTTGATTTGATTCCTAGGCATCCTTCACTAATGCCTTTGACACAACGCTCGGCACCTTTCACTAATGCCTTCGTCTTGACACCTTTAGCATTCTTCACTATTGCTTTTGACATGGACGTTAAGCACCTTTCACTAATGCTTTCGTCTTGACTCTTTCGGCATCCTTCACTAATGCCTTCAACACAACATATCTACGGAGGAAGAAAGAATTATCAACAAGAGAACCTCAGTTGTCTTGATGATGACGAAGCATGGCAACTCATGGACTTGAGATTGCTCGATTTCAAGAATTGGTGATCTCTCCTTTAAGAGGAACCTAGAGGATCACACGAAAACAAATAACAAACTACATAGAAAGATCCCTTAGGATCATTGGTTAGAGAGTTACAATATTTAGGGAAAGTATGTGTGAGAGTGGCAAACCGAAAGGAAGAAATGGCTCACTATTTATAGAGGAGAAATGCTTACCGTTCCCCAGATCCCACGGATCCCTCCCAAAAGGGATCCGTCTAGCGTAAAGCTAGGGATCCATGGGACGCTCCTCTTTGCCCATGGGTATTTTGGTTATGGGTCATGGGTCATGGGTTATGGGTTGATCCATGGTTTTCTTATTAGATACAATGTATCTCATGAGTGCAATGTACCTAGTCAAATGGGTATGGGTCAATACCATGGGTTATGGATATTTTCCATGGGTTGTAGTTTTACCCATTTATATAATATATACTAGTTGTGTATATATTTTGCCCAATATGTAAACACTAGTTGTTGTACATATATATATTACTAAATCATAAAATCACTTATACTTGTTTTAGTGTTTTATGTGAAAACGTAAGTGTGTTAGAAAACTATTGGCTCAAACTAAATACGTATTTTATTTGTTTCGTTAAAATGATTTTACGTTTGTTATCGACAAAACATTAGAAGATCATAAAATATAAATAAACGTTTTTACGGCTTATTTGTATTAACACCCCTCATCTTAGAAATAACGAACTTGTGTGTCAAGAATATTTTTCGTATCTTAAGGATAGTCTAGAATGTCTCTGTGATATTGTCGAAGAGGATAGCATAAATAAACCACTTGATAGATAAGTTAGTAGCATGCTTATATGCCAAACGATCTCAAGAGCTTTTAGAATGTTTAAGAGCAACATGCCCTAAATCCTTTTGTACTAAAGATAAAGTCATTATGCCATGCTCTATGCCTAGTATTAAGCATGCGACTCTTGATATGCCTTGTTCTATGCCAAAAGTAAAGCATGTGAACGTTGATGTGCCTGCTAGTACTTGAGATCCCAAAGACTTCTAGTTCAGAACGCAAAAAAGTAGCAAAACCAACTAATGTTCCCATCATTCCCTCTACAGGAGTAATCAGTGAGACTAAGGAAAGCGGGTCAAAGCCTCCAGGAAATACAAAACAAGATAGGACCTCGCAAGCTAAGAGTGATCAATGGAATAAAGTAGAAGACCACTCTAGCAACAATAAGTTTGTGTTGAATAAGACAAATCGTGTTGATTCTAGTATTAGCTATAAGCGTACTGTAATTAATTCGAATTCTGCTACTACTTGCAAAACATGTAATGAATGCTTGATTTCTGTATTTATCATGAATGTGTTGTGAATGATTTGAGTAATGCTGTTAAATCTTTGGTAAAAAATGTTTACACTAGGAAACAGGATAAGAATGCCAGAAAACCAAGGAGAAAGAAGGCTAGAAAACATTGGAAACCAACAGGAAGAAAATTTAGTAATGTAGGTTATCATTGGATACCCCGGCCAGTAAATTCAATCTTAATGAGTTGTGCCCTAAATTATCCAGATCAATGCCTATTAGGAAATGGATACCCACCGGTAGAGTGATACCTTTAAGAAGTGAACACACTTTGAATAGATCTACTGTCACTTCCAAATCCTGAGATCTACCTCTAGTGATCTCATTGATTCTATTTCTGATGTGGGTATTCCAATCTCGTTTACTAACCAAGTGGAACCCATTCTCGCATGGGGATCCAAATTATCCAGTCATCCATACTTGTCCGTGTTCAATTGCGTGTCGTTCAAATCGCTTACTGTGGTACCTGGACTCGCCGCTTCCAAGCATATGACCTGGAGATCGCCACGCTCATGAACTTCGTGAATAAATTCATCGGGACTGTTAGATTCAGGAACGACCATGTTGGGGAAATTATGGGTTATGGAGATTATGTTGTTGGAGATAGTGTAATTTCCAGGGTATATTATGTTGAAGGTCTTGGTCATAATTTGTTTTCACGGTCAATTTCGTGATTGATCTAGAGGTGGCTTTTAGAAAACATACATGCTTCGTTAGAGAACTAGATGGTGTTGAACTTTTGAAAGGAACACGTGGAACCAATTTGTACACCATCTCTATCGAAGACATGATGAAGTCTTCTCCAATCTGCTTATTATCAAAGGCTTCAAAAACAAAGTCTTCGTTATGGCATCGTCGTCTCAATCACTTGAACTTCGGCACCATTAATGATCTTTCTAGAAAGGACCTCGTAAGAGGCTTACCTAGATTAAAGTATGAAAATGATCATCTTTGTTCAGCCTGCCAATTGGGAAAAAGCAATAAATATACCCATAAACCCAAACCTGCAAACTCATTTATGGAAGTTCTTCATACTCTTCATATGGACTTATGCGGACCAATGAGAGTGCAAACGATAAATGGGAAGAAATATGTGTTAGTCGTTATTGATGACTACTATCGGTTTACTTGGGTTAAGTTTTTGAGGACAAAGGATGAAACTCCAAATGTCATCATCAAACTTATCAAACAGCTGCAGGTTCGACTTAACAAAACTGTCATAATTATCCGAACGCACAATGGAACCGAGTTTATTAACAAAGAACTAAGTCAGTTTTATGAAAGCATTGGAATCAGTCATCAAAGAAGTGTTCCACGCATCCTCAACGATCGTAATCCGGTAGTTGAAAGACTAAATCGACGCTGTGGAAGCTGCAAGAATAATGCTAATTTACTCAAAGGTTCCAATGTTTCTCTGGGCTGAAGCCATTGCCAGTTGCTTGCTATACTCAAAACCGTATCCTTAGCCACACCACTCATGGAAAAACTCCATACGAACTTGTCCACAATCGAAAACCTGATGGTCAAGATTTAGGTAAATTAAGAGCAAAGGCGGACATTGGAGTTTTTGTGGGTTATGCAACAAACCGGAAGGGTTACCGAATCTACAACAAAAGAACCCGAGATATCATGGAAACTATTCACGCCACGTTCGATGAGTCATGTTCTGGGCAAATGGCTCCCGGACAATCTAGTTGTGACCAAGATCTCAACATTCATCTTATAATCCTATCAGTTCTTCTCTTGTATAGAATCTCTCACATGCGGTTCCATATGTACCTCCTTCTGAAGACTATTTGAAGAAATTGTTTGATCCGATATTCAATGAATACTATGAACCTATTGCTAATGATTAGTCTACACCATCAACAATGGCGGCTCCTAATCCAGTCAACACAGATAATCCTTCAGTGTTTGTGTCACTAAGTCAAAAATCTCCTGCTATAGATCACTCATCATCATCATCAAATCCTCAATCCTCGAGTGTACATCATGGAAATGTTTCTGCCAACTATGATGAAGATAACCCTTTGCCACTTAAGATGCACCGTTTGAGAACATTTTGCCCCGATCCATCATCTCAACCATCTTCATCGAGAGACCCCAACTCGCTACATCAGCCTCAACCACAACCATACGAGCATTTCAGAAAATGGACACATGATCATCCATTGGACAACATCATTGGGAATCCTTCTCATCCGGTATCCACTCGTAAACAACTAGCTACCGATGCCTTATGGTGCTTCTTCAATTCAATCCTATCAAAGGTCAAACCGAAAGATGTTAAAACCGCAATGTCTGAGGAAAGTTGGTTCAATGCAATGTAAGAAGAAATTCACGAGTTCGATCGACTTGATTTTTGGGAATTGGTACCTGCTTCTGACTGTGCTATGATCATTGCTCTCAAATGGATCTTCAAAGTAAAACTTGATGAGCATGGTGATGTGTTGAAGAACAAGGCAAGACTTGTTGCAAAAGGATATCATCAAGAGGAGGGTATTGACTTTGAGGAATCATTTGCTCCAGTTGCACGTATAGAGGCAATCATAATCTTCTTAGCTAATGCTGCTAGTAAGAACATGGTGGTTTATCAAATGGATGTGAAGACTGCCTTTCTTAATGGAGATCTAAAAGAAATCGCTCATGTCGGTACTGAAGGTTTTGTGGATCCAACGCGTCCTACTCATGTCTATTGCTTGAAGAAGGCTCTTTATGGTTTGAAACAAGCTCCAAGGGCATGGTATGACACACTGTCAAAGTTTCTCTTAACCAACGGATTCAGCAAAGGAGCATTTGATCTCACATTATTCACCAGAAAGTCAGGCAAACATTTAATTCATGTTCAAATCTATGTTGATGATATTATTTTTGCCTCAACCAACCCTAATGAATGTGATCGTTTTTAAAAGGAAATGGGCTCCAAATTTCAAATGTCTATGATGGGACAAATGTCATTTTTCTTGGGATTACAAATTTCACAAAATCCCGGAGGCATTTTTATTAATCAATCTAAATATGCAAATGAAATTTTGAAGAAATTTGGATTTGATACTTGTGACCCTGTTGACACTCCCATGGTGGAGCCGCATACAAAACCGGATGAGGACCACTCGGGATCATGGTCGATCAAACAAAATATCGAAGTATGATTGGATCCCTCGATGTACCTCACACCAATACACCTGATATTCGTTCATTGTATGCATGTGTGCTAGATTCCGTGCTGCCTACCAAAAAGCACATTGAAGCGGTTAAACGGGTCTTTCAGTATCTCCAAGGAACCATTAACATGGGACTTTGGTATCCTAAGGACACCAATATGTCACTAACAACATATGCATGCAATCCATGCAGGTGTCAAGATACACGCCGGCACGCCGTGGTGCTCAATTCTTGGGGAAAAGCTTGTAAGTCGGTCTTCTAAGAAACAAATGAGTAATGCGATATATCCTCTACGAGGCGGAATACATAGCCATGTCATCTTGTTGTGCTCAAATCTTATGGATGAGATCCCAATTATCTGACTATGGCTTTGAATTCAACAAAATCCCCCTGTAGTGTGATAACAAAAGTGATATTGCTCTCTCCTGCAACAATGTTCAACATTCAAGAGCAAAGCATATCGACATTCGAGATCATTTCATCAGGGAACAAGTGGAGAAAGGTGTGGTGGAACTATATTTTGTGAGAACTGAATATCAGCTGGCAGACATATTCACTAAAGCTCTTCCTAGAGAACGTTTTGAGTTTATTCTTCCACGACTTGGACTTAAGAGTCTACAACCGGAAACACTCAAACATCTTCAAGAGGAAGACGAGGAGTAAAAGGCCTTTCTTCATCTATCTCTTGTACATATTGATTCTAAAAGCAAAATAAAAAATTATAAAACCTACAAAAAGAAAATAGAAAAATATAAAATCTCAAAACCAAAAATATTTTTATTAAAATAAAAATAAATAAAAAAATTTTCTTCGATAACATCTACGGACTTTGATTTGTCACTCAAAGAATGACACGGATCTTTAGATGAAGTTCGAATGTACATAAACATTTAAAAAAAATGGATTGAGAAAAATGGTAGTTTATTGTCATTTCAGGCAGTAACCAGTTTTAAATGAAAGAATAGAGCCATGCTTATATTAGTTTTTGCAACCTCATGCTCTGATTCTAAATACAAATTTTTGTCGCCAAAAAAACAAATATTTCCATCGCAAATATTTTTCCTTCTAAATATTCTTCTGAAAAATATTTGTCATCTAATGAAAACAAAATTGCTTTGAATATAACTCGAACCATATTGTTGAAAATCATCTGGACTTATCACTTATCAAAATCTCTAACACTCAATCAACAACTTATGTCATTGATTGAGGGGGAAAATGATTTCAATCAAATCAAAAAGTTATTTTTCAAACAATTGGCACGTAATCGAGCAAGGTATAATTTTGGATAATAAAAAAGAACAATGTTTTTAACTTTTTATACAATTGGATCCAAAGCAAGGCTAACGTTGTGTTTTCATAAGATACTTAAGAATGTTTAATCATTGGAGTTTAAAGTCTCAGAATTTGATCCTTATCAGTTAAATATTTTAAAAGCAAGTCACAATTCTCCTCAAAAATTTTCAAAAACAATTTAAATCAATAGAGATCACAAATCTCAAAGGATTTGAAATTGTGATCGGGGGAGAATTTGTGATTTAAATTGGATATAAACTGATAATTCAATAAGTGGTTTTATAAAGATAATAACAAGCACTCCTCCCTACATGTGCCAAATGATTTCAACTTTTCCATGCACATGTTAAGGGGGAGCATCTATCTCAAACCAAAAAGGATTGAAACGTGATTGATTTGTCTCTAAGTGCAGGTTCTCTCTAATATGTGCAATACACTTTCGAATCTCGATACACATATTGAGGGGGAGCAATCATAAGAAAACCTCATCCTTCCCAAAATTGTTTTATCCAAAGCATTTAAAATACTTGATATGATCGGGAAGTGATGATGATCATTTTAGAAAATGTTAATCAAAGATTGGATATTTAATTCTTAATCTAAGATTTCAAATTCCTCTTGCCTCCATGTGCTAAAACAATTTATGATACTTGAAGCACATGTTGAGGGGAATCATTTCTAAAATATCAAAAACAATTAAGGTACAAAACGCTTTGATTCTATATCACAAGTTCCTTGATTGATTTTCAAATGGTTTTCAATTGGTTTCAATGGCAGAAGAACAATACCGAATGACCGACCAAATTTAATTTATGCATGGAGATATAAGGATGATTAGGTTAGGTATTCGTTCCCACTATCCAGCCAGAGCCGGAGGGATCTACCCAGGGACAAGCCACTAGATAGTGTAGAGTCCTTAGGTATATTGAAAAAAGGAGAAAAATGAGAATATGGGAAGAGTACCGACTGAGACAGTGCTAGAACTAGAACAAACCCAACAAGGTTTTAGTAATGAAGTCTCGGTAAGCACTGAAGGAGTTGAAGAATGAAAAAGAAATGAATGAGAAAAGGATGAAAAGAAATAGCCCTCCATTACTTCAACCTTAGAGCAGAAACCAGGTTCAATTCAAATGCTACTAGTGGTTACCAAGGTAACACCGGTATTGGAGATAAGACGTCATGGACCCAGTGACGCACTGCACCACAACTTCCCAAGCTACTCAAGTTCCTCTTAAAAGGGCTTGTTTCATTCTCACAGGGAACCTACATAATCTATAGACCTTCACTTAGAGATTGTCAATATTGAAGAAGGAGACCCTCTCCCTAGTCTCTGGCATAGGAACCAAATGTGCACGATTGAGTCTAGAGCCACGAGATCATCAATAAATCTCATTAGGACACGATCAAAGAAGACTCACTGTTTCACACAATGTGAAAAGTGAGAATATATCTTTAGAGTCCTACGCATTATCCTTGTGGTATTGCCAGAACATCCGAGTGATGTGTTAACATATTCACAATGAAGATGGAAAACCTTCTAGAGCCAACATCAAACAAGCTCTTGGTAGGTGGCATGTGAGATCTATCCAATAGATCAAACATATGACAGCTAGACAGAAACGATGGGGCGATTCATAATATGAATCAATCCTGGTTCAGGAAATGAATTGACGGATACCTTTGAAAACCGTTCGTTGTGCTCAAAAATTATTTTCTATAGCACATCGAATGTGTATTACATTTTCAAAATCAAAAGGTATTTATGATTGAAAATTGATTTCTATTATAAAACCTTCGTTGTATTGCAAAAACTCTTTCTGATAAGCAATACACGATTGGTTTCAAATCATTTTTCATCAATCAGTGAATCTCAATTTGCTGGTTTACTCACTCCGTGTTGTCTTCTTTAAGACGTTCCGTTTGAGAAACAGCTAGAGCAAACTGCGAAACCCTCGTCAAGGAGATTCTTAGGAATTCTACATGATCACAGGCAGTACTTGTACTGATCAACGGGGAACCGTGGGCCGTGTACCTCAATTCAACAAAAGTGATCAAAGACACTTTTGTGTGCTTTTATTGCTAATCGTTGTGCGACTCTGCAGGAACACCCGACGGCTGCAGCTGATCAAAATTGAGGCGTCAATCCATAGCCGCATGCTCACACATCACATTCATGTCTAAAGAAATCATGATAAGTGCATATCTTCATCAACGACTATGATATTTTTACTCCATGCTTCTGCTACGCTGCTGCAAATGTCATGAATCAACAAACGCTTCCACAACTCTGACGAGAAAGACATCATGATCCAGAATGTGAGCATGTCGGTCCAAAAGTCACAACGTCACATGATGGCAACACTACAAAGAATGAGTCAGAGATTTATGGTGGCAGATGATCTCAATGCTGGCTCAAAACTCATCCTCACGTGGATCAGTTAAATACCTCCACTTGAAATAACAAAACATGCGGTACATGAAGAATCAAAAGTCTACGGACTACAGAGCAAAGAACATTAATCAAGAATCCAAGAACAATCAAAATGTAATATCTGTTTGTATTCAATGTAAATTGAGGTGACCTCCCTTTGGGGGAGATTGTTAGGATTTAGAAAATCCGGTAGTTAAAGAGTCGGTCACCTCAAGTATATGTATTCGTTAGAAAGCTCGTAGTCCTAGTCATGTTATGTTAGTAAGTAGTTTGTTAAGTAACACCGTGGAGGACGGACGGGTCTTTACCCATTGTATGCCCGATCCACAGCCCGTAGGAGGCGTGTATTGTAAGAAACTATAAATACCCTCTACCTCCCAAGGTAGAGGGTTGGAGCTTTCAATATCATTTTTTTTTGTCTCACTAAGTTCCCAACTCTCTTTACTTTCTCTCTCTAGAACTCATATCATACGCCCCATATTTGATGCATGTTATGTGTTTATGAAAACCAATATGTTACAACACCACTTGTACCACCTCTGAAATCTTCAAAATATACGCCTCCGAGTGGCAATCCCACTCCCGTCTCTGAGCCTTTCATTTCTAACTCTTCCCCTTCACTCACGCCGGTTGAGAGAAGTGACGTCGTTTTGGAAGAAGTCGATGATTCTATTTCTTCGAAAATTGTTGAACCCATTGACTCTCTCATAATGGGGGATGAGCATTTTAGCACTATTCCAGAAACGAAATCGTATAGTGTTGAGATCCTTGTCCCAATCCGAAGTGAGTCCGAGGTTATTAATGACATTTGTGATGAGCCTTCTCTTGTTATCTCGAGCGATCATGTTGAGATGTTCTCCAATTCCGATGACGATTCTTATGGAGACATTGATTACGTGGACTATTACCTTTCTGAGCCCATCGACATAGAAGAAGAAAATGATTTTGAGCCAGAAGATGTGGAGATTGAGCCCGATGATATTCAGATCGAGGATGAAACACTACGTGAAACATTGTTAAATGTTCATCTTATCATTTCCAAGATTGAAGCCCTTAACGATAATTCAAGTTCACCTCCTATATCCGTTAAAGATAGTGACTTCTCACCCGAGCTTGAAACTTTCCGATTTGATGAAGAGATTAGTGGCAGTCCTACTATTACAAATGTTTATCCTCCGATATTTGAGCGGTTCTACTTTGATGTCGATTTGAGCAAAGCTTTGAATGAGATTTTCGATACTCCGACCATAGAAGACGCCAACTCATTTCTTGCTATTGATGACTTGATACCACCGGGTATTGAGGATGCCGTGCATGACCCCGGGGGGGATATGATGTTTCTTGATGGATTGCTTGACTCTCCTCTATCTGATGAGTCGACCATCACTTATCCCGTTGAGCCCTCATGTGAAGATAAAAAATTTAATCCCGGGATATTCGTCATTGATGAGATTTATGTTAAAAATGTTTTTCGAGATAAGGATCCTCTGATGGATGCCTTCATTGTTGAGATTTCACATCTTATCCCTTACCATGATCTTCCATCTTCTTTGGAGTATTCTCATTATGATCCATCATCCCTTCATCCGCCCGCTAAACCGCCGGATGATGGATCGGTCTTTCATATGCCTTATGTGAGTTTGAGGGGAGTTATCCCTTATGTGTTGATGCCCAACACTTTTTTCCCCACCCAACCCACCCATTCTCATTCTTTCGGAAATGAGGACACCATCTTTGACCCTGGTATCTTTACCATTTTCTTCCCCAAGGACAAATGAATTCGAGGACGAGTCAGGCTAGCGACTCGGTGATCAAAAACAGTAGCGCTTCGTGGGAGGCACCCCATGCTTATCTCTATCTTCTTTCTATTTTTCTCTAATAAGTGACGTGAAGGGGTTCGCCTCTTCGATTTCTCGTGTTTGGTTTTTTGTGATGTTTTTGTCTAGGATTTCTCGATATGAAGACTCTCGTGCTCGAAGTTTGTCTTTTCTCCACTCGAGTTTCATGATCGATGCTGATGAAAATCCGATATCCTAATCTTATCGACTAACTTTTATCTTCTAGCATACTTAATAAACGGCTTTTAGATTTTTGTTATTACCCTTGCCTTTAAACATTGAGGACAATGTTTCGTTCTAGTCTGGGGTGGGTAATCTTCGATTTGATTTGACCGCACTTGCTTATTCTTTGCCTTACACTCTCGCAACCCCGTTTTTTTTTAGAAAATAAAAAAAAATTATGCAAAAATGTGAAAAATTTTAAAAATTTTGTAAGCTTTTGCTAGTTTTATGATTGAAAAGTCTTTGCGAGTCTCTTAGAAGTTACTTTAAATATGAGTTTTCTTGAAAAAGTCTTTGCTAATTGCTTAGACAAGAGGCTATAAAATGCGATTCTAGCTCACAAGGCCAAGAATTTGCAATCTTCCCTAAGTGATTCTAAATATGCGAAGCTTTGAAAGATTTTGCTAGTTTCTAATGAGTGACTTTAAAAATGCGAGATTTAAGATTATTTGACGAAGCATTAGCTAAGTTAATATATGTTTTGACACCTTGTTGACTTTCCGCTGGTGAGAGTAGGAATATAATTCTGACTTGACCGGGCATGTTGAGCCCTAGCTTGTTCCCTTAACCATAGATAATTAAATTATCGGCTAAGCATCCGCGGATCTCATTATTTGAGATTTTAAATTTGCGGAGATCGAGGAATGATAGAGTTACTTATTAGTTTATATGCTAAGCGTGGAGTAGTTGGTTCTCTTTAGAGCCCATCGAAGGTACTTGTGGCTTTTTGCTCCCACAAAATTGTTTCACCCCATATATGTCTAATAATAATTAAAGATGTTAGGTTTTGGCGATAGTTAGTTCTTTATCTTCTTTAGAGAATCCTTGCTTATGAGAGTTGGGTACACATCAAGGTACCCGTCTGTTGTCAGATAATAGACAACCGATTCTTGATAGTTTCGCTATTGTTTCTATTGTTATAAAAGCTGTGGGACTCAGAGTTTGGCAAAAATTAACATGAAATAAAGCCCAAATGTATTAAATTGAAAATCCAAAGCCATAAAAAATTTCTATGTCTGACGGTACCCCCGTTGTCATGGACTTCAAAAAGGTGGAGGAAAATTCCAAAGTCATAATAAGACTTCTGATAAAACGGTAATCCCGTTGAATTAGTGGATGAAAAGACCGAGGGCCTAAATTGCAAAAAATGAAAATGTGCTGAAATAAGTGTTAAGCCAAACTTTGACTCCGGGAGATATCTAAATAAAGCCTCTGTCTCTGGACTCGTAGATGAGTTGTCTTGGTCGCCATAAAAAGGATATCTCCCTAAATCGTGTTAAATTAGGACCTTGATGTGGACCTCATTCTTGTTTGCAACGGTTTTCGAGGGAAGATGGAAAACTAATTAGCGTTTTAACTTCATATCTTTATCGGAATAAAACCTATCGAAACGAGAAACTTGAAGAAATTCATTTCTCACCAAAAATAAAATAAATAGAGGAAAATAGGAAAATGGGAGCAAGAGGTAATTACACAAGTAACTTCCATGGGTATTATTAGCATCTAAAGTCATATTTAACAATGACTTTGATTTTACGCTTAGTTTGGGTACTTGTGAAAAATCAGGGACGATGTATTCTATCCGTATGGTCACTCCTCGCTGAGCTGTGTTTCCTACTCCGTGATCCTAAAAATGCCTTTTGAAAAATGTTGGAGTTATCAATTGACATGAAAGTTCAACAAACCGTCACTCATAATGATAAGTGCTTAATCGTAATATCTATATGTGAAATAAAAAGTAAACGAGGCATTTTTAGAATTAAGGGCTTCTTAATCTCTTTTAAGGAATCTTTGCTACTTTTTATATTTTAGTAGAAAGAGGTTGGAATCCTTTGTCTTATAAGCGTGAGTTGATGACATTGCGTGAGGACACGACAATACTTTAGTCTGGGGTATTTTGGTATGTGAAAAAACACATACCTTTTCTTTACCAAAATAGACCCAAAATAACCAGAAAAGAGCCGTTTATGTCTAATATTTGTTGGTTTCTTGAGTTTATGCATGTGCAGGTACGGATAAGACAAAACAGACAAAAAAAAGCCAAAACCAAAGAAAACCGAGCACGAGAATGAGAAAAGTGCAAAAGCCGATGCAGGGATGCTAATTTATGGGACTTAGATACTCAAATACATATTTTACGGAGTTCTGGATCAAGATTGGGAGTTTTCACAACATCACATTCACTTTATCATATTTTCAAAATTTACCCTTTACTTACCTATAATTACCTTTTATACCCTTATATCCTTTAATTACCCATTTACTAAAAAAAACCCTTAACATTTCACAATTTACACTTTTGGTCCCTTGTTCTTGCAAATATCACATGAATGGTCCTTAGTGTTTGAAATCCGGATACAAAGTGATGAAATCCAAGTCCAAAAATATCCCACTATCCATTTTAATACCAAGCCTAACCCACTAAACAAAATAATCCTACCCCATGTCACCCCATGACCCGGTTATACCCTTTGTTTACCCAAGTCAATATCCAAAACCCATGGTCAAAGACTAACTCACCCAGATCAAACATACCAATTTTCCGTTTTACCCATCCCATTTACCCACACTACCCAGGTCAACCTCCCCATCAACTGGTCAAAATAAAATAAATAACAAAACCCCACAGTACCCTTTCCCTTCTAAATCCCCAACACTGTATGCCCTTCTCCTTCACCTAAAATCCCATCACTGCCCCTCCCCGCATAGTACTAGCATCTTTTTGGACAGCCTGGCGATCCGTGTGCCAAGGGAATGACACATAAGCAGAATGGAAGCATCTCATTGGCTGAGCCACATCACCAAAGCAATCCAATGGCTGAGAATTGAAGTGTTCATGCAAAGATTGAATCAAGGGCTGTGATCACATATCCAGAAGCTTCCCAAGCCCCAAAGTTGCTCCTCATCAGGCTATAAATAGACCTCAATTCCACACAAGAGAATTTGTCCAATTTCTCATGTATTTAGAGGAGTTTTGATCATTTATTTTCCTGTAAAATTTTAATGTTTTGAGTAATTAGTTAAGTTGTAATCTCAGATTTTAAGTTGTAATCTCATTTTCATCTTAATGCAATTTACTTTTTTATAAATTTCCTTGTCAATTTAATTTGAGTAATTTGTTCATTTAAGTTCAAATCCTGTCTCACGCTTTAATTTATGTTTCTCTGAACTCACAGAAGCTTGTTTAAGGTTTTGTGAGCTATTCATTGCTCACAAGTTTCCTTAATTGCATTTTTCTAAAAAAGTCAAATAAAGTCAACGATAAAGGTCAAACTAGATTTTGGTTAATTTCTGATTCAAATGTGTTAAAAAGTTTAGTTTCTTGTTTAATTGTTGATTTCATTTCAATTTTAGCAATATTTCATCAAAGTTTTAAAGTTAAATTACATTTAGGAAGTTTAAGGTAGTGTTTGGATCTAGCATATTTTTAGAGTTGTTATGTTTGTTGGTTGTTAATTCGGAGTTATTCAAGTTTATAAACTGGAATTAAAGTTGTTTTGTCCAAGTTTTTAAGTTGCCAAAGTCAGTTTCATGTTTTTTTCAACCTCATCTTTCAGATCAGTCTCTACATGTATACCTTTAGGAAGAATGCGTTGATGTTGAGGAATCATTTGTTCCGTTCATTTCAGTGGGTCATTGTACATCCGATTGTATGTTTATTCATGTGTTGGGCATTTAACACAAGTTGATTACTTCGAAGTTAATCATTTATCACTTATTTGAGATTGAAGTTGACTTTCACAAAGGCGTGTTCTTATTTGATAACTCGCTCGGGCTTAAGAGTTTAAGTTGAAGACTTGGTTTATCTAGTTACCAGCAGTCGGGGTGGATGGTTGAAGACCTGCTTAACGATCACTATTAGGAGTTACGTTGTTTTACTCAGTGTCACATGCAGATGACGATGTGGATAATCTCAAGAGGTGTTAATGTCTCATACTTTGTTTGAGTAGTGAGTACTTAGAGATTTGCTTGAAGCATAGATTATCGACACCGTTCTTCCATCATTAAGTGCAAGCTTAAGATACAAATGTGGGGAATTCGACTTCAGTTTCAAGTTTAGTATATCGGGTTTTCTTCTTTAGTGGTCACTTCAAATTGTCTACATATGGGTTGATAAAGATAGTCAGAGAGAGTTTCTGTAGCATTTGATTCTCACAGGATTCATTTGAGCTAATTTTTTGTTCTTCTCAATTTCAAGAATATTTGGTATGTATAATGTGTTGCTGATTTTGTGGTATCAAAAACAACAAGGGGGAAGGAGACATACATCTAAACACACAACGAGTACATGTGATGAACTTAATACTTCTTCTCTATTGAAGTAATCTTGGGAAAGACGAATGTCATAACCACAGAGAAACTCAGTGTTTAACTCGTAGCCTTGGTGTGTTATTCCAACTATTTGGGGGAAGGATGTGTTATTCCAACCATTTGGGGGAAGGATACATTATTCCAAATACTTGGGAAGAAGGAAGTATTATTCCAACCATTTGGGGGGAAGTGGTCTCTGGATGCGTTTGGTATGTGTTAGCTCAGCTATCAGTGGGAAGAAATATGAGCAGAATATTTGGAGCATGAGATGATATTGCTTATCGACATCTTCTATATGATTTATGGTAGTGCTTCCGGTTATTACTTCATGTACACAATGAAATGATGATTCTGATGAGATCGCAACCATCAGGGGAGAGATATGTATACATCAGGGATGCACAACATATTCACTTGATCGAGCTAATTCAGTTATTCCGGAGTTGACATCCGCAGAGATGATCAGTGACTCAATATGTTACATGGATGTCATCGTCTCTACTCTTTTTGGGTACATGTGTACCTTATGGGTTGATTGGTTATATGTAAGATAACTGAATGCAATTTGGTGAAATGAAGATGTTGATATATTTTTTCTCCCAAATAGACAACTGCTCAAACTCGAAGATTAATGTGTACATCGGGGACGCACAATAGGATCATGTGATCGGGCTTAATCACTTAGGGTGTGTTTGTTTCAATAAGATGTTTTGGGTCTGAATCTGGCTACCACATCTTACTAGTAAGAGGTGGCTAGAAAGTCTAAATCTGAAAGAAATAATGTTGTTTGTTTTTGTATAAGTGTCTGAATGATTTTAAGTGCTCGTTTTTGCAATTTGTTTATTAAACCAACGCAATGCGATAATAAGTAACTTATGTAAATATGAAACAAGACTTTTTATCATAAATATAACATAGTTAATAAACAATCAAATATATTATATAAAGTTTACAAACGAGTAAGAGGCAATAAGACAAGTCTCCCACCTCTTACTGAGTAAGATGTTATATGTCTAACTGGGTCTTACTCAAAAGAAAAAAACAAACAACCAAAACGTCTGCCCACCTCTTACTGGTAAGAGTAAGAGGGCTAGTAAGAATTTTTTTTTTAAAACAAACACACCCTTAATCACAAAAAGAAAATAGAAAAATATAAAATCTTCAAAAATCCATAAAAATTTGAAAAATTCTGAAAATACAAAAAATAGTTTTTCCAAGGCATGTCTTCTGGCATCAATAACATCTACGGTCTTAGAAATGTCATTCAATAATGGCACGGGTCTTTAGATGAAGTTCGAACAGAAGTTCAAATGTTTTTCAAAATATGCCTTAATCAATCAAATGGCTTATTGTCATCTCTGACAGTAACCCGGGCTTCAAATAATGGTTTATTGTCATTCCAGACAGTAACCCGTTTTTAAAAGAAAGAACAGACCCATGCTTAATCTAATTTTGAAACCTCATGCTCTGATTCTAAAAAAAAGTTCATAAGGAAAATTTGTCGCCAAAAAGACAAATGTTTCCTCGCAAATATTTTTCCTTCTAAATATTATTCTGAAAAATATTTGTCATCTAATGAAAACTAAATTGTTTTGAAAATAACTTGGACTTAATTTTGAAAATCATCTGGACTTATCATTTGTCAAAATCTCTATCACTCAATCAACAACTTTGGTCATTGATTGAGGGGGAGAATGATTTCAATCAAAACAAAAAGGTTATTTTTCAAACAATTGGCACGTAAACGAGCAAGGTCTACATTTGGAAAATCAAAAAGAACAATTTTTGTACAATTAGATCCAGACCAAGGCTAATGTTGTGTTTTCATAAGATACCTAAGCAAGTTTGATCATTGGAGTTTAAAGTCTCAAAATCTGGTCCTTATCAGTTAAATGTTTTAAAAGCAAGTCACAATTCTCCTCAAAATCTTTTAAAAACAATTTAAATCAATAGAGATCACAAATCTCAAAGGATTTGAAAATTGTGATCGGGGGAGAATTTGTGATTTAAATTGGATATAAACTGATAATTCAATAAGTGGTTTTATAAAGATAATAACAAGCACTCCTCCCTACATGTGCCAAATAATTTCAAATTTTCCATGCACATGTTAAGGGGAGCATCTATCTCAAACCAAAAAGGATTGAAACGTGATTGATTTGTCTCTAAGTGCAGGTTCTCTCTAATATGTGCAATACACTTTCAAATCTCGATGCACATATTGAGGGGGAGCAATCAAATGAAAACCTCATCCTTCCCAAAATATTTCATCTAAAGTACTAAAAATACAATATTTGATCGGGAAGTGATGATGATCATTTTAGAAAATGTTAATCAAATATTGGATCTTTCATCTTCAATCTAAGATTTCAAAAGTCCTCTTGCCTCCATGTGCTAAAATGATTTCTAACACTTGAGGCACATGTTGAGGGGGAGCATTTCTAAAATACCAAAAACATTTAAGGTACAAAACGCTTTGATTTTATATCACATGTACCTTGATTGATTTTCAAATGGTTTTCAATTGGTTTTGAGGCGGAATGAACAATACCAAAAGACCGACCAATTTATTTTATGCATGGAGATATAAGGATGGTTAGGTTAGGTATTCGTTCCCACGATCCCGCCATAGTCGGAGGGATCTACCCAGGGATAATCCACTAGATAGTATAGAAGTCCTTAGGTATGATGATAAAAAGGAGAAAAATGAGAATATGGGAAGAGTGCAGACTGAGACAGAGCTAGTACTAGAATAAACCCAACAAGGTTCTAGTAATGAAGTCTCGGTAAGCACTGAAGGGGTTGAAGAATGAAAAAGAATTGAATGAGAAAATGGTGAAAATAAATAGCCCTCCATTAATTCAACCTTAGGGCAGAAACCGGGTTCAATTCATATGCAACTGGTGGTTACTAAGGTAACGCCGGTATTGAAGACAAGACGTCATGGACCCAGTGACGCACTGCACTAAACCTCCCATGCTACTCAAGTTCTTCTTAAAACGGCTTGTTTCATTCTCACGGGGAACCTACATAAGCTATCGACTTTCTCTTAGAGATTGTTGATATTGAAGAAGGAGACCCTCTCCCTAGTCTCCAGCATAGGAAACCAAAAGTGCACTATTGAGTCTAGAGCCAAGAGATCATCAATAAATCTCATTAGGACACAATTAATGAAGACTCACAGTTTCACACAATGTGGAATGTGAGAATATATTTTAAGAGTCCTACGCATTATCCTTGTGGTATTTCCAGAACATCCGAGTGATATTTGAAATATTCACAATGAAGATGGAAATCCTTCTAGAGCTAACATCAAACAAGCTCTTGGTGGGTGACATGTGAGATCTTCTCGAAAGATCAAACTTGTGACAACTGGATAGAAACGATGGGGAGATTCAATCTTGAATCAACCTTGGTCCAGGAAATGGATTGACGGATACCTTTGAAAAACCGGTCATTGTGCTCACCAAATTTTTTCTCCAGCACATCGACTGTGTATTAAGTTTTCAAAAATTAAAGGGTATTTATGATTGATAATTGATTTTCCATAAAACATTCGGTGTATTGCAAAACACTTTCCATTAAGTAATACACGATTGTTTTTCAAATTATTTTTTCATCAATAAGTGAATCTCAATTCGCTGATTCACTCACTCTGTGTTGTCTTCTTTGAGACGTTCCGGCTTGAGAACAACTTGATTAGCTGCGAAACCCTGTCAAGGAAGTTCTTCGAACTCTACTTGATCACAGGCAGTACTTGTACTGATCAACGGGGAACCGTGGTTCTTGTAACCCATTCAACGAAAGTGATCAAAGACACTTTCGTGCGCTTTATTGCTAACTGTTGTTTGCAGGGACACCCGACGGTTGCAGATGATCAGAATTGAGGAGTCAATCCATAACCGCATGCTCACACAACACACTCACTTCTAAATAAATCATGATAAATGCATATCGTCATCAACTGGCTCTGATATTTACATTCCATGCTTCTGCTACGCTGCTGCAAATATCATGAATCAACAAAAGCTTCCGCAACTCTGATGAGAAGATATCATGATCCAAAAAGTGAGCATGTCGGTCCAAAAGTCACTACTTCACATAATGGCGATACAATAAAGGATAAGTTAGAGATTTATTGTGGCTGATGATCTCAAAGTTGGATCAAAACTCACCATCACGTGGATCAGTTAAAGACCTTCACTTGAAAGAACAAAACATGCGAAACATGAAGAATCAAAGACTACGGGGTACAGAGCAAAGAACTTAATAAAGAATCCAATAACACCAAAATGTAATATATGTGTGTAATTGAGGTGACCTCCCTTAGGGGGAGATTGTTAGGATTTATAAAATCCGATAGTTAAAGAGTCGGTCACCTCAAGTATATGTAATATTTAGAAAGCTCGTAGTCGTAGTCATTTTAGTATTAGTAAGTAGTTTGTTAAGTAACACCGTGGAGGACGGACGGGTCTTTACCAACTGTATGCCTGATCCACAGCCCGTAGGAGCCGTGTCGTGTATGAACCTATAAATACCCTTTGCCTAGCAAGGCAAAGGGTTAGAGCTTCATAATATATCCTTTTACTTTCTCTCACTAGAAGTTCCCAACTCTTTTCACTTTCTCTCTCTAAAAACTCATCTCATTCGAATTCATATGTACTAGATTTTGTGTTTGTGAAACCAATATGTAACAAATCAGTTAGAGGGGATTGATGTCGATGAGACCTTTAGTCCGGCTGTTAAACCGGGTACTATTCGGACTGTTCTGAGTTTAGTTGCTTCTCGACATTGGCCGATTCATCAGCTTGATGTCAAGAATGCTTTCTTACATGGCGATCTATCTGAGACAGTTTATATGCATCAGCCTCCAGGGTTTCGGGACTCTGTGCACCCTGACTATGTATGTTTACTACAGCGGTATATGTATTGGCTCAAGCAGGCCCCTAGAGCTTGGTTTCAGCGATTTGCATCTTATATCACTCGGGTTGGATTTTCTCATAGTCGTTGTGACACATCTTTATTTATATACAAACAGGGGATGTACACTGCTTACATGTTATTATATGTTGATGATATTGTACTCACGACTTCTTCTGTGGTATTACTGCAGCGGATTATTGGATCCTTACATCAGGAGTTTGCTATGACAGATTTAGGTTCTCTTAATTATTTTTTGGGTAGGGGTGGAAACGAGCCGAGCTGCTCGTTAAAAGCTCGAGATCGGATCGCTAAAAGCTCGAAACGAGCCGAGCTTAAACGAGCTCGAGCCCGAGCTCGAGCCTAAATTAAGGCTCTTTAAATAAACGAGCTCGAGTTCGAGCCTTGAATATAAAGCTCGACTAGGCTCGCGAGCCTTAACGAGCTCTAGTATATATTATATATATATAAATATATGTACGTGTATTTTAAGTTAAGAGTTCAAAAAAATTAACTTTTTTCACTAAATAGCTCGAGCCTCCCGCCAAGGCGCCAACAAAAGAAAAATTTTGAACACTACCAATAAACATTTAATGTCCCTTTTTCCCTAATTTTCTAGAACCACATGTTTTAATCCTAATAATTTATTAAAGTAACTAGATAAGTATTACTGTATTTGATCCACCTACTTAGTGTACTTACTCTCATCTTTCTCCCAAGTCCTAACGTTTCATTCACCCACTCTCATTTTATTCGATTGGAGATTTTATTCGATTGTTACTAATAGATCATTCCATTCACAGGTAAATTTTTCTATTTTGCTTAAACAAATATATATATATATATATATATATATATATATATATATATATATATATATATCATTGTACTTGTTTATTTTGTTCATAAAGATGTTTATTAGGTATTGATTTGTTCATAAAGCTGTTCTATGATATTAAAAAATTGTTATACTACTATCAATTCATTAAGAATGTTAACTATTATTTCTATAGTGGTTTAGTTTTTGCAAGTATGTGATGCATTTTATAGTTGCTGTGAATCAAGTAACTCTTAAAAATGTATATGTGTGAAACTGATCCAAATGATTTGTATGTTAAAATTTACTACTATTTGCTTAATCCAACAAAAATATTTCGATTATAATCCAAGCACATTATTATTAACTTTAAGTGTAAATGTGCTTTCATTTGAATGGCCAGACTCTAATTATACCACATCACTTTGTTTTTAGGTACGCTTTGGTTTGGAAAAAACATACTAATGCAAAACAGAGGTGCAACAAATCCAGTTAGTCCAATGCATGGTTCTACTTCAAACCTAATGCAATCGGGAGGAGAAAACTGTGTTGAAGTTGATGGTCAATCATCACAATCTGAACACGAGTACATTAATCTTGATGACGAGACCATTCCGAATACAAATACTAATGAAGATACAGGTGAAAGAGATATTGGAAATCATAATGGCGAAGACGAAGTGGAATTAAAGAGTAAGCGTCAAAAGACCTCAAAGGTGTGGGGGGACTTTAAAAAAGTAATACTTCCTGATGGTAAAAAAAAGGTAGAGTGCATTCACTGCAAGAAACGATTGGCTTTTAATTCAACTGGAACTACAACAACATGGTCTCGACACATGAACGCCTGCATGAAACGCAAACAATACCTTCGAACTCAACAACTCTTAAATTTCCAGCCTGTTGATTAATAACTTTTACTTGTTTTCTTAGATATGCAGAGTATGAACCACATTTCAGTCACTTGCCTAGCGATGAAGATTGGGAAAATGTCAAAGCTGTGTGTGAAGTCTTAAAGGTTTTTAAAGTGTGTACAAATATCATTTCAGGCTCTGATTATCCTACTGCAAATCTATACCTTAAGGAGGTGTACAAGGTCAAAGTAATAATA
This sequence comes from Chrysanthemum makinoi, assembly GCA_910596185.1. NCBI lineage: Eukaryota > Viridiplantae > Streptophyta > Magnoliopsida > Asterales > Asteraceae > Chrysanthemum > Chrysanthemum makinoi. Next base: position 254,853,774 of record OU343221.1, read on the forward strand.
GATAAAAGTGCACTTTCGAGAAATGATTTTATTTGTGAAATGGCGGAAGCAATGAAGGAGAAGTTCGACAAGTACTGGGGGGAGTGTCACCTGCTTATGGCTATAGCTGCAGTGCTAGATCCTAGGATGAAAATGTGGTACATTACATTTTGCTATAAAAAAATATATCCTGCTGATGTAGTTGCAAACAACACTAAAGAGGTATCGGACGCACTTGATCATATGTTTAAAGAGTATGTGGAGATGCACGAGGAAATGGTTAAAGAAGCTGCAAGTTATAAAAGTGGATCATGTGGGGGGAGCTCCAATTTGAGGTCAAATGAAGACTTGCTAGGATCAGAATGGGAAGAATTTGGGAATTTTTATAAAGGTTCAGATGTAGAGAAGTGTGACAAATCTGAACTTAAAATGTACTTGGAAGAAGGTTTACTTGAAGGACACTGGGGGATGAAATTCAATGCTTTAGAGTGGTGGAATGTTCACTAGTTGAAGTATCCTGTTTTGTCAAAGATGGCAAGGGATGTTCTTGCAATTCCAATTTCCACAGTGGCATCTGAGGCAACATTTAGTGCTGGTGGAAGAGTTATCGATCCATATCGATCCGCGTTGAAGTCTAACACAGTAGAAATGTTACTTTGTGGAGGGGATTGGATTAGACAAAACTATGGAATTAAAAAGAAAGTGAAGGTACGCCTCAAAACCTTATCACTAACGTTACACTTTATTGTGGACATATATATTGTGATGATTCATTGTTTAAAATTTATGTATTTTGTTTTTGTAGAAGGAAGATATACCAACTGAGGTTTTACTGCCAACCGTGAAAAGAAGCTAGTTCCAGGTGATTTTAAGTGTCCTTGTGTTTGCGAATGATTAGTAACATAAAATTGTTATTTTTCATCCAATGAGCTAGTATCCATCTTCCAAAGTGTCTTGGTTTTATTGTAATTCCAAAACTGTGTACATATAACTTAATGGGTGGGGCGTTTGTTGGATCATGTAGAGACCAATTTAGGGTACCTAAGTGATTGGCAACTCAGTAGACATGCTAAATAAAGGGAAATCTTGATCAATGAGATGGGTTTATTATTACAGTTCATGTTTTTGTATCTTTTGACTTGCGACTAAACCATTTTTACCTCACTAATAGTTTTATATTTCATTTTACAGGGTGGCTACATATGTTCTATTAACAGTTCCATGGTCGGGTTCTTTTGTCGTATCGTAGCCTCGTAGTCAAAAAGAAATCTGATGGAGATGTCTTATGCGATCATGATCATATTTTGTTGCTTTTCTAGAACTTTTGCTAGATATTTTGTTTCATTTCATATGATCCATGACATCATTTTGTTAATCATCAATGGATGCTATATTTTGTATGGAGTGTTTACTCAGAAGTATGTTGTGCTCCTTTGGTTCTTTAATTGTAGTTTTGAATTTGGGTTAGCTAATATTTTCATTACTTATTGTTTGAATGATTAAGTTTCTTTATTTCCTTTTGCACCTAAAATGACTGACGAGCTCATTAACGAGCTTAAAATTGATAAACAAGCTCAATCCGACGAGCTTTATCTTTTGTAGGCCATTATAAAAACGAGCCGAGCCCGAGCCGAGCACGAGCTTTATATAAACACCACGAGCCGAGCTCGAGCTCAAATCACAAGGCTCGTATCGAGCCGAGCTTTCAAAAATATAAACGAGCCGAGCCCGAGCTCTTGGAGGCTCGAGCTCGGCTCGGCTCGTTTCCACCCCTATTTTTGGGTATCTCTGTCACACGTGATTCCCCAGGGTTATTCTTATCTCAGAAGACGTATGCTATTGAGGTTTTGGAGAGAGCACATATGGTTAATTGTAATCCCAGTCGGACTCCTGTTGATAAAGAGTCTAAACTGGGGGATGACGGTGATCTAGTATCTGATCCTACTTTATATCGGAGCCTTGTAGGGTCTCTTCAGTATCTCACATTTACTCGCCTAGATATATCTTATGCAGTTCAGCAGATTTGCCTTCATATGCATGACCCTCGAGAGCCACATTTTTCGGCTCTCAAACGGATATTGCGGTATGTTCGGGGTATCTTAGACTATGGGTTACAGTTGTTTGTAGAGATGGCAAAAAAACCCATACCCGACGGGGACCCGATCCCCAAACCCGATTTGACTAGGGAATCACGAGTTGACCGGGGATGGGGATGGGGATGGGGAATCCCCGAATTATGAAATCGGGGATGGGGCGGGGATGGGGAAGCATAAATCCCCGACCCCGATCCAACCCTGAACTTTTTAATGTAAAAATATGTATACATTATATGTATATTACTACTAAATGTGCTTGTATATGTATGGGTATGGATCCAATGAGAAGAAAACATAAAATGAGAAGAATGAGAAATAACTATAACCATATATTTGAGATGCATCGACTTGAATTAAATGCATATCTATTCAATTAGATGCATCCCAATTAGTTTCGAACGTGATTTTGAAGTGAACACGATGCAAAGAAGTACTAGCAACAAATTTGACCCGCAGGGGATGAAAAATACATAGGATTTTCCTAACTTGATGAAATGCATCCAATATATGTATATGCATCTAATTTTTTGCTAAAAAAATATATTAGGATGCATCTAAAAGATTAGGGGTGCATCTAATTCAAGTCGATGCATCTCTAATATGTAGTTATAGTTATTTCTCATCCTTCTCATTTTAAGATTTCTTCTCATTTGATCCTAAGTCGTATATGTATATGTTAGTGAGTATTGGCAAGTATTATATTTTAAGTATACTTGTGTGTACATGTGACATTTAATTGATCAAAATCATCAAATACTTTAAAATGTTAAGCACTAACTACGTATTATCCAACCAATATTTTTTGTTTGAACACACTCATTCAATGTACTCTATTTTTTATATTATATGTGATGTTTCAATATATACAATGCTTTAAAGTTTAATGACATTTTAATTCATACAACTATGTACAATGTAAGCTTTTTAAGACACTTGATATGCGAATTCTTTTTATTTTAGATTAGTTATGTAACTTTTATGCTTATTTTATAAGAGCCGAAAATCCTTGAATCCCCGTGGGGATCCCCGATCCCCGCTGGGGTCGGGGATGGGGATGCAAAACGATTCCCCAATGGGGACGGGGATGGGGATGGGGACGGGGATGGGGATGGGAGTGAGAAACGGGGATGGGGATGGTAAATATAATCCTCGATATTCCCCTCCCCGTTGTCATCCCTAGTTGTTTGCTTAATCTACTTCATCATTGGTTGCCTATTCTGATGCGGACTGGGTTGGTTGCCCTACTACACGAAGATCCAATTCTGGCTATTGTGTGTTTCTTGGTAACAATCTGCTATCATGGTCCTTTAGGTGTCAATCGACGTTTTCTCGGTCTAGTGCAGAGGCCGAATATCAGGGTGTTGCTAATGCAGTGGCTGAGACATGTTGGTTGCGAAATCTTCTACGAGAGTTGCATACTCCTTTGTCATCTGCTACTCTGGTATACTGTGACAATGTCAGTGCTATTTATCTCTCCTCCAATCCAATTCAGCATCAGCATACCAAGCATATTAAGATTAACATTCATTTTGTTCGGGACTTCATGTTCCTTCCCGCTATCAGTATGCCGATATCTTTACTAAAGGCCTGCCTTCTGTGTTATTTGAAGAATTTCGTTCCAGTCTCAGCGTCCGATCCCCTCCCGCTCCGACTGCAGGGGAGTGTTAACCCGATATATGTATTGTAGTGGGCCCTAGCCCAATCTCTAGAATATTCTGAATATGTGTATTAATATGTACAAGGTATTTGTGGAGGAAATCAATGAAAACACAATCATTCCTATCTTATTATATCTATCAGTTCTATGTTTACAATTGAAAGCTTGTTTGTCAACAAGCTTTTAGCTTTAGAATTTTCTGTAAACGATCATAATGAAACGTTGATTAGAGAAGCGTTAAAGTTTTAAGATTACATGATTGCTTACACTCTATAGTTACCATTAGAACTTGTTACCAAAGGCTTTTACGAAACAAAAAATAAAACTTCTACAATTAACATCTAACATCTTGTCGCTACAAATACTATGTACCGTTGGTTTCACCAAACATAAAATGAACGTGGGTTACTATTAGAATGATTGAAAAGCATAATGAGTTCTTAGTGCAAATCAAAAGCAGACTAGTTCCCAATTTCAGCTTATATAACTTGTGAATAATGAAAGGTATCGAGTAACATCATGTTTAGATACATTTCGACTAGAGAAACATATTCCTTTTGTCATTTACTAAAACGTTTGAATAAAATCAAATTATTTTGTTGTTTACATTCTAATGTAGAATATTTTACTTGCTAAAGTTAAGATAATTGTTTACCTCCATACCAAAAAAAACTAGGCAGGGGCGGTGCCAGACAAATTCTAAAATAGAATTAAACTAGTGATATTTATCGGGTCGTATTTTGAGTTCTTCGATAACTAAGATCATCGGTTCAAGTTCATCCGCATCAGTCTCGATAACACTTTCTTGTTAATTCACGAAACTTGTACCAATGATCTTGATTATCAAAGGACGGCCGTACAGTTGTTTGCAAAACTAATTTTTCTCGTCTCGGTAACATTTTGTTGTTAGTCTCCTGAAGCTTAGAGTTGAAGAGCATCTACGAACATTTGCTCAAACAAAGACGAAAGAAGGTAGTTTTGAAAGAATTAAAAAAAATCGAACTAAAAAAATAAAAAGGACATAGATAAAGTTGGATCGAACCCGCAACCTTTTGGTTTGTTACCAAACACCTCAACCATCCACAACTACAACTACAACCATGTTAGTGTGTAACTCCCAGAACAGGGTTAAGACAATCAGTAGCAACTGCAAATACCACTAGGTGGTTACCGGATATCACTTGGAATCGTGTAATCACTTTCCAAAGTAAACTATTCGACCCTAATGCCTAGGTTACACGAATATCTACTTGGGATAAGACCAAATGTTAGTTATAGAATTAGGCACAATTCAATAACCCTTGCGCTTATAAGTGTTTAGCTTTATTTTTGTTTCTCCTGATTTCAGTATGTTTCTCAGTGTATTCATGCTGATGAAAACCATCTCTATTTATAGTAGAGAATACTCACTCCTAGTTAATGGACATTATGGATGATTAACGGCCAATTAATCACTCATAATAAGCCTCCATTATCATAGGAATAGTGGTTACATGACCAATTAAACGTGGTCATAAAGCGGTCATAACAGCCAATTGAATGAGTCAAAGTCAAATAAGTTACAAATTAATCACTGCAACACTACCAGTAGGAACCATTACACTAGCAGCAGGAACCAAACACTACCAGCAGGAACCATTACACTAGCAGCAGGAACCATAACACTACCAGGAGGAACCATGATTACTACACTAGCAGTAGTAACTAATACACTAGCAGTACAAACCACTATTGAGTCGAAGTTAGGTGTTCAGGGACCTCATGGGTGTACACTCCGTACCTCCTAACCCAAAACCAGGTGTGAACTAATCCCACAAGTGCACTAAATTTTGCCAACAATCCTCCCTAAATTTAGTTCACTTCCTTTTCAAGAAAAACAAACATCAAACAAAACATGTGCATAAACGAAAATATCCCGAGGATTGAATTTCCATCTTAGTACATTACACGTTCAAATATTCGAGAATCGGGGTGTTCTAAGAATTGAACCCTTCAACCCATTTGAATACCTCAAGATAAAATACACACAAGTTTTCAAACACTTAAAAGATCCTGACACTATACAAGCCATGTGTCCATATCCAAATTCATAAATGTTGTAAGAGCCAAAAGTCCAAAGCTCCCTGAAGCGGCAAAACTTCAACATTTACATAGGTGGTTTCTCTTTATTCATGCTCCTGCCAAGCACTTTTTCAAAGAAAATTAACCATTAAGAAGTAAAGACTTCATCATCCTTTCAGTTCGAGCACAACCTTGGGATGTAAATAAAACATGTGCTCCAAAACTTTCAATGTTCAAATTTTCCACATTGAACTCAGCTCCCAATTTTTCTTAGGAGGGAGTTGGGTGTCCTAGCATTCAGTGACTAAGTTGGACTTAAACCCATCCCTTTAGCAGACTTTATAACCAAGTATCTAGCCAATCCCTTCGTCAAGTGATCAGCTAAATTTTGTTGAGATCTAACAAACTCTATAGATACTACCCCATTCATGATAAGCTCACTAATCATGTTATGTCCGACACCTAAGTGTCTAGACTTACCATTGTACATCTGGCTATAAGCCTTAGCCAATGTAGCCGCACTATCACAACGGATAGAAATGGGTGCTATAGGTTTAGGCCACAATGGAATCTCAAGAAGCAAGTTTTTCAACCATTCAAATTCTTTACCACGCTAAAGCCACAAATTTAGATTCCATTGTTGAACTGGTGATGCAAGTTTGCTTCTTGGATGCCCAAGAAATTGCACCTCCACCAAGTAGGAATACCCACCCACTGGTAGACGAATTGTCTTCAGCACACTGATCCAACTTGCATCGTGTATCCTTCCAACACTCAAGGATAACCAAAGATATGAAAGACTATAGTCCATAGTTCCCTTCAGATACTTCAGCACCCTCCTGAATTGCTTGCCGCTGATGAGCACTAGGATTACTAGTATACCGCTCAATTTACCCACTGAAATGCAATATCGTGCCTTGTACAAGTCATGGAATACATTAGGCAGCCAATTACCCTAGAATACTCAAGTTGAGATACAGCCTTGCCATTATTAGGCATCACTTCTCACAGTATCCATAGGTGTACTCACAAGAGTACAATCAAAGTAATTGAATTTCCTCAACACCTTCTTAATATAATGAGACTGAGAGATAGAAATTCTTTTACTTTCATGTTTAATCCTTATACCAAGGATAACATCAGCCTCCCCATGTCCTTCATGGAGAACCTTGATGACAAAAATTCCTTTGTCAAGTCAACCTGATTTTGGTCAGTGCCAAAGATCAACATGTCATCAACATATAGACAAATGATGACTCCTTTACCGATTTATCAAATTTGCTATATCACATTTGTCGACTTGGTTAAGAACATAACCATTAGACAAAACCACTTCATCAAGTTTTTGATGCCATTGCTTAGGTGCCTGCTTTAGGCCATAAAGAGACTTAATCGGCCATACACCTTGTTTTCATTGCCAGGCAAGATGAAGCCCCGAGGTTGGTTCATATAAACCTCCTCATCCAATTCAATATTCAAGAAAGTCACATCCATCCGATGAATGATCGATTGTGAATAGATGCCAAAGCAATTAGCAGCTTATGGTATCGATACGAGCCACAGGGCATAAGTATCAAAATAGTCTATCCCGACTTTTTTTAAAGCCTCAATGACTAGTCTAGCCCTGAACTTTTCAATAGTTCCATCTACCTTCATTTTCCTTTTGAAAATCCATTTGCAAACCGAGGTTTGCAACTGTGTGGTAGATCAACCAAAACCCAAGTGTTGTTGCCCATGATGGAATCCATCTCATCATTTATTGCTTCTTTCCGAAAGCAATATCCCGGGAATTCATCTGCTTCTTCAAATGTCTTGGGATCATCCTCAACAATGAAGCAATAGGAGTATTGGTCCGAGACCTCATCCCTTGTTCCTTCAACTAAGTATAGTTGAAACTCGGGTCCAAATGACTTTGGATTCCTGACCCTTTTGCTCTTTCTAAGCATGGGTTCAGGTTGTTGAACCACAATCTCATCGTGGACCTCTCGATGGTTCTTCATCGTGGATCTCGATACACCAGTGTCATGAGTTCCATTAGGAATCCTCCTCGACTTGGTCTAGTGGACCGATGAGAATCTATTCTCATCAAAGTTTGCATCCCTTGATTCAATTATGGAGTTAATTGAAACATATTCATTAGGTTCAATAACATAGAACCTAATAGCCTTGGAATGCTCAACATATCCAACAAGGATGCAATCAATGCCTCTTTCACCCAAAGTTTTCAACTTTGGATCGTGGAGTCTTACAAAATCCCTACAACCCCAAACCCCGAGATAGTTCAGTTGGGTTTCCTTTAGTCCAGAGTTCGTAGGGGTAACCTTGTTCCTTTGTTGGGAACCCTATTTAATGAATAGCAAGTCGTTAACATAGCTTCACCCCGTAACCTGACTCACCTGAATAGGACAACATGGAATTAACCATCTCCTTCAGCACCTTGTTTTTCCTTTCATAAATACCATTTTGTTTGAGGTATAGGGGAGCAATGTTTCATGGATTATACCAACAGACTGAAAATACAGAGTATCCATGTACTCACCTCCCCTATCAGCCCTTAATCTTTTGATCAAAGACCCAAGTTGTAATTCAACTTCAGTTTTAAACACTTTGAATTTATCTAATGCTTCATCCTTGGTATGTAAAAGATAGACATAACAAAACCTAGAAACATCATCAATAAATGTCACAAAGTACTTGCTGTTCCCCAAAGAGGGAGTGGCATGCAAATCACACAGGTCACTGTGTATTAGCTCCAAGAGCTTAGTCTCACGCTTAACACCCTGAAAAGGTTTCTTGGTTATCTTGGTCAACATGCAAGTTTTACACTTTTCAATGTCCATGTCAAATGCTGGGATTAACCCATCCTTAGACATATCTTGCATCCTTTTATAGTGTACATGGCCAAGTCTAGCATGCCATAGGGTAGAGTCACGTCGAGGTGGTCACAAAGGCTGAATTAACATTATCATTGACAATATTAAGCCTGAACATTTGGTTACACAAATAGCCAAAACCAATAAAAACACCACTTTTAGACAAGACAAATTTATCGGACTCAATAACTTGTTTATATCCATGATTATTCAAAACACTACTTGAAACCAAGTTTTTCATTATATCAGGAACATGAATAACATTAAACAAAGTTACAATATTTCCATAACTAAATCTAAGGTCTACACAACCACGACCATGCACCAAGGCTGTTGACTAATTTCCCATGTGAAGAATAGAACCATCATTCAGTGACTCATAAGTCTTGAACCAGCTTCTATCTTTACACACATGAACTGTTGCACCAGAGTCAACCCACCACGCAACATCATCATCCTGCACATAATAAGATTCAGATACATATGTAGCATAATAAATCTGAAAAGACTTATTAAACATATTCGACCTTCGTGAGTGGTAGAACCACCACCCCCGAACCATTAGTGCCTGATCCATTGGCTTTACCACCAACCTTAACACCCTTGCAATCTCTTTTAATGTGACCAGATTTGCCACATTTCCAACAAGTAGGTGTTGCCTTCTTGTTAGGATCTGCCCTTGTGTTGTCATGATATTTGCGTTTGCCTTTATTGTCATTGTATCTGGTGGAGTTGTTATGCTCCACCATATTGACAATAGATGCACCAGTAGCATTGCTACTCTTTAGCTTGTCATTATCCTGCACCTTGAGAGATTCCTCAATGCGCAGATGACTGCCCAACTCAACCAGAGTTAATTCCTCTTTCTTATGTTTCAAGGTATGCTTGAAATCTTTCCAAGAAGTAGGAAGTTTATCAATAACACAAGAGACTGAAATAACCTCATCCATGTGCATATTGTATTGTGTAAACCTTCCAAGTATTCCAAGAAGTTCATTGTATTGTTCCATAACTGGTCTTGAATCAGTCATTTTGTAATTTGTGAAATTACTAACAAGGAACTTCTTACTTGATGCATCCTCAGCCATATATTTGGCATTTAAGGAATCCCACAGTTCTTTGGAAGATTCAAAGTTCTGATAAATGTCAAATAGAGAATCAGACATACCATTGAGAATTAGACCTCTGCAAATGTAGTCATCATTCTCCCATTTGCTCCTCCTCCTGATATGCTCCACAGTAGCATCATCCCCATCATCAGGAATAGGAGTGGTTAGCACATACACTACACTCATGCTGGAAAGCAAGAAGTGCATCTTCTTCTGCCACCTCCTAAAGTCCACCCCTTCAAACTTATCAAGCTTGGCAAAGTTTGAAGCCATGTGTTTCATTGCAGCAGCAGCCATTGATTATCACAAATAGTTTACTTTGATTGTTAGTGTGTAACTCCCATAACAGGGTTAAGACAATCAGTAGCATCTGCAAATAACACTAGGTGGTTACCGGATATCACTTGAAATCGTGTAATCACTTTCCAAAGTAAACTATTCGACCCTAATGCCTGGGTTACACGAATATCTACCTGGGATAAGACCAAATGTTAGTTATAGAATTAGGCACAATTCAATAACCCTTGCACTTATAAGTGTTTAGCCTCATGTTTGTTTCTCCTGATTTCAGTATGTTTCTCAGTGTATTCATGTTGATGAAAACCATCTATATTTATAGTAGAGAATACTCACTCCTAGTTAATGGACATTATGGATGATTAACGGCCAATTAATCACTCATAATAAGCCTCCATTATCATAGGAATAGTGGTTACATGACCAATTAAACGTGGTCATAAAGCAGTCATAATGTATGCAGCCAATTGAATGAGTCAAAGTTGTTACAAATTAATCAATCGCAACACTACCAAGAGGGAACCATTACACTAGCGGCAAGAGGAACCATACACTACCAGCAGGAACCATCGCAGAACCATTACACTAGCAGTAGAACCGTAACACTACCAGTAGGAACCATCAGTTACTACACTAGCAGTAGTAACCAATACACTAGCAGTACAAACCACTATTGAGTCGAGTCAGGGTATTCAGGGACCTCATGGGTGTACACTCCGTAACACTACCAGTAGGAACCATCAGTTACTACACTAGCAGTAGTAACCAATACACTAGCAGTACAAACCACTATTGAGTCGAGTCAGGGTATTCAGGGACCTCATGGGTATACACTATGTACCTCCTAACTCAAAACCAGGTGTGAACTAATCCCACAAGTACACTAAATTTACCAACAAACCATGCCATCCTCCTTAACATTAAATTATTTAATGTTCTTGTTCAGGAGCAAACACGTTAAAAGGACATTACTTTTAAAAAATTATTACGCCACGCATCACAAAAGGGTCCAGTTTTTTTATGTGATTTACAAATAGAAACTGGAGATGAGACTTCATATGAGTCCTTTTAAATTTTAAAGTGAATTTCATTATATTTTTACGAATTATATGACTACCTTAGAGGTTCGGGTACAGTGTGCCATGACTTGAGCCATAGGCTTCGGCACCAACCATTGGCACGAGACACCATACCGTGGGTGGGCAAGTAGGCTCTCGTGCCGTGGCCACCAGCTCATGCCAAGCATATTTCTTTTCCTTTTGTTTTTGTCTTTTTGTGTATTATGACACCACTTTACTCTACAACACCACTTTTTTACTATGGAGGGGGGTTTTGGTGCCATAGCTAAAAGTGGTATCATAGAAAAAAGTGTTGATGTGGCACAACTTTCTTTCAGGACACCACTTACGACATCAAACAATGCCTATCGCTCTTAGTATCGTTAAAGACTTCAACTAAGGATGAAAAACATGTGTTATACTTTTGTAATGAAAATCAACTAAATGACACTCACGTTTGTTAAGACTGATTTCCTATATCCAGTGGCGGAGCTAGAGAAAATTTTGTGGGAGGGCCGAAATATTTTTTTTTCGAAGAAACATTAGATGGGAGGGCCGAGATGAAAAAATAAAAGTTTTAACACATGAAATCGTGAAAAAAATACACTAACGGCCTTAGGCCGAAGGGGGCCGGGACCCTTCCTTGTCCTTACTAAGCTCCGCCCATGCCTATATCATTAATCGTTTTTATAATAAGATATATTAAAAACAAGGATAAATGGTACGGTACATGTGTTGTGTTGTCACTGCTTTTTGTTACAAGTATAGATACGAAACGAGGTTGTAAAACTAGGGATAATTTTTTTGAAATATATTTAACTTGTCACTTTTTTTGTTTTGTGTAACTTATTATTATTTTTGCAAATCTGTGTAGCTAATATTTAACTACAGTGTGTGATATATTGTTGAAAGTCATGAACGTGTGTTTTTATTGCAAAAAACGATAAAAGTTTTTGATTTGTAAACAAATATTTATGTCAATTTTAGTACATATGTTTAGTGTTCGAACTTCGATATTAGAGGGGAAGTGTGGTGAAGAGGGTTTACCTTTTCATCACCGTCACGTCAGCGTCACCTCATCATAACAAACATCCACAACTAACCCTCACTCACTCATAACAAACCTCAACCTCTTCATTTGAGACCAACCACTACAACTTTATTTTTTTATTCAAATTTTTAAATAAACTAAATACATTTTATTATTATTAAATATACAAAAAACTTAAGTGAAAATTTAAAAACCTTACCAATACTAACTGAACAATTTTTTCAGCCCAATTCCAGCTCACTTTCCACCAACTTGGACCCAAAAAAAAAACAAAAACAAAAACTCATTATCATCTTCATTAAAAACCTGCACACACACAATTGTCACACACACACACACATTTACACAACCTTATCATAGCTTTTTATAAATCGAAAAGAGAAAATATAAAAGAGAAAAAAAACCACTTCTAACAAAAAGGACAAACAAAGACGAAATCTTGCCTCGCCGTGCAGACAACGAACCCTCCAATGGCGAGTGACGGCAAGTTCAGGAGGTGTGGTGGCGAGGCTCAACGAAAATGACACGTAGGAACGGCGAAGGGCAACGAAGCCTACACCTTGTGCTCTTAGTGTTAAATCACATGTGATATGTCATGTGAATTCAATACCGAAAATAAAACGTGAAAAAAAGACCAAAAAAGTTTTGTCAAAACTATACCAAAATGGCCGTTTATAGAAAGATAATTAAATGATCATTGTAACGGTATAACTTGTTTTGTCTAACGATAAACGGTCTATGAAATATTTAAATTATAAAAAAAATATGTGTAAATAAACTTTTAATTTAAAAATTTATTAGTCTCCACCATTTTTTTCTCAACATAAAAATAAATCGCTGAAATTTGACTATAAAAAAAGTTTGATATATAAAATAATTTTATTAAAAATAATAATTATACGTTAACTTTAATATTTTATAACAACTTTTCTTTATTGACATTGTATATCATTTTACGTTATCGTACATGTTATAAGTACGGTTACATTTACATTGCAAAATACTAATTAGCCAACTAACCGAGCATAGCGAGTAGCAAAGCAGAATTATGACAAATAATATAGCTTGTGTATTACTTCATCTGTTTTAAAATAAATATCAAAATTTCTATTTTGGATATACCAAAATAAATATCCATTTTGTGTTTCAACTAATCAAAATGAATGTGCTATTTGTTATGCCACATTTGTTTGTGTTTAAGGTGTTAAGGATTATTTGAGAATTGAGACATATTCTGAAACTATTTTTGGCAAACCATTTTGGTATGATATTGGACTCGTTGGAAACTATTTTTAGAACTACTTTTCGGTGTACAAAAAGGGTCCTCCTATGCAGGCACCCCATGGTAGGGGGTGGTTGCATCTTTCGCAAAGTAATGCCTCGATTTCCGTGCCAATCATGAGTATTCAATCATTGGTAATGATTGGTTTCTCGATTTCCGTGCCAAGTTTTTTTACAACTTATTTTTTACCACTTACACCACTTATTTTTACAAGTTTTTTATACAGTTTTTTGTACTTTTTTTTTTATAACTTATACCACTTTTTATAACATTTTTTTTTTGTTTTACAATTTTACAAGTTATTTTTTGGTTTTACAAGTTTTTTTACGATATAAATTCAGTTTTAAAACTTTTCAAAAAACCGTAGTTGGAAAATTTTTGAGGCTCAGTTCGAAGGTTGCAAAAGTGAAATTTTATCCCACTTTGCCGTCCATTCGGTTTTCATCATCGCTCGAAAGTTTTAGGCTCAAAATTCATCACACTCGAAAATTTTTAGGCTCAAACCCGAAGGTTGCAAAGTGAGATTTGATCTCACTTTACCGCCCATTCGGTTTTTATCATCATCGCCTCGAAAGTTTTAAAGTTTTAGGCTCAAAAGCATCATCGCCTCGGAAAAGTTTTAGTCACAACTGCAGAAAGTCACCAGTTCACAAGTCTCACAAAACTGCACAAGCCTCACAAAACTGCACAAGTCTAACAAAACTGCACAAGTCTCAAACTGCTCACAAGTTACCAGTTCACATGAACTTCACATGTTTCACAAGTTATACACGTTTTGAACAAGATTCTCACAAGTTACCAGGTACTGCAAAAGTTCACAAGATTCTCAAAGGCAATGTACTAAGTTCACATGAAATCCTAGGCAAGCACCCAATATAATCCCAGGTGAAGCAACAACACAAACAACAATCAACCAACAACACAAACAACAATATAATCCTGCAGCACCCCATATAATCCCAGGTGAAAGCAACAACACCAACAACAATCAACCAACAACAAGTGGTCCAGAACAACAACAAACAAGTGGTCCAGAACTGCAACAAGTGGTCCGAAACAACAATAAACAAGAATAAGCAACAATGCTGACAAGCAACAATAACATACCATCCCACCATGTCTAGTTCATCATTTAACACACAAGAGGTAAACAACTTATCAAAGGCTCAGATTATTAGCTTTATAGCTCATGTTGGCTGAAAATTCAGTTTTGCCTCGCCAAAACTCTTTTAAAGTTTTTTTTAAAAAAAAATCATCATTGCCTTTTTTATTTCATTAAAGTTGCAAAATGACCTTGAATGGTCACTTTACCATCCAGTAATGAAATTTTTTTATACAAAAACACTAAGTTTTTTTCATTAAAGTTGCAAAGTGAATCACTTTACCATCCAGTAATGACCAGGATTAAATGAGGTGCCTGCCAAGGATTTCATGGGGTGCCTGCGTAGGCCTTCAAGGGTCATGCTATGCAGGCACCACAAACCTGCAAAACATAATGAAACATATTACTTCTAACATATAATCAAACTTTAACAGTAAAGTTTTTAGATCTGAAATATTTTAAATTAATCAAAAAAAGTAAACTTTTTTTTTTAACACCTACAGATTCAAGATCTAAAAATATTTCAGATCTAAAAACTTTAACAACGAAAAAGATACCAGTCACAAAACCACCACAGGTTCAAGATCTAACAAGTGTAAAACTTGTTAGATCAAAGTTTTTAAATCTGAAATCTTTTCAAATAATCAAAAAAAGTAAAGATTTTTTTTAACCAACCTCAAGATTATTTGCAAAACACCTTCAGCTTCAAGATCTAAAAAATATTTCAGATCTAAAAACTTTAACAACGAAAAAGATACCAGTCACAAAACCACCACAGGTTCAAGATCTAACAAGTGTAAAACTTGTTAGATCAAAGTTTTTAAATCTGAAATCTTTTCAAATAATCAAAAAAAGTAAAGATTTTTTTTAACCAACCTCAAGATTATTTGCAAAACACCTTCAGCTTCAAGATCTAAAAAATATTTCAGATCTAAAAACTTTAACAACGAAAAATATACCAGTCACAAAACCACCACAGCTTCAAGATCTAAACAATATTTCAGATCTAAAAACTTTAACAACGAAAAATATACCAGTCACAAAACCACCACAGCTTCAAGATCTAAACAATATTTCAGATCTAAAAACTTTAACAATGAACAATATACCAGTCACAAAACCACACAGACTTCAAGATCTAAACAATATTTCGATCTAAAAACTTTAACAACGAACAATATACCACCCACAAAACCATCAGAGCTTCAAGATCTAACAAGCTTTACACTTGTTAGATCAAACTTTCAAGATCTGAAATATTTCAGATCTAAAAACTTTAACAACGATAAAGATACCACTCACAAGTAAGCCGTTTTTTAACCAACCAAAGATTATTTCAAAAACACATTCAGTTTCCACATCTAAAAAGATTTCAGATCAAAAAACTGTAACAACGAATAAGATACTAGTCACAAAACCACCACGTCTTAACAATATGCCCATTCAGATTCATGATCTAACAAGTTTTACACTTGTTAGATCAAAGATTTTAGATCAAAAATCTTAAGATCTACAACTTTTTTAGAGAGAGAGAGTGGTAGTCTCACCAAGTGAGAGAGAGTGAGAGATAGTTTTGCCGTAAGAGAGGCAAAGGACGAATATCACCAAAGAAAAGACAGAGAAACCATGTGCTGAGAGAGTGGTATACAACGAAACACGTATAACGTTCGAGAACCACACACGTAGCAAAAGAAACACAAACACGTTTTATAAACGTTTTTTATAAACGTTTTTTAAGTTTTTATATATAAAGAAAAGTTAATACAAATTTAATAAAAGTAATAAAAGTATTTTAAAAATATTTATAAAAACATGTATTTATAAAGATACTAAAAAGTATTTATAAAAGTTTATAAAAAATTTGTATTTATAAAAGTTTTAAAAAAAAAATTTGTACAAGGTTGTATTTTTTATCAAAGTTTTTTATAAAAGGTTGTTGTGTTTTTATATTGTATAGGTGTTCGGTAATGAAGTTGATTTAATTAATTGGGTGCGATCTATGCGAATCGATTGGTTTTGTTATTGTTATTGGAAAAAGTAAAACAGATAAGGGCTATAAGTACTCTATCGAATTTTTGTGTTCTAGACATGGGACGTCTTCACGTGAAGGTTTAGAAGATGAACTTCAACGGCAGACTAGTACCGACAAATGTAATTGCCCATTCAGATTACTAGCGAAATTTATAAAACGTTTTAATGGTTGGATATTGAAGGTTAAGTGTCCGGGGCATAATCATAATTTTCCAGACTCGTTGCATGGTTTTTCACAGGCCATGCAATTAAAAGAAAGTGAGTTAGTTTTTGTGAGGCAGATGACAAAACAACATGTAGCACCACGAATTATACTTTCTTCAATAAAAGAGATGGATCCTAATAACGTGTCTACCATTAAAACGTGTATAATGCACAAGAAAAGATATTTCTCAGCGACAGATCGTGGTGATTTGACTCCGATACAACTGCTTTTAGTACATTTGCGACATAAAGGTTATACATATTACCCTAGGATAAATGACCACACAAATGAGCTCGATGAAATATTTTTGTTCACCCGACGTCATATGCCCTGTGGACAACATAAATCATGCTGATGGACTCCACATACAACACCAACATGTTTAAACTGCCATTCTTTACAGTTGTTGGGGTTACTCCAACAAACACAACATTCTCAATGGCGTTTAGCTTTTGGACAAGGAAAAAAGCCAAATTTCAAATGGGTGTTGGAATGTGTTGTTGGTGATACAAAGAACAATACTACCCGCGGTTATCGCCACCGACAGATATTTAGCGTTGCTTGGGGCATGCGCAGAAGAATTCCCAAACGCTAACAGATTACTCTGCCGATGGCATATCAATCAAAATGTGGTAAAGCATTGCGCACAGATTCGATACGTTAAAGGAGTATGATTCCGTTAGATTGACATGGGATTCGATGATTACAGCTCCAACCGAAGAAGTGTTCAGGCATTATTATCAGCACCTACGTGGTTTATTGGTCCAAAAAATGGTACTCGAATTGTTATTTAATAATACATTTTTTTATTATTATTTAATAAATAACTACTCGGATTGTTTTCTCACTTTAGTAATTCTTTGTTTTCTCGGATGTTTTCCAAGTATTTTCGAACGGCTGCGAGATTACGACCGCATGTTTGTGTCGTACATTACCGATCAATATCGCAGCTTCGGCCAAACAACAACATGTAGAGTTGAGGGTCAACACGCGCTGTTGAAGTTATACTTGGGCTCACACAGTCCATCTTAGACACGTTGTTGTGTTCGGTCGACAAGATTATAGCTGCGCAAGAAACTGCGATACGAGCCTCTTTGAATATAAGCAAAATCAAGAAACTGCATGCTTGTAAGAGCACTCTATTTAACAAATTGCGGTATAATGTTTCAATGGATGCTTTAAGGCTCATACTCGCAGAAAGTAAACGGGATGTTGACCCACATGCATGTGGTCATCGATGCGTTAGTGTATGGTTTACAATGCTATCACCAACTGTATTGGCTTCAAGCAAACGGTATGTATTTTAAAATTTATGCCTATCAAGTTATTCTTCCCGTCAATACCGATAATTTTAACTAGTTCCTTTTTTCAATACGGATTGCCAATTCCACTTGATTTTGTTGATAATTTTGGAGAACACTGCGTTCCCTCGGCCTGTTGTCCGAAATACGCAAGAGCCTGATGAGCCTGAATATCCTCAAGAGCCTCAAGGGCCTGAAGAGCCTGAATATTTTTCTTGTCAAGATGACGCATGAAATTCCAAAGTGTTTATACCAGAGCATCGTCGTTTGTCAAAAAAATATGTTAAACATGCTCAGAGGTATATACGCTCCTGATCTGTCGCCCCAACAACCTGCTGTTAAAGAAAGTAATCGTGGACGTCCGAGCGCAAAGGATAACAAATCCAAGTCTAAACCAAATCTCCCGGATTTGAACGAAGAACCCCCCACAGTTCTTATGTGGGAGAGCCTTCTAACGTCCAAGACTTAAACGAAGGACCTAACGAAGGACCTAGCGAGGGCGACTTAAGACACCACTTGTACGTTCCAGATTACTTTAGCGAATATTGTATGACTGAAATTCCAGCTATTTTCCGACGCTGGATCCTAGGGATCTTTAACGTTGAGGGTGATGGAAATTGTGGCTATCGAGCTCTTGCCGTAGGTCTTGGCCATCATCAAGAAATGTGGCCCAGAATTCGAGCTCTTGCCAGGGAAGAGGTAGACAATAACGAGATTGTTTACAGGGAAATGTGGGGTGATTCTTTTACATCTACACGTAACTCGATGAATTGGTTTAGGGTGCAGACCCGGCGTATTGGATGACTATGCCAGATATGGGAGTGGTTATTGCTACATCTCTTAACCGTCCTATTGTATGTATAACCAATCACAATCTCTTTGTGTCTTCCGCTAAGAGGTTCTCCGATTCAGCAGAAATATTGTCTCCGGTGTGATTCTTCGTGTGCGGAACAACGAATGTGCTCACTTCGTTCTTGCGTTTCTTGATGATGAAGACTCACCACTCCCGTATAATCACCCACAATGGAGACATTTTAGAAATGCCGAGGTCGCGCCATGGGAACATGTGTTTGCTCAACGACAGAGGATGTTTAGATATACGTAGAAAACAATTATTGATTTATATTGTAAATGACACAACATGTATAGACGACATCGATTTATATTGTAAATGACAAAACATGTATAGACGACACTGATTTATATTGTAAATGACACAACATGTATAGACGACATCGATTTATATTGTAAATGACACAACATGTATAGACGACATGATTTATATTGTAAATGACAAAACACGATAGACGATTACGATTTATAGCAAACGACTCGTCATCTTTTGTTACAGATTTATGCTCCTGCTCCGGTTCTTCCTCATCTTTTGTTACAGGAATCGGATGACATTCAGTGGAGGGACATTCATTGTGTCAACCACACACCCGCGCGTGTTGAGAGTCCAGATTATGTGCTTTCTTCACAATCTTATGTGCCTTCCTCTCCAGCTATATCTCCAGCTGCAGATGAGGACAATTTTATACACCGTCCTCCGGTTCTTCCTCATCTTTTGTTATAGCCGTCTCGCGTTGACCAGTACGAGCGAGAGATTGACGGATTGAGGAGACGCATTTCAGAGTTAGAGTCTCGTGTGGGACAAATGGCAGCATCATTGGAGCGACTACGCCTCGGGCGTGATTGATCTTAGTTTCTAGTTATATTGTAATTTTGTGAACCATGTATCAACTATTAATCTATAACAAGATTGGTTATTTATGTATTCAAAGCTTCTAATTTTGTGAACCATGATATTACTAATTTATGTTGTGAATAATTATACAAATTCTTTTGGCCGGATGCAACAACAAAATCCTTACTTGTGTCGTTGTCAACGTGGATTAATAATTGAAAGAACATCCCACAAGCCCAAAACTTGTGGTCTGAAGTATTATGCATGTCCTTTCTCAAAGGTAAATAATTAAACGTTTGCTTATTTGCGTAAATATATCAATAACTTGTTTGTTTAGAATACATTTCTTATAATTGTTTCGTCATATAAATGTACCAGGGACTAAAGACTCTGGGTGTCGATACTTCATGTGGAAGGAAATATTTCAACAAAAGTACTTTGGTGAAGCTTCTTCTTCAACGCAGTGCTCAAACAGCGAAACTAAAGATACAACGATCAACATGCTATTGGCTAAAAACAATTTGTTGCAGGCAAAAATAAAGGCGTTGGAAGCATCACTGGAATTGGCAAGAAATCCAGTTGATCACGCATGTCAGCCGAGTGGAATACTCTACGAGCTTATAAATGACATTAATAATCTTCATGTGGAGTAGATTTCGTTGTAATATTGAAAACATTTGTTGTTTTACTTGTTTAATGTTTTAATGTCTAATGTTTTATTGTAATATTAGTAACATTTGTTGTTATACTTGTTTAATGTTTTAATGTTTAACATTTGTTGTTATACACAATTAAAAAACATAACGTAAAATAAATATCATATAAAAACACTACACAATTAAATACACTATACTAAAAAAAACACCACACAAATTAAATACATTAAATACACTATACACACTATAAACTACACAAATTAAATACATTAAAAACACTACACAATTAAATACACTATACTAAAAAAAACACCACACAAATTAAATACATTAAATACACTATACACACTATAAACTACACAAATTAAATACAATATAAAAAACACTACACACAATTATTAAAAAAAAAAAAAAAAAAAGGGCGCCGTACGGTCATGGGGTCCACGCTACTTTGAGGTGCCTGCCAAGGATTTAATGGGGTGCCTGCGTAGGCCAACCCTACAAAAAACCAGTGAAACTCACCAACTATCTTAGAGCACAAGGTATCGGCAATACCAATAACACGTTATTGGTATGCCACCTCACGCAACACATCATACACCTCTCAATAACACACCACTAACTAAAACACCCTCCCTCATTGGGTCACACAAAATACCCCACTAAAAATATTCACTCACTCACAATACAAAAAAAAAAAAATACACAAGAATGCAAATGGCTTGAGCCATTGCATTGGCTCAAAAACGTTTGGCTCACGAATGGCACGATGCTCCGGTATGGTTGGCACACGAATGGCATGCATTTGGCACACCAATGGCACCCCATACCTTGTGCTCTTATAGTTATCCTTTTTATCATGTTTTTCAGGTAATCAATTGAAAGTGGAACTTAAGTGATTGCATTCATGGATTTCATTTACTGGATGTTTGGCATTGCGTTTAAAGCAAATTATTAGACTATCACGTTACCAAATAATGATTAATCTACTTTTTGTGTTTGGCAAACAAAAAGTGATAAGTGATTATTTGCATTATGCAGTGCTCAAAACGCGGTTTTCAAAAAGTAACATATGAGTTGCTGCCACAAAACGTGGTTTACTTTTTCTTTAAAAGTTACCAATCTAACCTGACATGTATCAATCCACTTGCCACTTTAACAATTAAAAAATGTCTTCGTTGGTATTTTAACATGATAAGCCATTAAATAATCTAAATTGCCAAACATTTAAAAAACCGATCATCTGATTATTGTGATTTCAAATTCAGAAACTATATTTCAAAATCATGTTTGCAACTGCTCATTATCTGATTATCCGTTTTCAAAACTCATAATATATTTTCAATAAGCAATCCCAAACACCCCTTAGTCAAGTGTTGGACTAAAAAGTATGATTATCTTTCAAACTTATGCATCAAGACAAATGATGTATTTATCTTTTCAGACATGTATTTCCGAATTAACAACATAATCATTGTGATTTCTTTTAATATTATTATGTTTGGTATTGTTTTATATCTTTGTGATATATATTGGTTTCGTTGCACATCGCGTTTCAGTCATTCAGCGAGGTGTGACAGACACTTACTAGAAGGTCCGGGACCGTTAGGCTACCCACAATAAGGCACTCGACGACTGGGTCGTGAAGGTCGCTGAGGGTCGTTGTTGTTGTGGAGGTCGAGGTCGCCGAGGGTCTTGAAAGAAGTGGGTCGAGAATTCGACCTAGGTTGAGTGGATCGTTTTATTGTACTTAAAAAATCAATTGTAGATCGCAGGAGAGACAAAACTAATAGGTTAGCCTTATCCACTATCCCAACCGGATCCAAACCCACACCCAAATCAAATACTCCGTGACACAAAGTTTGACCAAAACTAAAAAGCTCCCGCCAAAATTTCACCAAAATTAAAAAGTAGAAAACCCCAAATTCAGTCGCACCAACATTCATTCTTCAATTCCCAAAATAATCAGATCTCATTAATCCCAAATTTTAACCCACATCACAGGTACTTTAAAACAAACAATTTAAAACCCAAATCAGTAAGCACATCTTAATTAAAATCACATTTTTTTTATATAAAGATATAAATTATATAAAGTGTTTCAGATTGTTATACTATGTACTGTATAATTAACTTTTAATGAATTTGTTTTAATTATTGGTGGGTGGACGGTTTTTTAGGCTTATGAGTTACTGTAGATAAGGTGTTTGATGAAATGCTTATGTGTGTTTTTTGTTTTTGTTTTGTAGGTGTGTATTGAGGGATTAGCGGAGCGTCGAGATGTACGGACGGAAGGCGAGTCAGCTGTTGAAAGAGTTTGCGAGTGGTGATTCTGGCCAGCTTACTGGATTTAATGTAAGACAACTTTTTGTTGGTAAATTGGTAGGATTTATTTGGAGTTTTAAATGTGTTGGGTAGGCAATATTTGTGCCCCATATAAGTATAAGGTAGTCGGTTACTAGTAATGACCACGAAATAGCCTAGTGGTAAGTCATTTGCCTCCTCACAAGAAGTCAAGGGTGGCCAGGGAAGGGTTGAAAACGGTCACGAGGATACCTTGGTTAGGCCGCGTACATTTGAGTCAAAAGATTTGTCCTCCTCGGGTAACCCGAACTGGGAAAAACCTCATTCGTTTACCTGTTTACTTGTTTAGTGGGTGACTAGTACCTTTCCAACATTATATTTAGTTGGGCATGAAGGGTATCCGAGTAGTCCATTGCTTTCGGTTTTGGGGGAAGGGGCGTTTATATTACTTATTGTGGTATTTGACACAAATAAAAGAAATTAAAACGGTCACGAATCGTTCAAATATCATACATTATTGTTTACGACACAATTTACTTTTAGATCATGTCTTGCAACTGTGGTTTCAAATTGTACGAATACGTTGTTTGTTGTTTTTATTAATCACAATTAACTCATAAAACCTGAAACACACCACACTGTTTCTATATAGTTTAGGCTCCATGGTGCTTTAGCTTATAGTACTTGTGATTATTGAAGGTATCGAGTAACGTCACATATAGATACGTTTAACTGTATGTGTAGAATTCGATGATAACTCGAGCGTGTTGTACCTTTTGCCATTCACATAAAATTCGAGGATAACTAATTTTTTTTTTGTTACTTTTATTATAATGTAGAATGAGTTATTTGCTCAAGTCATCGAAGAATGTAAGGGCCATTCTCAATGCCTTGAAGATTTGTTAAGGTAATCCCTTGTTTCATTTTATCATTTGTTCTTTTTTCATATGCTTACCACATTTTTATATATTATTATTAGATGTATGTATGCTACTATGCTTGTAAGTACATATTCATGTGTGTCAATCTTTTTGAGCAAAACCTGTGTATTGAACTGCTTGCTCCCTAAGATATGATCATAACTGTTTATCTTTTAACCTTATGTGCCACAGGCAATCGCAAGAGGAAGGGTCCAACAATCAAACAAGTAAAAAGGCTGATCTTCATGGGGCACTCATTCACCATCTTTCGTTGGTCCGCAATAAGCGTTGTCTGATGGCTTATGTGTAATAATAATAAATTGACAAACTGTGCTATGATTTGCATCACTACTCACTAATGGCATCTATGTTTACATTGTATTTTAATTTTAATAGGTATAATCGAGCTGAAGTTATTCAAAGTTTGGGATGGACCATTAAGTGTGGGCTACCTGAAGAAATTGAGGAGAAACTTAGCAATTCAGAAAAAGAATATTTCAAAAACCATTCTGCTACTTTACGATCTTATATGAAGGAGTTGGATATTGATTTGGGCGTGGTAAGAATCATTTTTATGCTTCACAGGTCACTAGAGTCCCGCTAATATTCCAACTGTTACATGCTGTGAGCCTGTGAACATTTTGAAGTCATTTGGTTTTCGGAAAAACTACAAATATGTGTTATATACCTTTTCCCATGTTTATCCTGAAATAAATCCATAATTTCGCAAAGATGTTGAAAACCCTGACATTTATAGCTCTAAAGTGTAAAACTGTCATAAGAAATTAGTTATTGAATAAAGCACACATTTTCAGAAATTCTTTTTTGCGGTTTGTTTTTTGTATTGATTGCCACTAGTTATGTGAGGGTGCATAATGTTTTTTAGAAATAATCAAGTCCCACACAATTTAAGATGTTTTGCAAAATTTACTTTGTGAAATATAGGTTTATTCTGGAACAAGCTTTAAAAACTGGTACTGTTAATTAGGTTTAAATATGTAATATTTTCTTATTTTTTTTACCTGCATGTTTCATGTGTTATTTAGGACATGGTGCCACCCAAGGATCCTTACATCAAGGTGAGAGTCCTTGAAGAAATTGGCGATGATGTTATACTCAGTGATCAAGTGGCAAACCTTGCAAGACATGCAATTCTTTATCTAAGGCGCACTGATGCAGAGGAATACATTTCTCAGGTATTTTCTGAAGGGTAAATAATTGTAAAAGTTACCATGAAACTTTTGCCATTTTAGATGTTCACCTACACTTTTTCTGCAGTGGTTTGTCCCCTTACTTTTTTTTGAATTTTAACTAACCAACAAAGGTTCATCACCTAATCGATTAAGCTTTTCTTCCTTTTTATCCGTGGTCTAATACCTAATTAGATATTTGTACTCCTAGAAAAAATGAGCCAAAAAAAGTTAAGGGACAAATAATGCGAAAATTGTTTAACGGTTCTTCCATAAAAAGTTTAACGTTTAGTGGTCTGACAATGACTCACCCTTTTCTAGATATCCAAATCTTTACAAATTTAGTTATATTTTCAACTAATGATATACAGGGTAAAATGGAGGAGCTCACCGCTTGATCTCTACTTTCGGTCAACACAGAATTGGTTTCTGAAAGATATGTTTCTGGAACATCCATTTATTAGCTGTTAATGGCTAATAAGGTAAGTGCTACCAGAACAAAATTTGTCATCCAATATATATCCATGACGAAGCAATGTTCAAAATGAGACATCTTATATGTGTCTCACTTATGTGTCATGTATTATAACTTCTTCGGCAATATATTTAATTATTTGATATAATCGTCTTTTTCTGATACATTACTTGCTTAATTTAACTACTAATCATCCGGGAAACATATCTTATGTCATTAACTTAAAATTCATAAAACTGAGACCAATCCACAAAGAAACGATTACCAGGAAAACGTCAGATCATCCTCTAACATTCCAACAAACAGCATGAGATCTTCATCTTCCATATCAGTGACTGAAGAACTATCATTTTCTTTGGGGCAATAAACAGGGCTATCTGATTCTCGTGATTCTAAGTTTCTTGTCAAATCTTCTTTATCTGTGTTCTGATCATTGCTGTCATTAGCTCGTGCTTTTTTAACTCCACTTTTGTGTTTTTCCTTCTGTGCATTTTTTCTTGATCGTTTTTTGGGAAAAGCTTTTGAATTATCAAAAAGTTTGTACATAGATACTTCAATTTCTTGCTGTTTTCTCTCTGTATCAGGTAACTTTTTCTCTATAGCAGCTAATTGATCTTCTATGAACACCTGTCCTTGTTTCAAATATAGAATTTGCACATTTAGTTTGTTCAGATCTTGTTGTAGCTTTTCAATATCCACATATACTTGCATGGGATCTGACCATGGTCGTCTTCCATCTTTTTTGGCTGCAACCTTTTCAATTCCGTTTGGGGTTGAGTACTTTGGTTGATCTTGTTCGAGACGTTTTTTCTCCTGTAAAGCTTATATAATTATAAGGGGGAATTGCATATATATACTTTCAAAAGCTCAAAATTGCGTATATATCAACTTAAACTTATAATTGCATATATATCTTTCCAAAAGCTCAAAAATTGCATATATATCCAACTTAAACTTATAATTGCATATATATCTTTCCTAAACCTTAAATATGTCATATATATCCAACTTAAACTTATTAGTAGAAAGGATATATATGCAATTAGTAGTTTAAGTTGGATATATATGCAGTTTTTGAGCTTTTTGACGGATATATATGCAATTATAAGTTTAAGTTGGATATATACGCAATTTTGAGCTTTTGGAGTGATGTAAGTACATAAGAATTTACATTATTGTATTAACTTCATTACAATTTTGGGAAAGATGAGGACTGTCATTTCATAATCTGTCTATTACCATAATTTTCTTTTCATAACTAATTGTATGTTACATAATTAATTTCATTAAGATAATACTTAAATTTTTGAATAAAATGATTTATGTTTTTTTTTATGCATTAGAAACAGACTTTTGGGGGTTTAAAGCTGTTTTACACATTCACTTTTAGCTAAATTTGTTGATTTAACCCATTTGAGATTAACCACAACTCAAATTGACCAATCCATAAGTAAATAGGTCTAAATGGAGAGTCAACAAACTTCTTTCACAGCAAATATAAATATAATCTTTATTAACGAGGTTACCAGTTAAAAGTTTACTCACATTTCCTTTTGTTGCTATCCTCATACTAGCACTCTCAAGGGACCTCTTGATATGCAACAGATTACATTTTGTAATTTGTTCTTTCTCCTTCATATTTGAAATATGCACCTTTAATGAATCTTGAAAAAACTTTAGCCTTTTTACTTCTTCTTCCATGTCGCTTTGCATGTTCTTTCTGGCTAGCCATAGTTTCCTCTTACTAGTGATATATTTCAAATTATCCTTGTTGTCTCTCTGAAAGTTTTCATTGGCGTGCTCATGTAAGAACATGTCTACGCATTTGATACCCTACACCATAAACCCTTATTTAAGTATTTAGTTATCAAAATTTATATTCCAACCAGCTACTTAACTGTAGAGGTGGCAATTTGCAGCCATAAAAGAAATGGCTCAATTACAAATTTCTTCAAATGGGTCAAACAATATATCTACCTTAAAAGGGAACTGGTCGAGTGGGGTAAAATTTGCTCAAACTTTGCATATATCCTCTTAAATTGTTTTATACGGAGTACAAAGATAGAGATTCTTATATACAATTTTTAAACTCAGAAGTGTAATGTGACAACTGACCCACCTGAACAAAAAATGGCCCATTTTGACCCGATAACCAACGCACCAAGTTTTCAACCTATAACTTAACCTCAGAATTATCTAAAATGCAGCTCTTTTTTGCTGTGACAAATTACCATAATTGAACAAGCCAAACAATTAATACCATAGATCTGTTCTCGAGTCTTTGGTTTACAATATGGAAAAGGTGACTTATATGTCTCCAATTTTACTTATTACACAACCAAACCTTTGTAATAGAATTCTGTCTTATTTAAATAGTGGTGTACAAATTATAAGATTGGTGGTCTACAGATCACCTCCCTTAGTTAATTAAGTGAAGAACTTGAACTTTCATTACTATATTTCTAAAGTTATGAGTTTTTGGGATCGGTTATCACTTATCATAGTGCTTAACTGCGTATTGTGTTTTCTACATGATAAGCAGTTTTTTTTTTTTTAAATTATTTATTTATTTATGGGTAACCATGGTTTTTGACCTTTTGGCCGACTTTTCCATGGGGTTTGCTTATATGTCTTTTTGGAGTGCATAAGCAGCTTGGTGCCTGCTTATAAAGCAGAAAAGCAATTGCAAGCAACCTCTTACAGCTAAGAATTCTGGCAAAATGAATGCACTGGGTAGTGGGTGAAATTGAAATATCTTTAGCATGGGTCAAATTTGTTTGTGTTGGATTGGGTTGGACATGGCACCCCTATGAATACTAACAGTGTAAATACGAATCAACTGCTATTCATATATACAAAAATAAGCATCCTTTTAATTAAGTGATTTAGGAGGTTGTAACCGTTTATTAACACCTTGTGACTTTCTGTCTATTTGACCCATTTTACTTTTTGGCTAAGCTTTTTGATTTACCTATATGGCAACATGATTTAAGTCTACCCATTTTTTAGGCAATTCAATTGAAATTTACATTTTTGCCAACAGAAGACCAGAATAGGGAGAAACTAACTGCTAATGAGGATACTTACAAATTCACCAAGTGTTTTGTCGAATGTTTTAATGTTGTGATTAAATCTTTCTTGAACATGATTATGTAACCCCTCCTTATCTTTAATAAAGAAGCTAGTTCCAGATTTACTCCATAAAATGATGGCGTCTGTACTAGGATCACTCACCATGTCAAAAAGCTTGTACACAAAGGAACGGTTAGGGCTTTTTGATAGCAACTTCAAATTTGGTATCATAAACGGCAAATACGATTGAATCAACCCTCCCACACAAACACTAATATTGCTTGGTTTTTGTTCCTTTTCAAACTGAACCATGATCTGGTTTATAAAATCAGGATTGGCGTGTGCTTCGTTTATAAAAATCTCAAGTTTTCGCAGGGTTTCGTTGGTGATATGTATGTTCTTAATGCTACTTGTTAAATAGTTTTTGGTGATATCTTGTTTTTCTTTCAATTTTAGGAGTGTTGAATTCCATTGTTTAAGGTTGTTTTTAATTATCACTTCTAAGTTTGCCTCCATTTTTGCTTTTTGAGAAAACTAGAATGGCAGTTTCATGATACACCCATATATTTATGCTGTTTGTGTTTTTCTACATGATGCTCATGCACTATTTGCCCTGTGTGTACTTTCATGGGATATAGAATAATGTTAGAAAGTATAGACTTTTTTTCAATCTTGATGAAGTTTCAGAACTTGAATGTATGCAAACATGTTTGTAAGTGGTTAAAAGAGCTCTTTAACTATCTGAAGCTTGCAGTAACAAACGAGGACCAATCTTTGTGATTACGAGTTTACCAACTAGTTTATAAAATACGCCGTATTACATTAGAACCCATAAGTATGGGTCAAAATGTTATTACTTGTAAACTGTATTACCTTACTGTTAAGTTTATGATTTAATTTTGCAATAAAATAAACTTACTTGGTACTACTGTTACTTGAAGAAGGTGATCAATAGTTATGAATAATAAACACTTTGGTTTTAATATATATGTAAAAAGCTAAATGATATTAATGTATGATAACTAAAGAGATTCAATCAAAGTATTAACTCTTAATTGTAGTGTAATTTTTTAAAAATATCTAGCTATTTTTATAATTTGCTCCTTTAACGAACCGATTTGTAGTGTAGTTCTAAAAGTTATCAAAGTTTGCCCTATATACCATAACTTTCTGACTCGCCCCTGATCCTAACATGTTTAGGTTCAAAAGCATTCGCTAGGCTTTAAAATTAATAATGTCAAAGTAGTCATGCTTCCATAGACACGCGAAGCCACATATCAAAGCAATTAGAGAGTTTGTGTTGATTGTCACATTATGCATTTCCTTATTACGGAGTACTAGTTATCATGAAATGATTAGAGTCAAAACACTCATGCTTGCATTAACATGAACCCATCACAATGGAGCAAGGTAAGTAAGAAGTTTCTGTTAGTGTGTCGCATCAAGCGTGTACATCACACGTTAGGCTGGAAATGTAAAAGTGGTCATGCACTCATGCTCCATTAACATACATAGCCATTTAAGAAAGGCAAGTCGATAGTTCTCATTTGGCATGCCATGTCTAGCGTGCAAATGGTCAAATGATTTTGTCACATCCTTGTGCGAAACTATTTTTGTAAATTTTTAGTGGACATAACTATACTCAGCTTAATCTACATGCAACAATGTAGGATAGATGTTAACGAACTCCACTTTGACCACTTTGACTTATGAGGAACTTATGCTTTTTCTAAATAAAACTTGCTACTCTTATGCTCTTAGACCAACAAAAGACAAAAATACACGAAACCTACGTACAAGGCAATTGTACCATAGGGAAAAAAAAAAAAAAAAAAAAAAAAAAAAAAAAAAAAAAAAAAAAATCGGGCTTAAAAACACACTTCTTTTCTGTTTTTTATTTTTTTTATTTTAACCAAACGAAGGATTATCCGCGCTACGCGTTTTGATCATTAGAAGTTTAATGGCGTTTTGATCATTAGAAGTTTAATGGTTGTGAATTTAGGAGTGGCAATTTTTGACTTGACACGAAATCAATCTGAAATCGACACGAAAATTAACATCTTTGGGTTAAGTCTAAATAGAATTTAGGTCGGGATTGGGTCGACCCATCTAACCGTTTATTAAACAGGTTAGGTTTCGGGTTGGGAATAAATTAAGCGGGTCGATCCATCAACTCATTTAAGATCTTTTTCTTAAATTAAAAATTATTTATATTTTATTATACGGGTTAAACGGGTCGACTCGCAAACTCGTTTAACCTGTTTAACTCATGTAATGTGCCAAATTTTGTATATAAAACGACTTATATGTGTCAACCCGAAACCCGTTTAACCTATTCAACCCGAGTAACCTATTTAACCCGTCAACCCAAGTATATATACGGGTTAAATGGGTCAGATTCGGGTTATGTGCAAACATGTTAAGGTTGTCATAGTTGACCTGATGATTTAAATGGGTCAGATTCGGGTTGCTGTTTTTAGTCATGTAAGCTCGAACCCGCCAGCCCGAACCCGACCCGAATGGCCACCCTTACTTGTGATGTCATTTGTTTTACGTTTGGAAAATGATATTTCTTCTTACATTTTGTTCATACATATCCTCTTACTTATGAGATTAAAACAACTGAAAAAGATCAATCAATCAAATTAAGAGAAAGAATTAGTCCATCACACTTGTTATTGTTACATGATTGTATAGGTAAGGAGATAAGTAGACACATTAAGTAGAAGAATATGTCATCTCTCTTTATGTTTTCATTACTTTACAGTTACAAAAAGGTTTATACATGTAAAGTGAAAAGTTATATTTAAATTTTCATAAGCACTTGTATAAAGTAGTTAATTTATAGATTAAAATTAGCTAAAACATAATTAATTTTTTGTCGGTGATTTTAGTGTTATCAGCTATTTTAAGTAATTGTGATTTGCTAGAGATAGATATGATTTCATATTAAGCTCGGATACGAGTATGAGAAGTGTGAAGTGCACACTCGTTTGAGCTAATGTGTTTTCGACCACAACAAAGACGTAGGGGTCAAAGGACAACACCCATTGTTAAGGTCTCGCTCTCAAGTGAGCGGGCATGAGTCGAGGGGAAGCTGACCCTCGTTGGGGTCCGACAGTGTCTCCACACCGGGGGTTCGGGGCAGCGCCCAGACTCAAACGGTATATCAGTGCTCCAAATAGGTTACCCGTTTTCCCCATCGATATTCCGACCAACTAACTGTTGACAGTCATGACTGTTGGGATGCAACCAGTTTTAACTGTCTTTAACCGCCGTCTGTTAATAACAGATTTTTTGGTCTCATTTAACAATTTACAAAACAATCAAGTCTTTTTGTTTTGCTCTGTCTTATATGCTTAAAAACATAGTGCTTTGATTGTTGTATTCTAATAAAGATTTCGTCTAACCTAGGTAATAAAGGTTGTTAATACAAATATCGTCATTAAACGTTATTTATATTTTATGATCTTTACCTGAGTTTTGTTAACGACAAAAGTAAATTTCATTTTTGTAAAGTATAAAGCTTGTCAAGATTAATAGATATTAAAACAAGCTTTCCTTAAATAAAAGTCTTCATTACTCAACCATTTACATTTTGATTAGTCATGTATCAATTAACTATGATATCCTTATAAACCATAATATATGTCAACATTTTTAGATCAAGTATGTTTTAGTTTCTTAAACACAACATTACATATGTATTTACATTTAACATATTATTTCTAAAAATAGAAAACAACATATGACATCATGGGTTGCATCATTGAAATCTCTAGAGGATTTCATAAGATATTTTGTTTAGAATTGGACTCTACATATCTTACATGATCTTGGTTAGATTTGGTTGACTTTGGTAAGATGTTTGTAATCTTACTGTCAGACCGGCGACACCAAAATATTACAAGGGCGGAACCCTTATTTTGGTTCCGTGGTCTGTGGTGACAACATAATAGTTTTGCTATAAATAACAAGCCAACCCAAGTTTTTTTCTCATCCCTTTCTAGCATAATCACATACATTCCTTCTCTCTATTATTTCTAACTCAGTTTCATATCATTATAGTTATCCTCTTTTGTAGCAAAGAAGATCAAGGCATACTCATGCTTCAACAAATAGTTGAAAGTCTTGTTTGTTTTGTTGTTGTATGATCTAGTCTTGTTCATACATCATTGTTGTACCAAACCATCTTAAACCTCTGAGTGTGAACGGTTAGTATTTTAGTCCTTAAAATACATAGTGTGTGGGAGTGGTTGTACCTTTGTAAAGAACTCGACATCTAGCTTTGTGTCAGAAATATTGTGTAAGCGAAGTGTAAAGGTTTCTCCGCCGGTGAAAGGAGCTTGTTGACCAGTGAAGATAACTCTCGAGTTGGAGACTCGGGGAGTGGAGTAGGGCAAGAAAAAAGAGTTCTTGTAGACCGAACCACTATAAACAACTTGTCGTTGTTTGATTGTTTCTTTCCTTATTTACTCATTATATATTGCTTGCATATTGTTTATTCTTCACTAACATATCTTTGATTTTACAATAAGTTTCAAAACAAAGATTTTAAATGGTAAACTATTCAACCCCCTTCTAGTTTTCCACAATTGGTACCAGAGCCTCGTTGCTCAAGAATTTCTAAAATATATTGTATTTTATAAACTTGAAACGATCCATGAATTCCGAAAACTTTAAAGAAGGGCAATTTATGCAAAGACCACCACTCTTTGAAACCAATGGATTTATCTATTGGAAAAAGCGTTTTGAAACATATGTAAAGTCAAAAGATATAGGTCTTTGGTTTGTTATCATAAAAGATGATTTTAATCCTACAATGATCAAAAGAAATTAATAGCCAAAAATAATGAAGCTAAAATGATGCTTTATAATGCTTTGCCTAGAAAAGAATATGAAAGAATTTTTTTGTGTGAAACCGCAAAAGAGATTTGGGAATCTTTGATCATTACACATCAAGGAAATTTACAAGTCAAGGATAATAAAAAAATTGATCTACTTGTTCAACAATATGAACAATTTGTTATCCTTGAAGATGAAACCATTGATTGTGGATTTGCTCGCTTTAATACTATTATTACTTCTCTTAAAGCACTTGATGAAACTTTTCGTAGTAAGAAATTTGTCAGGAAATTTCTTAGAGCACTCCATCCGAAGTGGAAAGCAAAAGTAA
Source organism: Chrysanthemum makinoi (assembly GCA_910596185.1). Classification (NCBI taxonomy): domain Eukaryota; kingdom Viridiplantae; phylum Streptophyta; class Magnoliopsida; order Asterales; family Asteraceae; genus Chrysanthemum; species Chrysanthemum makinoi. Next base: position 254,887,356 of record OU343221.1, read on the forward strand.
CGGCTATTGAGAAATCAAAAGATCTCTCAATAATGTCACTTGATGAGCTAATTGGAAATCTCAAAGTACACGAAATGGTGATGGAGAAAGATTCGGAGATCATGAAAGGAAAAAGAGAAAAAGTCAAATCCGTTGCTCTAAAGGCAAGAACGAAATCTAGTGATGACGAAGAATCTTGCTCGGGTAGTGAAGATGAGGAGTATGCTATGGCCGTTAGAGATTTCAAAAAGTTTTTTAGAAGAAGAGGAAAGTTCGTAAGGCAACCCTGAGATGAAAAGAAGCCATTCCGAAAAAACCGAGATGACAAAAAAGGAAAAGGATAAAGGAAGTGCTTTATATGCGGTGATACAAGTCATCTAATAGGAGATTGCCCAAGCCACCTAAAAGCAAAACTCAACGAGCTTTTATAAGTGGTGCTTGGAGTGATAGTGAGGATGATGAAGAATAAAGTAAAGATGATATCGCTATAATGGCACATGAATCAAACGAGGTACATTCCGACTCATCTTATTCTTCTATTGATGATGACACTTTGCAAAAACAATATAATCAATTGTGTGAGCTTAGCTTAAAGATCATAACTAAAAACAAGTTTTTAAAGACTAAAAAGGAATTTTTAGAAAACGAAATTTATGAGTTAAAAAAAAAAGCAAAACTATTAGAAAAGGGCAAAGCAAATGAAGATGGTTGCAAATCATGTCAAGAGCTTAGTCTTGAAATAGAAAAGCTAAAACTCACACAAGAAGTTCTCATTGAACATAACTCTAAATTCAAAAGATTTAACAAAAACATTTCTTGTGCCGATGAAATAGTAAGAATTCAAAAAGTACCAGGAAACACAAAGTGGATTAGGTTTTAATGAAGTACTAATTCCAAATAGTCAAACCAAAACGGCCGAAAAAGACAAACAAACTGTCACATCTGCTGCAGTACAGCACGGGGGACCCAAAAAATTGGTTTCGTCCGTTGACAATTTTTGTGCCGTGGTGTCTGTAGTAGGACATAATGCTTACAAAACGGACCGTAGAGAATTTGTCAAAGTAACAAAGAAAACCAAGGATGTTTTTAAACTTAAACCTGCTGTTACATTAGGAGTAGGACTTGCTAGAAATGAATTTAGATATAAAACTACTCAACAATGGCCTAAAACACCTATGGCCAAACGCCCCTTTCCCAAGAGCAACTACAACATACAACCCAACTATCAACATACCGGTTGGAATCAAAACTTCCCTATACCATATCAAACTCCAAATTACATGCCATGGAACCCTTACCCATCATTTCCATACATGAACCAAGTAAATGGTATGTTTAACCCAAACGGACCCATGAGATATTGGGGACCAACGCTTGAGTTATTTGTGTCATAGGTATGCTTGAAAGTTGGATTAGAACCTGATGAATGGATAAAAGATAGTGGTTGCTCAAGACACATGACGGGTAATAAAAGCCTCTTCTCAACATACCAAGAGTATGACGGAGGTTGTGACAACTCGTAAATTCCTCGATGCGTCATAAACGGAGAAACAACAATTAAAGCGATTGTTCCGTCTAAGTTGAGATACGAGTCGTATTATATATCGTTTTTACTGGAAATAATATTTTAAAAACATTGGCGTAACTCCCGAGTCACGAATCCCTCGTTCGCTAGTCCAAACGAGTCCCGAACCTAATATATCAAAAGTATTGCAAAGTTTCATCTAGGGTCCCTTTTGATAGTTTCATTTATGCCCTTGTTGTTTCACTTGTACAAGTCTAGCCCCTTGTGGAAGTATAAATACCCACACCACTCACCACTCTCCCATTTTTATCATTTCTTTCTCTCACTGCAAAACACATACAAATATTCTCTCCCACCTCTCTCTACATTTTCCGGCCACCCTCTCCTAGGGTTCCGGCGCCGTCACTTTTTCCAGCCAAAATTTCAGCGACCACCAAATGTTACACCACCTCTTCTAATCAATAGATCGGGGTCTTGTGATCCCGTTTATGCTTTGTACACTCCCAAAAACGTCCTAACGCGCCTCAAATCTATAATTTTAATTTCGGCTCCTAGGGTTTTGGGGTTAAACGGGCAAATAAAGGATTATACGTGCTGGTTAGGGTTTGTTTTTGGTTCAATGGTACGTTCGTGAACTACCACAACCGCCACCACAAGCCATGGCTGTGGCCATCGTTTCTCCATCTCTTTATCTCTCTCTCGTCTCTCCCTTTCTTTCTCGTCGTTCCTTATGGTAAGCCTAGACCCGTTCATAAATTCGTATATACCTTGTTAATATTACTATTTATACCGATTGTACATTCATACATATAAGTGTTGTGGTTTCGTGGATAGTAATCAATGGCCTAAACAATCTTGATATGGTTTTCGTGTGGTAATAAACAGATTCAGGAACAAGTTATAAAAGGTTTGCTAATTAAAACGTTATAGAAAAGGGTTTCGTGTGGTAACAATTGAATAAGAATGTTGGTTTTACTGTTTTGGGTTACTATAGGGTGCGTTTGTTTTGGTAAAAGCTCTCGGGCCAGACCCGTTTGATATACGGGTCGGGTCGGGTCTAACTACTCATGGTCGTGTTTGTCTTGGTTCAACCTAGCTGCCAACCCCACGAGGAGTGTAGTGTACTTATTGGTTTTATTTGACTTGATGGTTGTTGCGCTATTTTGGTTACGGGTTCATTTCGATTAAGACTTGATAAATGTCATAAGTCGTAAACTATTGTTAGCATAGAATGTCTAAACAAGCGAAGTGATAACGTGATAATTATAATTGAACTATTGAAATTAGTTGTGAGATGTAAACGGTTACTAATAAGAAACATCAAAACTAATAAATGGTAATTGATATAATTAAAAGAGTATACTTTTAATATGACTACGAATAACAAATTGTCTAATGGACATATTAGATGCTAACAGTTGTTGTAACGGAATATTGGAACAAATGTAATGGTTAAACGATGTAAGTTAAACGGTTAACTTGTAACGAGTCAATGTGTAAACTTGGAAAACTTAATGAATTAAATATATGACTATATCGGACTAAGAACTACGAGATTAATAATTAGTATCGGATATTACGTGTACGTTATAAGGTTTAACACGATTTAGAGACTTGAAGTAACATTCGGTACTCGAGTTATATTGCTTGTAAGTTGAATTATATTAAACGTTTTGAACTAACCAAATATAATATGTTAGACGCGGAAATGAATTTAATATATTTGTTTCGCGATAAACCTAAATATTCCGTTTTCCCATTTTTACTGATAATGAAATATATAACTATATAATGTTGACGGATATGGTTTTATTTAATTTTAAACCTTAATTAAATATGATAATAACTCATGCTTTTTAAATACATGTTAGCTTCTATAAACTCATGGAGAATGGTTATTTTGATAAGACTATTTACTAAAGTCGTAATGGTTTTGGGAACGTTGAATAAGCGAACGCGTCGTTTATAATATGCTACAATAAGAATACCTTATAAGACGTACTTTATTATAAACTTGTATAAATACGAGTAACGATTGTGAAACCGTTATTAATTAAACAATATGGAAACTTATCTTTTATTGTTAACATGTACGTTTGGGGATTATTGGGTAAATTGCCGAAACTTATCAATTAACCTATTTATATCACATAAATAGTTGTCGCCATTTCCTAGTCTTTGACTAGCTTGAGTATTGTCAGTATTTATTGACTTGGTCAATGTCTTTTTCTTTTTGGCGTGCGTTCTAGTAGTATGTCTCGACTATGTCTACGTCTTCTCCTCTTTCGCGTGAGTTGTGCGTCGTGTCTATGTTTCTTACCACCACACGAAACGTTAAAAATAAACTTTTGAGATATTAATTATAAACTTTTGGAATGATAACGGACTTTTAAGTAATGACACGAATGATCCACGAAAACTACGACACATCACTTTCTATCGACTTCTTTATCATATGAGCCACATTTTAAGAATAATTGTATACGCATTAGGTCGCGTCACTTCTACTCTATCGTACTCGTCGTACATTCTTCCGGATGCCGTGGATAATAGCTTTAGATGCCAGTCGTGTCAATAGTGAATAGTGCATTGCAGTGGCTAAGGTGAGTTTTATAGCCCCTTTTTTCAAAGGTTTTCATAACTATTTTGGGGGAGAATACATGCTGCTTTTATCTAAACATAATTGGATATGTGAACGTTATTTGAGAATGACCGTTGTTGGTATGTTTGATTTGTGGATTGTGATCTTATGCGTTTATGTGAATACAAACTATTTCTTGTACCTGCCACTACTCTTTTGAATTGTTAATGCGTTGACTAGGAAAGATTAGACATGCAACATTTGTCGACTTAGACTAGGGTAGCATCTCTATGCTATAACGCGATGCCTAGCTACGAATAGACCGACCTAGACCAGGGTAGCTTGTGTTCTAGGGCTTGCTACGACTGTGCTGGCTAGAGTCGCTCGGGGCCCTGCTGAGATCTCAATTGTGTTATTGATTATGGATTGGATTGATTGTTGGTTGGAATGTGTATTATAGGTGCCTTAGTCGCACATAGCAATTAAACTCTATCAGTTCCACTATTACTTTTGTAACTAAACTCTCTGAACTCACCAGCGTAAGTTGACCTTTTTGGCATGTGTTCTTAGGTTTAAGGCGATAGCTCACTATTGGAAGACGCTTGGCAAGGGGCATGGTCATAGGCGACTCTGATGAATAATCGGGACCACTTTAAACATCTTTTGGGCCTATTTCCGTACTACTTTCATTAATGTAAACTTTATGTTTTCAAATAATGAATCTTAATCTAAATGGATGGAATAAAAACCATTCTTTGTACCTTATGTTGTGATACCATGATAGTAGCACCCAAAAGTTCGTATGCTTCCGCTGGACCATATTTTCGGGGTGTTACAGAGGTAATGTCACTTTTGATAGCAATCTCAAAAGCAAAATCATTGGCAAAGGTACGATCGCCCATAACTCCCTAACTATTGAAATTGTTTCTCATGTTGATAGGTTAGGATTTAATCTACTTAGTATTAGCCAACTATGTGATAAAAAGTATAAAGTACTATTTGAAGAAAATGATAGTAAAATACTAAAAGATGGTATCACCATAGCTAAAAGAGTTAGGAAAAATAATATATATGTCATGAAAATAGATAGAACATCTAAAGACAAACTTTGCCTAACAACCTTAGATAATAACTCTACTCTTTGGCATAGACGATTAGGTCACACTAATATGAGACTCATCCAAAACCTATCCTCAAAAGAGCTAGTTAGAAACCTACCAAAATTGAAATATGATCAACACTTTTGCGACGCTTGCAAAATTGGTAAACAAATTCATAGTAGTCATAAAGCTAAAAACATGGTTTCCGCATCTAAATGTCTATAGCTTTTGCATATGGACTTGTTTGGTCCATCCGCTATAAGAAGTTATGGAGGGAACCTCTACACTTTAGTTATAGTAGATGATTACTCAAGGTTCACTTGGACAATGTTTTTGAAAAATAAAAATGAAGCTTTTGATAAATTTGAAATACTGATAACGCTCAAATTGTGCATGTTTTTAGTAGCGTTATCTGTGCTTTTATGTATGTTATTTGGTTATAATCATATGCTTTTGATGCTTAATCGTACAAAAGTGCGTTTGCGAGTTTATTTGTAGCCAAGTACAGGAAAGTGGAGAAAAATGCGGAAAAAGAAGTAAAATACGAAGATTTCTCCATGTACGAAGAATTCCCGACAAAAGAAAGACTTGCGGAGTATATTCGAGAAGATAAAGTCATGAAGTTAGTGGTCCAAAGACTTAAGAATAAAGTTCAAGAAGGGAAACGATAGAGAAATGAAGAAAGAAGCTTAAACGAAGACATATTGGAAGACTCGTTGTTCCCGACACACCTTCACCATTTTGGCCATAACTTTTGCATACGGACTCGTTTGACCCCCGTTCGCGGCCACAGAAAGCTAAGAGAAAGATCTACAACTTTACCGTTTATGATTTTTTGTGATTTTGCTCCAACCGATCGGTCGAGCCCCGCAACCGGATCCGGTTGGAGAATGGTCAAGAAGACCAACCGAAACGGTTGGAGCCCAACCGATTCGGTTGGGAAGCCCTGGACAGCCATTTCTGCACTACTAAGACTCCAAACTTGTTCCAAACGATTCTAGTCCCTTCCTACATGTCTTCTAGTCCCTTCCAAGCTCCTTGGTGACCAAGAAATGCATTGAATACCCTAGGCCTTGGTTCAAGTATAAATAGAGGCCTTTGCTACCTCATTTCATACACCACAACTTGAGAGATCTTCTCTCACACCTATTGATGCGTGCCAAACAGTCAAGCTAAATCACTCAAACCTGCCACTTGTGAATGGCAGACCGTAATCAGCTTAAAACTGCTCAAGCACGAATGCAATTTAAGATCAGAGGAATATAGTGTATTCCCGGGTCGTTAAGTCCCACGGAGGATGAATTGGTGTTTAAACAACTCAGATGATAGAATGATCACTAAGGATAGTGATCGAAGGTTTTTTTGGATAATTACCTAAAGAAAAGTTCTATAAATTACAGTGACTTAAATGCAAATTAAAAGAAATTAAAAAGTTAAAATATATTAAATAAACGCTATCACTATTTTTACAATGATGTTTATATGATTTTATAAAACAAAATATCTTAAATAAACTATTTTAACGAAAACGTAAACTCAAATTATCTAAAAACGTGGTCTAAAACAAAAACGTACGTTAAGTCTAAAAATTACGCGAGTGCGCAAGCAAAAACGTAAATTTTATGAAATAAAAGGCCTACGAGTGTAAAACTAATTTTCTTACGTACTATATGACAAAAGAAAATTTTAGAAAAAAGAATTATATTTTTTTGATTTTTATTTTATTTATTATGAATTAAATACATTTTTACACTAATTAAAAGATAAAAAATACTAAAATTATTAGGAAAAATATGAAACTTTTTGTAAAAATACTTTATAACAACACTAACTTAAGAAAATTGAAAAGGATGAAAAAGCAGATCTAAATAAGCTGGAAATAAGCTAAAAGCTACGTTTAAGCTTAATAGACAAAACAAGGGTTATATATTAGATTTTGCAAAGTATAACTGAGACAAGTCCCAAGGGCAAACGGTAGAGCATGTGTGTGTGAGTCGGGTGGCTGGTTCGAGTCAACCTGCCTTTTGTTAACTTTTATTTTTGGATTTTTCTTTTTACAAACTACTTAAGCACATTAAAATAAGCAATTTTACAACGTGACTTTTGCTAAAAACCAATAATAAGCTCAGTGATAGCTTATTTTTCTTAACAGATGGCTAAAATGGAAATAAGACCAAATTAGAGCCAAATGGCTTATAAGCTACTAAATAAGCACTAGAAAACTGTAATAAGCTATACAACTGATTTAAAAGCTATTTTACAATGAAAAAGCAATTTGAATAAGACATAAGCTAATGGATAAGCTGGAATTTAACAGATAAGCACTTATGCTAATCCTTGTACCAACAGATCTGTGACTTTTCTAATCTAATTTAAGCTTATCAAATAAGCTTACAAGCTCAAAACAAGAACTAAGGGTGCAAGACTGGCTTGTGGGCTATTCAAAAGATCAAAGCTCATGTAACGAAGTTGACTAAGGAGCTTATAACAAGCTTGAGAAAAAGCTTGTAGTTCAATTGAATTCTTGATTATACAGAAAATGGGACAAACAAAAGGCTTATTGCAACCCTATCTAATAAGCTATAAAATGAAAAGTTAAGCTTGGGACATCAAGTTGGCTAGGTTGACTATCTAAAGAACCAAGGTACATAAGCTAGAGGCCACTAATAAGCTCTCTGTGAGCTTATTAAATGGACTATAGACACCGTGAAACGGGGAGTTTTTCAGTTAAGGGGGTTAAAAGAAGCTAATTAATAAGCTATTTAAAAGCTAATTTAATAAAACCTAGTATTTTTATAATTTTATTTAGCAGCTAAATTTTATTATTCCAAAAGGGCATAAGCTAAATCCTAATATCTACTCCTATATAAAATTATTCATTTTATTCAAAAACAGCTATTTGAGAAATTTGACTTTTTACAAGAACATGCAGTTTGACTAAAATGAACTTTTGATTGATCTTAATGACTGAATATGATGTAATAAGCTACTATAAGACTTACTTAAGCTATATAAACAACTTATACACTAGAATGCATGATTATGTCTTCTAAATTTCCAACATGGATTAAAGATGCATTCAAAAGAGATTTTGACTTTTTATTACTTGAGGACTAATTTTAATGACTTAAATGAACTAATATGAACTAAATTGACATGGAACAAGTAAAAACAACATCTTGAACAAACTATAATACAGTTTTCAAAGAACTTCCAAACACCCTTTTAACTTAACTGTTATGAAACTTTTAATACTAAAACAAGTATTTAAACTAAGAATTCTATTCATTAACTGATATTAACCATACTTAGACATGATTAGACTAGAATTAACAAGGTTTGATTACTAAAAATAGAAAATGCAAATTTCAAGAAAAGGCTTACAAAATATGAGTTCATGCACAAACATGGAACCAAGGACTGAGGATCAATCCTAATGCTTCCCAAGAAGCTCTAAACCATATAGCAATCCAATTTTAACACTGCAACATTGTCTTGATCAATTCTCTCTAGGATTTTTATTTTTTACTAATTTATAGGTATTTTTGGTAATTTTGGATTTATTAAGTAAAACTGTTTTCTTAAGGATTCTAAGAGTTTATAAGCTTTGTCATGAGCTTATAAGAGCTTAAGAATCAGTAACAACAACTTTTAACAACATTTGCTTAATTTGAGAATTTGAACTAGGAAATAAGCAAAAACTGAATTTGTAAACATTAATGAATTAAAAGCTGAATTAAGGTTTTTATTACACTGAAATTGATAACAACATTAATTGGAAGCTTAAAATTACACTAGAATTTGGAAAATTATTAAAACGACCTAAACTAAACTAAATTACTCTACTACTTTTCCACACCGCTTCTCTCAGGATATTTATTGACCTCTATCACTCCTTGTCGACCACTGATCAATTCCCACTTGACTTCTACTCTTGAAATCATCTGAATCGCATTACATTTGTAAAATTGGCGGGAAAAAAGTCTTTGAGTGGGTAATTGCAATCAATGCAATTTGGGTGGATGTGTTAGGTGTTGGGAGTTTTAGGGAGCTGTAAAGGGGAGACAGGTGGTGGTGAAAGGTGGCACACGAGTGGAGGATAGCGGTACAGTGTTGGATTTGGAAGGGATGAACAGTGGCGCGGTTTTCCTTTTATTTAAAAATTGGGCCGGGTTTGGGTTGTTGGGCCAGTAGCTGGGTTTAGTGGATTGGATTTGGATTGGTGTAGCTAGTAACATACAAGGACCATTCTTGTAACATTCTGAAAGTTAAGGGACTGAACTAGCAACTTTTCCAATCTTATAATAAGGACCATTCATGCCAATCTTTAATAGTACAAGGATAACATTTGAATATTTTCCATTTTTTATAATTCCAAGGACCTTTTATGTCATTTTTGAAACTTAAGGGACCAAAGATGTAATTTTCCAAAAGTTTATCATAAGGACCATTTTTGTCATTTATTAATAGTACAAGGTTAAAATTTGATAATTTTCACTTTTTAAATTAACCAAGGACTATTTTTGACAATTTTCAAAGTTAAAGGACTAAAGTTGTCAATTTGTGATTTTTAAACTTTAAAGGGTTTATTTTGACAACTTTTGAATCTCATGGACCTTAAATGACATTTTACAAGTTTTTGAATTACCAGGGACTAAATTTGACAATTTTTTGAAACTTGGGGACTAAACGCCAATTATGCAAACTTAATACGTTTTTCACCAGATTTTGATGTTTTGCATTTAAAACACATAAAACACTTGTTTGTGATATTTTCATCATTTTGATGCATTTTTGAGTGTTTTCAGATGTTTTTGCAGTCTAGATAGTATAAAAATGATGAGTATTTAGACACTCATCACCTATCCTACCACCACCACTCCTCTCTAGGTGTGAAATTCAAGCCTCCACCCTTAAGGACGAATTTCCATCTAGAGAGCAAACCATAACTTGAGAGAACACAACCACTCTCAATACCTTCACCAAAGGTGTGAAATTCAAGCCTCCACCCTTAAGGACGAGTTTCCACCAACTATCCTATCCCAACTTGTGTGAAATTCAAGCCTCCACCCTTAAGGACGAATTTCCACCAATTACACCAACTTATCTTCCCCAAAAGACCACAAACCTCTGCCAAATTCGTGTAGTGTGCTCAAGGGTTGTCGAAGGCGTTTGGACATCATTTTCCGCTTGGTAGAACTATTGTAGTTGATTGGAGGCTTGAAGGAGTGCTATAATCCTTCATCTTTGCCTATTGTAATTCATACTTTGGGTAAACCTTGTTACTTTTCTATTTAAAGATGTTTGTTATTGATATGATTATTGAGATTTTGTGTTTGATTGGAATAATGATGAATGTCTTGATACTTGCTTGTTCTTATAATGCTTTTCTTGTTGGTTTGATCCGTGACAATCATAACCATCAACTTGTTACTTGTTCTTATAATGCTTTTCTTGTTGGTTTGATCCGTGACAATCATAACCATCAACTTGTTACTTGTTACTTGCTTAAACAAACAAACGACACTTGTAGTGCAACCAAGTCTCTTGGGACAACCTTGATTTACCATATACTATACTACAACTTGACTAGGGTATACTTGCCCGAATGTGTTCCTAGTTAATCGGTAATTCTTGTTACAAATTTAAAACCCCGATGAAGCACATCAAATACTTAGTAAGAAAATTCAAAATCAACTAGGTGTTAACATTGTGTCGATCCGAACGGATCATGGTCGCGAGTTCGACAATGAAACACAATTTTGAAACTTTTGTGATACAAATGGTATAACACATAACTTCTCGGCTCCTCGAGCACCCCAATCTAATGGAGTTGTAGAACGTAAAAATAGAACTATTCAAGAAATGAGTAGAACAATGCTAAATGAACAAAACATACCTCAAAAGTTTTGGTGTAACGCCGTTGATACTTTCACATATATTTTAAATAGAGTTTTAATACGTCCTTTCTTGAACAAAACACCATATGAATTATATAAAGATAAAAAGCCGACTTTAGGATATTTTAGATGTAAATGTTTCATTATTAATACCAAAGAAGAGCTAAACTAATTTGTTAGACATGATGTTTGGAAATTAGTTCCAAAACCTAAAAATCAAACTATAATTGGAACGAAATGGGGTTTTCGAAATAAAATGGACGAAAATGGTGTGGTGTCTAGAAACAAAGCTAGGCTTGTCGCACAAGGTTATAATCAACAAGAAGGGATTGATTACGACGAAACTTATGCATCGGTAGCTAGGCTTGAGTCTATTAGAATCTTACTTGCATATGCATGTGCTCATACTTTAAATTATTTCAAATGGATGTTAAAAGTGCATTCCTAAATGGGTTCATTAACAAAGAAGTATATGTTGCTCAACCTCCCGGATTTACCGACTTTGAAAAACCACATCATGTTTTCAAACTTAAGAAGGCACTATACGGACTTAAGCAAGCACCAAAATCTTGGTACGATCGGCTTAAAACTTTCTAAGTAGAACACAAATACACCATGGGATTTAGTAGATAATACTCTCTTTACCAAGAAAAAGGAATCACACATTATCATAGTTCAAATATACGTTGATGACATCATATTTGGATCAACTTGTCAAGAGCTATGTAATGATTTTTCTAAAATCATGCACGACGAGTTTGAGATGAGTGTGATGGGTGAGTTAAACTTCTTTTTAGGACTTCAAATTAAACAACTAAAAGATGGCATATTCTTTAACCAATCTAAATACATAAAAGATATGCTTAAGAAATTTGGTCTTGAAGACTCAAAACCAACTAAAACACCCATGTCCTCGGACACAAAACTCACCAAGGATGAGGAAGGTGAATCGGTAGATAACACTAAATATAGAGGAATGATCGGCAACCTACTTTATCTCATGGCTATTAGACCCGACATTATGTTTAGTGTTTGTCTATGTGCTCGCTTTCAAGAAGATCCCAAAGCATCACACTTAGAAGCCTTGAAACGAATATTTAGATACATTAAGGGAACGACATGTTTAGGATTATGGTATCCCAAAGGAACGGGTGTAGAAACCATAGTGTATGCAGATTCGGACCATGCCGGTGACTATGTCGATAGAAAGAGTACAAGTGGTATTTGTACTTTTGTTGGACATTGTCTCACCTCATGGTTCGCAAAGAAACAAACGGCTCTCGCTATCTCAACTACCGAAGCCGAGTACGTCTCAGCCGAAAAAGCATGTCAACAAGCTCTTTGGATGAAGCAAGCTCTCGTGGATTACAGAATTCATCTCAACGACATCTCTATACTTTGAACCAACAAAGGAGCCATTGATCTCAGCAAAAATCCCGTCTAACATGCTCGAACGAAACATATTGAAATTCGCCATCACTTCCTTCGCGACAATGTTCAAAAAAGAAACATTTCAATTAAGAAAGTATCTTCCGAAGATAACATTGTCGACATCCTAACTAAACCTCTTAAACGAGAGCCATTTAACCTTCTTAAACTTGGGTTAGGATTAATGGAACCAAACATGTAGTTAAAACATAGACTAAACCTTAGAATAACCAAAACAAAACAATTTAGCACAATTCTGCTACAGTGCCCATGGCACCAAACTACTACACGGACGAAACCCTAAATTTGGGTCCGTCTGGTCCGTGGTGCTAACAGTAGCAAAAATTTTAAATATAAAACACCTTATTCTCCACAAACCACTTTACCAAAACGAACCACAAACATACCTAACTCATTATTAAGGTTTCTTCCCCTACTAATCACTGCAAAAAATATCATTGTAAGTATTCTAACTACATTACTTCTCTTAATTCTGAGTCTAGGGTTCTAATTTATGCACAAAACCAATACATGGGGATTATGTATATTCTTGCATAAAACATGAACTTAATTGTTAAATTGCATAACTAGTTACTGAAATTATGAACTACATTGTCAAATTGCATAAACAAATCATGTTTCCCATTATTTAGAAGCTAATTACTATAAGGCATTATCCTAATTAAACAAAAACCCCATGTCAAAATTTTGAAAAGCTTCTCACTTGTAGGAAAACAATTTCTCATTGTTAAATACAAATAGAAACGTTATTTTCATCGCTTGCATAATGTCTCTTGAATACTAAAGGTAATGCATAACTAATATGCATTATCGGGTATATTCAAATGAAGCCACATTGAATTAGGAGCGTTTAGGTTATCTCTTGCCTTTTGCCAAACACTACCAATAAAAACCATTTTATGCATAAAATGAGTCGACATAACCGCAACTCCAAATTGTTTTCATATAGGCACACACTAGAACAAGAACGCTAAGTTTGTTTTCGTTTTTACTAAAACTTATAAATTCTTGCTCATATGAACAAACATGGTAGCCGCAAAATTTTACGATCACAAATACACTCTTAATTACATCCCTCAACATCACAAAACCAAGGGCCTTACCAAAGAACAAGTTGAAATCTTTAAGAATCTAGAGAAAAGGTATTTCCATGAGGGTAGGACCATTCATTCATCTTTTGGCGACGGAACTAATCTCCGTCAAGAACTAGCTACTATCAACTTCGATTGTCTCCTTGACATCGATGAGCCAATTTGCCCTAGGTTTGTTCTAGAATTCTATGCTAGTGTTGTTTCCTTCACAAATAAGGATGATCAAATGGCTCTAAGGTTTAGGATCAACCAAAATGACTACACCATTTCTCTCAACCAATTTGCTCAAGTGTTAGGAATTCCTTGCCGTGGTACTTGTCTTTACTCGGATAAGTGGTCACTCACTATCCTTGATGCTATTCATGACCGCTCTCTTCCCTACCAAACTCCTTTGGTAGACAAGGACGTCATTCGTGAGCACCTCTTTAATGATAGGGTAGCACCAACCCGTCTCACTCGAGCAGGAAAGGAAGTCAACCGAGATCCATACGGTATGGAACTCAATGAGCCTAAGCCTCAATTCCAAAAGTGGGAGGAACTCCTTAGAGCCAATGTCATTAGCACCATAGGAAATAGAGACCAAATCAATGCTTGACTTTGTTACATGCTTTATAGCTGGTCCACTCGTCAACCATTCCACTTGGCTTACTACATTGTTAGGAGAATGGTAGACATCCCTACTCAAAGCTCCGTTGCTCTTCCATACGGGATGCTACTCACCCGTCTTTATAGAGCTTTTGCACCCATTCCACCAAGTCCTAAAGGGTTGAAACTAGATTATTCTCTCATCCCTCACATATTTGTGCCCTTGAGTGATGAACGAGTGTCCAAGACTAAGGCAAAAGGAAAAAGGCCAAAACCTCCAACTCCTTCATCATCATCATCAAATAGCTCCGAAGACGGTCTCCCCAACTCTAGACTACAACCTCATGAGTACTATGTCTCTCTTCCAGAGATTGAGAACGAATCAGCGGAGTTCAAGCAAACCAAGGGGATGTTCAAGTGCCTTGGAAGGATGATGACCAAGATTTACAAAAAGTTGTATAAGTGAGGTTTAAGAGGGTGTTTGGAACAAGACAAGAAACAATGTTGTATGATATTATTTATGTGTTTTCGCTTCGTAGGATGATAAACTAACTTAAAACATTGATGTATGCTAACCGGTTCATGCAGGGGGATAACACACGGGTGTTATCAAATTTTACCCATTTTCACTTTTAAGTGAAAATCATTAGCCCTTGTTGAAAATTGATGCTCCACTATGTTTGTATATGCGTTATTGCTTGTTCCTAACTAGAAATAGTTATTTCCATATGTTTTAAGAAAAATTGGTTTCGGAAAAGTCCCCGGGGGTCAAAAAAATAGGACTGTCAACTTTTCTGCACTCGACGGATCAGACGGCACCAATTTTTTGGTTCCATCCTTTATAGTTTTTGGTACCGCCGAACCTGTACAGGCGGACCATGGACCCAAAATTTGGGATCCGTCTGTACAAATTTTTGGTGTCTTGGAGTGGCCAGGTAAATTGCTGAATTTCGCTCATTCCCGCATTCCAATTTACCAAAATTTGCTTCTAGGAGAGTTTTTTACTGCTTTTTATCCATATTAGAACTAGTTTAACACACTTAGACATATAGGATATCCATTTCCCACCAAAATTCAAAAATTCCAAAAATTCACAAAATTAACCCTTTTTCATAAAGGAAGGAACGAAAAATTTGGTTCCTTGTAATCCGTAGGTGATCTGATCTTCAAGATCCTACAATCATTAGAACACATTTATTGCATATCTTTGTCTCTTCACTCAAACCTTCTTGTATGACTTGACTTAGATGATATGACTAGCATTAAAAACTCTTCCAAATCATTAGAAACCTGCTTTCTTCTATGGCTTAACATCAAATCAAACACAATTCTCCATAATATCACAATCCTATAAATTAAGAGCTTCCAAGATGATCATCCTCACACCTTCACAATTTCTCTCATCTTCTCCTAGAATAAGCTTAAGCAAAAATGACTAAGTCATCCACATCTTCTCTATCAAACAAACCATGTAAGAAAACGGCTAGAATGAGTGTTAGACCATGTTGTTTTATCAACATTAGCTCGTCTTTCGATTCCTCTCCCCTAACCATCTCATCTCCCATAAGAGATGAGAACTTTCTCACTTTGAGCACTCCTACACCACCTCCAAAATCACCTATTTTAATCACCACTCCACCACCAACAAAAACTCCCATTACCACCTCTCCGCCACCGGCTCCAATCCAAACATCCAAATCACCATCGCCTCCTAAATCTCCAAATCTTCAAATCTCATACCATTAGAACTATTCTCCACACCACCTACATCTCCAAACCCATTTTTGGAGGACTTAGAGGACTTACCTCCTCGGCCTACTAATCCAGCTCCACTACCATCCTTTGGTACAATTGATCGAATCGCTCATGAGTCACCACGCCCATCTTTTGATCCAAACGCCCCATTAGAACCTCAACCTCGCCTTTTCCATCCACTCCACAATGACATTCATGGACCTTTGTATGGGGACCATGCCCTACCTCCAACATCTTTATCTCCTCATATCGAGAACATTGATGAATCTACGTGGGAAGATCACCCACAATCCAAAGCGGATATAAAAGCCCAACTAGACCACCTCCACAACTTCTCCAATATGGTGGATTCTCACCTTAGTGAAGCTATGCAAATGCAAAATGCTTTGCTCTCCTCCCTAATCACTCAAACCACCAACAATAACAACTCCACCATTTCACCACCACCAAATCATGAACCCTATTTCCCACCTAGACACGGTTGCTCAAATTGTGAGCGGACCGCCCACATTAGCGAACGGACCCGGGTTATGGTCCATGAGCTCCAAGATGAAATGAGGTTCATACTCAACCACATCCTAGAGCGAATCAACGCTCTTGCTCATCCACCACCTCAATAGGAGGGTTCTAGTTTTTCTTTTAAAATTCTAAGTTATTTTTTATTTTCTAGGATTTTTTTTTATTTTGCATTCTTTTTCTAATTTTTTAGGATTTTCTTTATGTACTAACACATACATTGTGTTCCATTTCATGATTTTCAAATTAAAAACTTCCTTTTAATTATTTAGATCGACTTATGTCAATCTATTTGGTTGTTTATGTTGGACGTTGATAGATAGATATATATAAACGTATAATGAAAGATAAAGAGTAAGAAGCACATCACCATGACACAAGTTATTTATAGTGGTTCGGCTACAAGGACACCTTCCTTGCCCTACTCCACTCCCCGAGTCACCTACTCGAGAGTTCGTAAGCACTACACCAACTCCTTATGGCGGAGAAGCCTTCACAACGTCGCTTAACCTTTTTCCGGTACAAAGCTAAATACCGAGTTCCTTCACACCAAGGCGAACCACACCTAACACAACGTCGCCTACCCTTTATACGGTGCTAGGCTAACCACCGAGTTCTTTCACACCAAGGAGAACTAATCCTATCACAACGTCGCCTACCCTTTATTAGGTACTAGGCTAAGCACCTAGTTCCATTACTATGGAGGAACTACTACCCTTCACAACACAACACCTAATATCAAGGAGATCCTCTCCTTGTTACAACACCATCAAGGATATCACCATCCTTGGAAATAAACAAATACTTATATATATAACGATGCACCTCATCGATTATACGACCTAGGCATTCTTTCCAAATGCGACTTGATTTGATTCTTCGGCATCCTTCACTAATGCCTTTGACACAACGCTTGGAACCCTTCACTAATGCCTTCGTCTTGACATCTTTAGCATTCTTCACTAATGCTTTGACACGGATGATGAGCACCTTTCACTAATGCTTTCATCTTGACACTTTAGGCATTCTTCACTAATGCTTTGACACGGATGATGAGCACCTTTCACTAATGCTTTCATCTTGACACTTTAGGCATTCTTCACTAATGCCTTCAACCCAACATCAATGGAGAAAGGAAGAACTATCAACAAGAGAACCTTAGTTGTCTTGATGATGACGAAGCATGGCAACTCATGGACTTGAGCTTGCTCGTCTTCAAGAAGTGGTGATCTTGCCTTTAAGAGGAACCTAGAAGATCACACAAAAACAAAAGACAAACTACATAGATCACTTAGATCTGAGGTTAGAGGGTTAGAATACTTGGGGAAGTATGTGTGTAAAGTGATGAGTAGAAAGGAAGAAATGGCTCTCTATTTATAGAGAAAATTCTCTACTGTTCCCCGGATTCCACGGATCCCTTCCACTTGGGATCCGGCTAGCACAAAGCTAGGGATCCATGGAACGCTCCTCTTTGCCCATGGGTAATTTTGGTTATGGGTCATGGGTCATGGGTTATGGGTTGATCCATGGTTTTCTTTCTAGATACAATGAACTTGGTTAAGTGGTATATATAAAACCATGGGTTATGGGTCAATACCATTTGCTAGTTTTTACCCATTTTAGTATATACTTGTTTTTACCAATTTTAGTATACTTAGTTTAAGTATATGCTAACCCAATATGTAAACACCAGTTGTTGTACATATGTATCCAAATCATAAAATCACTTATACTTGTTTTAGTGTTTTATGTGAAAACGTAAGTGTGTTAGGAAACTATTGACTCAAACTATTTACGTATTCTTTTGTTTCATTAAAATGATTTTACGTTTGTTATCGACAAAACATTAGAAGATCGTAAAATATAAATAAACGTTTTTACGGTTTATTTGTATTAACAATCTCCCCTTTTTTGTTGATGACAAAACATAAAATTATTTTAAGAAAAACTAAAATTTGTAGCGAGTTTGAATTAGTAGTTTTTACTTTCTTCTCCCCCTTTTGGTCGAAACAAAAAGTGTTAAAAGAAACTAACACAATTTTTATAAGAAAAATATGTAAAAGAAAAATGTAAAGAGAGCAAGTGACGGAAATGGTACTCGTCTTAAGTCCCCCTTGACGAGTCCATCCCTTTGAGAGGGCGTCAAGGACATAACATAAAATAAACTAATTGTGTTTGCAAATATGTTTGCAAATGGTTCGTCTAAATGACGACAACGTGCTCCCCCTTGAAGATTGCAAAGTTGCAATGGGTGTCATGAAGTATAGTCCAAAATCGGATTAAGTTGCAAATGTTTTTGCAATTTCGTTTGACACAAAGCTCCCCCTAGCTTTATGGTGTCAAAATCTTCATATGTATTTTGAAAATCTACAAAGTGAAGGTTAGAAAACAAGAGTATAGTGCATAATATCTTGCAAATAAAACTCAAGTTAGTAGAAATTTGTGCTTCTGTACCACGGATCCCACGGTTCCCTTCTTGGAGGGATCCGTCTAGGTATTTTGGAGGGATCCGGCTGTCTGTTGACAGTTTCTTCAGCAATGAGAGTGTTTCAATCAATGCTAACGAATATGTGAAGTAGTATATGATATATCAAGCAAAACACATAAAGCACATAACAACTATGACATATAGATATTCATTCAATAAAAACAAGAGATGATTAACCAAATCTCTAAAACTAAATGAATGAACTAGCTATATAAGTGCTACTAATGCTAATGAGTTACCCAAACTCTAAATTCAACTAAATGCTTAATGATGATCAAGGATGAAATAAGTTTTCCTAAACATTCTAAGTTTGGGCTTGTGACTATGATGCTCATTGTAGCTTAGGCTTGTTGACCTCTTCAAAACGTTCGAGGAGGTGATGAAACATGAAATGTTGCTCTTCACGTAGTTCATGTATCAATCTTTCAACATGTTTACAATGATAGAAATCCTTGTCATGGTTTTGAATTTCTTGAAGTGGAATTTCAAGTGAAGTGGGTTGAGGATCTTCAAATGAAGGAGGAATTGGTGGAGGCTCATTAAGTGATGGTTCTACAATGTTTGAGGGTGGGGGTAAGGAGGCCTCAACTTCCATGTGGTCGGGTAGTTGACTTTGATGTCTTCTCATAATCCAAAATGGACTATTGGGGGGAATGAGAGAGTTTGATATTGGATCAAGTGTTGATTCAATATTTTGGTTTTGTTGCCCAACCTTTTCAAGTGAGTTTGTTGGTAGTGGTGGAAGGTGAGATGGCCAAGGAGGTAAGTCTTCTTCATTGTGAGAATGTGGAGATGATTGTGAGGTGGCTCTAGGCATCAATGATGTTGGTTGAGTTGTGGAGGGTATGTTTGGTTTGGTAGAGGTTGGTGATGAAGACCTAGTGGGAACTATTTTCTTAGGAATTAGTTTGATTGGTTTCCTTGGTGTAGGAGAAATCCTAGCATTGGTGGACTTAACCGGAGATGATTCGGTTGAGGAAACTTCGTGTATGATTCTAGCAAGTTTCTTGGGTGGTTCTTGAGTGGATGAGTTAGCACTAGGAGCCTTTCTCATGATGAAATGACTAAGGGAGATGGTTGTAATTGCTGATAATTGTGTTTGTGTTTGATTACTAAAGTGTTCTTAGCAATATGTCTTATAAAGGGAAGGACTTGGCAAGTGCATTTAAGACTTAATCCACTAATGTTCTTGGAAATGTGATGATTAACATGCACAAGGTTGAAGTTCAAGGTTTCACTGATCTAGGAACTCATTTAAGATGAGATGGAGTGTTTGAGTTAGGAAGATGAATTTGAAATGATTGTTTTAGCAATGTTTGACATAAACTGTCACCCGGATCCCACAGTTCCCTTCTTGGAGGGATCCATCTAGGCTAATCCTAGGGATCCAGCTCTCAGCAGTTATGACAGGTTTGAAATGAGGTTTCTAGGAGCTAAAGCCTATCTCAATTTGAATGTTTCAGTTCTCCTAAGTGTTTTAAGATGAAAGGGTACTTGAATGATCAAAGGTAATAAGTGTTATAGCAAAGGATTGCTTCTTATGGAAGGAGGATGGGACAAGATGACTACCAATGGATGTCCAAGGATAACACTAAGAGTTTTGGTGGTGTCAAGTCATAATAAATGATCCTAGTGATCAGATTTAAGCTTGAGGTGATAAAAAAAAATTCTTAAAAATCACAAGAATTGAAAAACTAATTTTTGTCTCACTTTGAGATAAAAGAATGACTAGAAACAATTTTCTAAAATTGTTTAATTTGTCCACTTAAGTGTTTTGGGAGATGAGAAATAGTTCGTGAGTATTGAAGCAGAAATATGGTGAGTTTTGATGTGTTGATAAATCAAGAGTTATTTTGACTAAGATCTTAAGTAAGCTTTTAGTGAATCTAAGCCTTTCTCATCTTTGAAGTGGTTCTAGTTGGATTCTAAAAACATGTGCTTAGCTAATGTGATGTTATCTAGAAAGTTATCTTGATGCAAGGAATGCTGTATTGCTGATCTGATGTCACGGATCCCACGGTTCCCTCAAGGGAGGGATCCGGCTAGGCTAATCCTAGGGATCCGGCATCTGCAGATCTGAATCATCACAGAAATGATGTGCAGATTTTTGCACACTAATAAATCTATAAGTACAGAAATAGGAACAAGCATGTTATCATAAAACACCACTTATAAAAACATGATAAAGTAACAATATCCAAGTTACCATAAATCAAAAGTACTAAAACGTAATCATCCAAACATAAGATAAGGAAAAATAAGCATATTCCTATTGTCTCTTTCGTCAATCTTTTCTTTTCCTTTTTGACGGCTTAGTGAGGTTGTAAGCGAGGTTTTGAATCATGCCCCTCAATTGTTTAAATTCCGCGGTCTCGTTTGGAATGGTTGGAAGTTGTTCGTAGTAGTCAAAGGGTTCCAATTTGATGTTGGCTATGGGATCGACGTCTTCCTCATCTTCTTCTTCTTCACCGGCCGAGGAGTCCGAGAGAGCTTCAGGTTTCTCTCCATTGACCATGAATCGTTTAGAGGGTTGTTTGGTAAGAGGTACCATGACGTGATCGGAAAGGTAATGATCATCGTTGATAGGAGATGGTTGCAATGCACCAACATACTTACAAAGTCGTGTTAGGAGCAAACCATACGGAAGTACCATGTTGGAAGCTTTGAATACCCCAGCCATTCTCCTTACCATGTATTAGGCAAGATTAAATGGCCTTTGGTGGGTAAGACAATAGATCATTTGCACGAGACATGCGTTTGGATGATCTTTGTTTCCAACTAGGCTAATGACGTTTTCCCTAAGGATTTCTTCCCATATTCTAAATATGGGATACATTTCGAAAAGTTCCATTTGAAAGGGATCACGGTGAATGAGCTTTTTGTTACGGTTTTAACGGGATTGGTCGGTCCTAACTTTGAAGATAGTATCTCGAATGGTTTCGGGATCGTCGAGAGGAGTGTTATAGAGAGGCTTAAGATCAAGTGCAAGGTTTTGAGCGTTAATTACCCAGTCTTGAGAGTACATACAAATTCCTTCACAAGGAATGCGAAGAATTTGAGCAAAGGTGTTGAGAGGAAGAATAAAGTTTTGTTTGTTGATGATGAAGGCGATTGAGATGCTATTATTGGTGTTTCTAATGATCCTAAAACTTTTGTAAAATTCAAAAATGAAGACCGGACAAATTTGTTCATCTATGTCAAGGAGACAATCAAAGTTGATTGTCGAGAAAACTTAACGAATGTCGGTATCTTCAAGAAAACATTCCTTGACTACACGACCTTCGTGGATAAGTCGTTTTACAAGGCTTTTGAATATTTTATGGTCGGTTTTGGTCAATCCTTTTTTACGATAGTAATGAGTAAGGTAATGGACGGTGTCATGATGATCTTGTTGAGTGGCTTTGGGCATGGTTGGTCCTAAAAATACAAAATTTCAATTAGGTAAGCTTAGTTGGGATGGGTTTATGGTTTTGATTTGTATTAATAATGTTGTGAACATAATGTGATTTTGTTAAAAACCCCTTTTTCATGATTAATTTGAAAAGCCCTAATTGACTTAATTGATTAGAAATTTAGAAACCATAAACCCTAGGATGAGGATGATGAAAACCAGAACAAGTTAATGTAATTACTTACAATGGTGTTCTAGGAAGGAATACTTGAAAGTATGGAAGCCAATGAGGATCAATTCTGTAGCTTAGTCGTTTTTGTGTTGTGTGAATAGAGGGAAAAAGATTAGTGGTGATTTTTTGAAAGCGTATAGCTGAGTTCTGTTCCACGGTTCCCCCGGATCCCTTGTATTTGGGATCCGACTAGTACAACTAGAGGGATCCGGCTACTGTGGACAAAAAAAGAGTTGTTTGGCATTATTTTTATAACTAGCTTAAAAAATAGTTTAAATGACAGGTTTTGATGAATCACATATCGAGGGTTCATATGTGACAACGGCGTTAGTTTGACGAATCAAGAGGAATACTATTCCTGATGATGAAGGAGACGGAGAAGTGACGAAAGAGACTTTTTATGATGTTATTAATTTTTAAACAAAGAAAACTATGAAATAAATTAAACTCACGTAACCTATCTAATGAAAAGTAAAACATACCTCAATGCTTCTTGGTTTGGCGTAATACCAAAAAAAAAAATACTTCATGAGATTTTAAAGTAATCCTTTGTACTTAGTGTACATAAGTTGTGATTACTTTTTAGATCCCTCGTTGAACGTTGACTTCATTATTCTTTGAATGAAGATTTTTGAAGAGGTTCTAGCATGAAGATTTCTTAAGAGAAAATTGTTAGAATGATCTATCAATGTCCAACAAGATTATTTAAAAGAGGTACGACCTTTAAAAAAAATCCTTCTTTGTAGTTTTCAAACATACACGGATCGTATCAAGTCTTTAAAGTACAACATACTTTAAGAAACTTGGTAACGAAGCTCTGATACCAATTGTGGAAAACTAGAAGGGGGGTTGAATAGTTTTACCAATTAAAAACTTCATTTTAATTATTTAGATCGACTTATGTCAATCTATTTGGTTGTTTATGTTGGACGTTGATAGATAGATATATATAAACGTATAATGAAAGATAAAGAGTAAGAAGCACATCACCACGACACAAGTTATTTATAGTGGTTCGGCTACAAGGACACCTTCCTTGCCCTACTCCACTCCCGAGTCACCTACTCGAGAGTTCGTAAGCACTACACCAACTCCTTATGGAGGAGAAGCCTTCACAACGTCGCTTATCCTTTTTCCGGTACAAAGCTAAATACCGAGTTCCTTCACACCAAGGCGAACCACACCTAACACAACGTCGCCTACCCTTTATATGGTGCTAGGCTAACCACCGAGTTCTTTCACACCAAGGAGAACTAATCCTATCACAACGTCGCCTACCCTTTATTAGGTACTAGGCTAAGCACCTAGTTCCATTACTATGGAGGAACTACTACCCTTCACAACACAACACCTAATATCAAGGAGATCCTCTCCTTGTTACAACACCATCAAGGATATCACCATCCTTGGAAATAAACAAATACTTATATATATAACGATGCACCTCATCGATTATACGACCTAGGCATTCTTTCCAAATGCGACTTGATTTGATTCTTCGGCATCCTTCACTAATGCCTTTGACACAACGCTTGGCACCCTTCACTAATGCCTTCGTCTTGACATCTTTAGCATTCTTCACTAATGCTTTGACACGGATGATGAGCACCTTTCACTAATGCTTTCATCTTGACACTTTAGGCATTCTTCACTAATGCTTTGACACGGATGATGAGCACCTTTCACTAATGCTTTCATCTTGACACTTTAGGCATTCTTCACTAATGCCTTCAACCCAACATCAATGGAGAAAGGAAGAACTATCAACAAGATAACCTTAGTTGTCTTGATGATGACGAAGCATGGCAACTCATGGACTTGAGCTTGCTCGTCTTCAAGAAGTGGTGATCTTGCCTTTAAGAGGAACCTAGAAGATCACACAAAAACAAAAGACAAACTACATAGATCACTTAGATCTGAGGTTAGAGGGTTAGAATACTTGGGAAGTATGTGTGTAAAGTGATGAGTAGAAAGGAAGAAATGGCTCTCTATTTATAGAGAAAATTCTCTACTGTTCCCCGGATCCCACGGATCCCTTCCACTGGGGATCCGGCTAGCACAAAGCTAGGGATCCGTGGAACGCTCCTCTTTGCCCATGGGTAATTTTGGTTATGGGTCATGGGTCATGGGTTATGGGTTGATCCATGGTTTTCTTTCTAGATACAATGAACTTGGTTAAGTGGTATATATAAAACCATGGGTTATGGGTCAATACCATTTGCTAGTTTTTACCCATTTTAGTATATACTTGTTTTTACCCATTTTAGTATACTTAGTTTAAGTATATGATAACCCAATATGTAAACACTAGTTGTTGTACATATGTATCTAAATTATAAAATCACTTATACTTGTTTTAGTGTTTTATGTAAAAACGTAAGTGTGTTAGGAAACTATTGACTCAAACTATTTACGTATTCTTTTTGTTTCATTAAATTGATTTTACGTTTGTTATCGACAAAACATTAGAAGATCGTAAAATATAAATAAACGTTTTTACGACTTATTTGTACTAACACTTTACCTGAGTTTTGTTAACGACAAAAGTAAATTTCATTTTTGTAAAGTATAAAGCTTGTCAAGATTAACAGATATTAAAACAAGCTTTCCTTAAATAAAAGTCTTCATCACTCAAGCATTTACATTTTGATTAGTCATGTATCAATTAACTTTGATATCCTTCTACACCATAATGTATGTCAACATTTTTAGATCAAGTATTTTTTAGTTTCTTAAACACAACATTACATATGTATTTACATTTAACATATTATTTCTAAAAATAGAAAACAGCATATGACATCATGGGTTGCATCATTGAAATCTCTAGAGGATTTCATAAGATATTTTGTTTAGATTTGGACTCTACATATCTTACATGATCTTGGTTAGATTTGGTTGACTTTGGTAAGATCTTTGTAATCTTACTGTCAGACCGGTGGCACCAAAATATTACAAGGGCGGAACCCTTATTTTGGTTTCGTGGTCCGTGGTGACAGCAGAATAGTTGGCTATAAATAGCAAGCCAACCCAAGTTGTTTTCTCATCTCTTTCTAGCATAATCACATACATTCCTTCTCTCTATTATTTCTAACTCAGTTTCATATCATTATAGTGATCTTCTTTTGTAGCAAAGAAGATCAAGGCATAATTAAGCTTCAACAAATAGTTGGAAGTCTTGTTTGTTTTGTTGTTGTATGATCTAGTCTTGTTCATACATCATTGTTGTACCAAACCATCTTAAACTTCTGAGTGTGAGTGGTTAGTATTTTAGTCTTTAAAATACATAGTGTGTAGGAGTGGTTGTACCCTTGTAAAAGAACTCGACATCTAGCTTTGTGTCGGAAATATTGTGTAATCGAAGTGTAAAGGTTTCTCCGCCGGTTAAAGGAGCTTGTTGACTAGTGAAGATAACTCTCGAGTTGGAGACTCGAGGAGTGGAGTAGGGCAAGAAAAAAGAGTCCTTGTCGTAGTTTGATTGTTTCTTTCCTTATTTACTCATTATATATTTCTTGCATATTGTTTTTTCTTCACTAACATATCTTTGATCAATATCAATTGATCTTACAATAAGTTTCAAAATAAAAAATTTAAACGGTAAACTATTCAACCCCCTTCTAGTTTTCCACAAGGGTCGAGATACTTTATTTGAAAAGTGGGTTATGCACAATTCAGCCAAATATCCAAGACCTGTTTGGTAGCCTAAATTTTGGAGCTTTTTTGGAGCTGTAAGCTTTTTGTTACAAAAATAATCTCATTCAAAACAAGTAGTTCCGTTTGGATACATCAACTTCAAGCTTTTATTTTAAACAAGTAGCTCCAAAATAAAAAGCTGATTCATGAAGCTTTTAAAAAATTTCAGAGCTGTTAAAACATAAAATTACTGTTAACAGCTTATAACTACAGTTAACAGCTAATTTACCAAACATTTTTATTGAGAAAAAGATACAGCTTGGAAATTGTAGCGCATTACTCAGCCATGAGTTTACTTAAAGCTTCACAGTTAACAGTACACGATACTACTTACAGCTAGTTTTTGCCAAACATACCCTATATAATTATGAAAAGAATGTAATTAAAAGATATTAGTTTGTATTTATCTAGCTAGGTCAGAAACTTTCACGTGATATCCTAACTAGGTCACGTACATGTCTTTTACGATTAACTCAAACATAAAAATCTCATCCGTTTACTTTATGAAAGACATTTTATCTTCTTTTTAAAAAACGCAGTGTTTTAAAACACAATATTTTAAGACTAACCGTATTACAAAGGTCGTCACCTTTTAGACACATCCTCCCCATTACGAGGACACCACATGATGCGTCTTAGGCTGCAAAAAATAGAAGTCGGTCGAAATAACGACCGACTTGTGTGACTATATTTGTGCGTGGGTGTTTATTTCACTGATTTTTGTGGGGTATGTTTTTTGTGGTGTCTCCGGTCATTGCATTACGGCCTGTCGGTTATAAAATTGTTGTAGAGAGAGAAAACTTATGTGATAGTGGTGTCATCGTTCATGAAGTGGCTTGCATTATGAGCATGGACAAAGCCATAAAATTATGATCGATTGGACAAACTTAAATTATTATTAAAAACTACAATATAAATCAGATCGTTAAAGAAAAAAGTTACAAAAAATAGTCAAATATTTTAAAATATCGACACATATAATTTTTTCGCTAAAGTGACACGTGCCCACCCTGCCTTCTCTTATTACGAATAGCCTAATTGACTACTAAAGGGGGTGTTTGATTTCAACTTAATTGATTTAATATGAAAAAAACTGAATTAATTAAGTCATATAGAAATTGTTTGTTTGTGATTTAATAGAGAAAGATGACTGAAGATATTAAGTAATAAAACTGAGGTTGTCTGCATTAAGTCATCTCTTAATTAAGCATGACTTAATAAAAAAAATTAACAAACAAGCCCTAAGTTAATGGTTTATGGTTCAACAAGTTGAACCGACGTTCAAACTCATTTTCTTCTTTCAAATCTCGGCTTAATCGTTTGAACCGGCCAGGCCGTCTTCAAAATATATCGGATAACCGGCGGTTTTATACTTTTATATCAAAGGATGTACAGTAGCAGTAACTTGTTGACAAACACTTTTTGTCGTGGGTCCCATCAACGACCTCCACGTTCAAATCAAAACTATAAATACGAACAAAAAGTATGAAAAGAGAATAATTTTAATCCATCCAGCATGGCGGCTTCAAAAGCAAAAGTGTTGGCAAGAATCATTTCCTTCATTTCTTCCAGAATCTTCTTTTTCCTCATTCTCTTCCAATTTCCTCTTTTCAGGTATCCTCACTTTTTTTTTTTTTTACATTTCATGCATAATGTGTTTATGTAAAGTTCGTTAATTTCGTTATAATTTTGACCTAATCACCATTAACGAGCATGATTATCGAGAGTTAGTTAATTAACGATATCGAAATTACGTGATTAAATTTGACATAATTATCATCATTAACTTGTTTTTATCGAAATTGCGTGATTAGTTTGACCTAATTTTATCATTAACAAGCTTATTTTTTCAAAAATTAGTGATTAGTTTTATAGAAAAATTACAAATTTTGTTAATTACGTGATTAAATTTGATCTGATTGTTATCATTAACTTTATTTTACAAAATTTTGTTAAGCGAGTGATTAAATTTGACCTAATTATCATTAACGAATAGAAAATTAGTTGATTAACGAACTTATTTAGTGAGAATTCGTTAACGAACTTGTTTAGCGAAAGTTAGTGAATCGAAATGACGTAAGTACCGTTAACTTTTAAGTGAGTGATTAAATGTGACTTAATTATCATTAACAAACTTGTTTAGCGAAAATTAGTTAATTTAGTCATGTAATTATTACTCTTGTTAACGGCCTTATTTGATCGAATGCTAGTTAATTGTGTGATTAAATTTAGCTTCTTTTATAGAATGTTCGTTAATCGAGTGCTTAAATTTGACAAAGTTATCATTAAGTTGTTTGTTGAAAGTTTGTAAATGACTGATAAACTTTGACCTGATTGTTATATGTATTATTTTGATTCGATGTAGGAAGCTTAGTTTGTTTGTCTACTATTTCGTCATTTACAGTTTCTGACTGGATTAGGATTTATTTATGTGATGAAGTGATTAACGGCACTGCAGAAAGAAAGGATATATTTAAGTTTTCATATAGACGAAAAGAAAATAGTTGCATAACGGTGTAGTATGTGGAGGTGGTTCGGCGTTGCATTTTGTTAGTGTTTGTGTGATAAAGTGATGATCGGAATCAGATAATTAGCTGTAACGAAACAGATAGTAGAATATTGTGATTTAAATGTGCTTATTGAAGTTGTTTTTAAAATGGCATGTAAATAATTAGATTATATGATCCCTAGATAACTAGAATAAGTGTTACTATATCCAAACACTAGAAACCACTTTTATGCGTCTTGAAAACGCAATAATCAGATATACACGTGCAGAACGCAATACCAAACACCCTGTCATTTATCTACTGTGTGAGTTTTTGTGTTTGTGTTGGTAGGTCGCTTTGCTTATTTATGAATAGAGTTTGTAGGCCAAATAAAAATGCTTAATTTCGATTTTTTTCATAGTAAGTGTGAAGTATGATATTTGATATCATTGCAATGAACTAGATCAGGGCTCAGGGTTAGTTTTGATGATTTGATTCATAGGCACAGTGCAGACATGTTTCGGAAAAATTTATGACCTGCCATAGATGTGTTGGTCATCTTAATTGATGATAGAGATTTTTCAAATAAGAACAAGGTTAACAAGTGTATTAGTGCCACACAAAATCAAGTATGTGTGTAATTGTTTTCTGGACAGCTTTGAGCGTTTGGAATAGCCTACTGATAGCCGAATATACTTTTAGCAACTTCTAAAATGCACTTAACTTTTGGATAAGTATAGAAATTTATGACCAAAGTGGCTTCACAATCAAAGTATGAAAAGAGAAGGCATCAAGGGTGATTTGTTATAGTTATCAGATGTTTGTAGAAGCAAATGTAACCAACAGTATAACTATTCTATACGTATTGCATCAAGAGTGATCTCTCTAGCTAGATATTACTATTTAAGCGCTATGAAAACTGAAATTGCTATAAGTTTAAGTGTTTTACTTGGATCTTTGAATAATGTAACATGAACTTTTGCTTTTATGTAGCAACTTTAAGCATTGTCTTTTCTTGGATAAAGTCAGGGATTTTTGAAGCCCTGTTCAAACATGAATTAATGATGATGTTTTTTTTGGTAATTTTTATGCAGATATCCATGTCGAATCGGTACATGCTCATCACCAATGGAGCTAACATGCTCAGAATTGATTGCAAGTGAAGTGCTTCCATCAGGAGTGGTGAAGCCTCTCCTGTACCCAGGTGCCATTGGAAGAGCTATTATAAACGACAAACGTATTCCTAAGTACAAAAACCTACTTGACGCATACAATTTGAAAAATCTCAAACGAGCCCCTTCAACAACTGATCTCCAGTATCTCGAGGTGCGTTTTTTATCTTTCTTTTAGCTTATAGGTTTCTCTTCTTCAAGTTTTTCAGCATACATATATTCTGTTGATAAAAAAAACACGCCTAAAATTGCCGTTCGAACATTTATAACTGATTTGAAGTGAATATATGGCTATTCTTTAACTGTGTGAAAACCATAAAAGCTTTAATACAAATATATAACGTCATTTGTGTTGGCACTAGGTTCTAGCAGGAAGCTATCTGGCTGTGGCAGGAGCGATAATTAGTTGCTTTAATTCAAGAAGGTTGGGTCTTTTTGGTATGCTTTTGCTAATTTGGGGACTTTCTAGTGAACCCCGTATATCGAAAGGACATGGAGAATTTAAAGGTCACAAAATCGACATCTCTATCTACTACCCCACAATGACAATTGCGGTCCTTTCTGCCTTCCTTTCTATAAGAGCCGCTGTTAAAAAGATCGTGTCTTGTTTCAAGTGGACCTTTTCAAAGTCGAAATACAAATGAACCTGTTAACTGCCAAATAACATCACAATTTTTTTTTTCTGGCCAAAGATGTAGCTTTTGTCAACCAAATTGGTTCATCTGATACAATTTTTACCCTAGCCGTTCCAGTTTTTTTTGGTTATGATTCGATTTGTTCATGAAATTTTTGTATAGCTAGCTTAGCAACAATGTATCTGCTGTTTCATTAACAAGATCATAATGAGAAATAACAACAAATTGTCCTTATCATTTTTGGGTATTCTGATCCTGCATTGTTGAGGATTGTTTTTCATGTATTTCCTGTTTTTGCTTGCGGATATAGATATAAAAGAATGTTGCAGTGCAAGTCTAAAATGAGAGTTCCAAGTTACTTTTCAAGATCTGTAAATGATTGTTCGGTATCTTGTAGTCTGTATGATCAAGCTTAACAAATTAAAGGTACATACATTTGCATACGGCCTGTGCAACTTCAGACCAAACACCTTGTTTAAATTGTTGCAACTATACTGATATTATATTTACACTAGGAGACAAAATGTCTTCCTAAACGTAGAAGGATATATTTTTGAACTCGAGTCGGGATACAAATTACTATTAGCATCCCACATTCCAGAGTATCACATAATGGATACACACGTTGAACCAGAATCGTGAAAAATAAAAAAATTAAATTTCGAATTACACTAAACAAAACAACCACATGCATAAGGAGTCAAGAAGATTAACCAGAAAAGATAGGATAAAATGGAAGCTGGAGCACAAAACAAGTCTGAATTTACATCTTTACGAGACGAGAGCTGAGTCATACAGGCCATAAATATAAATAATCTTCCTAAAAAAGGTAGTTCAAAGACTCTCCCGCTGTAAATGGATTTTCTTATATGCATGTATCAGTATTTCAACGATCCAATCTCGACAAAGAAGATGATAAGTTGTCTGCTAAAGAAAAAAAGGAATGGGGGTGGGCAATGCAGCTAGGTATCACACGGTTCCACCTACTGGAGCTTCTTGATCCCCGGAAAAGATGGAAGAATTGCAACTAGAGCATCACCGTATCCCACAGGTTCTGATAATAAAAACCGAACATGTAAGACATAGAGTTGCATACACAGTGATGCTACTAGAGGTGGCAAAATGGGCTAGCTGATAATGGGTCGGTATTGGGTGCTTTCTGGTAAGGGTTGGGGGAACATTTTTCGTCTAAATTAATAAATTTTTCATTACTAGTAATTAGTATATTATTTCAAATAATCTAAGTTTTAGAATCAAACGATTTATTAGGAGGTTAATTTACACTTTGGACAGCTTTCGACCCATTTGAACTGTTCCTTTAAAGCTAACATAGTTTTATTTTGCGTAATTGACCTGCTAGCAGAAAACATAACCCAAAACGAGCCACTCGTGCTCAAATGGTTTCAATTTGCCACCTCTACCTAATACTATTAACAGTACTCAATAAGTATAAATGGTACATACCACCATCATTACGAAGTAACTTAATAACTTCTCCAGCTACATCAGACTGGAAAACAGAAGAAACAAACAGTAAGATGGAAACTTGGAAAGTAATAGCTGGAGTTTTGATATATCAAGAGAAACAATCCTTAATGTGAACAGAAGTTAAGAGGAGACAGAAAGTATAAACCTCGATAGGAAGCTCGCCTCCAAGCTGCTCGATATAACAAACAACTTGCCCCTCCTTTACTATTTGCTTCTGTTAGAACAATGCATATATCAGTAAATAAAATATATAACAGTATAGTAATGACAACATTAATATATAATTGTTAAAGAATATAGCAGTGGGTAACATGAAGTGCTGGTTACCCTTTTTGTAACATGTCATATTTTTGTATGTGGCTGCCAGGTCAGAATCTCGTGGAATATTTTGATCCACGTCAACATTAATTTGGCCAAAAACTGATGATGCGCATTATTCTATGTTTAAAATTATTTTGTATCAGACTTTAGTTAATTGTTTATAAATTTTTCCCAAATTATTTTTTATACAATTTAAATCGTTATCATTGTCTTTGTTTGTCAAGTTCATACCAAATAACATACCCGAAAAACATATACCAAGAGAACACACTAAAAACACCAAGAACATGTACTAAAGATATTAAGAATACCCAAAAGTCGTTACCTCTTTGCAAGCTGGAGGTGCTTTTTTCCCTTTAATGGTTCGTGATCTTCGGAAGAACCCAACCTAAATTGAAATTTAAACTTTTAGATGCATATCTTACAAAAAAAAAGTATATCAGGTTGAAAGTGGATTAAATATATATCTGCTCTTACTCTGGGAGACTGAATTATAGTCAATCCCTCATCTGCAGCTGTATCAAGAATTGTCTGAATCCCGAGGGAACTAGGTTCAGCTTTAGTGATGGCTAAAGATGGTGAAGATGCTGACCCGTTTTGTTCAGTTGCCTCCACATTTGCAGTAACGACTGGAGCGGAAACAGGAGGTGGGGAACTCGTACTTCCTCCTGTTAAGTCTCTTAGTACATATAACCGAAATCCACCAAGCTAAGAGCAACACAGAGAAGATATAATTAAACAATTGAAAAAGGTATTGTAGTCAACTGCAACTGAAGATAGTGTTCCTAATTTACAGGAACCTACTTTCAATTCAAATTCGGCAATTGAGGTTGTATCACAAATTTCTGTTAGAAGATTCTCCACCTGTAATTATGGTACAGACGAAGCAGGTTAATTGTTGTTCCCTACGATATGGCATGTTATGATTGAATAACATAAATCCTTACATCTGAAGCACTTGGAGTGACTTGGCTTGTTGATTCAGATGATGTTACCACCTCAGAACGATCTTCTAAATCTGTGTCAGCTGGTACATTTTATGAGTTAAGAGTATGAATTTTGAGCTTTAGTGACACATGGTCCTTTAAGAATTAAAATACTCGATGTAACCATGGATTGCAACTAGTGAATTTTGAAAAAACACGAGACGTCAATTTGGTGCAATAAATGTTGTAGACTTGTTAGAAAGAACAATATATGCAGTCTCGAATGTTTATGTATTACATCCTCGAAGATCTAATGAATTTGTCTTGCAATATCTTGACGAAAATGAGCTTCTGAAAGTACCTCTTTACATGACTATCTACATTCTATCGTCCTTAGGTTCACCCAACACAATGTTGACATTTTGTTCCACTTAAAGGAGAGTAAGTACTGGTTACAGCTCGTTAGGTGATCATGGAAGAATGCAAATTCCAAGTAAAAAGCCAAAAATGTAATAGTAAATGTTACCAAGAATGGTCACTTTCCCCCAACACAAATATAGCAATGCTAACTTTGAGGCCATAGGATTTGTAGACAAAATTAGTTCAAAATATACAAACGAAATGACCTATAGCTTCAGTCTCGTACCAAATATACAATTCTCCATGCACTATCAAAAATTTTAAATCATGAATTTCACGCAATCTATGCTATTGCTATGCATTTGGTTGAAGATCGTTTTTTCAGGATGAAATCAATTATCAATTTCAGTTGATCAGGCTCGTGCTATTAACAATAAAATAAAAAGAAAATTGAAACAAACAAAATATCTTACATTGGGCATTCTTGACAGGCAAACAAAGACACTGACTGGAAGCTTTCCCTAAACGATGTGATAACACCACACCATCAAAGCGTCCCAAATTTCGGAGCCTTACTCCATTTTGTAAATTAGCTAACTCACTTCTAGCCGGAGCTAACCTCAAGTTAGAAAATTTCAAACTTGAAGCCCCAAAGCTACCTGATAAAAAAATGTACACCTCATCATATATCAACTATAAATATATGTCATATAACTGCAACCATAGAACCCTAAAAGCAACTCAAAATAGAATATAAATATATGTCATACATGCATAATCACTTTCGAGCTGCAGCATTTCACGTAATAATGCACACCTTATCATATATTGAATTAATCAAATTACGACCCTAGAACCCTAAAAAAACAACTTGAAATGATAAACATGAGTATAACTGTATATGTAGAAGTATGCATAATCAATTTCGTGCTAATATTGCACACCTTATCATAATTACGACTGTAAACCCTAAACCAGGTATAACATTAGAATATCTTGATTCACGCATAATAAGCTTGTTAATAAGCTAATCTAAACCAGGTGTTTGGATTAGCTTACTTATGGGTTTATCGGCTACTTATAATTGAATGGCACATAAGCTTGTTAAAAATATCCATGTAGGGGGTGTTTGGATTAGCTTATTCATGGGTTTATCGGCTATTTGAAACTGAAACGCTCAAAAGCTCAATTTTCTCGGCTGATGAGCTTATAAAACTTGAGCCTTTGGCTTATATAAGTCCGTAAGCTCAAGTTGATAATCCCCAAACATTGAGCTTATAGGGTTTTTCAAATCTCAGCGCGTGTTTGTTTAAGCTTATTAATGGGCTTATGAGCTTATCTGTTTTCGGCTTATGTTTCATAAGCCTCATTTTTGTTTCTTTGCTTATTTTAGGACTTAAGGGCTTATATAAGTTTATCACAGTATGTCATAACAAACTTCTATAAGTCCACAAGTTTCAAAATAAGCCGAAAAAAATAAGCTTATGAAATATAAACCGAAAACAGATAAACTCGTAAGCCCATAAAATAAGTTAATACAAACTCCACCTTAATCAGTATCACCATCATAAAACCCTAAAAGCATAACTAAATACATTAAACAAACCATAATCACAACCTTAAAAAAACCAATAAAAACATGAGTATGCAATGATACATACATACATACATGTAAATATAAAAAGAGGGTGACTTACAGGCAGCCATGGGAAGCAGTGAAATTATGAAGGGATTGGAATTATAATTTTTAAAGAAATGAAATAAAGAAGAGGATGACAGGTGGAATGGAATGGAATAGTGGTGATTTTCTTCCGTTATGTTCGAGGCTGGCCCAACTTACTTTTCTACTGCCTTTGGGCTGGCTAATACATGAATCCGTCTTTGTCTTTCATGTTGTTTACCTAATCTAATTCTTAAGGTAATGTGAGCTAAAGTGCACAAGTTAACTAGTTTTAGCAAGAAAACACCAACATCTTTTTCTTTTTTTTTTTTTTTTATATTATATACTAGTCGAATACTCACGCAAATCAATTATACTTGTGAAATACTTCCTCCGTCCCTAATTAAATGTCCACTATTAACTTTTAAAGTCTTCATTTTTAACGTTAGTTAAATGTATTTTAGTGTGGTGTAAGGTAATACGATGCAAAATACATAATGAATGTGTTTAAATATATTTTCATGTATACTTTTATCGTATTACTAACACCAATAAATAATTCGAGGCTCAAGTTAAAAGAAAAAGACTTTGAAAGTCAACAGTGGACATTTATTTAGGGAAGGAGGTAGTAATGATTTTGGTTCGATCCATGATGTAAAGTGTGTTTTTTTTAAATACAAAGTGTGTTTCTTAAAATAATACAGTGTGTGTTTTTGGAAAATTGTCAAGTTTAAAAGTAATCAAAAAAAGACAAAATTTAAGTTGTCAAATTTTTGAAAAACTGTCAATTTTAAAAGGTACTTAAAGGTAGTTTGGGCAAACTATATTAATTTAAATTTCAAAAATTCAAGAAAAAAGATATAGTCTTTATAAATAGTAAAGATAAAAAGTTTTAAGATGTTGTCTTAATTATATATCTTTTGTAAGAGATAATTATTTTTAAATGTTTCTAACTAACCATTATATTATTTTATATGTAAAAAAATTTGTTCCCTATCTACATACAAACTTCTAATAAATTGTATCATGTATATCGTAAACTTTGATAACTTCTGTTTATCATTATGATGAGATTATAACGTGACACTAGTTAATTTTTTTCGTTTCAATAGTATGGTATGTAAAATGTGATTAAGAGTGGATTGGAATGATTATGTTGTTTGATTTCTGTTAAGAACGGTAAGGACCCCTAAATACGAATGAATATCTAAAGTCGAGATAACCCTTAAACAAACCTAGTGTGTGTATTGACTATATAACTATTAAACAAAACTAGTGACCAACTTTATCTGTTACTTTTGGGATGCTAGCTAGCAGGGACGGAGCCAGGAATTTATATTGAAGGGGGCTCAATTTTTTCGGTTAGTAACATATAATTCCTTGTTTAAAAGTTAGACCAAAGCTTGAATCATTCGACATACCAACTCAATGATCATTATTTTGATACTAACATACAAGTATAATTACTTGATAAGGAATTTTTAATACAATACAAAATACATCTTAACTTATTTATTGAGACTTTTAACAAAAATGATCCTATAACATTCTATTATTACTGTATAAAACAATACAAATTTTAATGTTTAACCATTAATAAGTCACATAAAATAAAATTCACTACACCAGATGAGAATACTGAGATTAGAACAAAAAAATCGCTATTCTAACTACCCAACCCCACCCACGTGACTAAAGCAAATATATTATATTTTACCCTTTTTTATATTAATATAAAATATAGTACACTTCTTCATCTTCCCCAATTTCACCATCTTCCTCATTTTGACATTTCACAAGCTTCAGAAACCTTCTTATCATCCGATCCAAATGCTTTCTAAAACTGATTTTAAGTTTCAAACCATAGAATTTAAGGGGCACATTCTAAAAAATCTCAAAACCCCAAACTTCATCAGTCCACACTACAAGATGACTAGTTGGGCCAGTTGAGGGGGCCGAGCACCCTCCAGCCTCCCCTGGCTCCGTCCTCTAGCTAGCTTAAAATATGAGTATAACACTCCTTTTTGTTGTTTACCTAATATGTAAGGTGAGTTAATTAATTATACTAGAAAGATATGATGGGTTCAATATAGAAAACCCAAAATTGGAAATGCCCTTTGGCCGCAACATGATTAGTGAGTTCGATTTCACTACATGGTTAAAGCGAGTTAGTTAATAGAAAGTCAAACTAAATTGGTTCCGTCAACATTTAATTAATTTTCGTTTGTAAAATTGATGGAGAAAAAAACTAAAAATATGCATGTGCTTAGTTTTAGACCATAAAGTGTAATATTAAAATAAATAAATTAATAAAAAATAAAACTCTATTCACATAACCCTACAACCAAAAAACCCACATCCACATTTCTTTAATTACTCTAAGCCACGCTAGAAAGACTTAAGCCTTTGGCCCTCATTGATGATGTTAGTAATATGTGGGTTAGTGTTATTTTTGGGGTTGTCAACAAGCCTGCTAAGAATGATATTTGGAGTGTCACATTCTGAAAAAATCTCAAAAACCCTAGGTAACCGGCCGCTCCACCTACAAGATGACTAGTTGAGGCGAGGCAATGAAGACCCTCCGCCTCCCTCAGCTCCGTCCCTACTAGCTAGCTTAAAATATGAGTATAACACTCCTTTTTGTTGTTTACCTAATATGTAAGGTGAGTTAATTAATTATACTAGAAAGATATGATGGGTTCAATATAGAAAACCCAAAATTGGAAATGCCCTTTGGCCGCAACATGATTAGTGAGTTCGATTTCACTACATGGTTAAAGCGAGTTAGTTAATAGAAAGTCAAACTAAATTGGTTCCGTCAACATTTAATTAATTTTCGTTTGTAAAATTGATGGAGAAAAAAACTAAAAATATGCATGTGCTTAGTTTTAGACCATAAAGTGTAATATTAAAATAAATAAATTAATAAAAAATAAAACTCTATTCACATAACCCTACAACCAAAAAACCCACATCCACATTTTCTTTTCTTTTAATTACTCTAAGCGACAGTTAGAAAGACTTAAGCCTTTGGCCCTCATTGATGATGTTAGTAATATGTGGGTTAGTGTTATTTTTGGGGTTGTCAACAAGCCTGCTAAGAATGATATTTGGAGTGTCACATTCTGAAAAAATCTCAAAAACCCTAGGTAACCCAAAGCCAGCTGTCCACACTACAAGATGACTAGTTGGGCCAGTTGAGGGGGCCAAGCACCTCCAAATTCCTCCGCTCCCTCAAGCATAGCTAGCTTAAAATATGAGTATAACACTCCTTTTTGTTGTTTACCTAATATGTAAGGTGAGTTAATTAATTATACTAGAAAGATATGATGGGTTCAATATAGAAAACCCAAAATTGGAAATGCCCTTTGGCCGCAACATGATTAGTGAGTTCGATTTCACTACATGGTTAAAGCGAGTTAGTTAATAGAAAGTCAAACTAAATTGGTTCCGTCAACATTTAATTAATTTTCGTTTGTAAAATTGATGGAGAAAAAAACTAAAAATATGCATGTGCTTAGTTTTAGACCATAAAGTGTAATATTAAAATAAATAAATTAATAAAAAATAAAACTCTATTCACATAACCCTACAACCAAAAAACCCACATCCACATTTTCTTTTCTTTTAATTACTCTAAGAGACAGTTAGAAAGACTTAAGCCTTTGGCCCTCATTGATGATGTTAGTAATATGTGGGTTAGTGTTATTTCTGGGGTTGTCAACAAGCCTGCTAAGAATGAGATTTGGAGTGTTATCCAAAGGCTAGTATTTGGGGATGTGGTGCACTTCCTTTGACAAGAAAGGAATTATAGGATTTATAACCAAAAGAGTAGGACTGTGGAGGTCCTTTTTGGTCATGTTGTTAACACCATTAAGCTCAAAATTAGTGGGTTAATTTTCAAAGAGTTTGCTGATGTAATGAAAGCTTTCAAGGTCTAGGATATTCCTTTAAGTAGAAATATGATTCATAGGGACATTATTAAGGAGATGGGGAACATTAATATGTTTGATGGGGTGTAAAGTTTTAAGCTGTTTTTGGGTTAAATTCTCCATGTTGGGACTGGGTTTTGGAAGTGTAATGAAACATATAACTGTGATGATCCAGGGTATTGCATAATTTTTATTGACTGTTATAACAATAGTATACTATATTGGTTATGTTGGGACTCTTTTAAGGCATGTATTAAGCATTGTTAATACAAATATCGTCATTAAACGTTATTTATATTTTTGATCTTTACATAAGTTTTGTTAACGACAAAAGTAAGTTTAATTTGTATAAAAGCTTAAAGCTTGTCAAGTTTAATAGATATTAAAACAAGCTTTTCAAACAATATATTCATCATTCAAGCATTTACATTTATGATTAGTAACATCTTGATATGACTCTAATCATTATGTATGATAGTAGTTTTAGAATGTGTTAGGTTCTTAAAACCAAACACTACTTATGTACTTGCATATTTCTAAAATTAGAAATACAACATATGACATCATGTAATGCATCATGGAAATCATTAGAAGATTTCATTAGATATTTTGTGTGGATTTGTACTCTTCATATCTTGCACAATCTCACTTAGATAGAGTTGACTTTAGCAAAGATTTGATATCTTGACTGTCAGACGGCGGTACCAAAATGGTACACGGGCGGAACCCTTTTAAGGGTTCCGCGGTCCGTGGACGCTCCAGTCCACTTTGGCTATAAATAGCAATGCCAAGCCAAGTAGTTTTTCATCCCTTTCTAACATACTCTCATACATATCTTCTCTCTAACCTTTCTAACTCGGTTTCATATCATATTAGTGATCTCTTTTGTAGCAAAGAAGATCAAGTCATATTCAAGCTTCAACGAGAAGTTGGAAGTCTTGTTTGTTTAGTGTTGTATGATCTAGTGTTGATTCATACTTCATTGTTGTATCAAACCATCATAATCTTGTGAGTGTGAGTGGTTAGTATTTTAGTCCTCAAAATACATTGTGTGTGGGAGTGGTTGTACCCTTGGAAAGAACTCGACATCTAGCTTAGTGTCGGAAATAGTGTGTAAGCGAAGTGTAAAGGTTTTCTCGCCGGTGAAAGGAGCTTGTTGACTAGTGAAGTTAAACTCTCGAGTGTGAGACTCGAGGAGTGGAGTAGGGCAAGGAAAAGAGTCCTTGTAGACCGAACCACTATAAACAACTTGTTGTGGTTTGATCATTTCTTTCCTTATTTACTTCTTACATATTGCTTGCATATTTCATTAACATATCTAAGATCAATATCAATTGATCTTTCAATAAGTTTCAAAACAAAGTTTTTAATTGGTAAACTATTCAACCCCCTTCTAGTTTTCTACAATTGGTACCAGACCCTCGTTGCTCAAGAATTTCTAAAATAACTTGTATTTTATAAACTTGAAACGATCCATGGATTCTGAAAACTTTAAAGAAGGGCAATCTATGCAAAGACCACCACTCTTTGAAACCAATGGATTTATCTATTGGAAAAACCGTTTTGAAACATATGTAAAATCAAAAGATATAGATCTTTGGTTTATTATTGTTAAAGGGATTTTAGTTCTACAACAAAGGATATTTCCGTTGATGAACAAAAGAAACTAGTTGCTAAAAATAATGAAGCTAAAATGATGCTTTATAATGCTTTACCTAGAAAAGAATATGAAAGAATTTTTATGTGTGAAACCGCCAAAGATATTTGGGAATCTTTAATTGTTACACATCAAGGTAATTCACAAGTCAAGGATAACAAAATTGATCTTCTTGTTCAACAATATGAACAATTTGTTATTCCTGAAGATGAAACCATTGATTGTGGCTTTGCTCGCTTTAACACTATTATTACATCACTTAAAGCACTTGATGAATCTTTTCGTAGTAAGAACTTTGTCGGGAAATTTCTTAGAGCACTCCATCCCAAATGGAGAGCTAAAGTGACCGCCATTGAGGAATCAAAAGATCTCTCAATAATGTCACTAGACGAGTTGATCGGTAACCTCAAAGTACACGAAATGGTGATGGAGAAAGATTCGGAGATCATCAAAGGAAAAAGGGAGAAGATCAAATCCGTTGCTCTAAAAGCAAAAGCGGAATCAAGTGATGATGACGAATCTTGCTCCTGTAGTGAAGATGAGGAATATGCCATGGCCGTTAGAGATTTTAAGAAGTTCTTTAGAAGAAGAGGAAAGTTTGTAAGACAACCTCGAGAAGAAAAGCCATTCGAAAGGATCGGGATGAAAAGAAGGGTAAAGGTGAAAGAAAATGTTTTAGATGTGGTGATGCAAGTCACCTCATAGGAGAATGTCCCAAGCCACCTAAAAGCAAAACTCAACGAGCTTTTGTAAGTGGTGCTTGGAGTGATAGTGAAGACGATGAAGAATCAAGCAAGGAAGAGATCGCTCTAATGGCACATGAGTCAAATGAGGTACTTTCCGACTCTTCTTATTCTTCTATTGATGATGACACTTTGCAAAAACAATATAATCAATTGTGTGAGCTAAGTCTAAAAATCATAACTAAAAATAAATTTTTAAAAACCAAAAGGAATTTTTGGAAAATGAAGTTTATGAGTTAAAAGAAAAAGCAAAACGACTAGAAAAGGAAAAGCAAATGACGATGATTGTAAATCATGTCAAGAGCTTAAACTTGAAATAGAAAAACTAAAGCTCACACAAGATGTTTTAATAGAAAACAATTCTAAATTTAAAAGGTTTAACAAGAACATCGCTCTTGCCGATGAAATAGTTAAAATTCATAAAACACCGGGAGACATGAATGGGCTAGGTTTTAATGAAGTATTAATTCCAAAGAGTCAAAATAAAACGGCCGAAAAGGACGAACATTCATCAAAATTGTTGCAGATACAGCACGGACCACGGAACCAAAATAAGGGTTCCGTCCGTTGTAAAAATGGTGCCGTGGTACTTCAGAAACGAATGTTCGCAATACGGACCGCATCTTGAATTTGTTAAAATTACAAAGAAAACCAATAATAGTATTAAACTAAAACCAGCCGTTACTTCAGGAGTAGGACTTGTCAAAATGAATTTAGATCAAAAACTACTCAACAACGATATAAAACTCCTTTTGCCAAACGCCCCTTTCCTAAGAGCAACCACAACGTACAACCCAACTACCAACACAATGGTTGGAATCAAAACTTTCCTAGACCATATCAAACTCCAGATTACATGCCATGGAACTCTTACCCATCGTTTCCATACATGAATCAAATAAATGGTATGTTAACCCAAATGGACCTATGAGATATTGGGGACCAAATGCTTGAGTTATTTGCTTCTTAGGTATGCTTGAAAGTTGGATTGGAACCGGATGAATGGATAAAAGATAGTGGTTGCTCACGACACATGACGGGCAACAAAGTCTCTTCTCATCATACCAAGAGTATGACGGAGGTAATGTCACCTTTGGTAGCAATCTCAAAAGCAAAATTATTGGCAAAGGTACGATCGCTCATAACTCCCTAACTATTGAAAATGTTGCTCATGTGGATAGGTTAGGATTTAATCTACTTAGTATTAGCCAACTATGTGATAAAAAGTATAAAGTGCTATTTGATGAAAATGGTAATAAAATACTAAAAGATGGTATCACCATAGCTAAAGGAGTTATGAAAAATAACATATATGTCATGAAAATAGATAAAACATATAATGACAAACTTTGCCTAACAACATTAGATGATAGCTCATCTCTTTGGCATAGACGCTTAGGTCACGCTAATATGAGACTTATACAAAACCTATCTTCAAAAGAATTGGTTAGGAATTTACCAAAACTTAAATATGACCAACACTTTTGCGACACTTTCAAAATTGGTAAACAAACACATAGTAGTCACAAATCTAAAAATATGGTGTCCACATCTAAGTGTCTAGAATTATTACATATGGACTTGTTTGGACCATCCGCTATAAGAAGCTATGGAGGCAACTTATACACTTTGGTCATAGTAGATGATTACTCAAGGTTTACTTGGACGTTGTTTTTGAAAACCAAAAATGAAGCTTTTGATAAATTTGAAATACTTAGCAAGAAAATTCAAAATCTTCTAGGTATCAAAATTGTGTCGATCCGAACGGATCATGGTCGAGAATTTGACAACGAAACTCAATTTGGAAACTTTTGTGATACAAATGGTATAACACATAACTTTTCGGCTCCACGAACACCTCAATCTAATGGAGTAGTAGAACGTAAAAATAGAACAATTCAAGAAATGAGTAGAACAATGCTTAATGAACAAAACATTCCTCAAAAGTTTTGGTGTAACGCCGTTGACACTTCTACATATATTTTGAATAGAGTCTTAATACGTCCTTTCTTAAACAAAACACCATATGAACTCTATAAAGGTAAAAAGCCAACGTTAGGATATTTTAGAGTCTTTGGTTGTAAATGCTTTATTCTTAATACTAAGGATTATCTCACCAAGTTTGACCCAAAGTCTTATGAAGGTGTATTTCTTGGTTACTCTCAAACTAGTAAAGCTTACATTGTCCTAAACAAAGAAACAATGATAGTCGAGGAATCGTTGAACATAACATTCGACGAAAGTCCACCTCCCTCTAAGACATCACCTTTGGTAGATGATGACTTAGTTGAAAGTCAAATGATAGAAGGTCAAGAAATAATTAATAATAACAAGGAAGATGAACCATTAAATAAAGAAATTGTCAACATCAAAGAATCTAAAAGTCATCCTTTAGAAAAAGTCATAGGACAACTAAATCAAAGAACCTTAAGGTCACAAGCCCAAAATCAAAGTAATTATTTTTGCTTTGTATCCACCATTGAACCAAAACCCATAAATGAAGCAATAAAAGATGAATCATGGGTAATTGCCATGCAAGAAGAATTAAACCAATTAGTTAGAAATGATGTTTGGAAATTAGTTCCAAAACCTAAAGATCAAACTATAATTGGAACAAAATGGGTTTTTCAAAATAAGATGGATGAAAATGGGATAGTATCTAGAAACAAAGCTAGGCTTGTAGCACAAGGTTATAATCAACAAGAGGGATTGATTATGATGAAACTTATGCACCGGTAGCTAGGCTTGAGTCTATTAGAATATTGCTTGCTTATGCATGTGCCTATGATTTTAAATTATTTCAAATGGATGTTAAAAGTGCCTTTCTTAATGGGTTTATTAACGAAGAAGTGTATGTTGCTCAACCTCCCGGTTTCACCGACTTTGAGAAACCACATCATGTCTTCAAACTCAAGAAAGCATTGTATGGTCTTAAGCAAGCACCAAAAGCTTGGTACGACCGACTTAAGACTTTCCTTATTGATAACAAATATACTATGGGATTAGTAGATAATACTCTTTTTACCAAGAAAAAGGAATCACATATTATCATTGTTCAAATATACGTTGATGACATTATATTCGGATCAACTTGTCAAGAATTATGTGATGATTTCTCTAAAATCATGCACGACGAGTTTGAAATGAGTATGATGGGTGAGTTAAATTTCTTTCTAGGACTTCAAATAAACCAACTAGAAGATGGCATATTCTTTAACCAATCTAAATATATAAAAGACATGCTTAGGAAATTTGGTCTTGAAGATTCCAAACCAACTAAACCTCCCATGTCCTCGGACACTAAACTAACCAAGGATGAGGAAGGTGAATC
Source organism: Chrysanthemum makinoi (assembly GCA_910596185.1). NCBI lineage: Eukaryota > Viridiplantae > Streptophyta > Magnoliopsida > Asterales > Asteraceae > Chrysanthemum > Chrysanthemum makinoi. The sequence continues at coordinate 254,932,355 of OU343221.1, forward strand.
CGTAGATAACACTAAATATAGAGGAATGATTGGTAGCCTACTCTATCTTACGGCTAGTAGACCCGACATTATGTTTAGTGTTTGTCTATGTGCTCGCTTTCAAGAAAACCCAAAGGCATCACACTTAGAAGCCTTAAAAAGGATTTTTAGATACATTAAGGGAACAACGTGTTTAGGATTATGGTATCCCAAAGGAACGGGCGTAGAAACCATAGTGTATGCCGACTCGGATCATGCCGGTGACTATGTCGATAGAAAAAGTACAAGTGGTATTTGCACTTTTGTTGGACATTGTCTCACCTCATGGTTTGCAAAGAAGCAAACGCCTTGGCCATCTCAACTCTGAAGCCGAATGCGTCTCAGCCGGAAAAGCATGTCAACAAGCTCTTTGGATGAAGCAAGCTCTCGTGATTATGGAATTCATTTCAACGACATTGTGATACTTTGCGACAACAAAGGAGCCATCGATCTCAGCAAGAATCCCGTTCAACATGCTCGTACAAAACATATTGAAATCCGCCATCACTTTCTTCGCGACAATGTTCAAAAGGAAACATTTCAATCGAGAAAGTATCCTCCGAAGACAACATTGCCGACATCTTAACTAAGCCTCTTAAACGAGAACCTTTTAATCTTCTTAGACTTGGTTTAGGGTTAATGGAACCAAACATGTAGGATAAACATAGCCCAAAACATTAGAATAGTCAAAACTAAACAAATTTGTCTTGTACTTGCTACTGTAGCCACGGCACCAAACGACAACAAAGACGGAACCAAATTTTTGGTGCCGTGCGGTCCGTGGTGTCTACAGGCAAACTGCTATATACAAATCATCCTCTTCCTCAAAACCCACTTTACCAAAACGTGTAAACTTAAACCAAGCTCATTATTGTCATCTTCCAACTCACTAATCACTGAAGATAACATCATTGTAAGTATCCTAACTACATTTCATCTCTTAATTCTGAGTCTAGGATTCTTATTTATGCACAAAACTATCACAAATCATTACATGGGGTTTAATGTATGCTTTTATACCAAATATGAATTCAATTGGCAAATTGCATAACTAGTCATTGAAATTAGGTACTACATTATCATATTGCATAAACAAATCATGCTTCCCACTAATTGATAGATAATGAATATAAGGCCTTATTCAAACAACCAAACACCCCATGTCAAAATTTTGAAAAGCTTCTCACTTGTAGGAAAACAATTTTTTCATTGCTAATACAAATAGAAACGTTAAATTTTCATCACTTGCATGCTCTTGAATACTAAAGGTATTGCATAACTAATATGCATTCCCGGTATATTCAAATGAAGCCACATTGAATTAGGAGCATTTGGGTTATCTCATGGTATTTGCCAAACACCCCACTAAAACCATCTTTGTGCATAAAATGAGTCGAGATAACCGCAACTCCAAATTGTTTTCATATAGGCACACACTAGAACCAAAAACGTTAAAACTTATTCTCATTTTTTAACATATTAACTCTTGTCCTTAGGAATAACCATGGTAGCCGCAAGATTCTATGATCACAAAGACACCCTTAACTACATTCCCAAACACCACAAAACCAAAGGACTTACCAAAGAACAAGTAGAAATATTTAGGGGTCTAGAATCAAGGTATTTCCATGAGGGTAGAACCATTCACTCATCCTTCCTTGAAACCACCAACCTTCGTGAAGAACTAGCCGCCATTCAATTCGATTGTCTTCTTGACATCGATGAACCAATTTGTCCTAGGTTTGTGTTAGAATTCTATGCTAGTGTGACCGGCTTTAGTGATGAAGACGATGATGAATTTTGTCTTAGGTTTAGAATTAATCAAAACGACTACACCATCACCTTAGCCAACTTTGCTCAAGTGCTAGGAATTCCCAACCGAGGAACTTGTCTCTACTCGGATAAATGGTCACTCACCGCTCTTGATGCTATCAATGACCGCTCTCTACCCTACCAAACCCGTTTGGCCGACAAGGATGTCATCCGTGAACACCTTTTAACCCAAAAAGTGACACAACCCGAGTTACCCGAAAGGGAAAAGAAGTAAACCGAGATCCATATGGAATGGAGCTAAATGAACTTAAGCCGAATTTAAGAAATGGGAGGAGCTACTTAGAGCCAACGTCATTAGCACCATAGGAAATAGGGATCACATTAACGCTTGCCTTTGTCATATGCTCTACAACTTGTCCACCCGTCAACCATTCAATTTAGCTTACTACATAGCTAGGAGAATGATTGATATTCCAACTCAAGGATCGGTTGCTCTTCCATACGGGATGCTTCTCACCCGTCTCTATAGAAACTTTGCACCAATTCCACCAACACCAAAAGGTATGCACCTTCACTATGAGCTCATCCCTCACATCTTTGTACCTTTGAGTGATGAACGAGTTGCTAAGACAAAAGGCAAGAGAGCAAAACCTCCAACTCCATCATCATCATTATCAAATAGCTCCGAGGATGGTCTTCCAAGCTCTCGTCTTCCGCCTCATGAGTATTATCCGTCTCTTCCCGAAATAGAGAATGAATCAGCGGAGTTCAAGCAAACTAAGGGAATGTTCAAGTGCCTTGGTAGGATGATGAACAAGATTTACAAGAAGTTGGACAAATAAGGGTACTTTTAAGGAGCGTTTGGAAGAATACATTATCATTAATGTTTGATACAATTTGGTTGTTTTTATTATGTAGGATGATAATATAACTTGAAACAATGGTGAATGCTAACAATTTCATGCAGGGGGATAGCGCAAGTATGCTATCAAATTTTACCCATTTTCACTATAATGTGAAAATCAATAAGCCTTGCTCAAAATACATGTTCCACTATGTTTATATATATTTTATCTGCTTTTCCTAACTAGAAATGGTTAGTATAACATGTTTTGAGAAGAATTTCGGGTTTTAGGAAAGTCCCCGACACCTAAAACGAACTCTGTCCATTTTTTCAAGACACGGATCGAGACGGCACCATAATTTTGGTACCGTCCGTTATATAAATTGGTACCGCACGTGCACATGCAGGGACAAAGGGACGGCACACCCTTTTAGGGTTCGGCCGTGTATGATTTTGGTGCCGTGGATCCTTTAGGTAACTTTCTGAATTTCGACTATTTCGTGATTCCAAATTACCATCCAATGCTTATAAATCAATCCTAACTTGCTTATACCCTTATTAGAACTAGTATAATTCACTTAAGTATATAAGAAATCCATTTCCCACCAAAATTCAAAAATTTGAAAAATCCACCCAAGGAGCCCTTTTGCATAAAGGAAGGAACCAAATTTTGGTACCTTCAAATCCGTGGGTGATCTGAATATTAGGAAATTCCACTCACTAGAACACATTTATTGCAAATCTTTTCTTCTTCACTCCATCTCTCTTGAATGGCTTGACTTGGGTGATATGACTAGCATTCAACCCACTTCCAAATCATTAGGAACCTCATCTCTTCAATGGCTTAACATCAAATCAAACACATTTCTCCATGATTTTTCACTTCTATAAATTGAGAGGTTTTACCATGATCATCCTCACACCTTCTTCATTCTTACTATCATCTAGCAAAGACAAACCAAAGTCAAAATGACAAAATCATCTCCAAAACCTTGCAAGAAGACCGCTAGAATTAGTGTGAGGCCTTGTTGCTTTGTTCACCTTAGCTCCTCATCCGAGTCTTCTCCACTCACTATCTCATCTCCAATTCCGAGATGATACAAACCTCACCTTAGCCACACCTACTCAATCACACATTGTGATCACCACTCCACCACCAACAAAAACACCAACTTCACCTCCACCGGCACCCATCCAAACATCCAAAACACCTCACCACCTTCACCAAGGTCTCCAACTCTAATTCCCATGGAGTTGTTTTCCACTCCACCAACCTCCCCAAATCCTTTCTTGGAGGACTTGGATGACTTGCCTCCTAGGCCAAATCATCCACCACCATTGCCATCCTTTGGCTCAATTGAGCGGATGGCTCATAAGTCACCTCGGTCATCTCTTGACCCAAACGCCCCATTAGGGCCTAAACCTCTTCTCTTCCACCCCATTCACAAAGACATTCATGGTCCTTTGTATGGGGATCATTCACTCCCACATCAATGTCACTTCATCTTGAGGACATTGAGGAGTGTATGTGGGATACCAATCCCACTAGAGAGGAGATTCAAGCGGAACTCCACAACCTCCACCAATTCAAAGGCATGGTGGACTCTCACTTAAGTGAGACAATGCAAATGCAAAGTGCTTTGCTTGCTTCCATCATGACCACCCCAAACATTTCCACCAACACCAACACATCCACCATTCCACCACCACAACCTCCCCAAACATTCTACCCTCCAAGGCATGGTTGCTCAACTTGTGAGCAAACGGCCAAACTGGAAAGGACCCGGGTTTTGGTCCATGACTTCCAAGAAGAAATGAGGTTCATCCTCAACCACATCCTTGAGCGTCTCAACGCTCTTTCCCATCCACCATCACTTTAGGATGGTTTTAGACTAGTCTTTACTTTCTTAGGATAATTTTTTCTTGTACTAAAAACACATCATTGTGTTCTCTTTTCATGATCTTTACTCATGAAAAATTTTAACTAATGAATGTTGTTTATTATATTGTTGGTGTCATTACATAGTGTTTGGAAATGCTTGTGAATGATCATTATTACTAACATTTTTTTGTAGCTTTATTTTCACAATCCATGAATCTTCCCATTAAAGCACCCAATTAAGGGGGAGCTTTGAACAAGGGGGAGATAATAGCTCGGAGCTCATTACATTCCGCATCGCCTCTTCTTTTTGTTGAGACAAAAAGGGGAGAAAATATAGAACTTTGAAATTATTTATATTTGACTTTTCTCAAAAAGTCAACTGCATACATTTGACTTCCTAAAAGTCAAACAGAACCCTCATTGATAATACTTGACTTTTCCTAAAAAGTCAAACTGCATACTTTGACTTTCTGAAAAAGTCAACATCATGCATCAACTAGTGAATACTTTGACTTTCATAAATAGTCAAACATCATACACTTGCATTATCATTCTCTTTTCAAGTTCTAAAACTAATATTTTTATAACTCTTGTACAAACTTTGTATCTTTTATAAAAATAAAATTTATATTTTGTCCTCAACAAAAGGGGAGATTGTTAATACAAATATCGTCATTAAACGTTATTTATATTTTTGATCTTTACCTAAGTTTTGTTAACGACAAAAGTAAATTTAATTTGTATAAAAGCTTAAAGCTTGTCAAGTTTAATAGATATTAAAACAAGCTTTCTTAAACAATATATTCATCATTCAAGCATTTACATTTATGATTAGTAACATCTTGATATGACTCTAATCATTATGTATGATAGTAGTTTTTAGAATGTGTTAGGTTCTTAAAACCAAACACTACTTATGTACTTGCATATTTCTAAGAATAGAAATACAACTTATGACATCATGTAATGCCTCTAATCATTATGTATGATAGTAGTTTTTAGAATGTGTTAGGTTCTTAAAACCAAACACTACTTATGTACTTGCATATTTCTAAGAATAGAAATACAACTTATGACATCATGTAATGCATCATGGAAATCATTAGAAGATTTCATTAGATATTTTGTGTGGATTTGTACTCTTCATATCTTGCACAATCTCACTTAGATAGAGTTGACTTTAGCAAAGATTTGATATCTTGATTGTCAGACCGGCGGTACCAAAATGGTACACCCGGAACCCTTTAAGGGTTCCGCGGTCCGTGGACGCCTCTCCAACTTTGGCTATAAATAGCAATGCCAAGCCAAGTAGTTTTTCATCCCTTTCTAACATACTCTCATACATCTCTTCTCTCTAACCTTTCTAACTCGGTTTCATATCATATTAGTGATCTCTTTTGTAGCAAAGAAGATCAAGTCATATTCAAGCTTCAACGAGAAGTTGGAAGTCTTGTTTGTTTAGTGTTGTATGATCTAGTGTTGATTCATACTTCATTGTTGTATCAAACCATCATAATCTTGTGAGTGTGAGTGGTTAGTATTTTAGTCCTCAAAATACATTGTGTGTGGGAGTGGTTGTACCCTTGGAAAGAACTTGACATCTAGCTTAGTGTCGGAAATAGTGTAATGTTTAAGTGTAAAGGTTTCCTCCGCCGGTGAAAGGAGCTTGTTGACTAGTGAAGTTAAACTCTCGAGTGTGAGACTCGAGGAGTGGAGTAGGGCAAGGAAAAACAGTCCTTGTAGACCGAACCACTATAAACAACTTGTTGTGGTTTGATCATTTCTTTCCTTATTTACTTCTTACATATTGCTTGCATATTTCATTAACATATCTAAGATCAATATCAATTGATCTTTACAATAAGTTTCAAAACAAAGTTTTTAATTGGTAAACTATTCAACCCCCCTTCTAGTTTTCTACAAGCATGTTTGGTGGTTTATTGACCCTTATAAAAAGCTTAGTTGGTGGTACTTTGTCCTTCATCTTTTTTATTTTGCTGATAACCATGTTGATTTTCATGTGTGCATGTTGTTAGCTAGTTTGGCACCACTAGTTTTGGGGAGGTTTAGGGGAAAGTTGCACTATTTTCCTACCCTAAGGTTTTTACATTTGGGTTTTACTATGGGTAGGTTTTTAAGGAGGCAATTTCCCCTAAACTTGCTACATTGGCACTCCCCAATCTTGTTGTTAATGGGAGTTATATTGGAGACCTACATTACTGTTTTGGTTTATGCACTTCTGCTCAAGGATGCTTGTTTATTGATGATGCTTATGGCTTTGGATGTATGGACTTAGTATTTTTCTTTGTTTTGTGAGTTTTCAGGTCAATGATGAATCTCAGTGTATGATGGATTAGTTTATTTTGATTGGTCTCATTATACACTATGGATTCAGAGTATGCTGAGGTTTTCATTGGTCTGTGCTCATAGTATTAGTCTGTTTGTTTTTCTGTTGTTTATTCTATGGATGTTATTATTTTGCATATGAGCATGAGATATTGTCCATGGCCATGAGCTTTTGAGCCAAAATTTTCAAGTTAAGGATGTGTTCTAACTGCCATGTTGTTTTGTGCTTCTTTTTCTTGTACTTTTTCCTTTAGGCTTCTTTTCTCAATAAACTTACCTTTAAAAAAAATAAAAAATAAAAAAAAATAAAAACACATCCATCGTATTTTCCAACCTTAACAATCCTCAAATGGTCAAAACCAATGTTTTAAAATTTGAGTTGACCTTGCCGGCTCAACCAGTTGAACTGGAACCTTTCTACGTTTAATTGACAAGTTGAAGTGGTGAGTACTAATGTTAGTTAAGATTTTGTAAAACAGTAAATTAGAGTTATAAACTATCTTAGAAACACGAACTAATATAATTTTAATATAGACTGTTATTACTTAGAATCATAAATTATCTATTGTTGCAAGTCTTTGCTATGATATTATATACTAGACTACTACTTGTGCATAACAACATGATTTTATCGCGGCACATAATTATGATTGTGATATTTTGGTTAGGTGTTTCGTATAACATTTATTCATACAACGTAAGAAAATCAAAGTTTAACTGTAATTTATTGTAACATATCTATACTACTTATAATAGAGGAATGAATCTCTCTTCTCATGGTCTTAAAATTAAGACTTACAAAATACAAAGCCTGTTGTACAATGCATAATGCACTATTAATGATCTTTCTCATCAATTTTAATTATAAGACATGCAAGTCTTAAAGCTTAATGTACAAAATATAAAGCACTATTAATGTGGTCAAGATATTTAATGTAGTTAATTAATTAACTGATCGATACATACAATTAATGCAGTTATTAAAATACCCCTTACACAAGAAATACAAATTATAAAGCATATTGTACAACCAACTTAAACATAATCCCTGCATTAAAATGTCACTAATTCAAATAAAGAACATTATACAAATATTCAAGCCCGAACGAGAAACGGTCCAAATGGGCCCGAGCCCGAGCAGATACGATCCAACGGCAGCGGGGCGAGGTTAGAGTCCCAGGCAGTGTTGAAACGGCAGTCGAGCACGGCACGATAGCTAAACGAAATTCTTGAAATCCGTAAATTTATTATAAAAAAGAACATAATAAACTAAAAGATATGATTCATCGAAAATTTTTATTTCAGGGGATCCGCCGACGCAACGCTTTGGAATCCTGCATTAAATGTCACTAATACAAATAATAAATCACATTATATCTGAATATTCAAGCGAACGGTCAGCGGGCAAAATGGGCTTAAGCCCAGTCGAAGCCAACGAGCATTTCGAGCAGAAAAACGGGCATGGGCCAACGGGCTCGAGCCCCAACGGGCACGGGCTAAACGAAATTCTTGATATCCCTAAATTTGTTGTCAAAAAGAACATAATAAACTAAAATACATTATTCACCGGGAAATTTTATTTTAGGGTACCCGCCGCCGCAACGCGCGGGTACCCTGCTAGTAATGATTTAAGTAAAAGAACAAATTTTAATAGCTATTTTGAATATTTAAGAAATAAGATATGTTAGTTTTAAGTTTTCTAAATTAGTTTCCAGCCTTCCATTTAAGTAAAAGAACAAATTAGTTTAACAAATTAGTTTTAAGTTTTCACTTTTCACTTTTTGGTTTTTTTCTTTGCTATATTATTATAGATATAGAACTTAAAAACAAAGTTTATCGGTAGAGTTTCAATTTTTTTTATCGGTTCAATCGAATGTAGGAATAACGTCAGGTAAATTATAGGATTATGCATTAATACATACTCTGTATTAAAATAATAATAATAATATATATATGTATGTATAGAACCGGTTTGACTTGACGGTTCAACTGATTGAACCGGTGACTAAAGCGGGTTAATAAGAAAACCGGATTTTAAATAATTGGTCACAAACACTTGATTGAAAGACATACATGTCATAATAGGTAATGACTCCTGACCTTATCAAGGATGTGGAGGATAAAATTAAATAATATAACAAAGGGAAATATCACTAACTTTACGGCTCATAATGTTTGGCTTAATATTCGTCTAAAAGGAACAAGTGTTGCATGGTACTATCATGTATGGTTTAGCCAATGTATTTCGAACCACTCTTTTGTTCGATGGCTAACTATTGGCGAGAAGTTAAAAGACAAGAGCTTTTCTGAGAAAAGAATGATCTGATATATCTCGTATGTTAGGTATGCCTCCCAACTATTATCGTCATCTTTCTTTGAATGTCGATTATCTCTTCAAGTTTGAAAGAAATTGAAGATAAAAGCAAACCTTGCTAGTCACACGCAATCACCAGCTCACAAGTACATCTTTTCGATCATCACAATGACTTAATCAAAAGACATTTCTTTCCATCATCAACATAACTACACTAAAAAGGATAGACAAGATGTGTTTGTGCGTACTAATATGTGTTATTCCCTATTCACCATTGTTAAAAAAGGACAATTAAGTACTTAAAGCAATTTAACAGTGAATAATGACTGAAGTTAACATAAGTAAAACACAGAGAGTAATTTTCAACATCATATTCTTATTAGAAATAAATCAAAAGAATACGTTACCCAAGTACTTGCGGAATAGTACTTGGGATTGAAATGACAAAGTTTGGGTGACTCCTCTCTAAGCTCGCTAAGTCGAGCACAACTCTTAGAACCCAATGAGCTAGCTCAAGGATAAAGTTGTATTTGGAGGAGTGAAAAGTTGGCTTGTGTGTGTGTGTTTTACAATTCACAAGCTTAAACTTTTCACTCATTCTCTTATGCTATTTATACAAGTATGATTATTAACTTTATCCTAGAAGACAAAAACATGGATCACAACAAACACGAATATTGATATATTCGATTCTTGTTCACCTTTCTATAGTAGGCGTGAAGCTTCTTTCCTTGACAGAGAATTGCCGCTTACTATAAATGGGAAGATATGATCTTGATAGATTGAGACTGTGTATAGACTGGATAAACACTTGAGGGACTTAGTTTTATCTGGGTAAAACTTTCCCGCCTAATCCACTCATTCTTAGGTCTTTAAAGTCTTCGATCTCTTCTTTCGTTTGTCTTCAGTGTTTGACAGTTGGAGAGGAGTCGAAGGGATTCAGTGAGTTATTGTCATCACTCACTGAATCCACTATCTTCTTCTTGACTTAGTCTTCACCCTTTAAGTTCCGCCTTGCAGAGTGGAGAGGCTCCTTCTTCGCCTCATACTAAGTGTCCTGAAGATAACTCACTGAGAGACTATGCGCTCAGTGACCTGATTGTGTTTAACGGATTAAATACTTAGGATATTTTCTATTCAAATCCTAGTTTAAGGGTTTGGGTATTTACTGAACCCAACAGTCTCCCCTATTTGGATATACAAATAGCCTAAGTGTTTGATCAGTGTAAGTGAGCAAAAGGCTTCTTCTTACACTGAATGTACTAATGAATACAATAAGGAACATTTGAGTAATTTGACAAGAACATACATCTTTTATTGATCGGATTACATATTTCCTATCACTAGTACAAAAGGATAAAATGATGTCGGTCGGATGGATACCCGTGCTTCGAGCTTCACTTTCTTGGTGATGAGTGTTTCCTGTCGGGATGGTCTCTTATCTTTGCATTCGGTCTTGTGAACCGATGTTTGCTTTGGGATTGGATCCGAGAGGCCAGCGGTATATAGTGATCATTGCGGCTACACCGGCTGATCAATATCACTACATCTTTGAAATGATGGGTTTCCATAGACATCAATGTGGAATAGCCCTCTTTCAGGCTCTTCAATCACCAAACAGTTCACAAATTTGACACCCTCAGGCAGCTCTCTGTTGCATTCTAGGCCAGGCACTTTGATTTCAGGTTGGAACTCAACTCTTTTCCTTTTCCAGTGGAAGCTTGTGGTTGAGATCCTTGAGGTGCGTCAAGGCGGTGAATTCAGTTGGGCTGGTGCATCCCTCAGCCTTTCATATCTTTTGCTGAGCATTTTCATCAGATCCTTGACCACCTTGTTTTGCTTCTTTTCAATAATTGGACCAAGTTCATCGAGTTCAGTGATCCCAAAGTCGTGAATTTAGGGGATCATGAATCTCGAAATGTCTCTTATCATCCCCCGTAGACATTCATTGCCGTGGTTTGGTATTGGGGATGATTTTAACATCGATGATTCTTTCAGGGCTTCCTTGACTTGTCATTGTCTTGTAATGATCAATCCTTTCTAGCTGAGCTCTTCGGCTTTCCTTTTCTTTGCTTCATCTTGCTTTCTCATTGCGTCATTTGAGCGACCTTGAACTTTTGTCTGCCGACCCTTTTGAAGCTTGCTGCATCTAGTCCCATGTTCTCAGCTTCTTCGGCGACAACCTTAGCCAGTGCTTACCTGTTCCTTTTCTCTTCCTCAGCTAGTTTCAATCTTCTTTCTTCTTTAGCAAGATGTTTACTTAGCGATCCGGTGTGTGGTATTGATGTCACCGATTTTATAGGGAATCTTCTCGGCTCGCAGTTGTCATTATGCCTTTGCCTTTGTCTGGCCGAGGAAGATGATGCAATCAAAGGAGGTGTAGTTGTCATGATAGGTGGTGTGACTACTATCAGTGTTGTTGTTGTTGATGTTGGTGGTGGGGTGATGAGATTGGTATTCGATACTGGTGCGAGATGATGTAGGAGCAATGAGACTGGTGGTGTTTGCTCCCCTCGGTGTGAAGAGGAGTTTCTTGGCAGATATTCTCCCCTCAACTGTTCGGAGTGTCGGTGAGGGCAAGAGTTGGTGTTGGTGCTGAGGGGACGGGCGGCTTGACCCTTGAAGTCCTGATAGATTTCAGTCATCATAGCCTTAATCTCTGAAGTGTCTGTCTGAATGCAAGTGACCTTTGCATCCAAGTTAGCCTGAGAAAGCTCCAAGGCAGGTCATCCGGGACCAAGATTCCAGGCCGGGGAAGAGGATGCACGAGCCATGGTCGCCACCTTTGTATTCAGAGAGTCCATTGTAGCTTGAAGAGACTGGACTGATGATGGAAGACCACGAACATGTGAGATTTGAGCGATCTAACAGTTCAGTAAGCCGTGAAGATTGTTGCAAGTATGCCTCAGTAGCCTTTAGCACTTGAGAGTTAAGAGCTGGGTCTTCTCGGACAAACTCCTTGATTTCATCGATCTTTGTGCCAGCATCCTGAAGGTGCCTTAAGAAGTTAGCCATATTTTCATCCAGTCGGTGAATTTGGTCATACATCAAGTCCTTGTGCTCATGAACATTTTCATCGAAGCCCTGTATCTCTGTTTTTAAATCTGCGCATAACTTGCGGCAGACCTCGTATGTTTTCCCACAATGTTTTAGTAACCCACGAGTATAGCTTCCTTGAAGCCCGGTGATCCACTGAGCCAACGCCTTTCAGTGAGGGAAGAACATTGTCAAACTCTTTGAATTCATCGAGCTTGAGGAGGATTGAAGCATGATCATCATGTTGGAATGGGGATTCATATGCTCCTTTGGATCGGTAGAGGCTCTTGTTCAGATTGAACCTCGCGTCCATTTCTTCTCCGGTGATAAAATTTCATCTTCGTTTCAAAGCAAGATCATCCTCTAGAATAGAATACCAGTGACATCAGCAATAGTGAGCAAGGGGTTGGTGATGGGTTCCATATCAGCGGGGTGGTATATATCCCTCGAGTCTTTGTCCCCGTTGACCCCTCGGACACTGGTGGGAGTTTCAGTGCCTTCTCAGTCGAGGATTGGCTTTGGGTTCGTATCGGCGGGTTGTTTCTTTCCTCCGAGTCTTTGTCCCCATGTGACCCCTGAGACACCGGTGGGTGTTTCCATGCCTTTGGCGGAGTCGGTGATTGTTGTATCCCTATCAGTGGGTTGTTTGTTTCCCAGAGTCTTTGGGATCGATCGGTGTGCCCTCGACAAAGACTTGGATTTGTTAATGTCATCATCAGGCGTGGTGGAAGGCGCTCCCCTACCGGCGGGTTGTTTGTTTCCCTCTGGATCTTGGGGAGTAGTAGGTGTGACCAAGGGCACTGACTGTGATGTATCGGTGTCCTTCGTTGTCACGGGTGGTTGTTGCACTGGTCAGTGGGTGTCTGTTTAGTTTTGGGCTTAATGTGCCTCTTAGGCTGCTCCGAAGCCTCGGGCCCTGAGACTTTGGTTTAGTCTTAGTCCCATCCGAGACTTCCCTTTCTCTTTTTAGGAGCAGGGTTTGGAGACACTGATCCACTTTGATTGTTTACAGCAATCATGTGGGCCGTCAATTCAATGGGAGTGACAAGGGATGGGTCCTTTTGAAAATTTGATGGGCTCAGGATGCCAGGTAAATTTCCAAATTTTTCATCCTGAGTATAATTTGAACCCGATACGATTGCAAAGCACAAAAGACAAACCTAGGATACGAAACGTACTTCGTCCTAGTTTTGCTCTGTAGCTTCGTTACAAGATCACTGTAAATGATCTCCCCTATGTCGACAGTGACCCCATTCATCAAGCGGTATGCCATCATCAACTGAATAGAGTTAACTTGTTCAGTGGATGAGTGGTTCCCCGCTGAGGACCTGAATCACAAAAGTGAAGAGGATCCTCCAAGCCACGGGAATGAGCTTTTAGTGACTGGGGTCTTGTCCAAAAAAGTTGGATCTAAAACAATTTGTTTTAACCCATCCTTCACTGTGGAGGGTTCAGGATGGGCGACATAAGTACCTTTGTTATAATCTAACCTTGTTGAAGTGCAAAATGTTTTGTAATCCAGGGTGTATTGTTGCCCCCCATTAAGACTGAATCGATGAGATACTCCCTGAGTGGTCTAAGGTTATTCTCATCGAGAAGGTGTCGGGTCGAGGCTTTAGCTTGTAGCCCAAAATTCCACTGAGGTAGTTTGGGTACGATCTTGAGGACATTTTACAAAGACCGTTTTGAGTGGGCAGTTGAATAAAAATTTTATAATGTCTTTATAGGTTGGGACACTTTCAGGGTATTCAAAATTTCCTATGACATTATTTGTTTTAAATTCAACGTTAGTAAGATCCCCTACCCATTGAGAAGCAAACTGGAGAGATTGTGTTCTAGCCATTTCTATTAAAAAAGATTTTAGGGTAAAAAAAATGTTTTGACTAGAACAATCAAAGTATTTGGATCTCTCAAGTTTGTGATGAAAAACTTTTGTAAATGTTTACAAGGAGGGTTTTCCAAAAGAGTTTTTGAAGATTTTGAGAACACACAAATTTTTTGGATTTGAGAAAGGATTTTGACAGAGTTTAGTTGTAGAAAATAATTTGTGTGTGTTTTGTGGTTTTTGAAGAGGGTATTTATAGAGTGGTGAGAGGGGTGGTTTTGTATAAATGTGGATATGTAAAGACCATTTTTGAAATCGTTTGATATTCCACATTTAATGCCACCCACCACTTCACGCAGTAAAATCCTCTTTCAAGAAAAAACAGTTGCAATGCTCAGTAAAAGTGCACTTTAGCAGTAATAAAATATCCATAGGATATTTTATGTGAGAGAAGGCATTTAATGCCAAGTGGGGTGAGGTAAATGATGATACTCTGACATTAGACATGTATTCCTATATTTAATTGGTGGGATTACCAACCTAGGACATTTAAGTAACTAATACTTGGAGCATTTAGTTACTCATTCAATGCTTTCTGTCGGGGACCCTGAGTGAGTCTTACTCATTCAGTGAGAGGTTTGTTTTGGATGTTCGGGGAGAATGAACCATTTCAGTGATCTTACTGAGATTGGTTTTCGGATACGACTTTCAATGTCAAGCATTCCCAATTCACTTTCAGTCTCACGAAGGTAGGTTCATCCAAGGGTTTTGTGAAGATATCGGCCAGTTGATATTCAGTAGGGATGAAATGAAGTTCAATGTCTCCCTTCATTATGTGATCCCTGATGAAGTGATATCGGATATCAATGTGTTTGGTTCTTTGGTGGAGGACAGGGTTGTTGGAGATTGCAATAGCACTGGTATTATCACAGAAGATGGGCACCATTTTGTAATGGATGTCATAGTCACTGAGTTGACTTTTCATCCATAATACATTGGCACACCATCCTGCTGCAGCTACATATTCACTTGGTGAGGACATAGCCACTGATTGTTGCTTTTAGCACTCCAACAAACTAGTTTTCCTCCAGAAATTGACAGACCCGAGGTACTTTTACGTCCATGTTGCAGCCAGCATAATCGAATCGAGTAACCCTTGAGATCAAACCACGAGCATCTTGGATAATAGAGTCCAAGGCTAGGGGTTCCCTTCAGTACTGAGTATTATTTTGGCTGCTGTGAGATGGGATTCTTTAGGATTGGACTGATATCTTGCTATTAGACAGACTAAGAATTGGATATCTGGTCTAGAAGCAGTTAGATACATCAGTGAGCCTACAATCCCTCTGAAATGAGTTTGATTGGTGATTTGCCGTGAGATCAGGTCCAAGGTTGTTAGGTGGGACCATTGGAGTTTTCACCGAGGCACAGTCAGATATCTCATATTTTTTCAAGAGATTCCTGGTATATTTCTCTTGACTGATGGATATTCCTTTGTCGGTTTGCCTGATTTGTAGTCCAAGAAAGTATGTGAGTTCCCCCATCATGCTCATTTCAAACTTTTTAGTCATCAGTTTTTCAAACTGTTTGCAAAGTTTGTAGTTTGTTGAGCCAAAGATGATGTCATCAACATACACTTGGACTAGAATCACATCTTGTTGAGTTCTATAGACAAACAGTGTGTTGTCTATCTTTCCTCTGACAAACTTGTTTTGTATCGGGGAGAGAGTTTCATACCATGCCACGGAGCTTGTTTAAGTCCATAAAGAGCTTTGTCAAGCTTGCGGACATAGTCGAGGAATTCACTACTCTCAAAGCACTGGAGGTTCTGAACATATACATCATCCTTGAGATCACCATTTAAGAATGCACTTTTAACATCCATTTGGTAGACCCCGAAGTTCATGTATGTTGCATATGCAAGAAAGATCCTGATGGCTTCCATTCTTGCAACAGGAGCAAATGTTTCATCATAGTCAATGCCTTCTTGTTGACTGTAACCTTTGGCTACAAGTCGGCTTTTTAATGACAGTGCCGTTTTCATCGGTTTTGTTTCGAAAACCTACTTCATTCCTATGACTACTACATCCTGAGGACATTTGATCAAGGTCATGACCTTATTTTTATCAAACTGTTGCAGTTCTTCTTGCATAGCTGAACCCGGCTTGGGTATTTTAGAGCCTCGTGACACTTTTGGGTTCTATTTCGATAGGTAATCAGCGTATAGACATTCATTGGTGAAGCTGCGATTAAGTTAGCAGCCATGCTTCTAGTGAGCATTCCCTCGGTGGGTTCACCAATGATGTTTACAAGCTCAATGTCATGAGATCTTGTCCACTTACTTTGTGGTCTAGGATCTGAGCTTAAAGATGTCCTGGGAGTTGGTGTGAGTTCAGGTGTGATTTCAGGTGCAAGAACCACAGGATCATTTAGATCATCTGTCGAGGTGACTTGTTCAGGTAGAGGTTCTTGAGTTATAGGATCGATCATATGGATCGGTGTTACCTAACCAGTAGGGACAGACCGATTATCAATGAATTCACTGATAGTTGGTTGAGACAGGTTGTGAGGTAAGACATAATATGAGATGTCGACATCGGCTTGGTATGAGGAACTGGTTTCAGTGTTGTACTCATCAGGAGGATATCTTGATGAGTTATCAATTCCAATTTCTTCCACTGAAGTGTTGGTGAATCTAATGCTTTCTATACTTTCATCAAAGGTGACATGATAGGTTTCCTCAACTTGTTGTCTCCTTGTGTTAAATACCTTGAAGGCTTTGGAGATCAGTGAGTAACCTAGAAAGTATCCATCATCAGCTTTAGCATCGAACTTGCCTAGATGATCCTTGTGGTTATGAATAAACACAGGACATCCAAACACATGGAAGTAGTGATGTCGGGAAGTCTACCTTTGAATATCTCATATGGGGTTTTATTATGTCTTTTGACAATGATTGACCTATTTTGAGTGTAACAGTTTGTTTTAAGCTGCTTCAGTCCAGAACTGCTTTGAAAGAGCTGAGCCATTTAACATGGTTCTTGCAGCCTCAATGAGAGTTCTGTTCTTCCTTTCAGCTACCCCATTTTGTTCAGGGGTATAAGGAGATGAAAATTTTGGGAGATTCCTTCTCATCACGAGAAACTCTCAAGCTCAGCATTTCTAAATTTAGTACCATTGTCGGAGTTCGATTTGTTTCACTTTGTAATGTCATTACGGTTTTCAATGTTCACGATAAATGACATTATAGTATCAACTGCCTGACTCTTTTTGGAAAGAAAGTATACCCAAGTGTATCTTGAATACTCATCAACAATGACAAGTGTATACTTCTCATGCTGGATTGATCTAGGACTGACTGGTCCAAAGAGATCCATATGCAAGAGGTGAAGGCGACTTTTGATAGAAGTTTTGCTTGGTTTTGAAAGATGCTCTTTTATGTTTGCCTTTTTCACAGGTTGAGCATGGTTTATCTTTTGCAAAACCAGTGATGGTAAGCCAAGGACCTTGTTTTGTTTTGCCAAGTTGTTGATGTTTTTGAAGTTTAAGTGTGAGAGTCTCTTGTGCCACGGCCAGTTGATAGTTTCAGTGGCTTTGGCAAAGAGACAGGTTCCATCTTTAGAGAGAGTTGACATGTCTAAGACATAAACATCGTCTCTCCTGGGAGCAATCAACACAACTTCCTTGTTGGCATTGAATATGGTACCTTGTTTGTCATTGAATTGTACAATGTACTTAGCATCACATAGCTGACTGACGCTGATGAGATTGTATTTGAGACCATTGACATAAGCAATCCTAGAGAAAACTATTCCATTACAGTTTATTGAACCATAACCTTCAGTGGGACATGATGAGTTATCACCAAACACTACCTTTGGCCCTGGTTCCTTTACATACTTGTGAAGATATTCCTTCACACCAGTCATGCTTCTTGAACATCCACTGTCTAGATGCGGATAGGTTCCTTGGCATGTCTCTGCACAAGTAGTAAACTGAATTAGTTTCTCTTCGTAACCCACTTACTAGTGGGTTTGGGTCTCATGGTCTCTTTGAATTGAGCAATCGATTCATGGTCAGTGGTGGAGTGCAATGAGCTACCACAGGTTTTACATCTAGAGACAGAGGATGACTCGGTGGATTTTGGTTGTTTTAAACTTCTCCTTGCATGGATGACATTGTCATGCTGAGATGTCTTATGAGCTGTGTTACCGCAAATATCACAGCATGTGTTCATAAGACAATCATCGGGACGATGATCATTAAAGCCACAGTGTGGGCAAGGAGGAAAAGGCTTTGCTCTCAACTTTTTAGCTTTGGATGAAGAAGCATACTGATGACCAACTTTGGTGTAGTTTTCTTGACTAAGAGAGCTCACATATTGCAAGTGGTCAGCGATCCTGTGATCATCCTTTTTACGATCATGCAAAAAGGATTCTATAACAATTGTCAGTGGTATGACTGGTATAGTGGCACGATCACACTTCGCTTATTTTTGGTGGTGGCTTTTGACTTTGAGGAACTAGAGGAAGCTGACTTTGTCTCCTTGATTGGTTCAGAGACCTTTTCAATAGATTCCATTTTGTCAGTTAGCTTTCTCACAAGTTCACTCGTTCTTTGAATCTGATCGCCGATGGGGACTAAGGATGTGGAATTATCAGTGGGGTTGGATTCTTGTTGAGTTGGTTTTGATGGTCTTTTCAAAATGGTTCTACCAAGTCCGGACCTTTCTTTGGGAGAGTGTGGATTGTAATGTAATGGAGTAAGCTCAGAGCTAGGATCAGACCAAGAGGTTCCAAAGGTGGAAGTGGTGCTTGAGATTCATCTTCAGACTCAGAGATGTGTTCATGCTCTGGGCACATCCGGGAGTCCAAGCATGCTCTTTAGAGCTTGACTTTCAGGCTCTAGAATTTTTCCAGAGTCAAAGTTAGGAAGCTTACTATCACGATTAAGTCTTTCAATCCAATCACTGGTCTTGGGAACAGACAACATATTGGTAATCATGCCACCAGACACAAATGGTTTAGGACTCTGGTCTTTGTTGAGAGAGTCAGTAAGATGATGTTCACCTATGACTCTCTTTTTGCTACTGGGGGCACCCACAGCATCAAAGACTCTTGGATTCTTGGTGGTCCAGCTATCAATGATTTTCTTTTCTTTCTTAAGTTCATCTTGAAGAGCCTGATTTCTTTTAACTAATTCAGTGTTTTGAATCTGTAAGGTGATAGCCTCAAGCTTGTTTTGTTTTAACACAAGTAACTCATCCCTACACTTATTCAATTCAAAACTTAACTTGTTGTACTTAGAAAAAGATTTAGTCTTTGCTCTTCTACAAACTTAAGATCAACATTGATATAGTTCATATAGGACTGCCAATCAGAATCATCATCCATAGAAAGTAGAATATTTACCTTCTTCATTGTGATGTTGACCCATTCTCCATTTCTGGCATGATTCTTTCCAACAGCTAGCTTGTCTTCTTCTGAGAGGGCCATCGCTGACATGCACCATTTCATCATCTGATGAGACGGCTCTTCATCCCAATCGAAGGTTTCGCAACAAGACCTTTGTTTTTACCCCACGCATTGAACACTTTTTGTTTCTGAGGGACTGGCCTCAAGTAATGCAAGCTTAGCTTTGATCTTCCTATACTTGGCTTCAAAATCTATTGTTTTGTTCTCGGTCGATTTATTCGAAAGTTTTGATGAGACTGGTACATTTTTGGTTAAAATTTGCTAAAGCCTGAGGACTGATTTGACCCTGATGGTCTGTAAGAAGGTTCAGAAATTGTTTTTGAAAAACAGTCCTTTGCAAAATGACCTTTTTTGTGACACTTAAAGCATTCAGTGTCCTCGTTAGCTTTAGCAGTTGAAAACCCTTTGTTTCTTTTAATAAACCTTCGAGAGTTTGCAAGGAGTGCCCTTTCCGAAATTCAAACGTTCGGTCATTTAGGTACTCTTCACTTGATCTCTCATCAGGCTCATCATCAGAATTTTCTTGAAAATCTTGAACCACATTGTTAGAAAAGAAGGCAGTTGATATAGGTGAGGTGATGGTCAGGGACTTCTTGACTTCCGGAGACTTCTTTAAGTCAGGGTATCGTCTGTTGATGAGGTTTTCCTCATAGACAAATTTCCCATAAATTTCAGGAAGCTCAAGAGTTTGGATGTGATTTGCATTTCTAAGTCCCTGAGAGAAGTTTAACCATTTCTCAGGGAGACAATTAACAAAACCAACATTTATCTCATGTTTGGATAACTTAACACCATCATTAGCCAGTTCATTTAAAAGAGTTTTGTAACGGGTGTAAGTTTGAGAGAGAGTTTCAGAGTCCTTAGCCCTGAAGGTGTTATACTCAAGTTTCAGGTCCATTATCCTGTTTTCCTTGGTATCGATGGACCTTCATGGCTATGGACCAGGTCATCCCAGGTTTGTTTAGCCGTGTTACAACTTATAACTGACTCCATTATATCATCAGGAAGACATGATATGATGATACTTTTGAGTCTTTGGTCCTGGTTGACCACTCTCCTTTCATCCTGAGTCCACTGAGCTTCGGTTTGGGCAAACCTTCGATCTTTGGGACAAACGGACCCTCATTAATACACTTGATATAATAAGGTTCCATCCCAATCAAATAGCAAAGCATACGCTTTTTCCATTTGTTGAATTTGCCAACTTCAAGTCTAGGGGCAACAAATGAATAAGCTCCACCCTTTTTATCGACTAGTTGGGGTACATCAATTTCACCATAGGAATCCTGATTTAAAAACGTTTTAGAGCGGCTTAAAAGGTTTTATAATCAACCTGGCTCTGATACCACTTGTTATTCCCTATTCACTATTGTTAAAAAAGGACAATTAAGTACTTAAAGCAATTTAACAAAGGAATAATGACCTAAGTTAACATAAGTAAAAAACACAGAGTAATTTTCAACATCATATTCTTATTAGAAATAAATCAAAAGAATACGTTACCCAAGTACTTGCGGAATAGTACTTGGGATTGAAATGACAAAGTTTGGGTGACTCCTCTCTAAGCTCAGGCTAAGTCTGAGCACAACTCTTAGAACCCACTGAGCTAGCTCAAGGATAAAGTTGTATTTGGAGGAGTGAAAAGTTGGCTTGTGTGTGTGTGTTTTACAATTCACAAGCTTAAACTTTTCACTCATTCTCTTATGCTATTTATACAAGTATGATTATTAACTTTATCCTAGAAGACAAAACCATGGATCACAGCAAACACGAATATTGATATATTCGGTTACTGTTCACCTTTCTATAGTAGGCGGCGAAGCTTCTTTCCTTGATAGAGAATCGCTGCTTACTATAAATGGGAAGATATGATCTTGATAGATTGAGACTGTGTATAGACTGGATAAACACTTGAGGGACTTAGTTTTATCTGGGTAAAACTTTCCCGCCTAATCCAGCTCATTCTTCAGTCTTTAAAGTCTTCAATCTCTTCTTTCGTTTGTCTTCAGTGTTTAACAGTTGGAGAGGAGTCGAAGGGATTCAGTGAGTTATTGTCATCACTCACTGAATCCACTATCTTCTTCTTAACTTAGTATTCACCCTTTAAGTTCCGCCTTGCAGAGTGGAGAGGCTCCTTCTTCGCCTCATACTAAGTGTCCTGAAGATAGCTCACTGAGAGACTATGCGCTCAGTGACCTGATTGTGTTTAACGGATTAAATACTTAGGATATTTTCTATTCAAATCCTAGTTTAAGGGGTTTGGGTATTTACTGAACCCAACAATATGATTAAGGAATTTACGATAAACTATACTACAATAAATCATGCTTATTACTAAAGTGGCAATAAGCACTTTGTTCATAGACCATCCGTAATGGATGGTCATTTACACTTGGTCACCCTCGGTCACACTTGGTCATCTCTTCATTACGCCCCCAATTGAAGGACGCGTTTTCAAGAGATTTTAGACAAGATTTGGTCGACTGCATGACTGAGTCCTTCCTTATCTGTTGTGTGTGTTTATTAACTTGGTTTTATAGGATATATTTGTGTTTAACTGAAATATATATAGGATATACTTGTCTTTATTACACTAACTTGATTATGAAAAAAATTTATCGTTGATATATCGGTGGTGACCGCGATCATGCTAACCCGCTGTTAAGTAGGGGTGAGCAAAACCGACTGACTCCCGAATCACGTCCCGATCCCGAGTCCTGAATCCTGTCCTGAAACCGAACCGATCTCAAACGGGTCGGGACTCGGTTTGTGTTTTCCGCTTAGTCGGGATTCGGGATAGCCGGGATTGGGTCGGGACAGGCCGAAAACCAAAAAACAACAAACAAAACCGATCAAACCGACCGATCCCTTCCCGACTGTCCCGAAACCGAACCGAGCTTAATCGGGTCGGGACTCAGTTTGTGTTTTCCGGCTTGTCGGGATTTGGGATAGTCGGGATCGGGTCGGGAGCGGCCCGATGCTCTGCCCTAGGGTGTTAAGTAATTACATTATTTTAGGGGCAAGCCTCGTAACTTCTAAAACAAACACTCGAAATGAAATAAAGAATAGCAGGCACAGCATAAAGCATATACACCCACCCACACCACATACCACCCCCCTTAACCAAACCAAAAAGGGCCCTTGTAATTAAAATAAAGTCATCATCCTCACCGTCCCTTTTCTCCGATCACACCTAACCTTTTCCGACCACCAAAACAAACACAAACACTAAGGTTACAAAACCATCCGATGTCGTTAACGAATGTGAAAATGTCGGAGGATGTATGGTTAACATGTGTAACTCATGCATTAACTACGGAAACGGAAGAAATTATGGGCCTTTTGCTTGGTGATATTCAGGTTGCAACCTTTTCATTCATTTCATTCTTTATTTATCTTAATTTTAGTTTCTAGGGTTTTTTCTTATAGCTTTTATAGTTACTTGGTTTTATTTAACTTGATATATTGCGTGTCCCAAAATAAGTATCCACTAGATAAAACTAATACACTTTTAGAAATGTGCAATTATTATATTGTTAACTTTCTCCGTCTCAAAATAAGTGTCCACTTGGTAAAAGGAATGCACTTTTAGGCTACCCGTAATAAAAGAGCACCACAAATAACTTCACCGCCCTCCAGCTCTGCGCCACATCAACTTTCTCTCTCTACAACCAACAATTAGTCATTGATCCCTTTCTATGTTAGTGTTCGCTAGATAAAACGAACAAACTGAGAGGTCTCAAGTTCAATTCTATTTTAGTGTTCCCAAAAAAGGGGGTTTGTGTTTGTGTGGGGGTGGTGGATTAGTCGGCCAAAAATCGGAAATAATGGTTTCCCCAAAATAAAATGTGCAATTATTACACTATTTACTATGTAAATGAGAAAATTACTCATGGGTGGACTCACTTTTAAATGTACTATTAAAGCAATCTTGTGATTTGGTGTTGGCAAGGATAGAATGAGAAAGTTTGTAACTTAATTTGGAAGTGGACAACTATTTTGGAACAAACTCAAATAGAAATATATGGATACTTATTTTGGGATGAAGGGAATATCTAATATTATTGTATGTGATGTGATTCTACTTTGGAGGAAATTGTGTTTAGTTGTTAGAATTAAGTAGATAAGTTTGCGAGGTATTAGTTTTAAAAGTATCATGTTAGTGTTTTGATCAGATGACTATGGGCTTTGTTATAAGTTTGTGAGGTATTAGTTTATATTTTGATTTTAGTTTAGGGCGTTCTGCATATGAAGAATGAGGGAAGTAAGAAGTGACTTAAGAGTTTGACATCCTATGTTTGCCGTTTTGGATGTGTGTTCTGGCTGCCCTCTCTAGCACATTATATTTCCAGATAGTCTTCTTTTCACTATTTTCCGTGTTTATAAAACAACACCTTGGTTGCTTCACGTGGTAATAAGATTTCTGTAGAGTCCTAATGATGTCCGGAATAGGATTACGTTCTACGTGAAATGGAAGCTAGGTGGCTTTTTATGAATGTTGGTGTTTGATACGTTTTAACTTATAGAGATGCGTAGTTGCTTATGATAAATTTATCATTGTAACTTAATTTTAGCAATTGTGTGATTTGGTGTTGGTAAGGATAGAATGAGAAAGTTTGTAACTTAATTTGGAAGTGGACAGCTATTTTGCTTTTGGAACCAACTAAAATAGAATTATGGATACTTGTTTTGGGATGAAGGGAATATTAAAACTTATCGCATGTGGTGGGATTATAATTTGGATGAAAATGCGTTTAGTTGTTATATGGTGATCTATTAATTTTAGATTGTTTTAGTGTTTTGATCGGATGACTATGTGCTTTGTTATTAGTTATTTTGCTGTCTCGAAGTGAGTATATAAGCTGAAATTACTATTAAGGTTCATATTTCGATTTTAGTTCATGGCAATCTGCATATGAAGAGTGTGGGAAGTTAGAAGTAACTTAAGAGCGTGACATGAGTTACTGTTGAGATAGTCTTCTTTTCACTAATTTCCGTGTTTTGGAAACAACACTTTGCTTGCTTCACTTGGTAATAAGATTTCTGTAGAGTCCTAAAGATATCCGAAATAGGATCAAGTTCCAAGTGAAATGGAAACTAGGTGGCTTTTTATGAA
Source organism: Chrysanthemum makinoi (assembly GCA_910596185.1). Lineage (NCBI taxonomy): Eukaryota > Viridiplantae > Streptophyta > Magnoliopsida > Asterales > Asteraceae > Chrysanthemum > Chrysanthemum makinoi. The sequence goes on from OU343221.1 coordinate 254,956,983, forward strand.
TGTTGGTGTTTGATACTTTTTAATTGTTTATAATGAATTTATTATTGTGCTCTGGCTCACTGATTCTGTGCTCATAAAGTAAGGTGTTTCAAGTTATGATTATACTTTGGTATCTATAGTTATGAGGTGTATTGTCCTTTATGCCAAAAAGATTAATATGTCTAATTGGTGTTCTTATATGCAAATTTGCAATAACAGCAATCCAAGAATGGAAGTGTGACTGCTTTGATTTGGGGAGCATTGCCACAACCACGGTCTGATAGGCAGAAGGATCGCGTTGAGACAAATCCTGAGCAGTTAACAGCTGCATCAGTTCAGGCTGAGATATCCTTTAATGAACTTACTTATATTTCTTATTTTGTTAGTTCGAGAAACTTCATTTATTAGTGTGTGTTACTCATCTTATATTCTACTAAAAAAATGTTAACTGCATTCAGATTAATATCTCTTAACTTTTATATAAAACCAATGAGTAAACGCAATGGAACTTGGTGTCTATCAAATCCCGTAAAGGGTACATATTTATTATTCTTTAAATATATTTGTCTTGTTGCTTGGGATGAGGGTGGGAGAGATTGTACGTGAGAAATGCTTGTATTTGTTCTCTTAACTCCATAACACAAAATGACCGTAGAAACTGGAATTACAACAAGGGTGATCGGCTGGTATCATTCACATCCGCATATCACAGTCCTTCCTTCTCATGTTGGTAAGTGTTTGTATCCTGCTACTAATCTTTAACCGAGAGTTGTTTATTGTTTTGTAAAGATGTTGGTTTCAGACAGTTGATGTAGTGCCTAGATAAGGAGCTATATGAAGTATGTTTATAACAAAAACCATATCAATCCAGCCACCAGCTGTAGCACAAAGCTCAAAACTTGAATTTGAGGGGTCGACTTGTTAACTATTTTGGTATTTTCATACGTTAGAAAGAAGACGATCAAAACAGTTGATAAATAAGTGGGAAATGTAGAGATTAGAGACTTCAGTCTAAACTTTGAACCTTATATGCGTCTGTGTGATACTTCATTTTAGTTGCAGTTTGGGCTTTTAGTGATAAACATGGTCCATATGTTTAGGATCCAACACAAGTAAATCACTGTGTGTAATAACAGTAATTAGTTTATTTAGTGCAATAGATTAGAAAACCGAGAGCAATATTGGCATGATGAAACGTGAAGTTGTAACTTGATGTCAGTTTATTACATTCTGTTTTATTAGTAAAAGGGTGATCGCCAATAACTTGCATGCTAAAATATCTTAGTTGGCGTTACAGAATTTATGACAATCAATAGTGTTTCTGTGACACACTTTTATGATAATCAATATATGCTTAATATTAACCACCACCAAATGGCCTAGTGGTAAGGCACTTGATCTCCTCACAAGAGGTCAAGTTCAAACCTCACTAGGTACAGATTAAGGGGTGGCCAGGAAAGGGTCAAAAACGGTCGCGGGATACTCTGGTTAGGCTGTTTACATCTGAGTCAAAGACTTATATGATTGTTATTGTTATTTGTACAATTATTTGATCATTAATTTTATATTGCTTTCTCAAATTAATATATGCTTAAACTCATCTAGGAGAGGTTTAGAAAAGATATAGCATGGTATTTTTGGTGAGTGGATAGTGTAACCTGCTCATCTGTTTATGATAGTATATTTATCTTTCTTCCTCTAAATCAAGATGTATCTATGTGTCTATTGCTTATGCAGATGTGCGGACTCAGGCTATGTATCAACTTCTAGATTCTGGATTTATAGGATTGATTTTTTCATGCTTCAATGAAGATCAATACAAGGTTTTAAATTCAACTACAACAATTTTGAACTATATTCTAATTTATTACTTTAAATTTTTTGCTAGTGACTCTGTAATAAAACAAATTTCTTCCTTTTTATTTGTTTGGCAATCTTTATTACTTGGAATAGAGTATGCGTATGGTCATGAAGTCAGTAACAGTAAACTAATTTCTGTTAATTGTCATTTTGGAGTCATATATGTAATCTCTTTTTACCTTAATAGTGTACGGAAAATGACTGTTGTATTGGATATATAAAAAGACATTTATTGAAATGCGTCTTATGTTTGAAGTTTGAACATGTTTGTAATATGATATCAGGTTGGAAGAATACAAGTTACAGCATTCCAGTCCTTAGATGGAAAGCAAAGTCAGGCGATAAGAGCTGTTCCTGTATCTCCCATCAATAAAAGTCCCTTTATAGATCTAGAATCTTCATTCAGTACAGAAAATTCACTCACAATTTCTGGCTCAACACTGGTAGACACTCTAGAGCAAGATACTGGCGATTCAAGAGCTGCTGCAGGATCTTCAAAGGTATATTTTTCAATTTTTATTCTGGACAGTTTATACTGTTTATGAAGCGTTGATTACTTAGCGTTAAGATTGGTAATACACGGGGTCAACCCTGTTGAAACTGAGCAACCCTGCATGCAAAAAAGTTTCAAGTATCAATAGTTTAGGGTGTAACGTAAATGACTAGGTGATAGTGTACACAATGGGGGCCAGAGTAAATTATGGGTCTGCTGACCGCAAGTGACCCTTGTCTATCTTTAAATATCAAAAGACACATCCATTTAAACCACTATTCTTCTTTCTCCTCAGGTTTTCCATTTCACTTGTATATTTTGAGAATTATGTGCATTAGTGTTCTGTAAAAAAACGAAACAATTCTCGACTTATTGTCAATAATCTCTGTAGCTTTACTTCTATATGTTAGATCGAAAGCTTGCTGTATAATACGGGCACTGGTAATTGTGCATCTGTTCTCGTTGCCCATTGACCATTAATGCCAATATGTCATTCTCTTTTCATATATTGACTTCCCTGAATTATGCTTGGAGTTTGTTAATCTTCTTATGAAGTCACCACAATCAATCTATTAAAGTTGGATTACTTTGCCTCAAGTCCTTCGGATACAAATCTTCCATCTAAGAACATACTTTACTGGCTTATAGTCTTGTGTTTTCAGTTACACTATGCTTCTAACATCACTGATATTGATCTACATGATTCATCAGGGAAAATCATCTGCTTTGAAAGGTTTCTTTGCAAATGCTGACAAAGTAGGAGGGAACTACCCTACTGGCAACACAGAAAACTCAGTAGTTGATATTGATCCCATGGATATGTCTGAAAGCATGCAAGAGGCGTTGCATCGTTCCAATCTGGAAGTGAGGTAATCATATGTTCGTGCATCTTACAAACTTTTTCCTCCCATAGTACTTGGTAAACCTGTAATATTGGCAGAGATGCTCTGATAGAGGTGGCAATGCTGACTTAACTACTTATGAATGGGTCAAACCGGTAGAAAGTCGCCCAAAGTATATTCTAAAATGCATAAAATCTCCTATACCATATATAAAACAAAGAGTAAATTACACCGTTCGTCCTTGTGGTTTGCGTTGACCGCAGGGTTTAGTCCTTTGACCAAAAAAATTGCACCGTACGTCCTTAAGTGTGAAACGTTATGCGCCGTTCGTCCTTTGACCAAACGACGTTAAGTTTGACCGTTAAAAACCCATCATGTGACTTGAACATGAGGGTAAATTCGTCATTTCAACACCATAAGGACGAACGGTGCAAGGACGAACGGTGTATATATACCCCAACACACACACCTCCTCATACTTTTTCTCTCTATAAAAACACACAACTCACCCTCTCCTCTCTCTCTATAATTTCCGGCCACCAAACCCTAGGGTTCCGGCGCCGCTGCCAGAATCCGGCCAACTTCCACCAAACGTTTTTGCAAATATAATCAATGGGTTTGCTTTCTTTTGTGTGGGTTCTTGAGGATTCGATGGTACTCATAAAAGGGAAAACAATCGGAAAGGTTGAACCTTGCTTTCTTTTCCTCGAACCTGTGAAGGGATAATCTCGGCAACACTCTTTGTCAACCTCCTTCTCCAAAGTGCACCCGTGACCTATCTTGGGGAAGATAAGATAAGTGAAAGTGATTTATGATGCCTCAAGATCTAAGCTTGGAGGGCTTGACCTTCGTTGGGAGCGAGCAATTGGATAGCAGGGGAAAAAAAAAAAAAAGTAACCATATGTAGGCTTGCGTTGGGAAGTCATGGGAGAAAGTAAAATACAGGAGTTCCTCTTTGATGAATCTGGAGATAGTAGCTAACCCTAGGATAGACATGGATGAATATTTGGTTTTTGTGATGGAGCATGGGTGCGGGAAACGAGAAAGCAGGGAAAAAGAATAAAATTTATAGACATGTCGATCACAAGTGGTACCGGTAGGATCGGGGTGGGGTGAAGAAGGTGATGGCAGTGTTTAATTTTACCAGATATTGATGAATTAAATACGATGGTGAAATTGAAATTTAGATGGGGTGATGGCAGTGTTTAATTTTCGAGGTAATATCTTCGATGGGGCGTGTGTGATTTTTGGGGACTCTTGTGTGTTTTGCAGGCATGGGGAATGAGTTAAAGATCTTGTTGTAAATTATGGACAGTAGGATGATTAAGTAGGTGAGCTTTGTTCATTGTTCATTGTTGAGAAATGAGCTTTGTTCATTGTTCAAAGTAGGTGACATGATTTATACATGTATAGTTCTAATTATTTGTAACAACCTTGTGTGGTTGTGACGTACCTTATATTGCAGAAAGTGACTGCACATTGTGATTCCGTCAATGGTTAAGAGAAGAAGATAGTGAGGGTATTTTAGTATTTTTACCCGAATTTAACAGTCAAACTTAACGTTTTTTGGTCAAGGGACTAATGGCGCATAACGTTTCACACTTAAGGACGTACGGTGCAATTTTTTTGGTCAAAGGACTAAACCCTGCGGTCAACACTAACCACAAGGACGAACGGTGTAATTTACTCTAAAACAAATGCGATTTTAGTTGAAATATGTCATTTTTGTATCCATGTTTCCCACAAATCTTGTTTTTTTGTTTTTTTTTTTTTTTTTTTTCTTCAAGTAAATATATTGGATAAGTTTTTTCAGGTTCAGATGACCAGTTTCACCTCCTTACCGGCCCACCTGAACCACTCTTTTTGACACCTTTTTCTGTTGTTCTTTTTTCACTTCTGATGTGTTTGTATTTCATGTGCATAACAAAAATATGGACCTCTATTTTTGGCAGCGGTGCAGAATATGTCAGGAAAGAAGTTCCTCTTCATGTTTTACCAACCTTATCTCTTCTCAATCTTGAATCGTCTCTGACATCATTCACTGATTTACAATCCGTGTTATATGAGGAAGAGAGAACAGCATACCATCAAGCAATCCTACAAAATATGAGGTTCATAAGATACTTTATCACATCATATATTATGCTTATCTTATGGGTCTCTCTATTAAAAATCGACTGCTGTATACAATGCAGGGACGGGAAAGTCCATCCGCTTTCTTACATTCATCATACTTCAACCTATCAAGCTTCTATTTGCAAATTAATGGAGTATTGGTTAGTTACAACTCTTACGCTATAAAAATTAAAAAATAAATAATTAGTTTTATCTTCCCAGCTCACTACATTAAACTTTTATTTGCAGCTTAAGCCCTGCCATAAACGCCCTTCAGGACCGTGTAAAAGAAAATGAGATTCGGGTATGGAAGTGCATCATTTCATCTCTAGTTTAGCATATCGAGTTAGTATAGATAAAATTAAAATTGAATTTTTGAACTTGTAATTGGTTTTCATCTACTAACCACTGTTCTTGTGAAAATGCCAAAAGTTATATAAATTGCAAGAATTTGGGGACAAATTATGAAAATGTAGATGCAAAAGGAATTATCATACTTTGACGTTTTCTTTCCAAAATTTCAGTGTTCTCTTTTGTCTTTCATATTTGATTACTATAAGAATGATAGTTTCTTTGCAATAGAACGTCGAGTATTGGTTTGCGGTGTAGGCCATTGGAACTAGGAAAACTGAATAGATTATGAAAAAAAGTTTTATCAGTGAAATATATTTTTGATTACCTATGGTGCAAGGTTGCAAAAATCGCTAGGCGGTAGCTGGGCGGACGGGTACCGCCTAGCGATTAATCGGTTAGGCGGAGATTAATCGGGGATTAATCGGATTGGACTTTATATATATAAAATTATAAAATTTTGAAACAATATGCCCGATTTGGCCGATCTAGCCGATTTTTTACCAATTTGGCCGATTTATGCCTCATTTGTCCGATTTCTATATGTAACCGATTTGGCCGATTTATCCGATTTTTGTCCGATTTGGCCGATTTGCGCCCGATTAGGCCGATTTTTAGCCGATTAATCGTTTTGTTGACCGATTTTTGACCAAACCGATTAATAAGGCCGATTAGTGAAAATCGGGGCGGTTAATCCCCGCCTAGCGATTAATCGCCGATTAATCGTCCGCCTAGGCCGATTTTTGCAACACTGCTATGGTGTCTGATGCATATATTTTTGTGAACTAGTTGCGTATGCTTGCAAATGAAGCCAAAGTTCTGGAAAAAGAAAGCACCCGGGGGGTTGATTCAAGTTCAAGTTCTCCAAGGAATGTTTCATCTCATGGACACAGAGGATCACCCAAGGATTTATACAGTCCATTTGAATCCAACAGTCTGAGATCTGTCTCTGGTTCTAGTAGTCGTAGCAGAAGAGGCTCTTAGTTGTTTTCAGCAAATGTGAGTAAGATATTTTGCATATGCTGCAGCTTTTGGTTCATCAATGGTTTGGAATTGTATGATATCGGAATCATGTTTCATTAGGTAGCGATTGGATTGTAAATGGCGATCGAGTTACCTATGTATATTTTTTTGATCAAGGGTTAGGCGTCGAATCCGTCCATTAGAAAATATTTTGTTTAAAAATGCGACTCAAATAGGGTTGTTGTCATTGCCATTAAATTTAATTTCCATGTCTTCTCATTTGTGCATCAAAGTCATCATATGACTTGCAGAAACATCAGGAAACTGATGGTGGTTGCAGCCACCTTTGCTACCATGGACTTGCTGGTTCATGTTGAAAGTATGTAAAAACTCGAGTGGATTGGCATTTCTTGAGCGATGCTGGCGATCGTAGACATTGGATTGCACACAATAACATGTAGTTTTCATCTTCGCCTTCTACGTGTCATTTGAGTTTTGGAGTGTTGATTACACGTATAAGAGAACATTTTACATAACCGCCTTGGCCGAAAGATACAAAGAAGCATGATATTGCACAAGTATTTTTACAAATTAGGGTTACACTTCATCAACAAATAAAACAATCTCACTTCCAACACAAACATGCGAATCTTCCCTAATGCTGTCGGGATGATAATATTAGCCCAACGCCACGCCAAATCAAATGTAGCGAAAGTATAGCAGTCAGAAGATATTATGATGATCAATATCTTGTATTTTGTGGCTGGCCAGTGGAAAGGGGTGTGTGAAGATTGTGGTTCTGTTGGTTATTTCCAAGAGAATTCCTCACGGCTGTAGCCGCACCTTGGGCTAGGTTTGCTGCTCCCATGGCAGCACCTTGTGCTAGCCCCATTGCTCCTGTAGCCATGTTTGTTGCTCCATACGCCGTTGTCTTAACCGAGTCATTTTTCTGCATTTACATTGCAAGTTTAATATAATGCGTGAGTGACACAAAATAGCAAAACCTGTGACTAATCATCAACAGAGAACATTTGTATCGAGATACATAAGAGAACATTTAAATATAACGTGTACCTGATTTATTAGACTAGAATTTTCCGTTTGTTCAGCAAAATCTTCTCTGCGCAACTATGACCAAATAAAAAAAGTACAAACATTACAATATGAAGGGTGAAAACGGCAATTAAGTCACGCAGATTAAAGAAATTCCAGTGAACGTTACAACCCATGAAGACGACATGTGGATTACCTGACCTTGTGATTGATCATCGTCGTCGTAGCTAAGCAAAGCTTGTCGGCTCGCCATTATTTATTTGTTTCCATGTATCTTTAAGATTGCAAGTGAATAGAGAAATGTGTTTTGTTTAAGATTAATCGTTGGTTAGTTATAAGGTTGTGGAGGAGGCCAAAATGTGTATATATGGTAACATTTTATGGATGGTGTTTCTAATGATAGGTAGATTTGGTCAAAAACATGTACGAATGATGTATGTTCCCAAAACTTGTAGAGTTGCCGATTCATAATAAGAGTATAGTTACATAAGCTCAAAAATTATGGTGAACAATTCCATAGATTAGAGGAATTATGTGAGTTTACATGTCTTTATTTTTTAGGTTGCATTCACCTAAGAAATCTAATTACGTCAAATTTAAATGACAACTACAAACATTCAATTTGGATCAAAACCTATCCATTTAGGATGAGATGAGATGAACGTTTAAATTTTACCTTTGAAGCCTATTATTTGTTGACCCTCTTGAGATTTATATGGTAATGTTTAAATATTAAAGTTACATACCAAAAATTTTTTATGAAAAAATCACATATGATTAAAAACTAATTTAAATATTCTAATAATATCATATGTGATATTAATATCATTTGTGATTTAACACTAATATCACTTGCGATATTATTAGAATATTCAAATTAGTGTTTAATCACATGTGATTTCTCATACAAGTTTTAACAACGAAGAAAAAATGAAAAAGAGACAAAAAACATGAAAAAACGAAAAATGTTTTTTGTCGAAAGTATATATCAAAGTGTCCGTCTATAGAAAGTTAATTAAATGCTTGTCGCAATGGTGTAATTATTTTCGACACGATTAAAGGTTTAAGAGATACTCCTTCCATCCCAAAATTATAGTCCCCTTTTGACTTTTTCGGTATTTCTTTTACAACTTTGACCTTAAGTATTTTTGTTTGTCTTATATAATACTTGATGCAAAATGTATGAATGGATTGAGTTTTTAATGTATTTTCATTTGATATAATTTTCATAATCTATTGTATAACATAAACAAAAATATTTAAGGTGAGAGTTGAAAAAGAAAGACCGAAAAAATCAATCAGGAACTATAATTTTAAGACGGAGGTAGTATGTAAATTTAAAAAAATATGTGAAATATTAAAATGTTTTTAATATAAGCCATTGATTTTCTTTTAAATGAAGGGTGTGAATAAGTTCTTATGTGAAAAATATTAGAATTTAAAATACTTCTCCTATATTTTTATCGCTCAATAATTGTAGTAGGTTGTGCATCCAACTGGTGGCGGATCCGTCAAAGGGTATGCACTTTTAGTTTAAAATTGCACAAGACCATGCGCTTAGTGTTAAAATTTTATTTTTCTGTAACAAGACAAACATTTTTCATCACTGATGTTACTCGAAGGTATGTACATGTATGCCCTCTGCCTCAAGCATGTTCGTCCGATCTGATAGGTTCTCGACCTTTGCCTCCAACAGTAATAACCCTTTCAATAATTCTCCAAACCTTTTCTGACCTATTCTCAACCAACCGATATGCTCTATTGCTCGTATACGTATAATCTGTCTAAGGACATACAAATATAGAACTTGATCATGCACATGTAAAACCCGAAGTAACCTTTACTTTTATTTGGTCTCCGAAGATAAGAATGCAAGAGGTGAATATAATATCTTTGTACAAACATATTAAACACCCAAACATTCGGATAACATAAACTTGTTTATCTAAACAAGGATAACATAGGGTAGGAGAAACTCAATTACCCATAAAACCAACACCAATGAACGAATTATCCAAAAACAAAAAAATATGTTTCAACAAGCCACATATCTACACGTATCAACCAAAAACGACACATGTCACCCTTATCACATACCGTACAACACTATAAATACCATTCAATCACCCCTCAAATCCTCAAATCACCAACATTTCAATCCTACTAAAAACCCTAATACACATTTGCAAATCACAAAACCAAAAATGGCATCACAAAACCAAAGTTATCGAGCCGGTGAAGCCCGAGGCCAAGCCGAAGAAAAAACGGGTCAAATGTTCGACAAAACTAAAAACATGAAAGACCAAACAAGTAGCTACTTGTCCGAGAAAGCTGGAGTGGCTAAAGAGAAGGCAGGACGTGTGGGTCAGTCAGCAAAAGAAAATGCCGAAATTGGGAAAGAAAAGACAGGAGGGGTTATGCAAAGGACAAGTGAGCAAGTGAAGAGTATGGCTCAAGGTGCTGCTGAGAAAGTTAAGGAGACTTTTGGAATGGCGGGAAGTGGCGAGGAGGATGAGTACGAGGATCAGGATTTGGGTCGTGGTGGCAGCACGAATACTGCTGCCACCACGACTACTACTACTAGGAGGGGCTTTTAGTTACTCCTAAGTTATTATGGTTTTAAGTTGTTTTTTTAATGTTGTTGTTGTGGCATTGTGTGGTTTGATGTCGTTTTGTACCATGTAGTGAGTTGTTTACTTGCTCGGGTCATTTCGGGTTTTTATGTTTTGTTTTCCATGGCGAGTAGTGATATTTGATGTACTTGCCATTGCTTTTATAATAAACGTATGTTTTTCCTCTTCTTGCTCAATGCTAGTACTTAATAAAGACTTTCAAAAGTTAGCAATATAGATTAATTATATTACTGATCAATGATAATATAATACTAATTTAGATATTTAATTAGTTCCTTTAAGAAATTTAGAACGGGTCGAACCATATTAGGTGTGACACTCAGTCACTCATCCCAGTAAGTTCCCGTCACTCAAACTGTCTTGATCAATTTCACAAGTCATCTAATAAGCTCATTTGCCCTCTATGCAGTGGTCAAATTAATGGCTGTTTAGTGCACAACTAACGGTACTCGCCAGTATATGGAATCCAAAGCAAGAAGTTGGTCGTTGAATACATGTGATTTTCTGGAAACTATTCGGAGTTAAGAAAACATGCCAGGGAAACACCCTGGCCAATTAATGAGCGGCAAAATTTGGAACAAAATATAGAGCAACAAAGCATATTTAACAGGCGGTTTGAGTTTTGATGAAGTTGGCAATGAAGCTATATTGGAAGTCTTGGATGGTATTTCTTATGTTGCTAGCCCACAACGGCGTCACAATGTTGATTCCCTGCTAGCCGGAGTTTTATAGTATGTAGTTTTTATTGGTCTCAATTTGACAATGTTCCTCCTGAATTCGACGGGGGACTCATACGAAGAGAATAGTCTTCTTTCGGATGATTAGAGTAACATATTAAATCTTTCATCTTCATATGATCAGACTGAGAGTTTTCGTAGGTCAAGAAGAACTACTACTCGTGCTAATAATAGGTTTCCACCAAGGCCAAGGGAGAACGCCCCAACTACTAGAAGCATGACCGATGCAAATCGCACACTGCACCGAGGTCAGATAGTCAACCAAATTCACGTAACCTTCAGGGTCTGCAGATCTCATGGGGTGATTTCTTTTATCCCTTCCCTCTCCGTCTCTGGTTCTTCTTTGCTACTTTTACAATACATGCTTTTTTTGGAAGGCATTACACTACGCTATCAACATGAATAATTATGTTAAAGTAAGCTATCAATTTTTTTGTGCTAACGAAAATATAGTTTTTTGCTATTCTTCACTGTATTCTCTCGTTGATTAAACTTTTTGAAAGTTTATAAGAACAAAAATGATGTATCAACTAAAGCAACGACTTCTAAAGAGTGAATGGTTGATGAGAAAGGTGTTTCTCTATATATCTTTTACTTGGGCTAGGTCGGTTGTCACGGTTATTGAGGGTTATCTTTGTTGTGGTTTGAAAGTCGTCGAAGGTCGTCGGTCAAGGTTTTGGGTATGAGGGTCGTCCAGACAACTCCGGTTGTGTGGTTGTTTGTGTGTGTTTTAATAATTAAAATGTATTTTTGTGAGGTATGTTTTTTATAATATAAGTCGCCTTATTATGTCTAAAAGGTTGTCTATAGGTTGCAGAAGAGAGAAAGCACGTGACAGAAAAGATGAGGGTTGATGAAGGTTGTTATTGAGGGTAACCTTATAAAAAGAAACGTTGAGGTACGTTTGGCAACAAGCAGTTAAAACAAGCGTTGAATTATAACGCTACTTTTTCTAACACTTTTTAATTTTTTATCCTAAACGCTAAGCGCTAACCACCGTTCTTAAATGTCCCAAAGATCGCGCTAAACACAAAACCTTTAGAAAGAAACTAACAAATACAAACCACCATCCAAAATTGAAATGATAATTGTCTAAATGCATCTAACTTACCACATTTTTTCTTATGTATACATTGAATTTTTTATTTTTCTATTTAACAACTTAACTCACTTATCATTCATGTTGTATTCTTCTTTTTATGAGTAAGGTTAGACCGTGGCCTTTGAAACTTGGGACGCGTCGAACATTACCCGTAACAATGGTTACAAAAGGAATGATTAGCAGTTTGTTAATTAAATGAAAAAATAAAGTTCAATACATATGAATGCATTATATAGTTATAAAATATAGTAAATTATAGTAAATAAATTGCTAACTTAACTCTATACATGATTCGCAATTCCCTGCCCGCTTAGTGATTAGTTTACAACACTTGTGGCAGAGATGTATATATGTGTTTGTTTGGGCTTCCGTAACTTTCATTGTGACATCATTATTAAAAGCATATCTGACATTCACAATCTTTTACTTCGTCCAACTCCCCCAAAAGAATATGATTTTGACGAATCAAGTTTGTATTTATTGAAATAAATGTTAAAATAAAATAAATATGTTAAAAAAAATGTAAAAACTAAAACTCATATAAATATATCGGAATGAATGTTGAATTAAAAATCATAAATTTTAAAAATATGGTGAAATTAAATCATAAAAAAAATAAATAGATCAAAGATATTTTAATTTGAATATAAAGATGAATTTTTAGTTATTGGTGTATAAGTGACATGTCACTTCGTGATTGGTTTCTTTTATCTAATTTTTGCGCTTGTGAAACCCACACTTAAATGATTTATATATTTAGACAATTATCTTGAAACTAAATAAATCGCAATGATCAAATCATTGGAAGACAATTAACTACTTTGTTGTAGCCACGTACATCATCAATGGTGGAGCTAGAAAAAATTTCGTGAGAGAATTTGAAACAAAAGGTTTTAGAAAGACATTATATGAGAGGACCGAGATGAAAAAAAGTTTTTTTAACACATGAAATCATGAAAAAATATATTAACGGGCTTAGGCTTAGGGGGTCGGGACCCTTTCCGGTTCTCATATAGCTCCGCCCATGTACACCATACTCCCCTACTAGGAAAAGCTTCACGCTAAAATCTTGCTCAACATCCCCATTCTCTTCCTCTTCCTTGCGTTGTGTATCCATTAATCACGTAAGGTGAATCATTTGTCGAATAGGATGTTGCTGGCATGTTATATGTAATAGGTAATTATGTCTCGTAGACTTTATTGTTGATCATTTTGAGCATTGAAGCGATCGTGAACCCGATAATTAAAAGGTTCCCATACCTCCTAATCTTTTATGAACCGCAATGCAATGGAAAACAATGAAAAAATATCGATGCTTAAAAAGCGCTTAGTTTAATAATATTTAAATTTATTTTTTACCTGTTAATAAGTAAGTATTTGACACACATTTTTTGGGAATATGTGCATTTAAGAAATTAAAATTTGTGATTTTTTATAGAAAAAGTATTATTAAAGAAATTTCATTTTAGATTAAAGGTCCTTTGCGTGACACCACATAACACTCTTAGTATGTAAAGCAGTTAACTTCCCGAGTCAGTCCACACCACTCTCCTATTTAAATGCAAGTCTCTTGCGACGAGTATCAACCCACCTCTTACACTGCTGGTTATGTTTTTCATTGCGAGCTCGAACTTGTGTGTGTAGTTGATGTACTTGAGCTTACTCTTTGCCACTAGAACTCAAATGCGTTAAAACATGGAGTAGGCAATGGTGTGAGGTCAAACCTTATGAGAGTACGTAAAAGATTAAGATTTTAAAAAGTAAAAGCATTCTCATATAACTTTTAAAATATGCTCTAACTTCTAACTTGAGTTTTGATTTCAACCAGTTTTGACATAACACTTAAGGCTTTTTGTTCCGAGCAGATGTGATGTGAGTTGTCAACTAACTTATAGGTTATGGGTTTAAGTCTAAGTTGAATCGCATTTGTAAACTATATTGTAAGATATGTGATATAGGTGTGAAAAAATTACGTAAAAAAAGTTGACCTACATAACACCTATATCTTTTACCTAATCTAAAATAGTGAAAGACATGTCATCATATAAAGGTTATGCGATACTTTCGCCACTCACGCCTTGCATATCTTATAACTATTAAAATTAAAATTTTAAAATGAAAAAGAGAAAAGTCGTTGTATTCGATCCAAGTTAGCGAATCTTGACTCTTTACACAACTTCATTCACTTTTTACCTGAGGGTTTACAAAGCTATTTAAATAGTCAATCTTTTCTCCAATAAATGTAGTGCATCTTTTTTGTATGGATTTAGTGTGAGTGTATTTTTACTATGCGATATGGTGCATGAAGCGTCATACGTGGCAAGTAAATAATAGGTGAAACTTACACTGGTTTTTGGCTCATTATTTTTTTAACTTTAACCCTTTACACATGGTTCTTGAAGAGTCAAGCACGGGTTTTGTGTGGCGTGGAACTGTAAAGTCCAGTTGACTTTCTTTTCCTAAGTGGGAAAAAATTATTTGGAAAAAAAATTAATTTTTAACGGGGACTACGTTTAAAAAACCGCCCTTTACGTTTTTTTTTTTAAATCGAAAAAAAATTTCGTTTTTTGAATAATAGTTTTCGAGTTAATTCCGAGTAGTTAATATGGTTTTAGTTTTTATGTAAAAGTTTTTAAATTTCCGGTTAGATTCGTTTTTATCAGTTTCGTTTTTTTTTTACGTTAGTTTCACTCGTTTCATTTTTATAGTTTTTGTCCGTTTTTAACTACGTTTTTCCGTTTTCTGTAGCATGTTTTGTCCGTTTTTATTACACGTTTTTGGGGTGTAGTTTTGTCAGTTTTCTTACATTTTTCTTAGATTTTTGTCGGTTATTCCCCAGCGTTTTGTCGGATTTTAAACGTTTTTATCGTTTCTCATCTGTTTTTTTCTTTTTTTTTAGATTTTCTTACATTTTGTCCTTTTTCCGTTTTGTACTATTTGTAAACTGTGTATTGAAAATTTTTCCAAAGAAAAATATAGGAAATTTTTATTTTCAAAAAGAATGTTTCCAAGCGTGTTAAGTTTTCATTTTTATAAAAAGCAGTAAATAATTAAAAAAATTAAAATTTTTTTTCTGATTTAAAAAGCGTAAGGTTTTTTAAAAAAAATAAAGGTTTTTTTTTTTTTTTTTAAACGTAAATTTTTTTTTAAAAAATAATTTTTTCGATTTAAAAAGCGTAAATGTTTTTTTTTTTAAACGTAAATGTTTTAAAAAAAATTAATTTTGTTTCCAAATTAAAATTTTATTTTATTTTTATTTTTTCCACGTAGGCAAGCCTCATGTGGTAGGCAAGCTATTGCATTGGCAATGCCAGTATTTGCGTGACGCGTAGGGTTGGAAGTCACAGATGCCAATATCGTATGAAAAATACATGACTACACAGCAGGGTTGAAAAAAGTCACAGTACCAATGTCAGACATTGGAAGAAGTCACATTGGAACATTTAATAAACAAGCACTTTACCATATCTTTTTCCAATAAAGCATAGGATAACAAAAGTAGAATATCAACAAACTTGTTTATTCTTTATTGGTGTTAAATAGAAAGTGACGATTGAAGCAATGCAAGTTACACCTAAACCGTCTTTGTTACGCTGTCATGTATACGAAGTATTCATTCATGGATTTCTTGTTCTAACTAACAAACCAACCAACTGTTACATACACATATT
The DNA here is from genome assembly GCA_910596185.1 of Chrysanthemum makinoi. Classification (NCBI taxonomy): domain Eukaryota; kingdom Viridiplantae; phylum Streptophyta; class Magnoliopsida; order Asterales; family Asteraceae; genus Chrysanthemum; species Chrysanthemum makinoi. Next base: position 254,972,782 of record OU343221.1, read on the forward strand.
TAAAGTTGATAATTGAGGTACCCGCAGCGCACTGGCATAATACGACTTTTAATTTGATGAATGCTTTTTCTTTTTGAATTAGGCTTTCTAACAATAAGTTAGATAACCATTTGACTACGTTTACTTTTTACTTTCTTTTAGATAAGGAATGACAGATTTATGTCAAAAATTCTCAAATGTATATTAAGAAAAATGGATTATAGATTAGGAAGAAGGCGAGTTCATGCCTCAGATGTACGTCGCTTAACCGGGTATTTTCATAACCGCCTCAACCGTTACCACTATGACACTTTGATGATTATTATTATCCGAATGTATAAGTTTTAAGTTATAACGAAATACCATGATGCCATTATTCAGTTTTTTACATTTTTGGCATGATAAGTACGTGGTCAAAATAGTGTATGACGTAAATAATGAAAATCTTGCAAACATATTCTAGAGATCGACAACTCTAGCCAAATACTCATGGAGTCGTTGATGGTTTTTATTTATCGCGCATGGTCATCTCTGAAGTGCGATGTTTACTAGCTAAATGACAAAAGATGTCTCGAGGTTTCACTTTTACCCAAAGAAAAAATGAACAATCAATGCAAGTATGCAACCATACAGAATTTACTTATTGGTAAATTTATCAACCTTGGTACGTTTTGATAGAAACCATCTGGGATGGAACTTTAAAGAAACAAGTATCTCTGATGAGATCTATTTGGGATAGATAATCAATTAAAGGAAAACAAAGTTATGGAATGACTAAGACATTTACATATAGAATCTAAATGTATATAGATTTTAATACTTGAAGAATTCGTGTATCTCGAGTCTTATTGGAATCAAGACCTACACCCTATGAGCAATATAATTGAATATCATGGATATTTGATAAATAAGATATTTTGTAAAAATAAATACTCGAGTGATGGTATTTTTGAAAATCTAGAGATTAAGTAAAGCTCGTATCTACAAGAATTAGCATTTTAGATTTGTAAATCAAACTACTTACAAAAGATTAAGTTTGTATATCATGAGTAAAATTTCGTGTTGCTTTGGAATGTTCAGGTAAAGATGGAAGATACTTTATAGAACAATTAAATGCGGGTTAATACTTGTTAAATAGAGATTAAATTAATGTGCTTAAGTTGAAAGTCCTTAACAGGTTAAGCAACGGAAAATAAAGCATGGGAAATTAATTTTGATCATTGAACTAAAGAATACAAAGCATGAAAGGAATTATAGATCTTGATTGATCTATGGGATGAAATAACTCCTAGTATTGCAAGATTCAATGGGAGGAATCAAGATCTGGTACAATCGCACATTGCTTTAGGGAAAGATAGCTTGGCACATGAAACTTGTAGATCTTGAGTTGTTATGAACAAATAAGATTTGAAAGAAGGAATTTCGAATTAGGAAAACACACTACTACATCGCAGTTTCAGGGGGCTTGTACTGAAGTTCTCATTAACTTAGGAGAATCAGTATCAAGGAGTCACAACTCTTATTTGTTAGATAATTTCATTTTACTTAAATGTAAAATGAAGTGCATCGTTGAATACTAAGTTCGAGTGTGTCATGATTTAGCTAAGTTCTTAAATAATCCGGTATGACTAAATCACTGGTACAAGACTCATTTAGATTCATTAACAGGAAGACTATAATGAAAGAATTGAAAACGAGGCTCTAGAATCCTTTAAATAGATTAGTCAGAAAGGTTAAATAGTGATTACTCAAAGTACTTTCTTATACGAGCTTAATTAATCGCTAGAAATCGGAAGTAATGTCTTAGACTTGTGAAAATCATATGAGACATTATGAGGAGATTGCCATTTACCATATTTTGAATCCGTGAATGGAAGACATTTCAATCTAAAGAATCTGTAGATGCTTATTATGGTGGGAGACCGAGATAAGTTGAGCATCTATTGTGAAAGTTGTGATATTCCGGGAGTGTATCAAGTTTCACATGCCTTGTGCGGGACAAATGTTGGACTTGACCAAGACCGAGAAACGACCATGTAGATTAATTGATTTTGGTGTTCTTAGATCGTGGCGTACTATACCAAAGACCGAGGAAGTACTTTGCATATTGACTATTCTATGTTTAAGATGTCTTATGGTGTTCTGAATAAGAGCACCCATAAAGTTATCTGTCCAGGGTAGAATTGAAGGTATGTTAGGTATTAGGATTATCCAAGAAGGTAATTTGCAACTCCTAGTTAAGAAAGACTGAAGAGGATATTTTTCCTGGCCTCTTGTGGTGAGATGATTTGTGATAGCATGGTTGTGCGACAAGTGTCTAGAAACACAATGAGACACAAATCATTCACTGTAACAAGAAAGGACGAAAGTATGGCTACATTAACGTAATGGTCTGGTAAATATCGCAAAGTGCAAGGGGATATAGTCGTATACCTAAACTCAGTTGAGATGTTGCTGGAGTTTTAGCAAATGGTTGCGTGGGTATTGAATCGGTTTCTATTATCTAGGTACTTGAATGCTTTGATAGGCGCCTCTTGGTATTGTGAAAGTGGTTATTGTGTTATTGCTTTCCATAAACGAGAGTCTGAAAAGATTAGTGTGAAAAAGCAACATATTTTCAAGATTGCTACTCAAATTGTTCAACATAACATCTGATGAATTCCATGGTCTTCAGTTAGGGAAACAAAATCTACAAATCAAGTTTTATTGTGAAAAGTAGCAACAACTTTTAATATGAGCTTATAAAAGTAACTAGTTTTAGAACTGGGGGAGATAGTATAGCAGTAACAATATTTTAATAACTTTGTTTTCAAATTAAATATTGTGACAAATTATAAATTCATGATTTTGTAATATTTAAGGATTTTTTTTTATAAATACTTATATAGTTATAATACTCGTGCATACATAAGTTTTTACATAAATTTTTTATTTTGTTTTAATATCGATTAATATCTTGTATATAATTTTTTTGCTCAAAGGATTTTACTTTATTTAACTAGCATGGTTTTTAGGTTGATCTTATTTAAATATAGCTATTTATCATGATCTAGACATTATGTATATTTAGTAGCACATAATGACTCTGAAAAAAATTGTGTCATTGTTATATGTAGAATTTTTCTATAATAATACGCGTGAGGTCGTGCATTTATTTTGATATTTAAATTCTTGTCAATAATAATTTAAGTCTATTTTAAACCCGTGCGCTGGTTAAACTTATAAAAAAGAATAACATTAATCGTTATTGAATGTAGATAGTTTAAAATAAAAAAAATACTTTTCAGAATATCCTTACTTAATCTCATAAAAAGGAATAATATGAGTCGTTCATATATGTATAATATTATATATTCATTTACATATGACAGTAAATCGTGTTTTTCTTTTTATATTTATAAATCTGTGCAAATACATTTGTTTAATATATACTCATAATAATATTTATAAATAATTATAACAATATATTGTTGTATTTTTTATGAAATATAAAGTATATGGGGTATTTATTAAATTTATAAAGTTATTAAAAAATATGAAATAGTTGATTTAAAATTTATCAACTAAAGTTTTATCAGTTATCTCAATCTTTTTAAGCTTTATTTTTTTTACAAAACTAACACATATGTTTTTTTAGCACATTTTATAAATTAGATGAAAATTCAATATTTCAACCAAATTAAGCTCCCAATTTTAACTTTTATTTGTTAATCACATTAGTCAATTTTGTCACGTATTAAAATAAAGTAATTTAATTGATTTAATTTTGTTTTTAATAAAATTGTTTTAACAAAAATTACTTTTAAAATAATGTAATTCTTTTATTATAAAAATAATTATAATCCTATCATTCTTAACTGAAAATTCTCCTTATATATATATAGCACGATAAAACTAGTCGTGCCCTAGAAGCATATTCGGCCCGAAACCAAAACCCAACCACGAGCCATGCTTTCTTACACACACAAACTTCATTTTAAATGACAACTTGACCACCTAAAACACGCGTGACCACACTTTTCCACAAGGTCACTTTCGTAAATTCACATCTTCTTCCTACTTCTTTCTAAAACAAACAAATACAGTTCATTCATACAAAAACACACACTTTTTATAAAAACAAAATGACTCCACATATCCCCAAATTTTAACAAATAATAAAATCTTCATCTTCTTCATCAATTCATCAAATTCAGGTATATTTTATAAACTCTAGCTACAGTTCAATTGTTATTTATTGTTTTTGTTTTTGAAGGTTTGATTGACTTAATTATGTTTAATTTGTTGTGAATTAGGTTTTATATGTTTATATGTTACTTGATCTGCTCATTTTTATTATTTTTATTATGTTGATGATAATTTGAGTTTTTTTTTCTCTGTGTGTGTGTAATGGAAGGATCATTTTGAGTGTTTTTTAAGGTTATGAGGCCCTAATTTTATGTTTTGGTGTTTCGATATCGAGTTCGATAAAGTTTTCGAGGTTTATTAGGTTTAGTTTTAAGGTTCAGGTTGAGTTTTGTGTTATAGATAGTTACATGTGGAATTGTGTTAGTTGTTATGCTATAAAAAATATAGGTGATTTTGGTGTCGAATATGTGAAATTTGTTATAGAATTGGAATTTTATGAGTTTGTTTTACCTTATTTTTGGGCTTACAATGAGCTTATGTGATTTCGGCTTATGTTTCATAACTCATAAGTCCATTTTTTCCGGCTTATTTTGAAACTTATGCATAATAGGCTTATTATGTAATAATAAGCTAATATAAGCCCATAAATTTCAAAATAAGCTGGAAAAAATGAGCTTATGAAACATAAGCTGAAATCTCATAAGCTCGTACGCCCAAAAATAAGCTTATACAAACACCCCCTAGTTATTTCATATTTTGGGAGGTTTGTGTATAAGCATCATAACTCCGCCTATGCTGGCAGTGCATTCTATATTTCTATGTTGTAACTTGTTTCAATATAGTCTGGATTGTTTGACTATAGCAGGTCCCAAGCCCTGGTAAAGGAGGAGGGTTGTGTAGGTTTGGCAAACCAACGTAAAAAACCCTGCCATTCATTTGAAAATGAAACTCGATAAGAACACGTTGGGGCATATTTTTGATATTTTTTTTTTGGTTCATGGGTTTCATTTCTAGCCTACCCCAACTTTTGTGGGACTAAAGGCTTGGTTGTTTTAGTGTATAAGCATCATGTCTCAAATAAGAAGCCGAGAAGCACTTAAACTGCCTATTTTACACAATAAATCACATTAAATAAGCACTTTAAAATAAGCAATCTGGCCTTAAGTAGGTAGTGATAATTAAGAATTGTTGAGTTTTAGTCTATGCTTGAATGTTTGATTGCATGATACATATAGTATAGCTATATAGTAAGAACTACTTAGGTTATATTTTGTAGCTTTTTGGTGTTTTATCCATGTGACTGACGTTTCATATCACACTTTTGAAGTGGCAAAGATGCCCAAGGATAGGAGATCTTCGTCACTTGATAGGTACAGGGTATCTCCGTACTCAAGGTGCCACAAAAATGCTGAAAGAAGGAAGCCCAAGTCTCCGACTCCGCCAATTGGAAACGAGAATGAATGGGAAGAAGCTAGATGCCCGATTTGTATGGAGCATCCTCACAATGCTGTCCTTTTGCTTTGTTCTTCTCGTGAGAAAGGATGTCTTCCATACATGTGTAACACAAGTTCCCGTCATTCAAACTGTCTTGATCAGTTTCGCAAGTCATCTAATAACAGGGGAGCTGAGACTAAGCTCGTTTGCCCTCTCTGCAGAGGTCAAATCAACGGGTCAATTGTGGTTAATCCTGCGCGCCAATTCATGGACTCTAAAATAAGAAGTTGCTCACTGGATACCTGTGATTATGCTGGAAACTATTCCCAGTTAAGAAAACATGCCAGGTCGAAACACCCTCGCGTTCGCCCAACAGATGTAGACCCTGAACGAGAACTCGAATGGCGAAATTTGGAAGAAGATATGGAACAACAAGATATGATGAGTATGCAGTTTGATTTTGATGAAATTGATGATGAAGTTATCGAGGAACTCTTGGATGGTGTTTCTGATATATCTAGCCCAATATGGGATCACGGTTTGGATTACATAGATTTCTTGAGTACTTTCGATAGTGTTCTTCCTGAAATGGGAATTGGAGAAGTCAATAGTGTTCTTTCTGATATCGAAATCGATATTGAAGAAGTCAATAGTCTTTTTTCGGATGAATGGTCAAATACAATGTCCTTTTTATCTTCACACGAGTCAGAGAGTAGAGATTCTGGTAGGTCAAGAAGTGCTCGTGCTAATAACAGGTTGCCGCCAAGGCCAAGAGAGAATCCCCCAACTACTAGAAGCAGGACCAATACAAATCGCAGACTGAGGACCAATAATCAACCAAATTCACGTAACCGTCAGGGTCAGCGGGGAACTACGTGGTTTACTCTTGATGACATATGGTCAGACCTTTCCTAGTTTTATGTCATTTTCTTCAGGGTTGCTGTAGGATTCTGGGTCGGGCGCAATGATATTGTTCGGATCTTTTCAAAAAAATGAAAAAACTGCTTGTGTCTTTAGGCCTGCTACTAGTATTTCGGGTTTCTAGTATTATGGCCTTATGGGTACTTCGATCATCTGTTTTTTAATCATTTACCTTGCTTTATTGATCATATATGTATTCTGATTTACTTGTTGGTCTGTAGAACTTGGCAGCTCATGGATCTTCTTCCCTTTTTTCTTTGTTGTATGTGATAAACTTTGTCGTCATTTTGTTCTTTTTTTTAGAGTAATAATTTCTAGCGGTAAACGCTTTACAAGCCAAGGTATCTTCTTCCGTACGAGTTGTAGTTGTCTAATTGATGGTTCAAGAGACCATCAGGTCCGAGCTGATGGCAGATAGTTTCACGCTTTTGAGTACACTTATGTTGAGTTACAATTAAGGCCTACATCTGGAAATTAGTCAAATGTGTATATGCTAGTACGTGTCACCGACCAAATTCATGATACATTTTCTCGATATGAATCAAGAAAAACTTGTCAAGTTATTGAATCGAATTCAGGTTTGACGTTAAAGCCGTCTGGTCGACTTCTTTTTCCAGAACAATCAAAGGTATGGGGTTTCTTAGAAGCTTATAATTTAGTCAATATTTCATGCTAAAGCGTTAAGGTCGTATGAGTGATGCGTAGTTTATTCTTATTAAAAAGGTTAATCTTTACGTGTGATACATGACTTAATATTATCAGTTGAATTTATCAAAGAGTCGTCCCTACAAAAGAAACGACTGAATCTCGTGATCCAAAAAATGACACAAGCAACACAAGAGGATCATGATCCGTGACTCATGTGCACCTATGAAATTTCAAGATATTTAAAATGGAATATTTTCTGTAAGGATGTTGCAATCTAAACACGTATGAAGTGTGTTCTTTCTAATATATATATGGTATTGTGTCATAAGCCCCGTATTGGGACATCGAGAGGTCTTAAAATGTGACAACGAAAAAAATAAATGGTCAATTTTTAAAAATTTAGGCGTTATTTTCATCATTTTTGAAATGGCTAGCATATAGCCCAGCATTAAGAGAAACTAGAGAGAAATGAAAGCGGCTACTTGATATTTTTAACTCAAATTAGTAGAGCATTCGATGGTTTTAAAAATATTTTTTATATATAATATATTTAAGTTTTTGAATATAAATAAGATATTACGTTTAAGGAATTTATTTCGATAGTTTTAGGTATTTTATTAGCGATTTATATAATATGTGTCAAAAGTTTTAGAAAAGATAAATTCAAGCCCTTCGCCGTTTAGCTTCGGGCGTGCCGTATTTCTTATACTCCTACGTCCACGATGGGTAAAACTTTACAAATTTTATAAATGTGACATTTCATACCACTTAACTAAATTATAAACCTTTTTGTCATTAAAACTTCTTGAAACTTTATAATTATCTCACGTCACTCATATGTATTAAATTATGAAGATGTTTAGACTTTTCAGCCTCTTCAAGACAAGTGAACATGAACTGAGGACTCATTATGGATGAAACAAAACATAAAGTTTTGTGAAATTTTTTAAATAAACTTTTTGATAATATCTTGGAAAATGAACGGTGCATATAAGATTTACGAAAATGGTCTAACAATGCGCGCTTCCGTTGGACGAAAGACATGTGTTTGAACGCGCGGTATCTTTATACATTTTATATTAACCGCGCACATGTAAAATAGGAACGCGATGACATGCGCTTTCGTTTAAAATTTTATGAAACACAAAACCCATATGCACCCAAGCGCATATAAGGCCGTTTTTCTGCAACACATAAAAACTACAGGGACGATTCTTGCTGTTTTTCTTTTCCCAGTGAACAGTAATTGTCCCGGACAATTGTTCGTATTTAAAATGAGAGTATAGTCTAACAACAGAAAGAGATTTTCTTTGAGCGAAAAGGGAGGAAATTGTGGAAACAAAACAGAAAACAATGATCCGCCGAGTATTAATTTTCTAACTTAACATTTATCAAGTGTGAAGATGACAAGTATGTCAACTAGAATATGGAGTGAACAATACAAACTTTTTTGCATGTTTTTCTTGTGCATGTATAATGACTTTTGCGTTTTTCATCTTGCAAAAGATAAATTTGTAATTATTTCGGTTAATTATGTGTATTATCATGAATAAAGTTTGATACATTTGAATTGATGATTATTTGAAGATGTGACAAACTTAAATGTAATTTCTTTTATTGCATGGTAAATAATTTACACCTTATTTTCTTTTTCTAACATAAATTTACACCTTATTGCTACCTACTATTTCAAACATGTCCATAACGAGGCTTAAATCTATTATAATTTAATGGTCGATGAGTCACTCATATATCGCTAGACCAAATGATCTTTGGTTTAAGTGTAAGCAATACACACAATATGATATATATTAAAAGTGTGTATAATAAATAGAAAAATAAATTACAAAAAATCGTTACGTTATATACATTTTTCCGATTTATTGACTTTGTAAACAATTTGATGGTTTATACATAAAGTATATATACTAACCTAAAACGAGTGACAAAGATACTCGAAAGCATCCTAAATGAATAAAGCTTAGGCATAAACACGAGTTACTTGGTGCTACGCCTCCATAAAACCCAGATATAGCACTGGTTTCGATGATTAAAGTACTACTTTTAGGGGGTCCCATTTTATTTAATAAAGGCTTTGAAACTTTGAGAGTGCTTTCTTGTTCAGCTTTGTGAATTAATATATTTATTTATTGTTATATAATGGATGAAATTTATCCAATGAAAATACATTTAAAACGCAATACATTCATGTATTTTTAAATCAGTATTATATAACCTTACAAAAATAATTATAGTTAAAGTTGAAGAATAAAGAAAAGCAAAAATCAATATGGGATTATAAAAATGAACGGAAAGAATCTATGTTAGGGGTGTTTGGTTGAGGGGTATAAGCTTAATCAATGAGAAGAAAATGAAACATTGTGCTTGAGTAAGCTCTAATGCAATGTGCGATTACGATAATGGGTAATGGAAATTCGTAACAAATATGGAGGGAATATTTCTTCTTACCTTTCGCTTCTTTATTATAGCTTTGCGGCACTAACTTTCACATTCTACTACTTTAAGCCGCAGCCCGGTTCTGGCCTTTACAAGGTCCTTGCTCTTCGTCTCGACAAGATATCATAAAACTCAAACAGATACTTTTAAGTCATAAGCTAAAAGGTTGTGGGCTTAAATTCCGTCAAGAACAAAAGCAACATCAATATGGATGCATATATCTAACTAAGTGTTCAAGTTTACCTTAAAAAAACAAAATAGAAAATCGTCAAACCATTATGTTGCTTAAAACTCTCAAAATGATAAAAGTTAAATTACTATTATGCATTTAATTACCATTTTTTAAATTAAACAACTAATTTCCTCCTAAACTCGACAATGTATGCAAAGAAGATTATGAATCTGATGACAAAAATGCGAGGTTCAAAGTATCGTTTGAAAGTATGAACTTAAATAAGTTTCACAACTTGGCAAAAACAGTCCCTGAGGTTTAAGTGACGATGCAAAGTAAGTCCTATACCATTAATGGCTATCTATATTAACTTGGAAAATTATCCCTAAGGTTTAAATTAATGGATTTATAAGTCGTTTAAGCCGTCATTGCGTCAGCGGTTTTCATCGTTTCCTCCTAAACTCACAATGTCAATAAGATATGAATTGATGACAAAATGCGACAACTGGTATTTGAAATATGACAACTTTTGAATGCATGTCACTATTAAATTAAATTAAACTAGTAATTTTGTCACAAATGTCAACTTAACCAAATCACACAATCACAATATAACAAGTACAACTATAACAATTTGATGTTACATGCAACACTAGTTTCAGAAGAAAAATAGTACTCCTTCCGTCTTAAAATTATTGTCATGAGAGAGAAATTACATATTTTAATAAAAGTATGGTCACTTTAATTTTCAACCACTCAAATAGAATATTCTTCCACTAAATTCTCTAGTTTTTACTTAAAAAGGAAAGTGGACAATTATTTTGAGACATCTCAAAAAAAATATGGAATATAAATTTGAGACGGATGAAGTAATAATAAGAAAATGAGGAGCAAATGGTTCAATAACGAGCATGATAGTGCGTTGCTGCAGGAGCATTTTCTTGTAGATAACTTGTAAATGTTGTTTGTATAGGTTTTGTTGTTTTATGTTGCGCAATCCATGTGTTTAAAATTAATGGTCTTTCACTTACGATGTTGTTTTTATAGAATTCTCTCAGGAAACAGTATTTATTTGTTAGTAATTGTTTTGAAGAGGGATTTGAAACATTTAAATATTCAAAAGTCAATGAAACAAAGAACACATAAATACATATGTCGAATACAATATTGGTAAATCAAATATACAATATAGCTATTGAACTATTCTCAATGTATAAACGTTTGCAATAATTTTATGCCATGCTTCCCGTTCTTGTATTGTTATGCCGAAAAAAAAAACATTTGCAATTCAAGAACAAAAAAAGGAGTTAAATATTGCAATTAAGTATACAATATCATCAAGTGTTATAACATCAAGTGAAAAAAAACTGTGCGATCCAAGAAAAAGAAGCAAGTTAAATGTTGCAATTAGCATGTTTCCAGTTTTTATCCTTTGTTCAGTTTCATATATATACATATACTTTTTTTTCCTTGTTTTCCTGTTTTTTTTTTAATAAGACCATATTCAATTTTTAGGGGAGTGCACTTGGAAAAAAATTGCAAGTATGTGAAAGGTTGCCTAATTAATGGTTGTTTATGGGGAAGGCAAATTCATCATTAGTTTCTATTGGATTTGGTGGCTCTAGGGTGGCCATCAAATCAAAGGCCTCATCACTTGTACAATTACACAATAGCAATTATAAGTTAACCAAAATCTTTACTTTAAAACACACACATAGCAAAGAAAACCTATTTTAGAATTAAAAAAAAAATGAATACACCAATGCCTTTCTGCAAAGAGCTTGCTGCTGCTGTTGGTTCTAGTCTCGTCAGGGATATGATGGTTGTTAGATTTCAGAGGGAAGTGACTATGACTATGGTGGATGAAGGAGAACTAATGAAAAAAGCCCAAGACATTAGGGCTCGTGTGGGTGAGAGGGATTATGTCATTGGAGAGTTGGAGCTTTTGTATCCTTTTGATTCTTGTGTGCAGAGTATTTCAGAGTTGACCAAGTTGCAAACTGAAGATTAGACAGAAGCCTCAGTCATTTTGGTGAATGTCATGAAGAAGCAACAGCGAGCACAGGAGGTTCTGTCATTCATTGAGAAGCAGAAGGCTATGGTGTATTTATATGGCTTATTTTGGTGTTTCTGAAATCTCTTTTGGGTTAAAGCAATGTTGTAAATGGGTAGGCTTGTTTGGATATGTTGACTAAGACTTGATAATGTTTATGTTTTTGGATCTTTGAACATATGGTTTTTTTTTTAATGTTTCAGTAGCTATGAATTTAAGCTTTATGGTGCCATATTAATTTCGTTGGAACATACCTGTCTTTGATATATGTTGTAGCTTGCTGTCTTGTTATGATGGTGTTGTAGGCATGTAGTGTTAAATTGATCTTGGGAGCCTTTAGTTTGTTCCATAAGTAGTTGACTCTATTGGTAGTGCAATGCGCAACCTGTTACAATAAGTTTATTATTACTATGTGATAAGGTTTTAAAATGTAGACTTTTGATGGGTCGTTTAAGCCGGTTATTTGATCACTTTTATTCGTTATTAAAAAGATCGTTCCTTTTCACTTTTAGGTATCTTGAAGGCAAAATCTTTGTTGTAAATGTACTTATTGGACGAAAAGCGCGAAGATATCGAAGAAAAATGGCCCAAGTCAAGAATCGAGACACTTTCAGTGCTTTGGGTGACGGTGGCGTCGAGCACAAATTAGTGGCCTTCGCCGGACAACTTTTGTGACGGCTCAAGTTAATGCTTATTTACAAATGGCGGCTTAGGTTTTAAAGAGTAGGTCGTTGCAACTCAGACGGCCTAGATTTGATCCAGACGACGTCAGAGACTGAAGGGGCGGCGTCACAAGCATAAGGTGACGCCGTCGCAATACTAACGTGGCCAAGACGAAACCCTAATGGCTGACCCGACGGCTTCACAAATTAAAGGGTGACGCCGTCGCATTTGTAATCTTATATATAGAATCCGAATTTTTTAGTTTTTGTGTAGTATTTTGGAGTAAAAAACCTAACAGAACCAAAGCTGCTTGTACCGGTATTTTAGGGTTTCAAACCCTATCTTACATCAAGATAAGTGTTTACTTCATTAATTCAATTATGTCTTCAATTATTTGTGTGTATGCTTGCATGTTTCCCATGTAGGCTAATTTACTTGTGTTTTTGCTTAGGGAATATGAAACTTAATTATTGAATATTGATTGGTTGTCTATTATCTTAATTGTTAATGATCTAGTATTGCGATAGGTCATCCGTTGTGTAGTTAATGCTTGATTAATCTTTGTGAACCTTAGCTTATAGTACCTAGAGTCATTGTAGGCTAAACCATCCAGAAAGCACCTAGCGTTGAGTTTATAAATCCATAGAATTTTGTAGGCATTAACCTTTGGTAGTTTCAAAGAGATAGGGATAAAGCGTACCCTACGCCAGACACACAGCGATTAAGAATAGGGACGTGACAATTCAACCATCAATAGGAGATAATTAAGGAGTAATAAAACCTAAGTAAAACACATCTTTAAATCATCATACTGACACAATAATTAGACATAGACTACATACACCACTAGATTAGATAATTAGATAAGTAGAGTAAACGGTAGAAATACCAAACCCCCCCCCCCCCAAATCCAAACCCCGAGATTCGTACCTTTCCATTTCCAAAAAAACATAAAAAAAAGATAAAAAATAATCTTCCTCAACCCCAACCTTAGCGTAGTAACTTCTCACTAGCATTCCTATTCCCTAGAGAATGATATCAATTCCCGTGGCTTACCCTAATACTACACTACAACGATTAGGTTCACTGCCTAGGGTGTTGAAAAACTTGCTCGACGAAAAGGAAGTTCCTTTGACCCCGAACGACGCGTGTAGCGTTATCAAGTTTTTGGCGTCGCTGTAGGGAATAGAATAGCTAGTTAGGGTACCTTGTTTAGGTTTCCTTGCTTGATTCCTATCAAGTAAGCTTTTTTTCCCATTTTTAGCTTCCTCGTAGTCTATCCTCCTTCTTCGTGACCTTTGTTAGTAATCCCATCGCTTTTCATCATGGAAGGTGATAACCAACCACCATTCATCAACCTACCACCAATGACCCCCGAGCCAATACTCTTGAGTGAATACTCGAGACTAAGCCACCTAGGCTATAGGAACACCATTGAGCTTCCCGACCAAGCCCAACCTACGGCCCTGCGATCCGACACCCATTCGGTTGGTGCAAACGGATGTGCATTCCATGGACTTCGTTCGAAGATCCTATTCGGCATCTTAAGGACTTCCTTAAAATTTTCGATTCCATCGACCTCGATGCTACTACTCGGGAGACCACAGCGTGCTGCATCTCTTCCAATTCTCTCTGGGACCAAGCTAGTAATGGCTTGGCGACTTCCCGCGGGCTCCATCTCAAGTTGGGATGATCTCACCTCTGCTTCCTTGCTCGATTTTTCCCACCGGGGAGAACTACTAAGCTTAGGAATGATATCTTGATGTTCCAACAACGTCCAGGTGAATCTCTCTACGAAGCATGGACTCGATTCAAGGAGTTACTCCATAAATTCCCTCATCACGGCATTGATCTTTGGCTCCAAGTACAACTTTTCTATGATCATGTCAACTTCCCCACCAAGCGATCCATTGACCGCGGCGGTGGAAACGAAGTGATCTCACTGCGCGAATCATGGGGTATAATAGAGGACCTTGCTCTCTATGACAACGAAAGTTGGAACGACCCCCGTGAGTTGCCCAAAACCGTTAAGGCAATCTCCTTGCCTCCCATTACTAACAATCTTCCGACCGTAGGATGCTCGAGCTTGAAGATCCAGTTAAATTCCTAATGAGCTCCTACGAAATGCTAAGTCTTCGCCATGTGAACAAAGTTTTCTTCCTGCATTATGGCCGGTGTAGTGACATGCGCACTTGCACCAGATTCCCCGAACAAGCTTCCGTTGACTACGCATCCTCACATTACTAATGGAGCGGAGGAAGGTTCCCCCAACACCCGGGACCTAGGACTTTTAATGACGCCCGAGAAGCATGGAAAGGCAAGCCCGGCTTTTATTGGGGACAAACCAAAGAATTCACATCCAATGATTTCTCATGGCCCCATCTCATGGCCCTACCCAACAAAACATGGAAGGGATGTTGCAAAACATAGTCGCATCCCAAGAAGCTCAAATAGCTAAGCTCTCGAAACGTTTTAACCAACAACAAGCCGATATGGATAGGAAGATAGACAACCTCATGAAAGCCATAACCAATAGTGACAAGAAGGTCAATGCTATCTCAACTCGAAGCTCCTTGTAGAGATTAAGGACCTAAATAAGTTAGCTAAGCATGTTCAATTCGTCAATACCATCACCTTAGTGAAGCCCATAGAACAAATGAAGGCGAACCAAGAAACGGTACTTGAGGGTTAGTGAAACTACTAAGGATGAAACAACCAGGAATTAATTAGTGAAGTAGGCAATGACTATTTCAATAAGTTTCCTACGGAAGAAGAGCTCTCTTGCCACCCACATTTAGTACGAGACCTCCGTCACATGTACGTTAGGAAAAGCCCTAGGATCAAGTTTGGGAACCCTTGGAATCTTAACATACCATGTTGCATAGGACACCTTTTTGTGGCGAAAGCATACATTGATCACAAGTCCCCAATAAATATCATGACTAGCACCTATTCTGATTGGGTAATGAAGAAGCCTATCCCAACTAGGCAAGACCCCGATAATCCTAGGGTTAGTTGCAATTTTCTTGGTAGAGTTAAGGGATTGCCCGTCTATGTAGCTAGTTTCATGTTTCCTACGGATTTCATAGTGGTGAATGATATTAGAAATACTGACCATAGATCCTAGCGTCACGTTATTCTAGGAAAGCCTTTCATAGAAAACATCGGGATGACTTATGATCCATCGTTAGGGATAGTAAGATTCAAAGATGAGACCGATGATGTAGCTTACCAAATGCCGTTTAAGATTGGGAAGTTTTCATCACTCTCCAATGATGAAAAGGAACTTAAACTATCGGTCTACTATAGGAATGAGGAGGATAAGGAGAAGGGAGTAGATTATGTAATGGCCAAGATTCTAGGTTTCCTAAAGGATTGCTTGAAACTAGGACCGGAGTATATGACCGATTGAGGAGAAGATGACCACTTAGAAAAGTGCATCATAGGGCACTTCTACAACATGGAACCCCCCAATGGAGGCCGTCATGAGGAAGAAGGTGACGGTAGTGAAGTCACGTAGGGGCACGACTTCGAGTCTAGTTACAAGACTCATAAATAAAGAAAAGCGCTTCTTGGGAGGCAACCCATGCTTAATTGTTTGCTTGCTTGTGTCGTGTATCTTTTATTGATGGTTTATTCTCATGTTTAAATTTGTAAAAATGCTTTATTTTGTCTTTAACCTCGTCTTAATTACATATAAAGGTATTTTACATAAGAGATAAGTGTAGAGAGGATTACATACGTTTTCAAAAGAAACGTAAACATGAGAATTTCAATTAATTAAAAGATATACATGTGTGTTTGTTCGAGTCAAATGCTTGTATCGAGTCATAATGGATGTTTTGCAGGAAATTTTTCAGTTCTAAGATATAAATTTTCTAGAATTTTTTTTCGAAAATCGCAGACCAGTTTTTGTCAGGATAACTTGTGGCGTCAGGATCGAAACCTGACGGCGTCAGGAAGGAGCAAAAACAGCTGATTACTTTTTCTCGTTTTCTGAGCTACTTATAATTTTTTTTGGAATTTTCCAGGTCTTAATTCACTAGTACAAAAACGGGATTTGGTCACGCATGGTCGAAATGGAACGGCCACACATTCGCATATTTGTGTGGCTGAAGGTACGAAAATTGACAACATTTACTAATTAGTCACACATGAAAATTTTGATTGTGTGACCATTACAGCTGTATCGCCACACAATTGAACATTGTGTGGCTAAAGGTATCTGGTGATTTTTTTTCAGATCATTTAGCCACATATGAATTTGGAACGCGTGACAAATACAAGTAACCTTGATGCGTTAGTCACATGAAGTAATTTTTTGTGTGTCTAAATCATAGAGTCAAGTTTTTTCACACATTATTTAAGGGTGACTGATATGTTTTGCCAACTCTTTAGCCACATCGGAAATTGGAACAAGTGACAAATGAAAAGTAAGGTTGAAGCATTAGTCACGATATACATATACACAGTGACAAATATATGTCACACACTTGAACACTGAGCCAAAAGCCTATATGGTCACACTAAATGTTTGTCACACATTCGTTAAGTGTAGCCAAAATCAGTTTATATGTTCACATAAGTTAATGTGTGTGTTTAAAGTTTAGTTTGTGTTAGCTTGCCAAAAGCTAATCTATAAAGTCACATTGCTACTACACCGTGACCAAATGCCATATATTGTGGCCCGAACGTTTTGTCACACATATTATTTAAGTGTAGACAAAATCCAGTACATATGGTCACGTAACTTAATATGTGGCCATTGGATGATCAATAGTCACTCAAAATACACGTTTCGTCACTTTAAACACCATATGGTCACACTTATTAACACTTTTAGCCACTTTATGGTTAATGGTATGTGACTAAATACCCAAAACAAACATGCTTTGTGTGACTAAATGTTAGAAAAGGCCACAAACATAAAATTCATGTGGCCATTGGATGATCAATAGTCACACAAAATACACCTTTCTTCACTTGAAACACCATATGGTCACGCTTATTATTACTTTTAGCCACTTTATGATTAATTGTATGTGACTAAATACCCCAAAAGAAACATGTTTTGTGTGACTAAATGTTACAAAAGGCCACACAATCATAAATTTCATGTGGCCATTGGATGATCAATAGTAGCGCAAAAGACATATTTCTCCACCTTAAACACCATATGGTCACACTTATTAACACTTTTGGCCACTTTATGCTTAATTGTATGTGACTAAATAACCAAAAGAAACATGCTTTGTGTGACTAAATGTTAGAAATGGCCACACAAAAAGAAATTTTGATGTGGCCATTTAGTTATCAATAGTCACAAAAAACTATTATGTTTTCATAACAGACTAACTACGAATACTAAACAGACTTAGCTTATGTCTGCGGACTTAACCTTGTACTGGCACCCTTAACCACTAAACTAACCTACCAGACTTAACTTGATACTGGCAGCTTTAACCACTAAAGTTTTCTGTTTATAAGTAGACCACAACACAAAATATATATTTTTTTTTTGTGCAAAGATGAACTTGTATTAATCAAGGAAACTTTGTAAAATGAAAAAATCAACACACCCGATATTCAATATCGATATAACTTGTTCTTATAAGTCGATATAAAAACAAAGCTGCCCATATCATACAACCATGGGCCGATGACACCGGCATAAACCATCACAAAGAACATCTTTTAATGCACCAGTATGAACCATACACTTCCAGATAGGGGCTATACCAAGTAGTTTACATTCCATCTCATGAATGGCTTCACTACTGGGAACACACACCCTAAATTAAGCCACCAAATCCTACACAATCCTAAAATACGTTTATAAACATGCCTACCAATAACAACGATACGCGCTGCAGGTACGTTTTAACACATGCTAAATACTAGAATTATAATTGGAGTACGGGAAGACGAAGCTTGGTGTCGATGACAAAGTCAACAAGATTGAATCTAACCATTTTGTTTCGATCCCACTCACACTCCTCAAAATCTCTCTCGTATGGCGTTTCTGATAGCGTGGTTCTTGCTTCTAGGCCTATCGCTGTGGTGTGTTGCAGATTCACGTTCACATAAAACCATATCTTCCCGGTATCTCAGCAATGCGTTATGGTACTTCCACATGGTTCGATTTAAACGTAAACTTATGTGGTATGTTCTGCTTAAAAAGAACAATGTAGTATGCTAATCAAAGTATGTCCATGTGTTGAAGCATATATTAGTTTGCAAAAGCGGATAATGACTGAAATGGTCGATTTGTATCATTACTTACCAAAGCGACTCTCCGTAAGTGACATATGCAAGGATGGTAAAACAATCCCTTTCTCTTTCATGCTCTGTACATTCGTTCCATGCACATATGTGTTTCATACGCTCATCTGCAATTGGAATTTAATAAAAATGGTAATTAATAATTTTAAAAGCTATTATATGGAAAGGTTTATTTTTAAAATAAAATAATAGATTATGTCTACACTTTGATTAACATACCTTCATCTACGGGGTTTCTCATGACGGTCTTGTACGATTCACTCCATCGTTGCACAAGTTGAGCATCATCAATCCATTTTCAGCAATGGCATCGGGGAAAGAGTATTGTTTAGGAGATTTGTGAAAACAACTCTTGTGCCAGCAAACAGGTTTTCATAGTGAACCAATACATTCCATCCGTGCCCACCAACTCATGCACGTGCTGTTTTTCCTCCATTATTTCAATTTGGCGGTGAGTGATAGCTGCTACGGGCACGCCAGACAACAAAGAGCGTCAAATTGGTTATTGTCGATTATTGTCAGGAAATTGCAAGGAATGACCTACATTAACACTTTAGTTTAAAGAAACATTAAGCGGGTCAAACAATTAAAATAATCCCCATTTTCCAACAAACTTATACATGTATTGATTTATTTTTTTCTTACACAGAGGTTGTGCAGGATATTCATCAACGTAACAGGCACCTACGTTGCTGTAACCTAGAAGACCGGATCGTATCCGAGGGGCATTAAATTAGCCTGCATCGTTATACCTGTTACATGAAATAGTGCTTGATGACGGCTGATCATAAAATTGCCACTCGGAGCATAGCCAATCGAATAAATTCGATCATGGTGTAGTCATTTATGCTTATTAAAATTACGGTGTTTCATAAACAAAGCAGAAGCATCTTAAATTTAAAAGTAAGCATGTATATCATTTGATGGTTACATTGATACATTTATAACCTTAAGTAAGCATTTTAAGTACAACTTACCTACAATGTCCTAATGTTTGTGCGGTTTGCCTCCACCAATAATTGGATGCTCATTCTATTTTAAAACCACAATCGTCTTAATGGTCAATAAGGTTATCACATATGCATAACATTCAACTAATACAAGTCTTAGATGATCAATACATCTTTATCATTAAGGTGTCAAACAAAAAATGATTGAAGATGTACTACTA
>OU343221.1:254992789-255106065 GCA_910596185.1 Chrysanthemum makinoi
TTATTGCTGTTTAGAAAGAAGACGATCAAAACAGAAGTTGATAAATAAGTGGAAAATGTAGAGATTAGAGAATTTCAGCGTCTAAACTTTGAACCTTATATGCGTCTGTGTGATACTTCATTTTAGTTGCAGTTTGGGCTTTTAGTGATAAACATGGTCCATATGTTTAGGATCCAACACAAGTAAATCACTGTGTGTGTATAACAGTAATTAGTTTATTTAGTGCAATAGATTAGAAAACCGAGAGCAATATTGGCATGATGAAACGTGAAGTTGTAACTTGATGTCAGTTTATTACATTCTGTTTTATTAGTAAAAGGGTGATCGCCAATAACTTGCATGCTAAAATATCTTAGTTGGCGTTACAGAATTTATGACAATCAATAGTGTTTCTGTGACACACTTTTATGATAATCAATATATGCTTAATATTAACCACCACCAAATGGCCTAGTGGTAAGGCACTTGATCTCCTCACAAGAGGTCAAGTTCAAACCTCACTAGGTACAGATTAAGGGGTGGCCAGGAAAGGGTAAAAACGGGTCGCGGGATACTCTGGTTAGGCTGTTTACATCTGAGTCAAAGACTTATATGATTGTTATTGTTATTTGTACAATTATTTGATCATTAATTTTATATTGCTTTCTCAAATTAATATATGCTTAAACTCATCTAGGAGAGGTTTAGAAAAGATATAGCATGGTATTTTTGGTGAGTGGATAGTGTAACCTGCTCATCTGTTTATGATAGTATATTTATCTTTCTTCCTCTAAATCAAGATGTATCTATGTGTCTATTGCTTATGCAGATGTGCGGACTCAGGCTATGTATCAACTTCTAGATTCTGGATTTATAGGATTGATTTTTTCATGCTTCAATGAAGATCAATACAAGGTTTTAAATTCAACTACAACAATTTTGAACTATATTCTAATTTATTACTTTAAATTTTTTGCTAGTGACTCTGTAATAAAACAAATTTCTTCCTTTTTATTTGTTTGGCAATCTTTATTACTTGGAATAGAGTACGCGTATGGTCATGAAGTCAGTAACAGTAAACTAATTTCTGTTAATTGTCATTTTGGAGTCATATATGTAATCTCTTTTTACCTTAATAGTGTACGGAAAATGACTGTTGTATTGGATATATAAAAAGACATTTATTGAAATGCGTCTTATGTTTGAAGTTTGAACATGTTTGTAATATGATATCAGGTTGGAAGAATACAAGTTACAGCATTCCAGTCCTTAGATGGAAAGCAAAGTCAGTATGATAAGAGCTGTTCCTGTATCTCCCATCAATAAAAGTCCCTTTATAGATCTAGAATCTTCATTCAGTACAGAAAATTCACTCACAATTTCTGGCTCAACACTGGTAGACACTCTAGAGCAAGATACTGGCGATTCAAGAGCTGCTGCAGGATCTTCAAAGGTATATTTTTCAATTTTTATTCTGGACAGTTTATAGTTTTATACTGTTTATGAAGCGTTGATTACTTAGCGTTAAGATTGGTAATACACGGGGTCAACCCTGTTGAAACTGAGCAACCCTGCATGCAAAAAAGTTTCAAGTATCAATAGTTTAGGGTGTAACGTAAATGACTAGGTGATAGTGTACACAATGGGGGCCAGAGTAAATTATGGTCTGCTGACCAAGTGACCCTTGTCTATCTTTAAATATCAAAAGACACATCCATTTAAACCACTATTCTTCTTTCTCCTCAGGTTTTCCATTTCACTTGTATATTTTGAGAATTATGTGCATTAGTGTTCTGTAAAAAAACGAAACAATTCTCGACTTATTGTCAATAATCTCTGTAGCTTTACTTCTATATGTTAGATCGAAAGCTTGCTGTATAATACGGGCACTGGTAATTGTGCATCTGTTCTCGTTGCCCATTGACCATTAATGCCAATATGTCATTCTCTTTTCATATATTGACTTCCCTGAATTATGCTTGGAGTTTGTTAATCTTCTTATGAAGTCACCACAATCAATCTATTAAAGTTGGATTACTTTGCCTCAAGTCCTTCGGATACAAATCTTCCATCTAAGAACATACTTTACTGGCTTATAGTCTTGTGTTTTCAGTTACACTATGCTTCTAACATCACTGATATTGATCTACATGATTCATCAGGGAAAATCATCTGCTTTGAAAGGTTTCTTTGCAAATGCTGACAAAGTAGGAGGGAACTACCCTACTGGCAACACAGAAAACTCAGTAGTTGATATTGATCCCATGGATATGTCTGAAAGCATGCAAGAGGCGTTGCATCGTTCCAATCTGGAAGTGAGGTAATCATATGTTCGTGCATCTTACAAACTTTTTCCTCCCATAGTACTTGGTAAACCTGTAATATTGGCAGAGATGCTCTGATAGAGGTGGCAATGCTGACTTAACTACTTATGAATGGGTCAAACCGGTAGAAAGTCGCCCAAAGTATATTCTAAAATGCATAAAATCTCCTATACCATATATAAAACAAATGCGGTTTTAGTTGAAATATGTCATTTTTGTATCCATGTTTCCCACAAATCTTGTTTTTTTTTTTTTTTTTTTTTTCTTCAAGTAAATATATTGGATAAGTTTTTTCAGGTTCAGATGACCAGTTTCACCTCCTTACCGGCCCACCTGAACCACTCTTTTTGACACCTTTTTCTGTTGTTCTTTTTTCACTTCTGATGTGTTTGTATTTCATGTGCATAACAAAAATATGGACCTCTATTTTTGGCAGCGGTGCAGAATATGTCAGGAAAGAAGTTCCTCTTCATGTTTTACCAACCTTATCTCTTCTCAATCTTGAATCGTCTCTGACATCATTCACTGATTTACAATCCGTGTTATATGAGGAAGAGAGAACAGCATACCATCAAGCAATCCTACAAAATATGAGGTTCATAAGATACTTTATCACATCATATATTATGCTTATCTTATGGGTTATCTCTATTAAAATCGACTGCTGTATACAATGCAGGGACGGGAAAGTCCATCCGCTTTCTTACATTCATCATACTTCAACCTATCAAGCTTCTATTTGCAAATTAATGGAGTATTGGTTAGTTACAACTCTTACGCTATAAAAATTAAAAAATAAATAATTAGTTTTATCTTCCCAGCTCACTACATTAAACTTTTATTTGCAGCTTAAGCCCTGCCATAAACGCCCTTCAGGACCGTGTAAAAGAAAATGAGATTCGGGTATGGAAGTGCATCATTTCATCTCTAGTTTAGCATATCGAGTTAGTATAGATAAAATTAAAATTGAATTTTTGAACTTGTAATTGGTTTTCATCTACTAACCACTGTTCTTGTGAAAATGCCAAAAGTTATATAAACTGCAAGAATTTGGGGACAAATTATGAAAATGTAGATGCAAAAGGAATTATCATACTTTGACGTTTTCTTTCCAAAATTTCAGTGTTCTCTTTTGTCTTTCATATTTGATTACTATAAGAATGATAGTTTCTTTGCAATAGAACGTCGAGTATTGGTTTTGGTGTAGGCCATTGGAACTAGGAAAACTGAATAGATTATGAAAAAAAGTTTTATCAGTGAAATATATTTTTGATTACCTATGGTGCAAGGTTGCAAAAATGGCTAGGCGGTAGGGTAGGCGGGCCAATACCGCCTAGCGATTAATCGGTTAAGGCGGAGATTAAGGGGATTAATCGGATTGGACTTTATATATATAAAATTATAAAATTTTGAAACAATATGCCGATTTGGCGATCTAGCGATTTTTACGATTTGGCGATTTATGCCTCATTTGTCCGATTTCTATATGTAACCGATTTGGCCGATTTATCCGATTTTTGTCCGATTTGGCGATTTCGCCCGATTAGGCGATTTTTAGCGATTAATCGTTTTGTTGACCGATTTTTGACCAAACCGATTAATAAGGCCGATTAGTGAAAATGGGCGGTTAATCCCGCCTAGCGATTAATCGCCGATTAATCGTCCGCCTAGGCCGATTTTTGCAACACTGCTATGGTGTCTGATGCATATATTTTTGTGAACTAGTTGCGTATGCTTGCAAATGAAGCCAAAGTTCTGGAAAAGCACCGGGGGTTGATTCAAGTTCAAGTTCTCCAAGGAATGTTTCATCTCATGGACACAGAGGATCACCCAAGGATTTATACAGTCCATTTGAATCCAACAGTCTGAGATCTGTCTCTGGTTCTAGTAGTCGTAGCAGAAGAGGCTCTTAGTTGTTTTCAGCAAATGTGAGTAAGATATTTTGCATATGCTGCAGCTTTTGGTTCATCAATGGTTTGGAATTGTATGATATCGGAATCATGTTTCATTAGGTAGCGATTGGATTGTAAATGGCGATCGAGTTACCTATGTATATTTTTTTGATCAAGGGTTAGGCGTCGAATCCGTCCATTAGAAAATATTTTGTTTAAAAATGCGACTCAAATAGGGTTGTTGTCATTGCCATTAAATTTAATTTCCATGTCTTCTCATTTGTGCATCAAAGTCATCATATGACTTGCAGAAACATCAGGAAACTGATGGTGGTTGCAGCCACCTTTGCTACCATGGACTTGCTGGTTCATGTTGAAAGTATGTAAAAACTCGAGTGGATTGGCATTTCTTGAGCGATGCTGGCGATCGTAGACATTGGATTGCACACAATAACATGTAGTTTTCATCTTCGCCTTCTACGTGTCATTTGAGTTTTGGAGTGTTGATTACACGTATAAGAGAACATTTTACATAACCGCCTTGGCGAAGATACAAAGAAGCATGATATTGCACAAGTATTTTTACAAATTAGGGTTACACTTCATCAACAAATAAAACAATCTCACTTCCAACACAAACATGCGAATCTTCCCTAATGCTGTCGGGATGATAATATTAGCCCAACGCTTCAAATCAAATGTAGCGAAAGTATAGCAGTCAGAAGATATTATGATGATCAATATCTTGTATTTTGTGGCTGGCCAGTGGAAAGGGGTGTGTGAAGATTGTGGTTCTGTTGGTTATTTCCAAGAGAATTCCTCACGGCTGTAGCCGCACCTTGGGCTAGGTTTGCTGCTCCCATGGCAGCACCTTGTGCTAGCCCCATTGCTCCTGTAGCCATGTTTGTTGCTCCATACGCCGTTGTCTTAACCGAGTCATTTTTCTGCATTTACATTGCAAGTTTAATATAATGCGTGAGTGACACAAAATAGCAAAACCTGTGACTAATCATCAACAGAGAACATTTGTATCGAGATACATAAGAGAACATTTAAATATAACGTGTACCTGATTTATTAGACTAGAATTTTCCGTTTGTTCAGCAAAATCTTCTCTGCGCAACTATGACCAAATAAAAAAAGTACAAACATTACAATATGAAGGGTGAAAACGGCAATTAAGTCAATGCAGATTAAAGAAATTCCAGTGAACGTTACAACCCATGAAGACGACATGTGGATTACCTGACCTTGTGATTGATCATCGTCGTCGTAGCTAAGCAAAGCTTGTCGGCTCGCCATTATTTATTTGTTTCCATGTATCTTTAAGATTGCAAGTGAATAGAGAAATGTGTTTTGTTTAAGATTAATCGTTGGTTAGTTATAAGGTTGTGGAGGAGGCCAAAATGTGTATATATGGTAACATTTTATGGATGGTGTTTCTAATGATAGGTAGATTTGGTCAAAAACATGTACGAATGATGTATGTTCCCAAAACTTGTAGAGTTGCCGATTCATAATAAGAGTATAGTTACATAAGCTCAAAAATTATGGTGAACAATTCCATAGATTAGAGGAATTATGTGAGTTTACATGTCTTTATTTTTTAGGTTGCATTCACCTAAGAAATCTAATTACGTCAAATTTAAATGACAACTACAAACATTCAATTTGGATCAAAACCTATCCATTTAGATGATGAGATGAACGTTTAAATTTTACCTTTGAAGCCTATTATTTGTTGACCCTCTTGAGATTTATATGGTAATGTTTAAATATTAAAGTTACATACCAAAAATTTTTATGAAAAATCACATATGATTAAAAACTAATTTAAATATTCTAATAATATCATATGTGATATTAATATCATTTGTGATTTAACACTAATATCACTTGCGATATTATTAGAATATTCAAATTAGTGTTTAATCACATGTGATTTCTCATACAAGTTTTAACAACGAAGAAAAAATGAAAAAGAGACAAAAACATGAAAAAAGCGAAAATGTTTTTGTCGAAAGTATATATCAAAGTCGTCCGTCCCATAGAAAGTTAATTAAATGCCACGCAATGGTGTAATTATTTTTCGCTAACGATTAAAGGTTTAAGAGATACCCTTCCATCCCAAAATTATAGTCCCCTTTTTGACTTTTCTATTTCTTTTACAACTTTGACCTTAAATATTTTTGTTTGTCTTATATAATACTTGATGCAATATGTATGAACGGATTGGGTTTTAAATTTATTTTCATTCGATATAATTTTCATAATCTATTGTATAACATAAACAAAAATATTTAAGGTGAGAGTTGAAAAGAAAGTAAGAAAAAATCAATCGAGAACTATAATTTTAAGACGGAGGTAGTATGTAAATTTAAAAAAATATGTGAAATATTAAAATGTTTTTAATATAAGCCATTGATTTTCTTTTAAATGAAGGGTGTGAATAAGTTCTTATGTGAAAAAAGTTTAGAATTTAAAATACTTCTCCTATATTTTTATCGCTCAATAATTGTAGTAGGTCGAGCATCCAACTGGTGGCGGATCCGTCAAAGGGTATGCACTTTTAGTTTAAAACTGCACAAGACATGCGCTTAGTGTTAAAATTTTATTTTTCTGTAACAAGACAAACATTTTTCATCACTGATGTTACTCGAAGGTATGTACATGTATGCCCTCTGCCTCAAGCATGTTCGTCCGATCTGATAGGTTCTCGACCTTTGCCTCCAACAGTAATAACCCTTTCAATAATTCTCCAAACCTTTTCTGACCTATTCTCAACCAACCGATATGCTCTATTGCTCGTATACGTATAATCTGTCTAAGGACATACAAATATAGAACTTGATAATGCACATGTAAAACCCGAAGTAACCTTTACTTTTATTTGGTCTCCGAAGATAAGAATGCAAGAGGTGAATATAATATCTTTGTACAAACATATTAAACACCCAAACATTCGGATAACATAAACTTGTTTATCTAAACAAGGATAACATAGGGTAGGAGAAACTCAATTACCCATAAAACCAACACCAATGAACGAATTATCCAAAAACAAAAAAATATGTTTCAACAAGCCACATATCTACACGTATCAACCAAAAACGACACATGTCACCCTTATCACATACCATACAACACTATAAATACCATTCGATCACCCCATAATTCCTCAAATCATCAACATTTAAAATCCTACTAAAAACCCCAATACAACATTTGCAAATCACAAAACAAAGATCTTACCAAAAATGGCATCACAAAACCAAAGTTATCGAGCCGGTGAAGCCCGAGGCCAAGCCGAAGAGAAAACGGATCAAATGTTCGACAAAACAAAAAACATGAAAGATCAAACAAGTAGCTACTTGTCCGAGAAAGCTGGAGTGGCTAAAGAGAAGGCAGGACGTGTGGGTCAGTCAGCAAAAGAAAATGCCGAAATTGGGAAAGAAAAGACAGGAGGGGTTATGCAAAGGACAAGTGAGCAAGTGAAGAGTATGGCTCAAGGTGCTGCTGAGAAAGTTAAGGAGACTTTTGGAATGGCGGGAAGTGGCGAGGAGGATGAGTACGAGGATCAGGATTTGGGTCGTGGTGGCAAAGACGAATACCGCTATGCACCACCTACTACTACTAGGAGGGGCTTTTAGTTACTCCTAAGTTATTATGGTTTTAAGTTGTTTTTTTAATGTTGTTGTTGTGGCATTGTGTGGTTTGATGTCGTTTTGTACCATGTAGTGAGTTGTTTACTTGCTCGGGTCATTTCGGGTTTTTATGTTTTGTTTTCCATGGCGAGTAGTGATATTTGATGTACTTGCCATTGCTTTTATAATAAACGTATGTTTTTCCTCTTCTTGCTCAATGCTAGTACTTAATAAAGACTTTCAAAAGTTAGCAATATAGATTAATTATATTACTGATCAATGATAATATAATACTAATTTAGATATTTAATTAGTTCCTTTAAGAAATTTAGAACGGGTCGAACCATATTAGGTGTGACACTCAGTCACTCATCCCAGTAAGTTCCCGTCACTCAAACTGTCTTGATCAATTTCACAAGTCATCTAATAAGCTCATTTGCCCTCTATGCAGTGGTCAAATTAATGGCTGTTTAGTGCACAACTAACGGTACTCGCCAGTATATGGAATCCAAAGCAAGAAGTTGGTCGTTGAATACATGTGATTTTCTGGAAACTATTCGGAGTTAAGAAAACATGCCAGGGGAAACACCCTGACATTCGGCCAATTAATGAGCGGCAAAATTTGGAACAAAATATAGAGCAACAAAGCATATTTAACAGGCGGTTTGAGTTTTGATGAAGTTGGCAATGAAGCTATATTGGAAGTCTTGGATGGTATTTCTTATGTTGCTAGCCCACAACGGCGTCACAATGTTGATTCCCTGCTAGCCGGAGTTTTATAGTATGTAGTTTTTATTGGTCTCAATTTGACAATGTTCCTCCTGAATTCGACGGGGGACTCATACGAAGAGAATAGTCTTCTTTCGGATGATTAGAGTAACATATTAAATCTTTCATCTTCATATGATCAGACTGAGAGTTTTCGTAGGTCAAGAAGAACTACTACTCGTGCTAATAATAGGTTTCCACCAAGGCCAAGGGAGAACGCCCCAACTACTAGAAGCATGACCGATGCAAATCGCACACTGCACCGAGGTCAGATAGTCAACCAAATTCACGTAACCTTCAGGGTCTGCAGATCTCATGGGGTGATTTCTTTTATCCCTTCCCTCTCCGTCTCTGGTTCTTCTTTGCTACTTTTACTATACATGCTTTTTTTGGAAGGCATTACACTACGCTATCAACATGAATAATTATGTTAAAGTAAGCTATCAATTTTTTTGTGCTAACGAAAATATAGTTTTTTGCTATTCTTCACTGTATTCTCTCGTTGATTAAACTTTTTGAAAGTTTATAAGAACAAAAATGATGTATCAACTAAAGCAACGACTTCTAAAGAGTGGATGGTTGATGAGAAAAGTGTTTCTCTATATATCTTTTACTTGGGCTAGGTCGGTTGTCACGGTTATTGAGGGTTATCTTTGTTGTGGTTTGAAAGTCGTCGAAGGTCGTCGGTCAAGGTTTTGGGTATGAGGGTCGTCCAGACTACTCAGGTTGTGTGGTTGTTTGTGTGTGTTTTAATAATTAAAATGTATTTTTGTGAGGTATGTTTTTTATAATATAAGTCGCCTTATTATGTCTAAAAGGTTGTCTATAGGTTGCAGAAGAGAGAAAGCACGTGACAGAAAAGATGAGGGTTGATGAAGGTTGTTATTGAGGGTAACCTTATAAAAAGAAACGTTGAGGTACGTTTGGCAACAAGCAGTTAAAACAAGCGTTGAATTATAACGCTACTTTTTCTAACACTTTTTAATTTTTTATCCTAAACGCTAAGCGCTAACCACCGTTCTTAAATGTCCCAAAGATCGCGCTAAACACAAAACCTTTAGAAAGAAACTAACAAATACAAACCACCATCCAAAATTGAAATGATAATTGTCTAAATGCATCTAACTTACCACATTTTTTCTTATGTATACATTGAATTTTTTATTTTTCTATTTAACAACTTAACTCACTTATCATTCATGTTGTATTCTTCTTTTTATGAGTAAGGTTAGACCGTGGCCTTTGAAACTTGGGACGCGTCGAACATTACCCGTAACAATGGTTACAAAAGGAATGATTAGCACTTTGTTAATTAAATGAAAAAAATAAAAGTTCAATAAATATAGTTATATTATAAATATAGTAAATAAATTGCTAACTTAACTCTCCTCGCAATTCCCTGCCCGCTTAGTGATTCGTTTCACAACACTTCGAATGTATATATGTGTTTGTTTGGGCTTTCCGTAACTTTCCCGTGACATCATTATTCCCGCATATCTGAAAGACATTCACAATCTTTTACTCGTCAAACTCCCCCAAAATAATATGATTTTGACGAATCAAGTTTGTATTTATTGAAATAAATGTTAAAATAAAATAATATAATTAAAAATGTAAAAACTAAAAACTCATATAAATATATCAGAATGGATGTTGAATTAAAAAGCATAAAATTTTAAAAAATATGGTGAAATTAAATCATAAAAAAAATAAATAGATCAAAGATATTTTAATTTGAATATAAAGATGAATTTTTAGTTGATAAGTGACATGTCACTTCATGATTGGAGCTCTTTATCTTAATTTTTTGTGAAACCCACAACTTAAATGATTTATATATTTAGACAATTATCTTGAAACCAAATAAATCGCAATGATCAAATCATTGGAAGACAATTAACTACTTTGTTGTAGCCACGTACATCATCAATGGTGGAGCTAGAAAAAATTTCGTGAGAGAGCTGAAACAAACAGGTTTTCGAAAAGACATTATATGAGAGGACCGAGATGAAAAAAAGTTTTTTTAACACATGAAATCGTGAAAAAATATATTAACGGGCTTAGGCTTAGGGGGTCGGGACCCTTTCCGGTTCTCATATAGCTCCGCCCATGTACACCATACTCCCCTACTAGGAAAAGCTTCACGCTAAAATCTTGCTCAACATCCCCATTCTCTTCCTCTTCCTTGCGTTGTGTATCCATTAATCACGTAAGGTGAATCATTTGTCGAATAGGATGTTGCTGGTATGTTATATGTAATAGGTAATTATGTCTCGTAGACTTTATTGTTGATCATTTTGAGCATTCGAAACGATCGTGAACCCGCAGTTAAAGGTTCCCATACCTCCTAATCTTTTATGAACCGCAATGCAATGGAAAACAATGAAAAAATATACGATGCTTAAAACGCTTAGTTTAATAATATTTAAATTTATTTTTTACCTGTTAATAAGTAAGTATTTGACACACATTTTTTGGGAATATGTGCATTTAAGAAATTAAAATTTGTGATTTTTTATAGAAAAAGTATTATTAAAGAAAATTTCATTTGGGTCCCGTGACACCACATAACACTCTTAGGTGTAAACAGTTCTTCCTGAGTCGAGTCCACACCACTTCTCCCTATTTAAATGCAAGTCTCTTGCGACGAGTATCAACCCACCTCTTACACTGCTGGTTATGTTTTTCATTGCGAGCTCGAACTTGTGTGTGTAGTTGATGTACTTGAGCTTACTCTTTGCCACTAGAACTCAAATGCGTTAAAACATGGAGTAGGCAATGGTGTGAGGTCAAACCTTATGAGAGTACGTAAAAGATTAAGATTTTAAAAAGTAAAAGCATTCTCAAATAATTTTTAAAATATGCTCTAACTTCTAACTTGAGTTTTGATTTCAACTAGTTTTGACATAACACTTAAGGCTTTTTTGTCTAGCAGTATGTGAGTTGTCAACTAACTTATAGGTTATGGGTTTAAGTCTCGTTGAATGCATTTGTAAACTATATTGTAAGATATGTGATATAGGTGTGAAAAAATTACCGTTAAAAAAAAAGTTGACCTACATAACACCTATATCTTTTACCTAATCTAAAATAGTGAAAGACATGTCATCATATAAAGGTTATGCGATACTTTCGCCACTCACGCCTTGCATATCTTATAACTATTAAAATTAAAATTTTAAAATGAAAAAGAGAAAAGTCGTTGTATTCGATCCAAGTTAGCGAATCTTGACTCTTTACACAACTTCATTCACTTTTTGACCAGGTTTAAGGCTATTAAATAGTCAATGCATCTTTCTCCAATGTTCGATATGTACTGCATTTTTTTTCAACCTGGTTAGGTAGTGTAATTTTTTTTCTGTGTCGATATGGTCACAAACGTCATACGTGGCAAGCCAAGTAAATAGATCGAAACTTACATGGAATTTTTGTTGTTTTTCTTTTTAACCCTTACACATGGTTGCCAAGTCACTTGGGTTTGTGTGGCGTGGCTTAGCCAAAGTCAATTGACCTGCCACGTGGGAAAAAAATTAATTTGGAAAAATTAATTTTTAAAAAAAATTTACGTTTAAAACCCTTTACGCTTTTTAAATCGTAAAAAAAAAAAACTTTACGTTTTTCAAATAATAGTTCGCATGAGTTAGTCCATCCGTTAATAATAGTTTTCCCCGTTTTTGTCCGCTTTTATCCGTTGTTCGCTTTTTATCCGCTTCCTTTTTTACGTTTTCAACCGTTTCATTCGTTTTTATAGTTTTTGTCCATTTTTCTTACGTTTTATCCGTTTTCTTATGTTTTGTCCGTTTTTCTTACGTTTTTATCGGTTTTCATCCATTTTGTCCGCTTTTCTTACATTTTCTTAGATTTTGTCCGTTATTCTAACGTTTTGTCCGTTTTAAATGCGTGACGCTTTTATCGGTTCTCATCCTGCTTTTTTTTTTTTTAGATTTTCTTACATTTTGTCAGTTTTCTTTTTTGTACTATTTCAACATATTGAAAATTTTTTCCAAAAAGAAAAAAAATATAGGAAATTTTTTTTTATTTTCAAAAATAATGTTTCCAAACGTGTAAGTTTTTCATTTTTTTATAAAAAAAAACGTAAATTTTTTTAAAAAAATTAAAATTTTTTTTCTGATTAAAAAAAAGTTGTTTTTTTTAAAAAACCGTAAGGTTTTTTTTAAAACGTAAATTTTTTTAAAAAAATAATTTTTTTTTTCTGATTTAAAAAAAACGTAAATGTTTTTTTTTTTAAACGTAAATTTTTAAAAAAATTAATTTTTTTTCCAAATTAAAATTTTTATTTTATTTTTATTTTTTCCACGAGGCAACATAGCAAGCTAATTGACTTGGCGTGCCACGCCACACAAACCCAAGTGACCGGCAAGCCAATGCGTAGATTGGAGAAAGCCATTGCAATATCGACGGAAAAAAATACACTACCTAACCGGTTGAAAAAAAGTAAAGTGCATTCTATGTCGAACATCAAGAAAGACGCGCTATTTAATAGCTTAAACCCTTACCATATCTTTTGTCCAATAAACAATAGTATAACATAAAGTAGAATATCAAAAACTTAGTTTATTCTTTATTGGTGTTAAATAGAAAGTGACGATTGAAGCAATGCAAGTTACACCTAAACCGTCTTTGTTACGCTGTCATGTATACGAAGTATTCATTCATGGATTTCTTGTTCTAACTAACAAACCAACCAACTGTTACATACACATATTTAAAGTTGATAATTGTAAGACCATAGACTTTTAATTTGATGAATGCTTTTCTTTTTGAATTAGGCTTTAATAAGTTAGATAACCATTTGACTACGTTTACTTTACTTAGATAAGGAATGACAGATTTATGTTTCTCAAATGTATATTAAGAAAAATGGATTATAGATTAGGAAGAAGGCGAGTTCATGCCTCAGATGTACGTCGCTTAACCGGGTATTTTCATAACCGCCTCAACCGTTACCACTATGACACTTTGATGATGATTATTATCGGAATGTATATGTTTTAAGTTATAACGAAATACCATGATGCCATTATTCAGTTTTTTACATTTTTGGCATGATAAGTACGTGGTCAAAATAGTGTATGACGTAAATAATGAAAATCTTG
The DNA here is from genome assembly GCA_910596185.1 of Chrysanthemum makinoi. Classification (NCBI taxonomy): domain Eukaryota; kingdom Viridiplantae; phylum Streptophyta; class Magnoliopsida; order Asterales; family Asteraceae; genus Chrysanthemum; species Chrysanthemum makinoi. Next base: position 255,006,514 of record OU343221.1, read on the forward strand.
CAAACATATTCTAGAGATCGACAACTCTAGCCAAATACTCATGGAGTCGTTGATGGTTTTTATTTATCGCGCATGGTCATCTCTGAAGTGCGAAGTTTACTAGCTAAATGACAAAAGATGTCTCGAGGTTTCACTTTTACCCAAAGAAAAAATGAACAATCAATGCAAGTATGCAACCATACAGAATTTACTTATTGGTAAATTTATCAACCTTGGTACGTTTTGATAGAAACCATCTGGGATGGAACTTTAAAGAAACAAGTATCTCTGATGAGATCTATTTGGGATAGATAATCAATTAAAGGAAAACAAAGTTATGGAATGACTAAGACATTTACATATAGAATCTAAATGTATATAGATTTTAATACTTGAAGAATTCGTGTATCTCGAGTCTTATTAGAATCAAGACCTACACCCTATGAGCAATATAATTCAATATCATGGATATTTGATAAATAAGATATTTTGTAAAAATAAATACTCGAGTGATGGTATTTTTGAAAATCTAGAGATTAAGTAAAGCTCATATCTACAAGAATTAGCATTTTAGATTTGTAAATCAAACTACTTACAAAAGATTAAGTTTGTATATCATGAGTAAAATTTCGTGTTGCTTTGGAATGTTCACGTAAAGATGGAAGATACTTTATAGAACAATTAAATGCGGGTTAATACTTGTTAAATAGAGATTAAATTAATGTGCTTAAGTTGAAAGTCCTTAACAGGTTAAGCAACGGAAAATAAAGCATGGGAAATTAATTTTGATCATTGAACTAAAGAATACAAAGCATGAAAGGAATTATAGATCTTGATTGATCTATGGGATGAAATAACTCCTAGTATTGCAAGATTCAATGGGAGGAATCAAGATCTGGTACAATCGCACATTGCTTTAGGGAAAGATAGCTTGGCACATGAAACTTGTAGATCTTGAGTTGTTATGAACAAATAAGATTTGAAAGAAGGAATTTCGAATTAGGAAAACACACTACTACATCGCAGTTTCAGGGGGCTTGTACTGAAGTTCTCATTAACTTAGGAGAATCAGTATCAAGGAGTCACAACTCTTATTTGTTAGATAATTTCATTTTACTTAAATGTAAAATGAAGTGCATCGTTGAATACTAAGTTCGAGTGTGTCATGATTTAGCTAAGTTCTTAAATAATCCGGTATGACTAAATCACTGGTACAAGACTCATTTAGATTCATTAACAGGAAGACTATAATGAAAGAATTGAAAACGAGGCTCTAGAATCCTTTAAATAGATTAGTCGAAGGTTAAATAGTGATTACTCAAAGTACTTTCTTATACGAGCTTAATTAATCGCTAGAAATCGGAAGTAATGTCTTAGACTTGTGAAAATCATATGAGACATTATGAGGAGATTGCCATTTACCATATTTTGAATCCGTGAATGGAAGACATTTCAATCTAAAGAATCTGTAGATGCTTATTATGGTGGGAGACCGAGATAAGTTGAGCATCTATTGTGAAAGTTGTGATATTCCGGGAGTGTATCAAGTTTCACATGCCTTGTCTTGGGACAAATGTTGGACTTGACCAAGACCGAGAAACGACCATGTAGATTAATTGATTTTGGTGTTCTTAGATCGTGGCGTACTATACCAAAGACCCGAGGAAATATAGTACTTTGCATATTGACTATTCTATGTTTAAGATGTCTTATGGTGTTCTGAATAAGAGCACCCATAAAGTCATCTGTCCAGGGTAGAATTGAAGGTATGTTAGGTATTTGGATTATCCAAGAAGGTAATTTGCAACTCCTAGTTAAGAAAGACTGAAGAGGATATTTTTCCTGGCCTCTTGTGGTGAGATGATTTGTTGATAGCATGGTTGTGCGACAAGTGTCTAGAAACACAATGAGACACAAATCATTCACTGTAACAAGAAAGGACGAAAGTATGGCTACATTAACGTAACGGTCTGGTAAATATCGCAAAGTGCAAGGGGATATAGTCGTATACCTAAACTCAGTTGAGATGTTCTTTGGAGTTTTAGTAAATGGTTGCGTGGGTATTGAATCGGTTTCTATTATCTAGGTACTTGAATGCTTTGATAGGCGCCTCTTGGTATTGTGAAAGTGGTTATTGTGTTATTGCTTTCCATAAACAAGAGTCTGAAAAGATTAGTGTGAAAAAGCAACATATTTTCAAGATTGCTACTCAAATTGTTCAACATAACATCTGATGAATTCCATGGTCTTCAGTTAGGGAAACAAAATCTATAAATCAAGTTTTATTGTGAAAAGTAGCAACAACTTTTAATATGAGCTTATAAAAGTAACTAGTTTTAGAAACTGTGGGCAGATAGTATAACGAGTAACAATATTTTAATAACTTTGTTTTCAAATTAAATATTGTGACAAATTATAAATTCATGATTTTGTAATATTTAAGGATTTTTTTTTATAAATACTTATATAGTTATAATACTCGTGCATACATAAGTTTTTACATAAATTTTTTATTTTGTTTTAATATCGATTAATATCTTGTATATAATTTTTTTGCACAAAGGATTTTACTTTATTTAACTAGCATGGTTTTTAGGTTGATCTTATTTAAATATAGCTATTTATCATGATCTAGACATTATGTGTATTTAGTAGCACATAATGACTCTGAAAAAAATTGTGTCATTGTTATATGTAGAATTTTGTCTATAATAACGCGTGAGGTCGTGCATTTATTTTGATATTTAAATTCTTGTCAATAATAATTTAAGTCTATTTTAAACCCGTGCGCTGGTTAAACTTATAAAAAAGAATAACATTAATCGTTATTGAATGTAGATAGTTTAAAATAAAAAAAATACTTTTCGGAATATCCTTACTTAATCTCATAAAAAGGAATAATATGAGTCGTTCATATATGTATAATATTATATATTCATTTACATATGACAGTAAATCGTGTTTTTCTTTTTATATTTATAAATCTGTGCAAATACATTTGTTTAATATATACTCATAATAATATTTATAAATAATTATAACAATATATTGTTGTATTTTTTATGAAATATAAAGTATAGGGGGTATTTATTAAATTTATAAAGTTATTAAAAAATATGAAATAGTTGATTTAAAATTTATCAACTAAAGTTTTATCAGTTATCTCAATCTTTTTAAGCTTTATTTATTTTACAAAACTAACACATATGTTTTTTTAGCACATTTTATAAATTAGATGAAAATTCAATATTTCAACCAAATTAAGCTCCCAATTTTAACTTTTATTTGTTAATCACATTAGTCAATTTTGTCACGTATTAAAATAAAGTAATTTAATTGATTTAATTTTGTTTTTAATAAAATTATTTTAACAAAAATTACTTTTAAAATAATGTAATTCTTTTATTATAAAAATAATTATAATCCTATCATTCTTAACTGAAAATTCTCCTTATATATATATAGCACGATAAAACTAGTCGTGCCCTAGAAGCATATTCGGCCCGAAACCAAAACCCAACCACGAGCCATGCTTTCTTACACACACAAACTTCATTTTAAATGACAACTTGACCACCTACAACACGCGTCACCACGCTTTTCTCCAAGGTCATTTTCGTAAATTCACACCTTCCTCCTACTTCTTTCTAAAACAAACAAATACAGTTCATTCATACATAAACACACACACTTTTTATAAAAACAAAATGACTCCACATATCCCCAAATTTTAACAATTATTAAAATCATCATCTTCTTCATCAATTCATCAAAATCAGGTATATTTTATAAAATCTAGCTTCAGTTCAACTCTTATTTTATTTTTTTGGAAGGTTTGATTGACTTAATTATGTTTAATTTGTTGTGAATTAGGTTTTATATGTTTATATGTTACTTGATCTGCTCATTTTTATTATTTTTATTATGTTGATGATAATTTGAGTTTTTTTTCTCTGTGTGTGTGTAATGGAAGGATCATTTTGAGTGTTTTTTAAGGTTATGAGGCCCTAATTTTATGTTTTGGTGTTTCGATATCGAGTTCGATAAAGTTTTCGAGGTTTATTAGGTTTAGTTTTAAGGTTCAGGTTGAGTTTTGTGTTATAGATAGTTACATGTGGAATTGTGTTAGTTGTTACGCTATAAAAAATATAGGTGATTTTGGTGTCGAATATGTGAAATTTGTTATAGAATTGGTATTTTATGAGTTTGTTTTACCTTATTTTTGGGCTTACAATGAGCTTATGTGATTTCGGCTTATGTTTCATAACTCATAAGTCCATTTTTTCCGGCTTATTTTGAAACTTATGCATAATAGGCTTATTATGTAATAATAAGCTAATATAAGCCCATAAATTTCAAAATAAGCTGGAAAAAATGAGCTTATGAAACATAAGCTGAAATCTCATAAGCTCGTACGCCCAAAAATAAGCTTATACAAACACCCCCTAGTTATTTCATATTTTGGGAGGTTTGTGTATAAGCATCATAACTCCGCCTATGCTGGCAGTGCATTCTATATTTCTATGTTGTAACTTGTTTCAATATAGTCTGGATTGTTTGACTATAGCAGGTCCCAAGCCCTGGTAAAGGAGGAGGGTTGTGTAGGTTTGGCAAACCAACGTAAAAAACCCTGCCATTCATTTGAAAATGAAACTCGATAAGAACACGTTGGGGCATATTTTTGATATTTTTTTTTGGTTCATGGGTTTCATTTCTAGCCTACCCCAACTTTTGTGGTACTAACGGCTTGGTTGTTTTAGTGTATAAGCATCATGTCTCAAATAAGAAGCCGAGAAGCACTTAAACTGCCTATTTTACACAATAAATCACATTAAATAAGCACTTTAAAATAAGCAATCTGGCCTTAAGTAGGTAGTGATAATCGAGGAATTGTTGAGTTTTAGTCTATGCTTGAATGTTTGATTGCATGATACATATAGTATAGCTATATAGTAAGAACTACTTAGGTTATATTTTGTAGCTTTTTGGTGTTTTATCCATGTGACTGACGTTTCATATCACACTTTTGAAGTGGCAAAGATGCCCAAGGATAGGAGATCTTCGTCACTTGATAGGTACAGGGTATCTCCGTATTCAAGGTGCCACAAAAATGCTGAAAGAAGGAAGCCCAAGTCTCCGACTCCGCCAATTGGAAACGAGAATGAATGGGAAGAAGCTAGATGCCCGATTTGTATGGAGCATCCTCACAATGCTGTCCTTTTGCTTTGTTCTTCTCGTGAGAAAGGATGTCTTCCATACATGTGTAACACAAGTTCCCGTCATTCAAACTGTCTTGATCAGTTTCGCAAGTCATCTAATAACGAGGGAGCTGAGACTAAGCTCGTTTGCCCTCTCTGCAGAGGTCAAATCAACGGGTCAATTGTGGTTAATCCTGCGCGCCAATTCATGGACTCTAAAATAAGAAGTTGCTCACTGGATACCTGTGATTATGCTGGAAACTATTCCCAGTTAAGAAAACATGCCAGGTCGAAACACCCTCGAGTTCGCCCAACAGATATAGACCCTGAACGAGAACTCGAATGGCGAAATTTGGAAGAAGATATGGAACAACAAGATATGATGAGTATGCAGTTTGATTTTGATGAAATTGATGATGAAGTTATCGAGGAACTCTTGGATGGTGTTTCTGATATATCTAGCCCAATATGGGATCACGGTTTGGATTACATAGATTTCTTGAGTACTTTCGATAGTGTTCTTCCTGAAATGGGAATTGGAGAAGTCAATAGTGTTCTTTCTGATATCGAAATCGATATTGAAGAAGTCAATAGTCTTTTTTCGGATGAATGGTCAAATACAATGTCCTTTTTATCTTCACACGAGTCAGAGAGTAGAGATTCTGGTAGGTCAAGAAGTGCTCGTGCTAATAACAGGTTGCCGCCAAGGCCAAGAGAGAATCCCCCAACTACTAGAAGCAGGACCAATACAAATCGCAGACTGAGGACCAATAATCAACCAAATTCACGTAACCGTCAGGGTCAGCGGGGAACTACGTGGTTTACTCTTGATGACATATGGTCAGACCTTTCCTAGTTTTATGTCATTTTCTTCAGGGTTGCTGTAGGATACTGGGTCGGGCGCAATGATATTGTTTGGATCTTTTCAAAAAAATGAAAAAACTGCTTGTCTTTAGGCCTGCTACTAGTATTTCGGGTTTCTAGTATTATGGCCTTATGGGTACTTCGATCATCTGTTTTTTAATCATTTACCTTGCTTTATTGATCATATATGTATTCTGATTTACTTGTTGGTCTGTAGAACTTGGCAGCTCATGGATCTTCTTCCCTTTTTTCTTTGTTGTATGTGATAAACTTTGTCGTCATTTTGTTCTTTTTTTTAGAGTAATAATCTTTAGCGGTAAACGCTTTACAAGCCAAGGTATCTTCTTCCGTACGAGTTGTAGTTGTCTAATTGATGGTTCAAGAGACCATCAGGTCCGAGCTGATTGCAGATAGTTTAACGCTTTTTGAGTACACTTATGTTGAGTTACAATTAAGGCCTACTACATCTGGAAATTAGTCAAATGTGTATATGCTAGTACGTGTCACCGACCAAATTCATGATACATTTTCTCGATATGAATCAAGAAAAACTTGTCAAGTTATTGAATCGAATTCAGGTTTGACGTTAAAGCCGTCTGGTCGACTTCTTTTTCCAGAACAATCAAAGGTATGGGGTTTCTTAGAAGCTTATAATTTAGTCAATATTTCATGCTAAAGCGTTAAGGTCGTATGAGTGATGCATAGTTTATTCTTATTAAAAAGGTTAATCTTTACGTGTGATACATGACTTAATATTATCAGTTGAATTTATCAAAGAGTCGTCCCTACAAAAGAAACGACTGAATCTCGTGATCCAAAAAATGACACAAGCAACACAAGAGGATCATGATCCGTGACTCATGTGCACCTATGAAATTTCAAGATATTTAAAATGGAATATTTTCTGTAAGGATGTTGCAATCTAAACACGTATGAAGTGTGTTCTTTCTAATATATGTAAATTGTTGTGTCATAGCCTCGTAGGACATCGAGAGGTGCCAAAATGTGACAAAAAATAAATGGTCAAATTTTTAAAAATTTCAAAGACATTTAAATTTCATCATTTTTGAAATGAAAGCACATATAGACATTGAAAACTTAAATGCAAGACTAACTAGCATTATTTTTCTCAATTGTAGACATTACGATCGCTTTTAAAAATATTTTTTATATAATATATTTAAGTGTCTTTTAATATAAATAAGATATTACGTTTAAGGAATTTATTTCATTGCTTTTAGGTATTTTATTAAGCGATTTATATAATATGTGTCCGTTTGGCCCGTGCCCATTCTAGCCCTTGCCCGTTTAGCTCGGGCCGTGCCCGCCCATTTTGCCACCTCTACATCCAATGGTAAAACTTTACAAAATTTTATAAATGTGACATTTCATACCACTTAACTAAATTATAAACCTTTTTGTCATTAAAACTTCTTGAAACTTTATAATTATCTCACGTCACTCATATGTATTAAATTATGAAGATGTTTAGACTTTTCAGCCTCTTCAAGACAAGTGAACATGAACTGAGGACTCATTATGGATGAAACAAAACATAAAGTTTTGTGAAATTTTTTAAATAAACTTTTTGATAATATCTTGGAAAATGAACGGTGCATATAAGATTTACGAAAATGGTCTAACAATGCGCGCTTCCGTTGGACGAAAGACATGTGTTTGAACGCGCGGTATCTTTATACATTTTATATTAACCGCGCACATGTAAAATAGGAACGCGATGACATGCGCTTTCGTTTAAAATTTTATGAAACACAAAACCCATATGCACCCAAGCGCATATAAGGCCGTTTTTCTGCAACACATAAAAACTACAGGGACGATTCTTGCTGTTTTTCTTTTCCCAGTGAACAGTAATTGTCCCGGACAATTGTTCGTATTTAAAATGAGAGTATAGTCTAACTACAGAAAGAGATTTTCTTTGAGCGAAAAGGGAGGAAATTGTGGAAACAAAACAGAAAACAATGATCCGCCGAGTATTAATTTTCTAACTTAACATTTATCAAGTGTGAAGATGACAAGTATGTCAACTAGAATATGGAGTGAACAATACAAACTTTTTGCATGTTTTCTTGTGCATGTATAATGACTTTTGCGTTTTTCATCTTGCAAAAGATAAATTTGTAATTATTTCGGTTAATTATGTGTATTATCATGAATAAAGTTTGATACATTTGAATTGATGATTATTTGAAGATGTGACAAACTTAAATGTAATTTCTTTTATTGCATGGTAAATAATTTACACCTTATTTTCTTTTTCTAACATAAATTTACACCTTATTGCTACCTACTATTTCAAACATGTCCATAACGAGGCTTAAATCTATTATAATTTAATGGTCGATGAGTCACTCATATATCGCTAGACCAAATGATCTTTGGTTTAAGTGTAAGCAATACACACAATATGATATATATTAAAAGTGTGTATAATAAATAGAAAAATAAATTACAAAAAATCGTTACGTTATATACATTTTTCCGATTTATTGACTTTGTAAACAATTTGATGGTTTATACATAAAGTATATATACTAACCTAAAACGAGTGACAAAGATACTCGAAAGCATCCTAAATGAATAAAGCTTAGGCATAAACACGAGTTACTTGGTGCTACGCCTCCATAAAACCCAGATATAGCACTGGTTTCGATGATTAAAGTACTACTCTCTCCGTCCCATTTTTATTGTCCACTTTGACTTTGACCGGTCTTTCTTGTTCAACTTTGACCATTAATATATTTATTTGTGTTATATAATACTTGATGAAATTTATACCAATGAAAATACATTTAAAACCCAATACATTCATGTATTTTTCATCAAGTATTATATAACACAAACAAAAATAATTATAGTTAAAGTTGAAGAATAAAGACCAAAAAAGTCAATATGGGACAATAAAAATGAGACGGAGGGAGTATGTTTTTAGGGGGTGTTTGGTTGAGGGGTATAAGGCTTAATCAATGAGAAAGAAAATGAAACATTGTGCTTGGTCGGCTCTAATGCAATGACGCATTACCCAATAATGGGTAATGGGCCATTAGCCAATAAATTGGAGGGAATGATTTACTTACCCTTTCCCTTTCTTTAGTATTCTCTTTGCCTTTTCCTTTCTCATTCTCTACTTTGAACCAAACGCACCCTCAGTTTACAACCTTTAGCAGGTCCTTGCTCTTCTCGTCTCGACCAAGATATCATAAAACTCAAAACCGATACTTTTAAGTCATAAGCTAAAAGGTTGTGGGCTTAAATTCCGTCAAGAACAAAAGCAACATCAATATGGATGCATATATCTAACTAAGTGTTCAAGTTTACCTTAAAAAAACAAAATAGAAAATCGTCAAACCATTATCTTGCTTAAAACTCTCAAAATGATAAAAGTTAAATTACTATTATGCATTTAATTACCATTTTTTAAATTAAACAACTAATTCTTCTTATAATACTAAAAGGCGTACACTTTGTATGCAAAGAACAAGCATTAAATGCAATCTTTCCCAACTTGGCAAAAATAGTCCCTGAGGTTCAAGTATCGTTGCAAAGTAAGTCCAAACATTAAATGCAAAGTTTCACAACTTGGCAAAAACAGTCCCTGAGGTTTAAGTGACGATGCAAAGTAAGTCCTATACCATTAATGGCTATCTATATTAACTTGGCAAAATTAGTCCCTAAGGTTTAAGTGTCGTTACAAAGTAAGTCCTTTTAAGCCAATCCCGCTGCATCACGCGGGTTTTCACACTCGTTTCCTCCTAAACTCGACAATGTCAATAAGATATGAATTGATGACAAAAATGCGACAACTGGTATTTGAAAGTATGACAACTTTTTGAATGCATGTCACTATTAAATTAAATTAAACTAGTAATTTTGTCACAAATGTCAACTTAACCAAATCACATAATCACAATATAACAAGTACAACTATAACAATTTGCTGTTATTAAATTTCGTTATTATGCAACACTAGTTTCAGAAGAAAAATAGTACTTCTTCCGTCTTAAAATTATTGTCATGAGAGAGAAATCACATATTTTAATAAAAGTAAGGTCACTTTAATTTTCAACCACTCAAATAGAATATTCTCCCACTAAATTCTCTAGTTTTTACTTAAAAAGTAAAGTGGACAATTATTTTGAGACATTTCAAAAAAAAATATGGACTATAAATTTGAGACGGATGAAGTAATAATAAGAAAATGAGGAGCAAATGGTTCAATAACGAGCATGGTAGCCTGCGCGTTGCTGCGGGAGCATTTTTGCTGTAGATAACTTGTAAATGTTGTTTGTATAGGTTTTGTTGTTTTATGTTGCGCAATCCATGTGTTTAAAATTAATGGTCTTTCACTTACGATGTTGTTTTTATAGAATTCTCTCAGGAAACAGTATTTATTTGTTAGTAATTGTTTTGAAGAGGGATTTGAAACATTTAAATATTCGAAAGTCAATGAAACAAAGAACACGTAAATACATATGTCGAATAAAATATTGGTAAATCAAATATACAATATAGCTATTGAACTATTCTCAATGTATAAACGTTTGCAATAATTTTATGCCATGCTTCCCGTTCTTGTATTGTTATGCCAAAAAAAAAAAGAAAAAAAAAAAAAAAAAAACCATTTGCAATTCAAGAACAAAAAAAAAGGAGTTAAATATTGCAATTAAGTATACAATATCATCAAGTGTTATAACATCAAGTGAAAAAAAACTGTGTGATCCAAGAAAAAAAAGCAAGTTAAATGTTGCAATTAGCATGTTTCCAGTTTTTATCCTTTGTTCAGTTTCATATATATACATATACTTTTTTTTCCTTGTTTTCCTGTATTTTTTTTTTTAATAAGACCATATTCAATTTTTAGGGGAGTGCACTTGGAAAAAAATTGCAAGTATGTGAAATGTTGCCTAATTAATGGTTATTTATAGGGAAGGCAAATTCATCATTAGTTTCTATTGGATTTGGTGGCTCTAGGGTGGCCATCAAATCAAAGGTCTCATCACTTGTACAATTACACTATAGCAATTATAAGTTAACCAAAATCTTTACTTTAAAACACACACATAGCAAAGAAAACCTATTTTAGATTTTTTTTTTTTTTTTTTTTAAAAAAAAAAAAAAAAAAAATGAATACACCAATGCCTTTCTCAAGAAAGAGCTTGCTGCTGCTGCTGGTTCTAGTCTCGTCAAGGATATGATGGTTGTTAGATTTCAGAGGGAAGTGACTATGACTATGGTGGATGAAGGAGAACTAATGAAAAAAGCCCAAGACACTAGGGCTCGTGTGGCTGAGAGGGATTATTTCATTGGAGAGTTGGAGCTTTTGTATCCTTTTGATTCTTGTGTGCAGAGTATTTCAGAGTTGACCAAGTTGCAAACTGAAGATTTGACAAAAGCCTCAGTCATTTTGGTGAATGTCATGAAGAAGCAAAAGCGAGCAAAGGAGCTTCTGTCATTCATTGAGAAGCTGAAGGCTATGGTGTATTTATATGGCTTATTTTGGTGTTTCTGAAATCTCTTTTGGGTTAAAGCAATGTTGTAAATGGGTAGGCTTGTTTGGATATGTTGACTAAGACTTGGTAATGTTTATACTTTTGGATCTTTGAACATATGTTTTTTTTTTAATGTTTCAGTAGCTATGAATTTAAGCTTTATGGTGCCATATTAATTTCGTTGGAACATACCTGTCTTTGATATATGTTGTAGCTTGCTGTCTTGCTATGATGGTGTTGTAGGCATGTAGTGTTAAATTGATCTTGGGAGCCTTTAGTTTGTTCCATAAGTAGTTGACTCTATTGGTAGTGCAATGCGCAACCTGTTACAATAAGTTTATTATTACTATGTGATAAGGTTTTAAAATGTACCTTTTTGATGGGTCGTTTAAGCCCTTATTTGATCACTTTTGTATTCGTTATTACTTAATATCGTTCCTTTTCACTTTTTAGGTATCTTGAAGGCAAAATGCTGGAATGACACTTATTCGGACGAAAAAGGCGTGAATATACGAAGAAAATGGCCCAAGTCAAGAATCGAGACACTCAAGTGGCTGACGGGACGGCGCCGAGCACAAATTAGTGACGCCATCGGACAACTTTTGTGACGGCCAAGAGCCAAATTGCTTATTTACAAATGACGGCTTCGTGTTTTAAAAGAGTAGGTCGTCGCAACTTAGACGGCCTAGATTTGATCCAGACGACGCCGAGATCAAGGGACGGCGTCCACAAGCATAAGGTGACGCCGTAGCAAGACTAACGTGACCAAGACGAAACCCTAATGACGGCGACCCGACGGCTTCACAAATCAAAGGGTGACGCCGTCGCATTTGTAATCTTATATATAGAATCCGAATTTTTAGTTTTAGGTGTGTAGTATTTTGGAGTAAAAACCTAAACCAGAACCAAGGGTTTTGTACCGTATTTTAGGGTTCCATACCCTATCTTACATCAAGATAAGTGTTTTACTTCATTAATTCAATTATGTCTTCAATTACTTGTGTATGCTTGCATGTTCTCCATGTCCAGCTAATTTACTTGTGTGTTTGCTTAGGGAATATGAAACTTAATTATTGAATATTGATTGGTTGTCTATTATCTTAATTGTTAATGATCTAGTATTGCGATAGGTCATCCGTTGTGTAGTTAATGCTTGATTAATCTTTGTGAACCTTAGCTTATAGTACCTAGAGTCATTGTAGGCTAAACCATCCAAGAGCACCTTAGCGTTGAGTTTATAAATCCTAGAGATTTTGTAGGCATTAACCTTTGGTAGTTTCAAAGAGATAGGGATAAACGATACCCTACTAATCTTAGACACACAACGCAATTAAGAATAAGGACGCGACAATTCAACCATCAATAGGAGATAATTAAGGAGTAATAAAACCTAAGTAAACACATCTTTAAATCATCATACTAGCACACAATAATTAGACATAGACTACATACACCACTAGATTAGATAATTAGATAAGTAGAGTAAACGGTAGAAATACCAAACCCCCACCCCCCCAATCCAAACCCCGAGATTCGTACCTTTCCATTTCCAAAAAAAAACATAAAAAAATAAAAAATAATCTTCCTCAACCCCAACCTTAGCGTAGTAACTTCTCACTAGCATTCCTATTCCCCTAGAGAATGATATCAATTCCCGTGGCTTACCCTAATACTACACTACAACGATTAGGTTCATCGCCTAGGGTGTTGAAAAACTTGCTCGACGAAAAGGAAGTTCCTTTGACCGAACGACGCGGCGTGTAGCGTTATCCAATTTTTGGCGTCGCTGCCGGGGAATAGAATAGCTAGTTAGGAGTCCACCTTGTTTAGGTTTCCTTGCTTGATTCCTATCAAGTAAGCTTTTTTTTCCCAAATTTTAGCTTCCTCGTAGTCTATCCTCCTTCTTCGTGACCTTTGTTAGTAATCCCATCGCTTTTCATCATGGAAGGTGATAACCAACCACCATTCATCAACCTACCACCAAATGACCCGCCAAGAGCCCGTACTCTTGGTGAATACTCGAGACCAAGCCACCTAGGCTATAGGAACACCATTGAGCTTCCGACCAAGCCCAAACTACGGCCTGCATGATCCGACACCATTCGGTTGGTGCAAAACGGATGTGCATTCCATGGACTTCGTTCAAGATCCTATTCACATCTTAAGGATTTCCTTAAAATTGTCGATTCCATCGACCTCGATGCTACTACTCGAGACCACGCAGCGTCTGCATCTCTTCCAATTTTCTCTACGGGACCAAGCTAGTAATTGGCTTGAGCGACTTCCCCCCGGCTCCATCTCAAGTTGGGATGATCTCACCTCTCGCTTCCTTGCTCAATTTTTCCCAGCAGGGAGAACCACTAAGCTTAGGAATGATATCTTGATGTTCCAACAACGTCAAGGTGAATCTCTCTCCGAAGCATGGACTCGATTCAAGGAGTTACTCCATAAATTCCCTCATCACGGCATTGATCTTTGGCTCCAAGTACAACTTTTCTATGATCATGTCAACTTCCCCACCAAGCGATCCATTGACCAAGCGGCCGGTGGAAAACTTAGTGATCTCACTGCGGAAGAATCATGGGGTATAATAGAGGACCTTGCTCTCTATGACAACGAAAGTTGGAACGACCCCCGTGAGTTGCCCAAAACCGTTAAGGCAATCTCCTTGCCTCCCATTGACTAACAATCTTCCGACCGTAGGATGCTCGAGCTTGAATACCAAGTTAAATTCCTAATGAGCTCCTACGAAAATGCTAAGTCTTCACGCCATGTGAACAAAGTTTCTTCCTCGTGTGAGCCGTGTAGTGACATGCGCACTTGCACCAGATTCCCCGAACAAGCTTCCGTTGACTACGCATCCTCACGTACTAATGGAACGGGAGGAAGGTTCCCTACAACACCCGGACCTAGGACTTTTAATGACGCCCGAGAAGCATGGAAAGGCAAGCCCGGCTTTTATTGGGGACAAACCAAAGAATTCACATCCAATGATTTCTCATGGCCCCCATCTCATGGCCCTACCCAACAAAACATGGAAGGGATGTTGCAAAACATAGTCGCATCCCAAGAAGCTCAAATAGCTAAGCTCTCGGAACGTTTTAACCAACAACAAGCCGATATGGATAGGAAGATAGACAACCTCATGAAAGCCATAACCAATAGTGACAAGAAGGTCAATGCTATCTCAACTCCCGAAGCTCCCGGTGTAGAGATTAAGGACCCAAGTAAGTTAGCTAAGCATGTTCAATTCGTCAATACCATCACCTTAGTGAAGCCCAATAGAACAAATGACTAAGCCGAACCAAGAAACGGTACTTGAGGTTAGTGAAACTACTAAGGATGAAACAACCGAGGAATTAGGTGAAGTAGGCAATGACTATTTCAATAAGTTTCCTACTGGAAGAAGAGCTCTTTCGCCACCCACATTTAGTACGAGACCTCCGTCACATGTACGTTAGGAAAAGCCCTAGGATCAAGTTTGGGAACCCTTGGAATCTTAACATACCATGTTGCATAGGACACCTTTTGTGGCAAAGCATACATTGATCACAAGTCCCCAATAAATATCATGACTAGCACCTATTCTGATTGGGTAATGAAGAAGCCTATCCCAACTAGGCAAGACCCGATAATCCTAGGGTTAGTTGCAATTTTCTTGGTAGAGTTAAGGGATTGCCCGTCTATGTAGCTAGTTTCATGTTTCCTACGGATTTCATAGTGGTGAATGATATTAGTACACCATAGATCTAGCTTGTCCCACGTTATTCTAGGAAAGCCTTTCATAGAAAACACCGGGATGACTTATGATCCATCGTTAGGGATAGTAAGATTCAAAGATGAGACCGATGATGTAGCTTACCAAATGCCGTTTAAGATTGGGAAGTTTTCATCACTCTCCAATGATGAAAAGGAACTTAAACTATCGGTCTACTATAGGAATGAGGAGGATAAGGAGAAGGGAGTAGATTATGTAATGGCCAAGATTCTAGGTTTCTATAAGGATTGCTTGAAACTAGGACCGGAGTATATGACCGATTGAGGAGAAGATGACCACTTAGAAAAGTGCATCATAGGGCACTTCTACAACATGGAACCCCCCAATGGAGACCGTCATGAGGAAGAAGGTGACGGTAGTGAAGTCACGTAGGGGCACGACTTCGAGTCTAGTTACAAGACTCATAAATAAAGAAAAGCGCTTCTTGGGAGGCAACCCATGCTTAATTGTTTGCTTGCTTGTGTCGTGTATCTTTTATTGATGGTTTATTCTCATGTTTAAATTTGTAAAAATGCTTTATTTTGTCTTTAACCTCGTCTTAATTACATATAAAGGTATTTTACATAAGAGATAAGTGTAGAGAGGATTACATACGTTTTCAAAAGAAACGTAAACATGAGAATTTCAATTAATTAAAAGATATACATGTGTGTTTGTTCGAGTCAAATGCTTGTATCGAGTCATAATGGATGTTTTGCAGGAAATTTTTCCAGATTCTAAAGATATAAATTTTCTAGAATTTTTTCGAAAATCGCACCGCTTTTGTCAGGATAACTTTGACGGCGTCAGATCGAAACGACGGCGTCGAAGGAGCAAAAACAAATGATTACTTTTTCTCGTTTTCTGAGCTACTTATAATTTTTTTTGGAATTTTCCAGGTCTTAATTCACTAGTACAAAAACGGGATTTGGTCACGCATGGTCGAAATGGAACGGCCACACATTCGCATATTTGTGTGGCTGAAGGTACGAAAATTGACAACATTTACTAATTAGTCACACATGAAAATTTTGATTGTGTGACCATTACAACTGTATCGCCACACAATTGAACATTGTGTGGCTAAAGGTATCCGGTGATTTTGTTTCAGATCATTTAGCCACATATGAATTTGGAATGCGTGACAAATACAAGTAACCTTGATGCGTTAGTCACATGAAGTAATTTTTGTGTGTCTAAATCATAGAGTCAAGTTTTGTCACACATTATTTAAGGGTGACTGATATGTTTTGCCAACTCTTTAGCCACATCTGAAATTGGAACAAGTGACAAATGAAAAGTAAGGTTGAAGCATTAGTCACGATATACATATAAACAGTGACAAATATATGTCACACACTTGAACACTGTGACCAAAAGCCATATATGGTCACACTAAATGTTTTGTCACACATTCGTTAAGTGTAGCCAAAATCCAGTACATATGTTCACATAAGTTAATGTGTGTGTTTAAAGTTTAGTTTGTGTTAGCTTGCCAAAAGCTAATCTATAAAGTCACATTTGCTACTAACACCGTGACCAAATGCCATATATTGTCACGCTGAACGTTTTGTCACACATATTATTTAAGTGTAGCCAAAATCCAGTACATATGGTCACGTAACTTAATATGTGGCCATTGGATGATCAATAGTCACTCAAAATACACGTTTCGTCACTTTAAACACCATATGGTCACACTTATTAACACTTTTAGCCACTTTATGGTTAATTGTATGTGACTAAATACCCAAAACAAACATGCTTTGTGTGACTAAATGTTAGAAAAGGCCACAAACATAAAATTCATGTGGCCATTGGATGATCAATAGTCACACAAAATACACCTTTCTTCACTTGAAACACCATATGGTCACACTTATTAACACTTTTAGCCACTTTATGATTAATTGTATGTGACTAAATACCCAAAACAAACATGCTTTGTGTGACTAAATGTTACAAAAGGCCACACAAACATAAAATTCAAGTGGTCATTGGATGATCAATAGTCACGCAAAAGACATATTTCTTCACCTTAAACACCATATGGTCACACTTATTAACACTTTTGGCCACTTTATGCTTAATTGTATGTGACTAAATAACCAAAAGAAACATGCTTTGTGTGACTAAATGTTAGAAATGGCCACACAAAAAGAAATTTGATGTGGCCATTGGATTATCAATAGTCACAAAAAAAAACTATTATGTTTTTCATAAACAGAACTAACTACGAATACTAAACAGACTTAGCTTATGTCCGGACTTAACCTTGTACGGCAGCCTTAACCACTAAAACTAACCTACCGGACTTAACTTGATATCTGGCAGCTTTAACCACTAAAGTTTTCTGTTTATAAGTAGACCACAACACAAAATATATATTTTTTTGTGCAAAGATGAACTTGTATTAATCAAGGAAACTTTGTAAAATGAAAAATCAACACACACCGATATTCAATATCTGATATAACTGTTCTTATAAGTCTGATAACAAAACAAACTGCCCATATCATACAACCATGGACAGATGACAACCAAAGATAAAACCATCACAAAGAACACCTTTTAATGCACCAATATGAACCATACACTTCCAGATAGGGGCTATACCAAGTAGTTTACATTCCATCTCATGAATGGCTTCAACTACTTGGGAACACACACCCTAAATTAAGCCAACCAAATCCTACACAATCCTAAAATCTGTTTATAAACATGTCTACCAATAACAACCGATAACGCCTGCAATTACGTTTTAACACATGCTAAATACTAGAATTATAATTGAGTACGGAAGACACCGAAGCATGGTCGTCGATGACAAAGTCAACAAGATTGAATCTGACCATTTTGTTTCGTTCCCACTCACACTCCTCAACAATCTCTCTCCATATGGCGTTTATGGTAACGTGGTTCTTGCTTCTAGGCCTATCGCGTGGTGTTGCGATTCACGTTCACATAAAACTCCATGTCTTCCGGTATCTCAAGAATGCGTTATGGTACTTCCACATGTGATTTCGCCAAACTTATGTGGTATGTTCTGCATTAAATAGAACAATGTAGTATGCTAATCAAAAGTATGTCCATGTGTTGAAGCATATATTAGTTTTGCAAAAGCGATAATGACCGAAATGGTCCGATTTGAATCATTACTTACCAAACGACTCTTGTCCGTGACATATGCAAGGATGGGCGCGTAAAAACAATCCCTTTCACTTTCATGCTCAGTACATTCGTTCCATGCACATATGTGTTTCATACGCTCATCTGCAATTGGAATTTAATAAAAATGGTAATTAATAATTTAAAAGCTATTATATGGAAAGGTTTATTTTTAAAATAAAATCATAGATTATGTCTACACTTTGATTAACATACCTTCATCTACGGGGTTTCTCATGAACGGTCTTGTACGATTCAGCTCCATACGTTGCACAAGTTCATAACGCATCATCAATCCATTTTCAAAGAAATGGCATCGGGAAAGAGTATTGTTTAGGAGATTTGTGAAAACAACTCTTGTGCCACAAGCAGGTTTTCATCGTGAATCAATACATTCCATCCGTGCCCACCAAACTCATGCACGTGTCTGTTTTCCTCCAATATTTCAATTTGACGGTGAGTGATAGCCGCTACGCACGCCAAAGAACAAGAACGTCAAAATGGTTATTGTCAGTATTGTCCCGGAAATTGCAAGGAATGACCTACGTAACACTTTAGTTTAAAGAAAACATTAGCGGGTCAAACAATTAAAATAATCCCCATTTTCAACAAACTTATACAATGTATTGATTAACATTTTTTCTTACCGAGGTTGTGCGGGATATTCATCCAACGTAACCGGCACCTACGTTGTCTGTAACCTAGAAGAGCCGATCGTATCCGTGGCATTCGTGGCTGCATCGTTGTACCATGTTACATAATAACAGTCTTCTTCCTGACGAATGAAATGGAATGTGGCCACATTGATGTATTGGCTTTGATCAATAAAAGCTTGCCACTCGGACCCTTGCAAAGTAATGCGACCACGAACCAATTTCCAATAAACCTTATGTTTGGTTCCCCTATTGTGGATTAGGTATATCCAGCGCTTAT
The DNA here is from genome assembly GCA_910596185.1 of Chrysanthemum makinoi. Lineage (NCBI taxonomy): Eukaryota > Viridiplantae > Streptophyta > Magnoliopsida > Asterales > Asteraceae > Chrysanthemum > Chrysanthemum makinoi. The sequence continues at coordinate 255,025,923 of OU343221.1, forward strand.
TGGGGTACAGTGTTTCAGTAAACAAAGCAGGAAGCATCTTAAATTTAAAAAGTAAGCATGTATATCAATTTGATGGTTACATTGATACATTTATAACCTTAAGTAAGCATTTTAAGTACAACTTACCTGCAATGTCCTAATGTTTGTGCGGTTTGCCTCCACCAATAATTGGATGCTCATTCTATTTTAAAACCACAATCGTCTTAATGGTCAATAAGGTTATCACATATGCATAACATTCAACTAATACAAGTCTTAGATGATCAATACATCTTTATCATTAAGGTGTCAAACAAAAAAATGATTGAAGATGTACTACTACATATTTAACTATGTTTCAAAAATCAATAATCATATAGTCCTTTTAGAGTAAAAATCAGTATTTTTTTACGTTTAATCATCTTACCCCATACGTTTGTTAAAATCTAGTAAGAAATCCATAATCTACCCAACATACCATACGCCATTGCTTCATCCAATGTTTAAACCTAAGCTCGGATAATTAATTACATAAGGTGTAGTGTTTTACCAAATCATATAAAAGCTATACTAACCTAGATTAAACATATGTTTACAAGTTGTCTAATTAGCTATTTAACAAATAGTCTTCACGTTTTCCACAATCCACATATATCCATAATTTTTTTTATTCAAATCATCCTATATTTACATGTCACACAATATTCTAAAGAATCAAATCGCATATAGTTCTAATAAAACGGTTGTTACATTATGATCAAAGGATACTATATTCTTTAGGATATGTTAAACATTGCAAAAAAATACCAAACATGCATTTGTATCCATCAACATATCAGAAACATCCATACCAATCACTTTACATTTGCAGTTCATGGTTAAAAAAACAAAAGAAAAAAAACCAATGTGTAACATTACCGTTGATGCGTTGTTGTGTTGAAGAATATAGACTTGAATATTTTGCTTTGACTATGTGATTAAGTGTAGCCGTAATATATCACGGTTCTCAAAACTGCAATGATTACTACTAGTATTAATTAAGGGAAGGATTTTTTGTTTTATTTTTTAGCTTGTATTATGGGAGCATTGCATATATACCCACTAAAACTCTCAAGTTGCATATTTCTCCATAATACAAGTTTTTAATGCATGATGTACAAAGCAACTTAAACATGTTTTGGGTATATATGCAAATATGTAAGTTTTAGTGGAACAATTACGTACCAAAACGGTACATTTGAAAAAGTACGCAGCTATTTTATGACCTAAACCCTTGATTATATACATACAAAATATTTGGTAGAATCACCTTAAAAATTAAGTACCTTAACATACAAATAAATAATATTACATTTACATACGCGATGTCGTAACTTCTCGCAAATAAATACATATGTCGAATACAATATTGGTTAATCGAATATACAATGTAGCTATTGAATCATTGCCAGTGCATCAACGTTTGCAATATTTTTGTATGATGTTTCCGTCCTTGAATGTCACGTTCAATCGTGATGATAAAAACCTGTGGAATCCAAGTAACAAAAAAGTTAAACGTTGTAATAAAGTATATAATTGTAGGTACTTTTTAAATAAGAAGCATACTATTTAATAACTTAGCACTACCAAGATTAACTTAGCACCGCAAGTATTAACTTAGCACCGCCAAGATATTAACTTAGCAGCGGTATTAACTTAGCACTGCCAGTATTAACTTAGCTCTCCCAATATAGTAATAAATTTGGCTTTTACTTGCATGCTATTTGTGTTAGATACCTTCCAAGCGAATCAATATGAAATCTGCAGAAACAGTAGTGATTCTGTGTATTTTGTTTTCATGCAAATGGTAGTCAATGTGTAATTATATGTTATACATGTGCCTATCACTATGCAAAACATATAGCCTACTTTTCCTATTTAAGAGGGTCTAAAACTATGCAAAACATATAGCCTTACTTTTCATAACTTGTAATAAAGAAGGAAGAAAACACAATGTCTAGACACCCTAAGTGTGATCGGCTTAGAGCGAAGCCAATTCAATAACCGTGCGAGATGCTAGTGTTGTATTGTCGCCAAGCCGAGGTCGGGACATTCACATGTCATAACAAATGAATGTCCTATGCGCTAGCTTGGTGAGTGTTACTCGTGAGAGGCTTACTTTTATTCAAGAGTTAGAAACAGTTGGGAACATTTATGCCTAGAAAACTGCAGAATATCTAAGAGAAATTCAGGCAAGAGATGAAGAAAAGCTCATGCAAATGAGCATTTTGGCAGCTGGATTGGAGCTAAATTTTCGCAATCATGATGTGTTCATTCAGAAACTTAAGGGCTTAATGGATTGGTAAGTGTGTTTGCATAGCGGGGAAGTTGTTGGTCATGATGTCTTGTTTATGTTGGTCTTTGGATTTGCAGTTATGTACTTGTCTTGAATTTTATTTTGAATGTTGTTGTAATATTTGGTTTTAGCCTTTGGCATGTGGTTGTAAGATATTTTATCAAATAAAAGCCAGTGTTTGTGTTAACTAATTTTACGATGCTTACCTTTTACTGTGTTTGCATTCCATGATCCAGTCCGAAACAACATCCTCATCAATAGTTCAGGATTAATCTGTTGAAATGCCTCCGTTTATGGAGTCTGTTTACCTGTTGATGCAATTAAAGTGGATGAGTAACATTTCCATATACGAATCTAAATTTTCAAAGCAACTTTGTGGCACTTTCAATCAAAGTATTATTATTCGATGTCAAATTCCAGCCCATTGTACTACGACTATATACACAGATGCTTAACATCTTCGAGCCAATCATGATTCATTGGGACGGGTGTATGATAGGGACCAATGATTATATATAGCTTCTAACAGAAACTATATATACACGTGACGCCAACGGACACCAGCCACAATGAAACATGATTGACTTGAAGAAATTTACCAACTTCATTAAAGTACAAGGTTGTGATAATATTATGCATATAAAATAAAACGGTCACAAACATGCGACATAATCGTCTATACACTTTATGAATTCACATTCACAAATTAATTGAATTTGTCAAGATATGGGCAATCTCAAGTTTAAAACTACCCGTCATAATTGATCAAAGCATTGATGGTCATGGTAAGCTTAACATACAGATAATCCATTAGTCACAAAATACAGGCTATCCAGGCAAATCAAACAAATTTTGACTCATTTTTTGCACATAATAGTGAGGCTCAGATCTGTATAAATCAATAGTTTCAAAATATAGAATTGCCACGCCAAGGCACGGAACATCACATCATTTGATTGATATCATCACAGCCTCTATCAAAGTAAGACACCTATGTTATAAGCAAGCAAGTGGAGATAGCTTAGTACTTTGGCGTCACTCGAAATCCCATTGCCATGTCTACGAAATGGTTGCAAAGATTTGCACCAAACCTATTGCTATGACGGTGACATAGGAATGGGTTTTCGAGGAGAAGCTCAAAGTACCAAAGGTGTGCCGAATAAATAATTATCTATTCTACAAAAAGTTAATTTTACAACGATGAAAAGACTTTTAAGTGCAATGGTTAAAATTTTAATGTTGAAACTAGGGAATAAGATCTTGTATACAGCCAACCCATCTACCATACATTCAAACAAATTTTGACTCATTTTTTGCACATAATAGTGAGGCTCATATCTGTATAAATCAATAGTTTCAAAAACATCAGGATATAACCGCCATGGTCAGCAGTAGTATAAAATATAGAATTGCCAAGCCAAGACACGAAAAATCACATCATCTGATTGATTTATTAAGATATATCATCACAGCCTCTATCAAAGTAAGACACTTATGAACAAAATAGAGTTAGGGAACTCTGTCAAACTAAGCAACGGAACCCATCTAGATCGTTAGAAAGATGTGTCTTGATAATTGAGGTTTTCAAAGTGAAGTTCAATGTAGCAAGCACTTTATGGACACATTACTGTAGATGGGTGGTTTAAGATAATAAATAAAATATTTTTCATAAAATAGAAACACAATCAAACCCTTTTCGAGATCCCTCATGGTCCTTTTGTCGTTTCAACTCCCTTTGTGCAATTGCCTGCACGGTCAAATTGCTAGATTGTTGAAAAACAAAAGGAACAATATGGGAACTTAGAAAGGGTTTGATTGTTGAAAAAATAAAAGTTAAATGTCAATATGTTATAAGAAAGCAAGTGGAGACAACTTAGTACTTTGAACGTCCACTCGAAATCCCATTGCCATGTCTACGAAATGGTTGCAAAGATTTGCACCAAACCTGTTGCTATGACAGTGACATAGGAATGGTATTTCGAGGGAAGCTCAAAGTACCAAGTGTAAATAATTATCGATTCTATGAAAGTGTATGTGTTGAATGGGATAATGAAGGAGTGTGGCCTGCCATGAACAATACACACTATATCATTATCGCAATCAACACACCTCATAAAGAAATACAATCAAACCCTTCGAGATCCTCATCGGTCCTTTTGTCGTTTCAACTCCTTTGTGCAATTGCACGCACTGGCAAATTGCTAGATTGTTGAAAAACAAAAGGAACAAGATGGGATCTCGGGGTTTGATTGTGTTTTAAGGTCATAAAAAAGTGTTTTCCTAAAAAGAAGCATAGTTAACCCTTCTGAGTCCCCATACATTAACATTTAACTATGCTTTTTATATTTACTAAACTGCATACCTTATTGACTATTATGTGATCACAACAACAACAACAACAAACCCAATCCGCCAGTAGTGGTATGGGGAGGTAAAATGTAGACACATCCTACCCCTACACGGGGTAAACCCGGGTAGAGCGAATGCTTCCAACGAGACCTCCCAAGTGCATGTGTGCTAGTCGAAAGGATAGAGAAAGCATACGACGAAAACAAAAGGCAATAGCGTAGTAAAAAGAAAGCAAGCAAACAAGCAAACAGGGCATACAGAAAAAGAAACACGCACAAGCACCAAAGACCGAACGCAGGAGCAAGACAAAGCAGTGCAAACCTAAGGGAGCAACAACAGAGCAACGCAAACCACGACGGGCCTAAGACTACGGCAAAGCAAAAAGAGGCCACAAAACAAAACACGCAAGGAGGCAAAATGGGACACCTAAAAGCCAACCTAGCACCACTACCCGCAAATCCTAATTCTATCCCTCCACCCCTTCCTATCTGAGATCATGTCCTCGGTCAAACGAAGCTCCATCATGTCAAGCTTAAGTCTATCCTCCCACCGAGAATTTGCTCACGCCTCATTGACGAATAATATCATTCTTCGCGTCTACTAATCTCATTCTTCGCGTCTCATTCTTCACGCACCCATACTGCATGTATAACACGTAATCGTTATTACCTCAACTAATGATCCATAAATCATCAAACAACTACTTTTTCTATGCAAATGACTAATACCCTGACTAACATCCTAAACTAACATAACACAATATCATCTATAAATCAATAAACATCCTAAACTAACAAACTAGCAAGAATTATAACATTTATACCTGAGATATTAGGCTCAATCGGAAGAGAATCAAGCCCTTTATAATAGCCCTCAAGAGTATTTCATTGACTAACATTTATTTTGATTGATTTTGCGTTTGATTGAAAACCCTAAATCTGCTAGTAATTAGAATCTAACTGTGTGTTTTGACCGAGTGTAAGAGAGATAAATGTGTGAAATATTGAAAGTCAAACACACACTACTTGACCATTTTCTAATAAAAGTAAATAAATAAATAAAACTAACTTATTTCTTCAAGTTAATAAAGCATTAAAACCTAAAATTAACCATTGTACTGATCATTGATCATTGATCATTTACATATAATTACTGTTATAATTATATAAACAAAGTAGCAGTCAATAGCAAGCATCCATACAACCATCAACTATACATCATCAAAACACAAAAAAAAAACTTCCAAAGCTTCCTATTCTCCATCTTCAGACTCATCAACTTCATCCAAATCTTCCAAGAACTCCTCCTTCTCCGACAGACTCGGACGACATAGCACCAAAAGCGAGCCAAGAAATCAATCTTCCTTCGATCCTTCAATCAGTATCTCACGAAGGGCAAACTCACCAGCTTGCAAACAAAGATTGAAACGAGTAAACAATCTACCAGCCTCATCGATTGCTCTTCTTTTTGGCAACAGCTTCCCTCGAATCTGCTCTCTTCTCCCATCCGCTTGATCAACTTTTTCTCCTCTGCTATGTCTTGCAATATCAACAACTGAAAGCATCACGAGCTTGCGGATTCATGGCGGCTTTCATTTCATTGATATTAGGTGTGGAAGACATTTTGTGTGTTTAGGGTTAAAATGATTGATAGTTGTGTGTTTAGGGTTAAAATGATTGATACTTGTGTGTTGATTTTATGGTTAGGTAAGTATAAAAAACACTTAAGAGGCATCGAAACTTTTTTTTTGGGTGTTACTGTAGCCCTTTCATATTCTTCCATGCATAAATGTGATATGCAATAGTTCACAAAAAAAAGTGATATGCAGGAGTATTTAGGAAGATATCTAATATTGCAATTTAAACCCTTCATTTTTTCATTGGATCTAAACCAGCCCCTATATACTAGGGGTGTTCACGGGGCGGTTTGGCTCGGTTCGGTTAGAGATTTTAACTATCCATCACGGGGCGGGTAGTTCATTTTACTATCCAAAACCGAACCGTACTAGGCGGGTAACCGGACATGCGGGTCTCCGAAATGAGCGGTTACCCGCAGTTCGGGTCACGGTTAACCATTCAAAAAATTAATCGAATCGAGCGAACAATAACATAAATTAGAACGTAATATGTCATTTTAGTAAAATTAAATAACATTAAAGATATTAGAATAATAGTAATGTTGTTGTGTCGCAATAGCAACATTCAAATTACCATATCTAAAATACTAATTATTTGACGTTTATAGATTACGATCACATTAATCATATGTAATCCATGGACGTTAGTAAATGATCAAATTAGATAAGTAAAAATGCATTATATGATAAAAGTAGTGCAATAATATAGTTAATACTTGTACATTTTTATGAATGGTTTGTTAAAACTTACATGTATATTATACGCGGTTCGGTTCGGTAACCACGGATAACTAAAGTAAAACCGAAACCGAACCGTGATAAGCGGTTTTTCTTCGGTTTTCTCGGTTTCAGCTTTCTTCGGTTATCGGTTTTAGCGGTTTCGATTAACCGGATCGCTCGGTTCGTCGGTTTCTCGGGTTTTTTGAACACCCCTACTATACACAGTTTAAATTTAAATTAATGACTAAACATGTCTAAAAGGTTTATTATCTCAACTTCTTAAAATTTATGTCAACTGCAATACATCGAACAAAATTAAAGTTAGTCATCTTTACAATGTAGCACATTGACCAAAATCAAAGTTAGTCATCATTACTATGTAGTCATCTACAGTAGAACTGAATAAGACTAATCTTGCTTTATAGACACTACAACTTTGGCAAACAATGAATGCGGTGGTTATTAATTTGCGAACCATGCAAATTTGCATAACAAAACCCACGTAAACATTACCCGACAAGGTTACAACAACATTACGTAACAAGAATTTACCTCCGACCTATTGCGTAATCAAAATTACTACCGCAAAGACCATGACGATAACAACTCAACAAGAATTTACCTCCGACCTATTGTGTAATCAAAATTACTACACGTTTTTGTCTGCTTTTAATACGTTTTAAATGCGCTTTGTCCCCTTTAATCTGTTTTTATACGTTTCCGTTTTTATTTACAGGTTTTCGTCCGTGTTTACACGCTTTCGCTAGTTTTTTCATGTTTCAGTCCGTTTGAATACGTTTTCATCTATTTTTACCCATATTAACGTACATTTTCAAACGTTTCATACATTTTCATATGTTTTCGGCCCTTTTGTCCAATTTACCCGTTTTCATCCGCTTTTACCCATTTTAGTATGTTTTAAGAATTTTTCAACCGCTTTCAAAGGTTTTCTTACACTTTTACACGATTCGCACGCTTATACACGCTTTTCTATTTTAATACGCTTTGGTCCGTTTCTTACGTCTTTGTCCCTTTTAATCGGTTTTATACGTTCGTTTTGTTTACGGTTTTCGTCCGTGTTTGCACGCTACCGTTTTTTCATCTTTTAGTCCGCTTTGTATAACTTTTTACACACATTCGGGCCGATTCCAACTGTTTTGCACGTTTTCGTCCGATTTACCTCGTTTTCATCCGCTTTTACCCATTTTCGTATGTTTTTAAGAATTTTTCAACCGTTTTCATAGGTTTTCTTACACTTTACACGATTCGACGCTTATACACGTTTTCTGCTTTCTTAAGTCTTTGTCCCTTTTAATCGGTTTTATCGTTCCCGTTTTTGTTTACAGTGTTTTCGTCCGTGTTTGCACGTACCGGTTTTTTCATCTTTTAGTCCGTTTGTAAAGTTTTACACACATTCGGCCGTTCCACTGTTTTGCATGTTTTCGTCCCATTTACCCCGTTTTCATCCGCTTTTACCCATTTTCGTATGTTTTAAGAATTTTTCAACCGTTTTCATAGGTTTTCTTACACTTTACACGATTCGCACGCTTATACACGCTTTTTTAATACGTTTTCTGCTTTCTTACGTCTTTGTCCCATTTAATCGGTTTTATACGTCCCGCTTTTGTTTACGGTTTTCGTCCGTGTTTGCACGCTTTTTTTCATCTTTTACTCCGTTTGTATAAGTTTTACACACATTCGTCCGTTTCAATGCTTTTGCACGTTTTCGTTCCATTTACTCAAACATTATGTTTGTAGGTTGCTAATTATGGAAGCCATGGCTTAAAATCTAAATAATTTTGTGTCAACTCAAGAAGCGAACTTAATTATCCATTTTCGGTTTAAAACCATATGTGTCAAACCAAGAATCGAGCTTAATTTCGGGTCAACCCAAGAAGCGAACTTAATTCATAATCGGTTTTCGGTTCGCTTTGGTTTAATTATGGTTCGGTTCGTTTCGGTTTTCGTGTTGACCAAAATATAAATATAACCAATTTAACGAAACAAAACCCGATAACCGAATGGATCAACACCCCTAATTTATAGTCATAGTTTAAAAGAAGGAGGACTTAGTTTGCCGTTTTTAAACATTAGGTCCTTAGAGATTGGTGGATCTTAGGGATGACAGGGAGGCTACGAGGTCTAAGCTGCAGGGGTTGAATGATCTCATTACTCAATCTTAGGAGGAAATCGATACCAAGGAAGAACAAATTCAAGCGATGAATGGTTGAAGGGTTTCTCGCTATGGAATGGGATGTTTTCTTTTGCTCTAGTGTCATCTGTTTATGTCTAATGTCTAATGTCTAATGTCTTGGTTTAATGGGATGGTATGTAGATATATTAACAATGGAATATGTATGGATCTTTTGATGGTTTATCCATACGAATGCTAAATATGTTTGTTAATATAAGTAATGTGTTCGCTAGTTTGTTTCATCTTTTTTTCATGTTGTTTTGAATTTAGGAATTGGTTGTGGTGTTTAAGTTCATATTCGCGACCGGTAGAATGTATTATTGTAGGATTATGATGTTCAATTTTTAGGTTGTTGTCGATTTTTTATGACTGATTATAAAGTTTAGAACGTTTGTTCATGAAAATTATTTTTGATTGAACCACTAGATTTAGGGTGTTTTTGTTGTTGTTTTTGCTTTAAGTTAATTGCATTTACATGTTTTCTTGATTTTTTTGACTGCTTGAGGATGTTAGAGCTTATCTAATTGCTTATAAATAGCTTATTTATAGGCTTAAAGTAAGGTCTTAGGGTTTGATGTATCAGTTCTTGGTTTGATTTGCCTATTTTTGTGCTTAATTGTTTATCAGGAACTGCTTATTAGTTATAGTTGCTTAATTAGTTGCTTTAAGTCCATTTTAGCTTTTGATTGTTCATTTGTATGCGCCATGTGGTGATTTTAGTGTATCTGCAGTTATATGTGTCTTTGACACACCTGGTTTGAAGTAATATGGGTGTTTGGGACTGTGGTAAGCACCATTTCTGTCAGGGGTGTTTTGGTTTCAAAAATTGTTTGATTTTTCAAAAATTAGATTTTCTAATTCATATTTAAATTGCAGCCAAAATTAAATATTTAAATGCTATATTATAAATTTGGAGCCACATTATAAAATTATCAAATTTGGAGCCAAATTTTAGCCAAAATTTTTAAAATTACTTTGGAAATTATGGTTTCCTTAATTGAAAAACGCCCCATCATTAGCCATATTTTTACTCCAATAAATCAGGCTTCAAGCAAAACAACCAGAACTTCAATTTTACACCATTATTTACCAATTAAGTTTACTAATTTTCTTTAACACATTACTTCGGACGAATCATGGCAACTCAAATCAATTGTCGGATGATTTGGTTTATTCGATCGTGAAAATGATAACACTTTAGAATATGAATCAGAGACGTATTCAGATGAGGGTGAGGATGCAGGAAACAACCATTCAAATGCGAATGTTGTTAAGAGGGGCATAACTAGGTTAGCTAAGTTTCGCAGGGAATATGGAAAAACCGACGGAATAAAGGTCAGTGTAACCTTCGATGCCTGGATAGGTTATCGAAAAAAGCAGAGCATTGTTTTCGAGGTTTTTGGGTGATTTGGTTCGTGAGCATATAGGTGTCAGGATTCTAACCGGAGGAAGGTTGATTCAGAAGCAAAGATAAAATTGGGACGAAATCACGGTACACATATACTTTTTTTTAACTAGTAGTGGCTTGGATGTCGTAGATACAAGGTGTTAATAAGTTTATCTCTGCATTTACAGTATGTGCAACTAATTAACAACAATTTGTTAATCTTTGCAGTGATATTTTGATGTTGACTTGACGGTCGAAAGTCGATAATGAATCGTCTTAGTCAACTTCTAAGGAATTTCAGAATGAAATTGATACAAAACTACATATTGCCCAACCAAAATACCCTTTCAAAACTAAATGAAGTCCCAGAAAAGTATAGTGCAATTATAAAAGCCGAAGATTGGGTTAATTTTGTAAACTACACAGCCAAATGAGGAATACAAGGTGTTAATTATTCATTTTATTCAAGTTCAAATATCTTTCACCTTTTCATATGTTTCCATATGTATTAGTTGTATACTATCAGCATTACTACATCTAAACGCCGTATGATTTTGTGTTGCAAGGTGAGATCAACAAAAGCTAAAGTGTCGCGTTCCAAGTCTGTTTATGATCATACAATGGGACGAGGTGGATACGCCCGTGTGATAGAAAAATGGTAACAAGAAACATTTGCACATTTTTATTTAATAGCATCATACTTTCGTTTATATTCGTTTATCTTACATTTGTATGTATTTGATGTTTATAAGATCGAGAGTAAAGAAATTGAACCAGATGAAGAACCACCGCGTGGTACTGTGGTTGAAAGGAAGGGTGAAAAATACGGAGAATATCACGATGATGATATCGATCAGGGAGAAAATTTTGTAAGTTTGACTGCAAATTTTATTATTATGTTTGTTTAGTTATAAGTTAATATCGCTATCGTTACTTAAAACTGTTAGTTATAAGTTAATACGGTAGTGTTTTAGTTAATACTTTTAGTTAATCGCATCGTATTACTTAAAACTGATAGTTATAAGTTAATACAGGTAGTGTTTTAGTTAATACTTTTAGTTACAAGTTAATACTGGTAGAATTAAATAACCTATTTCTCATATTGTGTGTGCAGAAAGAAACGGACGACAAGATCAAACAAGGAATCTTGAAGCTTGATCATGGCAATGATGCCATGACAGTTGTATTAGGTAAGGAAAAGGGAGGATATGCGAGAGGAGTGGGAGGTGGAGTAACCTACAAGAGGTATTTTGATCACTCGAATCGACAAGCATCGATGAAAGAGTGGTGTCACTTCAAAGTGAACTTGATAATGAGAGACGCCAACGTCAAGAAAAAGAGGCTGAATACAGATTTGATGAAACAATTGGCTGCACAAAGGGGCCAGTTGCAGTCAACTTCAACTCCATTGACACAAACGGAAGTAAGACATAAGAAAGTAACATTCCATCTTTTTTTTACCCTTTTAAATATTGCTGCAGTCTTCTTAAACAATTTATATTTCAGGTGTCTCCGGTGAACATTAATCTTTTAAATAGCAAGGTCTGATGAGGATGCCGGGACATGTGTTGCTGGACGTGAGAAAATTGCGAGCATTGAGAAGTCTAATGGACTTGCAACTTTGGAAAAGGAAATGGAAATAAGTGTAAGTAATAAATCACCCCCTGGTATTTTTGAATTCTACATACATGTATTATTTACCGTGTATTATATATATAGGAAACTGTTAAATCTGTGGCATCTAAGAAATCGACTAGATCAAAACGAAAGGATTCTTCACGTCAACTTTCCGAATCACAAGAAAATGAGTCTCCATTAATAGTACTACCACGAGTATGTATTTAAACATTTTCATATGTTCTTTAGTTTAATTAATTACTGATACATATATACATGCAACAAATTATCTTTTTAGGTAATTAAGTGCGCATCTGTGGCACTTAAAGAAATCAACTATTATTGCGGAGGGTACCGTGTACAAAACCGATGGAAAACAAATGCTTCATAACAAACCACTCCCAAAGGATTGCTACAGAGTGTCTATTGAAAAATCTTTAGTGGATGCAAAGATGCATACCGGATGTAGGAAGTAACGGTTTCAAAACAGTTAACGATGCAAAAGGTGGTTTTTATGCATGGCCAAAGGATCAAGTGGTTTTCGATGAAAAGGTACATAGATGAATGTGTTTTATAAACCTACATATATCATTCTTCATATTTAATTCAGTGTTTGATACACCCGCCTTTTGTTTCCTACAGGTAACACCACCAAGTACCATAAAACAGATTGGTGAGAACAGAACTGCACCTAAATTACAAACGGCCGTCTCTAGTGATGCAATGCAAAAGGAAGCTAAGAAGATCAAGAGTCAGAAGTCGTTAAATTATTGAGAATTTAAAATTGTACGACATTACAATTTTATATACACTCCAATTTTATTGTATTTGAATATATTTTGAATATATTTTTATATATTTGAATTTGTTTTGATATATATTGATTTCTTATATGTGACTAAAACATTCATATAGTCACAATTATTAACACTTTTTGGTCACAGTTTGCTTAATTCGATGTGTGACTAAATGTTAGAAAGGGCCACACAAACATAAAATTAATGTGGCCATTGGACGAGCAATAGTCACACAAAACACACATTTCTTCACTTAAAACACCATATGGTCACACTTATTAACACTTTTGGCCACTTGATGCTTAATTTGTATGTGACTAAATACCCAAAAGAAACATGCTTTGTGTGACTAAATGTTAGAAAAGGCAACACAAACATAACATTAATGTGGCCATTCGATGAGCAATAGTCACACAAAACACACATTTCTTCACTTAAAACACCATATGGTCACACTTATTAACACTTTTGGCCACTTTATGATTAATTGTATGTGACTAAATACCCAAAACAAGTGTGACTAAATGTTAGAAAAGGCCACACAAACATAAAATTCAAGTGGCCATTGGATGATCAATAGTCACACAAAACACACATTTCTTCACTTTAAACACCATATGGTCACACTTATTAACACTTTTAGCCACTTTATGGTTAATTGCATGTGACTAAATACCCAAAACAAACATGTTTTGTGTGACTAAATGTTAGAAAAGGCCACACAAACATAAAATTCAAGTGGCCATTGGATGATCAATAGTTACACAAAACACACATTTCTTCACTTTAAACACCATATGGTCACACTTATTAACACTTTTAGCCACTTTATGGTTAATTGCATGTGACTAAATACCCAAAACAAACATGCTTTGTGTGACTAAATGTTAGAAAAGGCCACACAAACATAAAATTAATGTGGCCATTGGATGAGCAATAGTCACACAAAACACACATTTCTTCACTTAAAACACCATATGGTCACACTTATTAACACTTTTGGGCACTTTATGATTAATTGTATGTGACTAAATACCCAAAAGAAACGTGTTTTGTGTGCCTAAATGTTAGAAAAGGCCACACAAACATAAAATTCAAGTGGCCATTGGATGATCAATAGTCACACAAAACACACATTTCTTCACTTTAAACACCATATGGTCACACTTATTAACACTTTTAGCCACTTTATGGTTAATTGCATGTGACTAAATACCCAAAACAAACATTCTTTGTGTGACTAAATGTTAGAAAAGGCCACACAAACATAAAATTAATGTGGCCATTGGATGAGAAATAGTCACACAAAACACACATTTCTTCACTTAAAACACCATATGGTCACACTTATTAACACTTTTGGCCACTTTATGATTAATTGTATGTGACTAAATACCCAAAAGAAACGTGCTTTGTGTGACTAAATGTTAGAAAAGGCCACACAAACATAAAATTCAAGTGGCCATTGGATGATCAATAGTCACACAAAACACACATTTCTTCACTTTAAACACCATATGGTCACACTTATTAACACTTTTAGCCACTTTATGGTTAATTGTATGTGACTAAATACCCAAAACAAACATGATTTGTGTGACTAAATGTTAGAAAAGGCCACACAAACATAAAATTCATGTGGCCATTGGATGATCAATAGTCACACAAAATACACGTTTCTTCACTTTAAACACCATATGGTCACACTTATTAACACGTTTGGCCACTTTATGATTAATTGTATGTGACTAAATACACAAAACAAACATGCTTTGTGTGACTAAATGTTACAAAATGCCACACAAACATAAAATTCAAGTGGCCATTGGATGATCAATAGTCACACAAAAGATATATTTCTTCACCTTAAACAACATATGGTCACACTTATTAACACTTTTGGCCACTTTATGCTTAATTATATGTGACTAAATACCCAAAAGAAACATGCTTTGTGTGACTATACAGTGTTTATGGTCACTAATACGGATTAATCCAACAAAATTTGTACCTAATTAGTCACACATGTTACGGTTTTGGTTACTCTTTTGCAATAGAGACTAAAAAAGTCAAACACGTGACCATAGAGTACCTATGGTCGCGGCACCTTTAGTCACACACGACCGAAAAATCATGTGTGACTATATGTATATCGTCACACATATTCGGTGTGGCTAAATCCACTTTTTGTTCTAGTGATTTTCCAGAAATTCTGTAAACATCCATTCCACAAGCATTATATCCTAGTTTAGTAGAGTCATATATATATTATTACCGCCGATTTTACGCGAAGGTTACGTTTTTTTTCTTCAAGTGTGCATGTTTTATTTATCAAGAAGAAGATACATAAGATGAGAAGGAGCTTTTCACGCAAACGTTCTTCTTGAAGAAAGATGTAACCACCACTTTACACGGATCCTACCGAGCTAATCAGGGGAGTATTAGTTTCTTTCATCTTTTATTACCTTCCATTATTATAACTTTGATACTTTCGTGGAACATTGGGGACGATGTTCAGTTTAAGTGTAGGGAGGGAAAATAAAATGGGAACTTTGAAACTATGCTTATCCTTGATTATTTGCTTTGTCCAATTGCATTTGTGTAATAAACCATGAGAAAATGTCGGTTAGGGTAATTTTGGCACCAAATTTTCAATTTTTCATGACATATAGGAGTGGGCCATTAGTCTTAACAAAAGCGTCTCATGGATAGGAAGTTGCATGTCTAGCACAAAAACCCTTTACCACCTAAATTCCACCCAAAATATGAGGATCGCCCTTAGATTAGTAGGAATTAAAGCATTCATCTTTAATGCTTAGAGTGTGAACCGGTAGTATAATAAATTCTAGAACTTGTTTTGTGATGCATCCCGAGATCGCTAGTAAGACTACACTTGTGTAGTTAGGAATAACTAAATGATAAGAGGCATTAGGATAACCCTTGTTTGATACGTAATATAATTACTTCTTCCACATCGGTTGAGTAATTCCCCACACCTTTGCGTTGTACTCATCTTTAGTACACGATACCCCTAGTTAACCCCTCGAGCCTATCCTTTTCATGATTCTCGTGATGTTTCGGTTTTCCGGAATATCAATGAAGAGCATTGTTCACACACAACCCCCAAATGTACACCCAAATCGCCTTAGCCTACCTTGTATGTACTCACTTTTAGTGCATTATTGTTATCACACTAAACCCTTAGTTCAATTATCTAGTTGCTTGCATAAGTTGCTAAGTCGAGTCATATCCTTTGTACACAGTTTTGGGACGATTGGGACTCATGGGAAAAGTTAAATTTTATGAGATGACGGGAAGGGAACGTTAAATTCAAATTCCCTTTATTTGCATAATAATGTACTCCAAGTGTTTTTATTTTTTCAATTCGGGTCATATTAGTGTTAGAGTAATAAAAACTCAAGTGTAGGGATGTGCCTATAAATCCCTATCATTTTGATGTTATCGTAGAAGATGGTAGAGTAAAAGTGTTTGAAAAAAAAATCGAAAAAAAGAGAAAAAGAAAAAAAATAGAGTGTTGAAAAAAAAAAACGGGCTACCATCCTACATTTATCTTTAATTTATGCTTGTTTGTTTCAGTTATCTATAGTCTAGAGTGTCGAGTCTTGGCTTAGCAACGCCATTATTCGCATGCTTGTAACATAAAGATTTTTGACTTGCCACCACTAAATTACATATCCCACCAAACCCTTTGTTTCCCTACCGTAAGCCTAACATTACAACCCTTTAAAAGACCTCTTGGATAGTCTTTCCTAGGTGCTTACGCCAAAGCGATGGAGGTTTGATCTAGTCTTAAGCCTATGGTAATCTATGTACTAGGACCGGTTAATGAGTGTTTATCTTCCATTTCCAACTTGTTATATTTCATATACACCAGAGAGATGTGAGTATCCAAACACCCCATGTGAGGTGCTAGTATGTAATTCCGTGCTTGTTATGACTTTTCTTGGGGCTTATATGTGTTGTGGATTGTTCTAAACCAATGCTTCATGACCCCTAACTTATAAATTAATTGGTAAAAGCACATTTGCTTGAGGACAAGCAAATACCAAGTGTAGGGATATTTGATAAGGTTTTAAAATGTACCTTTTGAGGGTCGCTTTAAGCCTTTATTTGATCACTTTTGTATCCGTTATTACTTAATATCGTTCCTTTTCACTTTTTAGGTATCTTGAAGGCAAAATGTTGTAATGACACATATTCGGACGAAAAGGCGAATATCTAAGAAAATGGCCCAAGTCAAGAATCGAGACACTCAGTCAGCTGAAGGGGCGGGACGTCGAGCACAAATTAGTGACGCCGTCGAACAACTTTGTGACGGCCAAGAGCCAAATTGCTTATTTACAAGTGACGGCTTCGGGTTTTAAAAGAGTAGGTCGTCGCAACTCGGATGGCCTAAATTTGATCCGACGACGCCGAGATCGAAGGGGACGGCGCACAAGCATAAGGTGACGCCGCCGCAAGACTAACATGGCCAAGACGAAACCCTAATGACGCGACCCGGCCACAAATCAAAGGGTGACGGACGCCGTCGCATATGTAATCTTATATATAGAATCCGATTTTTTAGTTTTTGGTGTGTAGTCTTTTGGAGTAAAAAACCTAAACCGAACCAAGGCTGTCTTGTACCGTGTTTTAGGGTTCCACACCCTATCTTACATCAAGATAAGTGTTTTACTTCATTAATTCAATTATGTCTTCAATTACTTGTGTGTATGCTTGCATGTTTCCCATGTCCGGCTAATTTACTTGTGTGTTTGCTTAGGGAATATGAAACTTAATTATTGAATATTGATTGGTTGTCTATTATCTTAATTGTTAATGATCTAGTATTGCGATAGGTCATCCGTTGTGTAGTTAATGCTTGATTAATCTTTGTGAACCTTAGCTTATAGTACCTAGAGTCATTGTAGGCTAAACCATCCGAAGAGCACCTTAGCGTTGAGTTTATAAATCCTAGAGATTTTGTAGGCATTAACCTTTGGTAGTTTCAAAGAGATAGGGATAAACGCATACCCTACGACCTTAGACACACAACGCGATTAAGAATAAGGACGTGACAATTCAACCATCAATAGGAGATAATTAAGGAGTAATAAAACCTAAGTAAACACATCTTTAAATCATCATACGAGCACACAATAGATAGACATAGACTACATACACCACTAGATTAGATAATTAGATAAGTAGAGTAAACGGTAGAAATACCAACCCCCAAATCCAAACCCCGAGATTCGTACCTTTCCATTTCCAAAAAACATAAAAAAGATAAAAAATAATCTTCCTCAACCCCAACCTTAGCGTAGTAACTTCTCACTAGCATTCCTATTCCCCAGAGAACGATATCAATACCCGTGGCTTACCCTAATACTACACTACAACGATTAGGTTCACTGCCTAGGGTGTTGAAAAACTTGCTCGACGAAAAGGAAGTTCCTTTGACCCCGAACGACGCGTGTAGCGTTATCACTGTGTAAGAAGTAAAATTAAATCTTAAAGCTTTGAGAACTATGATAACTGAAATTCTAGTTTAAATGTAAAGGTTGATTGCAACGGGAACTTCGAACTTGAATATAACAACAAAGAATGGGATAATCAGTTTTAGAGAGGCAGCTACTTAAATATGGTAAATGTAAGTGTTTGTTGTTTCCGATTCATGATAAGGTATACATGGCAAAAAATAAATCCTTGTATTAGTAACTGATGGTAGACAAAAAAAAAGCATCATAGATAGTTGTACAACGATTTTAAATTTCTAAAGTAATTATAGCAGTCTTGTCAACCATATTATCGGACACTATTATTCATGTTGTCTATTCTATGTTGGTAAACTATAGGTGCACAGACATGCTTTAAAAGTGCATATATTTATTCGGGGAACATTGCGGTCATAAGTAAATGTGCATGTGTTACATTTTTTGAGTGAGATTTGTATGTAGTCGAAAGTTTAGTATATAGTTCAAAATAAAAGATAGATAAAAGTTATACCATTTGAAAGAAGATCTGCTGCAAATCTTTTCCATTGTCTTCAAGCAACAAAGTAGAAGAACGCTTTAACGACACATGTATGATTAGCTGAGTGACTGCAACAATAGTAGGAAACAAAAATTGAATATATGTAAAGATATATGGAAACAGAGTGCAATGTTTGGAGTGAACTAAAAGGACATATACAAACAGTAAAAAAACCTTGGATTTTAGTTTTGAATGATAAGGTCAGATATTGTATAAGTAAAATGCATAGTTTTACAGTAGCACATGTGAGCAAAATTGTTTTCATCTGTGGAGGAGAAGTGGATGTAAAAAAAGAAATAGTATTTGGTTTATTGTGTGTTGTAAAAATGGTTTATTTACATGGTATCTGGTTTACTTACATGGTTGTGTGGCTTACATGTTTTGGTAAAAGTTAAAAAGTGGTTTGTATCTGTAATTCATGGGTTACAATGTGATATAAGTTGTTATTGTAAAACAATGTATTAATCAAAACATATAATAAAAGCCGTTTATGAATTATTTGTGTTAGATACCTTCCAAGCGAATAAAGAAGAAATCTGAAAAAACAGTAGCGATTATATGTATTTTGTTTTTATGCCAATGGTATTTAATGCGTAATTATGTGTTATACATATGCGCACTGTGTTTGTCACTATGCAAAAGATATAGGCTTGCTTTTGCTATTTAAGAGAGTCTAAGTGGACATTTTTTTTCTCTTCATATTTGAGGTCATAACTTGTGATAAAGAAGGAATAAAAACAATGTCTAGATGCCCTAAGTGTGATCAGCTTAGAGCAGAAGCAAATTCGAGTAACTGGTCTGAGATGCTAGTATTGTACTGTCGCCACGCTGCAGGTCAAGATATTCAAATGTCACAACAAATGAATGTCCTATGCGCTAGCTTGGTCAGTGTTACTCGTGAGAGGTTTACTTTTATTCAAGAGTTAGAAACAGTCGGGAACGTTTATGCCCAGAAAACTGCAAAATATCTAAGAGAAGTTCAGGCAAGAGAAGAAAAAAAGCTCATGCAAATGCGCATTCTAGCAGCTGAACTGGAGCTAAATTTTCGTAATAATGATGTGTTTATTTAGAAACTTAAGGGCTTAATGGATTGGTAAGTGTGTGCGCACAGATGGGTGAAGCTGATGTTGGTGATGATGTCTTCTTTATGTTGGTCATTGTATTTGCAGTTATGTACTTGTGGTGAATTTTATTTTGGATGTCTTTGTAATATGTGGCTCTAGCCTTTGGCAGATGGTTGTGAAATATTTTATCAAATAAAAGCCAGTGTTTATGTTAAGTAATTATATGATGCTCACCTTTTATTGCGTTTGCATTCATGATCCATTCTGAAAGAACATACTCTTCAATGATTCAGGATTAATCTGTTGAAATGGCTCTCTTTATGGAGTTTTTTTACCAGTTATTGCAAGTAAAGCAGATGATTAAAATTTACGTATATGAATGTAAATTTTCAAATGAACAAATAATATTTTTTTTATATGGGATATTAGCCATCAATAACAGTTGTGTGTGGAAAAATTTAAATACCTTATTATGACCATTCACATAAATATATCTGTAACATAACCAATTGTCGTATAAAATAAAAGATCGCAATATTGTTGGTCTATTAAATGCTATTTTATTACACATAGATATGTATGCTACATACGATTTATGTCTCATAAAATAGCATTTAACTGTTCAAGAATATTGGGTCTTTTTTTTTCTCTTTTTTTTAAAGGCACAGGTCAAATAATTCTTCGAACTAAATTCACATTAGAGACCATTGCTGGAAAGATAACCTACATCATAAAAAAATTCAATAATCGTATTAGATATGTGGCTTCTTGTAAGTGTGATGATACACTAAACATGCAAAGGATTATGCGATTAATGGTGCTAACGGAATTTTTTTTGTTAACGCGATATAATTTAATCGGTAAATCAGACATACTAGTAGGACGCTGAGGTGGTCGCTTTATGAGACAGGAAAAAAAAAAAGAGACGATATTCCTGGGTTGTTAAATGCTATTTTGTGACACACAAATCGCGTGATTCAGTAGATTTATGTCTCACAAAGTAGCATCTAACATCTCAGGAATATCGCGTTTTTTTTCATAAAATCGATGAAGATTTTCTGTTATGCCTTCTGCCAGTGTGGGAAGTTGAGAATAGAGGGTCAGTAAGCATAATTATCAGTTAATGTGTGAAATGTATACCAAAATGGAAACTTTAATATGATTACTTGAAGCTGCAAAAACAACGAATAAATTAGGAACTGACCTTCTTCCAATGAGGCTGTGCAGCTACATATTTCATGTCAACTGCTACTGTCTCCAGCCGTTTGCATATAGATACCTGCAAGAATAACAAATATGGAATTAGTATATGCCAATCTGTAAGTGACATTAGTAATAGGTAAATGTAGGTGTAATAAAATGTAAAGTAATTCCTGATTGGTATGAAACAATCAGATAAGTGCCACAATAGCACCTCATTTAATGCATTATAGTACGTCTACACTAGATGAGAGGAGTTAACAGGTGTAAACATGTTGCGACAGTTTGACTCAAATGTAGGAAACCACTTACACAAACAATCGTACCAACAAGAATGAGGCAACATATCAATTATACCTAATGACATTGAGACACCACACTAATGGCGTCAGAATGGGAAAACCAATATTATCCGGTAATCTTTCAAGCAGAAGTTTATATCACAGGGATATGAAGGTATGCCATGCGAATATAGAGGTATATGGCTGCAATTTTACCAAATCAGTAAGGTCTGCCCAAGCAATACACGGGGCTAATTTAACCCATTGTCACCAATAGATGCTCCAAAAGGCATTCTTAAACCAGAAAAGTAAATTTTGAGTTAACAAAGAATGGATGGAATCACCATGGCTGCAATTTTATGACCTTGCCTTGCCAACATTACGGTGAATTTCAAAGAACGGATGGAACAGCCATGGCTGCAATTCTATGAGGTTGCCTCGCCAAAAAACGGTTAATTCCATTTTTTAACCTAAACCCTTTGAAACCCAACATATAATCAGATATGCAAGTATGATAACGATTTGAAAAACCTACCATGGCTGCAACCATATTCTGGATATGACTACCCCGCGAGGATACAGGCAATGTTTAGCCTACAATAAATGGCTGGACTTAACGTTTGGACCTGCCAAGATACCACATGTTCGTTTGTAAACAGTAACCGATTGGAGTTAAAGGTTGCTAACATGTTGGCACAGTTGGATTTAACTGTAGGAATTGGGTCCACACAAACAATCTGACCAGTAAGAATTAGGCAACATATTAATTATACCTTATCAGATTTGTACATAACATCATAACTCTTTACCATTTATCAATAGGGGTGTGTAAAACACTGAATTTACCTTTTACGTATATTTGTTACTAAATTTGACGTATTCATAAGTAAATCGTTATAAAATTGGACTTCTAACCTACCAAGTTGTCATACTGTTAACTATGGAATGGATTACCCGTTAATAAAAATATACATAAAAAAAGAGTCAAGGATGTTTGTTTCTAGATACTTAAATTTTCGAATCACCCGTTAACCAAAGCGGTTAGTAAAAAAAAGAATTGTTTGCTTTTGGTTATTTAAATTGGTTATTTACCTATACGTGGTTCGTAGGAAGCATTGTCCTTCATAAAGACACCGATGGTTGCCTACAATTGGGAAACATTGAAGGCGATCTTTACTAGTAGGTATAAGATCTTCACTCATCTTAATATTTTGTGCAACATTCCACTCAATGATTTGAAAGGCTCAAGGCGCACTAATGCGCGAAGGGGACCAAAGAGCCTCGAGACGAGGCGCATACCAAGGCGCGGGATTCACGAATACTGGCTACACTAAATACATTAAGTTTTTTTTATAATATATGTGACCATTTATGTAGCTTAAATGACACAAAATAAGATTAAATACTTAATACATGACACATATAGCCATTATAAAGGTTAAAATGGATCATTTGTCACTTCTCAAACGGATCAACTCTTTGACTCGATGAACTACATATAGATTAAAATCCATATCAGATTAAATATGCTTGTGTCCTATGCTTGCAGACTTACATCTAACAAAGCTCACAATTTAACCCAAAATATCAAGCAAGTCGCATATTAATATTCAAGGCATAATGCCACATTTTCATGATAATATGTCATAAAGAAAATACTTGATGAAACAAAGTAACTTGTTAAAAAATAGCAATCAATCAAATAAACATAAAATCACTTCAATATTACAAATCATACGAATACTCATGATGTGATGCTTGAAGATAAAATAAACTTATGACGTTATTGACAAATCAATATAATAAACAATCAATAAAAATCAGTTCAAGATATAAACTTATGACGTGAGAGAGATTATATATTTGTAAAATGATCAGAATCTATAGTTACCCACTTGATTGTGTGTTTTAGTTCTTTTCCAAATTAGGGTTATTAGGTATAACTTAAAAGGCTCATGCATATAACTTATAAGACCCATGTATCTTATCTTAATGTATAGAAAAAGCCTCAAAACCTGTTACATCTCCGAGGCGCAAAAAGCCCCAAGGCATTGCGCTTTTTATGGGATTCATGCATGTCGTGAGCCTCGATCCGAAAAAATCCCTAGAGCTTGAGCCTTGAGTCGAGGCGCGCCGTAGGCGCACTTTTTAAAACTATGATTCCACTGCGACTCTTGTTCCATGTCCATTCCAATTCCAATCTTTGCACAAAAAGGTACCCAATTAATCAAATATGTATCATTAGTAGCGAATAAGTAATTTGAACTATGTTCTGATGAGATCAGTATATTGATATCTTAAACATTATCATTATCAGCGACCATCAACTATATTTCAATGGTTTTGGTGAATTTGTGTAATGTAGTATGGCAATAAGAAGCGGCTAATGTTTCCATAAGCAGTTAAAGCACATCGAAACAACCCCTAAACTCGAAAAGTAATCAGATTCTTACTAACTCAGTTATATATAGATAAAAAATAAGATGATAAACAACACTGGTAATACGATTGTGAGGTTATTAGCATTAGTTGCAAAAAAAAAGTGAAAGGTTGTACCGAAGGCCAAACGTGTTGATGGGTGCATGCTGCGAAAGGCGTAAAAAGATGGGCAGAAATCATAAGTGGTGATCAGTATTCGACTAAGAAAAACGATCATGGTACATCAGTGTCAAGAGTATTTTCTTCTTAGCCGAAGACTGCTCACCACTTTTCTTTTCCCAAGAGTAGCCTGAAACAAAAACTATAATCAGTTTAGCAATTCCGAAACTTAAATATGACATTACTGACTGGAATATATATATACCATCTTTATTGGTTAATTCAATATATACCGTTGTTTCACGAAAATAAAAAAAAAAATGCTAAATATACCACGCTTTATTTTTATTTAAAAAAAAAAAAAAAAAAAAACTATTAGAATACCTAAATCCAAGTACACTATCACATTTTCACCTAAATTATTAAAAATAGCAAAAGGCCCATTCCATAAAAGCAATAAAACATTATTAATACAATTGTTAGGTAATCAGCATTTTTGGTGACAGTCACTTCCCAAGTTTCTGCAAATGGATGTATGCATGTAAGGTAATCCAAACATCGCTAAGTAATATTATTCCGTTAAATATTTAAAATTGAAATTGAAAGTAAATACCTGCAACGAAAAAAAAATGAAAGCTTCTATGAAAGACCAAACTTGTTGATGGATGCATTCTGCAAATTATAAGTGGTGATCAGTATTCGACCAAGAAAAACGATCCCAGTACATCAGTAGCATGAGTATTTTCTTCTTGGCTGAATACTGCTCACCACATTTCTTTTCCCAAGGGTAGCCTGAAACCAGAAAATGGAATGAGTTAAGCAATTACGAAACTTAAATTTGTCACATTTTCACCTAAATTATTAGAAATACCAAAAGGGCCATCTCATAAAAGCAACAAAACATGTTAAACCTAACCCACCCGACCCAGTCTGTTGTATTTTTTTATGCGGTTGGCAGTTGTTACAGCAACCAATATGAAAACTAAACACCCCATAATACCATAGCCGAACACCCATTTTAAACATAAAAAATTGCATATTAATTTTCCTAAAAAAAGGAAAATACAGTGAATCACCACTTAAACTGAAAAAAACATACCACGAAACTGTTAATATACATCAAACATACGTCACTATTGGTTCCTCCAAGATACCTTTATCTCCAAATAAAAAGTAACCTATGTTAACCAAAATTAAAAACTACAACAATTAATGGAACCATAAAAAAAAGAAAAAAATTAAAACTTATCACCTAGTTTAAGATTACAAAAGCAAATATTGAAAATATACTTGGAAGCAAAATATTTGGAAGATGCCAGAGAAAAACTAAATAGATCGTACATCAAAAAGTATCATTCAATTAAAACGTGGAAAAAAAAGTAATTACAATAGATCATACCTTCAACAAAAAAAAATCAAAGGAAACCCTAAGATCATAATTGATTCCGTACATTCAATTTTAACAGAATTTTTGAAACCGTGTAGGGTTATCATCGTTCGCTTGCAATCGATTTGGGATTAGAATTAGTATAAATCACGGGTTTTGATCGTTGCTTTAAGAGAGAAGACAGGCGTGATTGTTTTTTTTTTTTTTTTTTTTTTTTTTGAGTGTGTGAGGCTGATCTAAAATATGTGAGAGAGAAGGAAACGGAGTAACAGTAGTAGATTAACGCCTTACTGTTGAAAACAACTGTAGAAAATCACTCACATATAAATTGCAACCAATAAGGATAAGGCAACACATCAATTAGCACCGATCACAATTTGACACAACACTAAGGGGGTTAAAATAGGGAAAACCGTTACTATATAGTAGTATAATTTGGGCTGGACCAAGAAACTTGGAGGCCTGTTTGGTTTACATTTCTTTTCCATCTAATCGAAACAAAAATCAACAGCACACACAACCAAACAAACAGGAACACGAAATCACAACACTTTGTAAACAAAATCACAGAACAAAAAAATCCGTGAGTATTTCAGGCACCTGGAAATTTTGTATCTGATTTTTTTAATTACTGAAGTAACTAATCGATTTTATCCCTTTTATTGATTGTGTGCAGCATATCATTTTTAGTAATTATAAGATGGCAAAGGCGTTATCAAGTATGTTTTTGAAGTCAATTCAATCTACTCGTACATCTGCATCTTCGGTATGATATTATCATTCATATTTCATTTCACCAAAATAGGGCTTACCTTAAAATTAGTTGTATTTATCTTTTTAGATAGGATGGAATCATGGAGTATAATGGGGGTTTTTTTTTTTAATCACCATAAAAGTTACTTTTCAGAACCATATTGATTCAACAATTACACCTTGGGCATGTTTGGCAAAACTAGCCGCAGTGGTTGTAACTTGTAAGCTATTTATTTTATAAAAGCGTTTGGCAAACGTTAAACGCTTTTTCAAGTAGCGGTTC
This sequence comes from Chrysanthemum makinoi, assembly GCA_910596185.1. Taxonomy (NCBI): domain Eukaryota; kingdom Viridiplantae; phylum Streptophyta; class Magnoliopsida; order Asterales; family Asteraceae; genus Chrysanthemum; species Chrysanthemum makinoi. The sequence continues at coordinate 255,052,479 of OU343221.1, forward strand.
TAAAAAAATATGAAACACTAAACGCTCCTTGTCAAATGAGCTTTCGGTTATTAACGCTAAATGCTAACACTAAACGCTCTTTACCAAACATTTTTGTGGGACCAAAAATAAGTATTTTTTCAATTGTGCACGTGTCAAATTCTTAGTATGTCATGAAGTTGAACAATTACTTGCGGAAATTTCTTAATAACTTTTTTTTGGTATGTTTCTCTTTTTTTAAAAACCATTTGTATTGTTCAGGTAGGTGGCATATCTAGTACATGTATTATATGTTGTGGGTCTATGAAGATTGGATATGACGTTAATATTCTGTTTGCAGTACTATAGGAGCTGTGTTTCTTGTGATTAAGAGATTCGTCATTATTTGCAGATGTAGGAATCTGTTTGTATGTGTCACTAAATTGGTTGTTGTCTTCGGCGTAATGTGAAATTCTTCCTAAAAAGTAAAATTTTATATTCATCCGCCGGTGTGAGTTATTTAATGCTTGAGAACAGTGTAGTTGGTGTGCTCTTCATGTGGAAGACGAAATATTATTCATGGTTGTTTAGTTATATTGTTATCTGATGTGTTTATGTTTGTCAATTTAATTAGCGTTTTGTCTATTTGTATTTGCTTATGTGTTTATATGGTTCAACCTGTTAGGTCTCTGGACCATTCGTGCAGTATGGCATGCGGTTTTCGACTGGTGTCCCAAGTGATCCTGATACTCATGATGATTTCAAGCCAAAAAATAAACTTGAGAATTCTGACATTACTTTAAAGGACATCGTTGAGCAGGTTTGTGATTGTTGATGAGTGTATTATGAATATTGTACTCATGTGAACGCTTTTGGTGTAATGAATACATCTGTTGGTTGCGATATGTAGGATGTCAAGGACAACCATGTGATGATTTACATGAAAGGAGACCCGGAACAACCTCGTTGTGGGTTCAGCTCATTAGCAGTCAGAGTGTTGAGTGAATACCGTAAGTGCTAAAATCAGCAAATTCTACCTTTTTTTAAAATAATGTCTTATGCATACAATTGTTAGATTTCTTAATATTTTTCTTATTGACATAAATGATTCATGTTTGATGGTGACAAGTTGACATATAAGCTAAGGATCCCGACTTTAGATACTTAGCGTAGGTACTTAAGTAGTCTTTAGTAACACACTCTGTAGTACACATAATTTTAAATTTTTCGTTTCTAGGTGTAGAGCTATCATAGCTTCATTGGTATGCATAAATGGTAGTTCCAAGTTTGGTGTGGTTCCATGGGTCTTAACTGAGATTTTTGGTCTTACACAATTGGGGACTGCCATCCTATCCAACCGAACCTGGTGGTCTGGTGATTGGGTCATCTCGTTTCAAGTGGGTGGTTTGGTTCCAATTTGGATGTGAGTCTATGTATCCTAAAATCACATATGTTTCATCAGAAAACATTTTATGTCTATCTTAAAAGCAGTTGATCCAAATATCAATTTTCTTTCAGTTTCTGGCTCTAATAATTGTCACTTAGCTCAACTATTGAGTATGTGCTTGTAACATTGAGTTTTGAGTTAGGTCAATATGTTGTCTTTTGTCCTATTAATGTCAGCACGGATTTAAATAAATAAATGACTTAAAAGCTAAATGCTCGCACTAAATGCTTCTTTAAGTAGCATACTAGCATATGAAAAGTAACATTTTGAAAATAAAACATGATAAACGCTGGTTGCTAAACAAGCTTTGTTGAGTGTGTTGTTGCAAGCAACAAGGCGAGACAACGGTTTGTTATCGAATAGGCGTAAATATTTGGTACAGTTATGAATCATTTTGTTTTTACCTTTTCTTAGTAATTATACATGCAGTTCGACTTCATTAGAGCTTACTTTACTCACTGTTGAATTGTGTATAGATGCTATTGCGAAATATAGCTACTAGATGGTTTAGTTTAATTAGAATAGTGGAGTATAAGACTATCTATTAGTAGGTCTACTGCTGCGAAATGTGGTTTAGTTGAGTTGAAATAGTGTGTAGGATTAGGTTTGTGTTGTTGATTTGACGTATTAATATATTTATTAGCTATAGTTTAGTCTAGTTTAATTAGTATGGAGGATGTAGTATATGGCTTTATTACACTACGTATTAATAGGACTACTATTGTGAAATATTCTTTACATGCAGTCTAGTTTGATTAGATTAGTATATAGATTAGGAGTTTACCTAGTGTTGAATTATGTATCAATTACTCTCAAATGTGCGTTGCTTTGTTTTGCTCTGTGTGCTTAGGCTTGCCTGCTTTTCGTGCCCTGCGTTGCTTTGGTGCCTTGTTTTTGCTCTGCCTTAGCTTTAGGCCCGTGCGTTGTTTTGCTTTGCTCTTTGTTGCTCCCTTAGGTCTGCCTGCTTTTCTTAGTGCTTTTCTTTGTTGCCTTGCATTGTTTTGCTTGCTTTCCTCTTGCCTATGCTTTGTTGTTTTACTGTCTTTTGCTTTCTTTCTTTTCTCTCACCCGCACACTTGCACTTGCCGGAGGTCTTGTTGGAAGCAGTCTTTGTTGGAAACAGTCTCTCTTCTGGGCAGGGGTAGGATCTGTCTACATTTTACCTCCCCCATACCCCGCCTCGGCGGGATTGGGTATGTTGTTGTTGTTGTTGTACTGCCAAATGTGGTGTGGACACACTTTAGTTTGGTTAGTATCAAGAATAGGAATTTGCATACTGACTTAAACCATGTATCTTCAATCTTGAAATTTACAACAGTTGGTGAACGGTCTTAATTAAGTTTCACCTTATCTGTCTTAATTATCCAGATGTTTTTTCTTGTAAAACAATTGTGTTTAATAAGTAGATGAGTGAACTCAGGTCCAAGCATTGGGCGGGTTTGAACTGTCATCTGTGCAACATTGATTATAAGACATACTTTCACAGGAAAGGAGAAATGTGCAGCATGTAATTCATACCACATGTGTATAAGACGACCAATTAGGGAAATAGACGAAATGATCTCTACTTCTATGCAATGTGGTTACTAATGCGAAATAGTTTGATTTAGTTTTAGGGGGTGTTTGTCTAAGCTAAGCTTATTTGATGAGCTTATGAGCTCTTTGAAATTTTGATAAGCTCATACGCCAGTTTTTATTTATGAGCTTATGAACTTTATAAGCTCATAAGCTCAAGAGGATAAGCTCATAGGCCCACAAAAATGAGCATATGAGCTTATCAAATTTTGCAATAAGCTCATAAGCCCATCAAGTAAGCATAGACAAACACCCCTTAGCAGTGTAATAGGACTTTCACTTACTGTTGAAGTATCAAGTATGTATTAAATTTTAGGTAGACGCTAGTTCAATTGAATTAGTATATAGAAGATGATGTTACATATTGTTAACTATGTATCATTAGGCCTTTTATGTCTTTTAGACTCCTTATCCTTGTTATTGCACACTTTCACACATGCACATATATCTGAGCGCTCCCAATCCCACCCGCACACTTACACTTGCCGGAGGTCTTCTTGGAAGTAGTCTCCCGAGTTTCGGGTTTATCCTGGGTAGGGGTAGGATCTGTCTACATTCTACCTGCCCCGCACCCCGCCCCGGCGGGATTGGGTATGTTGTTGTTGTTGAATGACAAACCAATGACTAAATAAATTTATCAGTTGGGCTTGACCGTAGTTGGGGCCGAGAAACCAAAACTAAACAACTACTTTTTAAGGTTTAAGCGCCATTATAGTGGGTCAATAGTTAGCAATGGAATAGTTGTAGCTTGTAAGCATAAGACGAGAACAGCCTTTTATAGGTAGATCGTTATGCCTATATATGGAAATAGACATTTGCATTATAGCATGCGCAACACTATTCCTTGGTTCTTGTCCTTTGAAGCTTACATATGCCATTTCATGCGCTACCTTAACCATTTGGTTTAGTGTATTTTGATGATCCTAATTATTGCTGTGGATTTTGCAGGGGTTCCTATACATTCTAGAAACATATTGGAAGATCCTGAGCTTAAGAATGCCGTAAAAGCTTACAGGTAACAGGCAGTTCCTTGCAATTAAAATGCTTAACATAACACAGCTGTAGTTTTCTTGTCAATTTTTTTAAAAGTGTATTAGTTAGTTAATGCACTAAATATTATTGCGGAAGCTGTAATGTTACAGTAATATAATTGAATGTTTTAGACAACCAATTCAGGAGGCTCTATGCATTTATATACACTTTGGGGGTTGACCTTAGTGTTTTCAGCTTAAAAAGTTATTTAACCCGTTATAGATAAATTACAGTTCAAATTGACCCATTATATGTACTATATCCGTGCAGTATGTGGCCAACATTTCCTCAGATATTCATCAATGGGGAATTCATTGGAGGATCAGACATCATCCTCAATATGCATCAGGCAAGCTTCTGCATCTTTGCTCTTCTCATTTTAGGTTAAGGAAAGACATATTACTCATTGTTTTCTTTTGGCTTTTGTGCAGAATGGTGAACTGAAAGAGAAGATAAAGGCAACTTCCTCAGAGTAAACCAATCTAACTTGCACTTCTTGTTGTCGAACCATAGCATGGGATCTAGTATGTCATGTTATCAGCTAGTATACATTTTAATTGGTAATAGCGAAGCGCCTTTGTTATTACCATGAGTGAGAAAATAATGTAATGTTACTGTCGACATTTTAGTATTGTGGTGGAGAGTTTTTATTTCATTGATTCTAGTTTGCCATCTTTGTCTATATTGTCTGCAACTCGGAAATAACTATTGCATGTAGAAAACCAGTCTTTGCTAATAGCTATGGTTGTTTATCGTTGGGGACTATAATTTCATCTCAACCCGAGACAACAGTGTATGCAAAAACACTCTTAGAAAATGGCCTGAGATGAGTGATAGATATGTAAACATGTTCCACCCCTGCGCAGCCAGTAACCCACGCGAGGTCACCCATTCAAAATGTTGACTGTCGAGAAAAAGGTCAATAGCAATTTCCAGTACCAAAATGACAGGATCGTTCTCTAATAATGAGCCGATGCTTTGGCCCATGTAATATCTTGTGTGCAATAATTACGGAAGTACCCAATCCAGATTGATTCAACCCAAATTGATTGTCACCTGAAAGTTACACAGACACACTCCTACCATATGTTATACGCAAAATATATCCAGGTATCCAGCATTGTGAAGTGACAAAAACCCTTCTGTCAATTTAAAATTAGAAAGGGAGTTCAAAACATATTTTACTAAACTAATAGCTTTTATGAATCTATTGTTAAACAGCGAAGTAGTTATACATTTTGGGTGATCAGAAACAATGTCGAAAATGGTAACACAAAAACCTCAGTTAACGACTTACCCTTCTAAAATAATCTGAACAATGGAAATCTCATCCGTTTAGTAGTGTTCTAATCATTGAACTCTATATGTGAAAAAAAAAAAAAACGCTTGATATGTCACAGTAGAGACGGAACTTAATAGGGACGGGAATATATCGACAACGGGCACGAAAATATACCAATTTAATTATGTACAACTGAATATATCGACAACGGGCACGAAAATATACCAATTTAATCGTTGGTTAAACCGGTTGAACCGTGACCCGATTATACGAGTAGGTAAAATGTACAAGTGCATCTCCACAAAGTCCACCTACACCCACCCAATCGCTGTACACTCACACACAGACAATCACAATCACACAAAAACCATTTCACTCATTTCCACACACCAAAACACCTTCACTGTGTTTTATTCCGGTCAAATCAAACCGCCTTAAACCTAGGGTTCCGGTGAATCATCATCATGTTGAGACGAGCATCTTCTACGCTTTTAGCTCTCCGATCTCTCGTCGCTGCTAGATCTAATCTTACCGTCGCATCGGCGCCTCTCTGTCCGTCGGTCGCCGTCGTTACACGTCACTTTTCCGGTGAGATTTTATCACACTTATCAGATCTGAATTTAATTTGTGTAGTTTGTTAGTTATTGTTATGTATGTAAAATGATATATATCTGTTCGTTATATTTATAAATAAATTTGTGTGTGTGAAATGTTAAGTGTTACTGTGTTTATTGTTAGTTATATCTGTTGATTATGTGTGAAATTAGGGTGTCTGAAATTGATGTGTGTGTTAAATGATAGGCGTGACAAAGGAGCTTGAAGATGAGCTTTTGTGCAGAATAGTGAACTGAAAGAGAAGATAAAGGCAACTTCCTCTGAGTAAACCAATCTAACTTGCACTTCTTGTTGCCGAAACATAGTATGTCATGTTATTAGCTAGTGTACATTATAATTGGTAATAGCAAAGCGCCTTTGTTATTACCATGAGCAATGATGTAATGTTACCCTTAGAAAATAACTTCTGATTTGCCATCTTTGTCTATGGTATCTGCAACTTGGAAATAACTTCTGCATTTAAGAAAACAATGTATGCAAACACACTCTTATTAGGGGCCGTTTGGTTTTTTGAAGGAATTGTAATCTTTCGAAGGAATTGTAATTTGATGTAATTGTAATTTAAAGAATTGGAATGTGTTGTAATTGTAATGTGTTGTAATTGTAATTGATGAAATCTGTCAATGTATTTGGTTGACTCGCAATGTAATGTAATTCAATTTTTTTATAAAACTTAAAAAGCTAATATAATAATAATAATAAATAGTAATAATAATAATAATAATAATAATAATAATATAGTAATAAAAAAGAATATTAATAATAAAAATATAATAATAATAATAATAATAATAATAATAATAAAATATTAATAATAAAAATAAAATAATAATAATAATTATTTTAATAATAAAATAATAATAATAAATAAATAAATAATAATAATAAATAATAGATAATATTATTATTATTATTATTAAATAATAAATATAATAATAATAATAATATTGATACAATTATAATATTATAATAATAATAATTAATAAAATAATAATAATAATAATAGTAAAATAATACTAAATAATAAATATAATAATAATAATAAAATAATAATTATAATTATAATAATTATAATAAACAATATTACTTAATAATATTATAATAATAATAATAAATAATATTACTTATTAATAATAATAATAATAATAATAATACTTTTTAAATAAAATAGTAAATAAAAATCATAAATTTAATATAAAATAATTATTAAAAAAATTAATTATTTATTTAGATATTTATATATAATATAAAAATAATTATTATAATTATTATTTATTTTTTAAATTAAATAATGTAATAATAATAACGATGAAAGATAAATACTGATATTTAACTCGTAAAAATCTGAATTACAACACATTCCGTCAAGTTTGCTATGTAATCAATTACATCATTGACGTAATTGGTTGTAATTCAATTACATTACGCAAACCAAACACACGATGTAATGTAATCTAATTACAATTTCATCCATCCCGCCAACCAAACAGATTGTAATGTAATTCCGATTACAATTACAACAGATTACATCGAATTCCTTCGAACCAAACGGCCCCTTAGAAAATGGCCTGAGATGAGTAATAGATATGTAAACACATTCCACCCGTGTGCAGCCAGTACCCACGCGAGGTCACCCATTCAAGATGTTGTCTATTGAGAAAAGGGTCGATAGCAATTGACAATGCATCATTATATTATGATGGGCCTGAGTTTTAGCCATGTAATATCTTAATAATCACGGAGTTGCCCAATCCAGATATTGTTCGACCCTAATTGTTTGTCACCTAAAAGTTGTTACACAGACACACTCACTCACACCTAGGGTGTGTCATTTTTATCCGATGATTGGGATCCATCCGAATTCAAATGAGCTTAATTGGATTGGGTTATCTGGATTTCAAAACGTTGAACTGGTTATCCGAATCAATCCGAATAATCCGATTCGTATTCAGATCAGATTTCAGATGAAAGTTTTTACTCTTATTCGGATTCATATATATCCGAATAGTACGTTTAATGTGCAAGCTTAGTAGATTTAAGACTGAATATATAATATGTGATAAGTGGAAGCTTATTTTTGATAAAATAGAAATGTTGAATACTTATGAATCCAATTTTATTTGTTTCGTTAGGCAACAATTGTGAACTTTTGGCTACTGTGATTTAACATTTGCTTAATAGTAAGTTGTTTTCAGCTACTGATGATGTTATGAATGACTTTTTTTTTCTTCTTCTTTTCTAGTCTTATCTTATTATTTTACTATCTTATAATGCCCTATCTTATAATGCATAAAGCCTTTTTAGGTCATTAATGACACATTGACACTAAGATAGTGAAAACTTAAAATTCAGCAACACAAATAATCATCGATGCAACCATCTAATACAACAATATTTAACCATTTGACTTTTTAACCTTTCATTTGACGTAAAAAAAATAAAAAAGCACCTCCTACATAAAAGGTACATGTAATTATATCTATTGTACAAGCTAATCAAACACAAAAAGCTTCATACAATTAATATAACTTTTATTTTTTATCATTGTATATATGGTTTTTTTAAACCGGAATGGGCGCCGAACCGGTTTTCCAACCGGTTCCCGGTTTTTGGTTCTCTTTTACGGTTTTGTCCTGTTCAGTCGGACGGTCTTGGACCAACCGGTTTTTGGTTCTCTTTTACGGTTTTGTCCCGTTCAGCCGGACGGTCCTGGACCAACCGGTTCCCGATTGAACCATCGGGCCGGTCCCCTTTTTTAAATATTGGTCGTATATGTCGCCTTTCCCGTATTCATTTTTTCTTTTCATTAAACTCTTCTTGTTATATTCATCATCGTAAGAAACAACGGACGATACCTCTTAATTCCATAATATTATCATCATTCGTCGCACAAAACATATAATTATACATTACTCACATAAAATTATATTTACAGGGTACCAGCCGCCGCAACGCGTGGGTACACTGCTAATATTATTAAGATATGTATTGCTTATGTTTATTTCTGCCGGTTAGGTTTCAATGGTTTCATTTGTAGAAACCAAACGTACAATGCAAAGTATTATTGAATCGATAAACTAAAGAGAGCATACAACGAGTATATATAATAAAGTAAAGAGTAAAATCCTAAAAGCTAAATGGGTTGCGGGCCTCTTATGAGCTAATATGCTAACATCTCCCCTCAAACTCACAATGTTGTAGCGAGAAACATTGAGAGTTTGTCAATCAGAAAACGAAAACGTGGTCCAGAGTATGGCTTGGTAAATACATCTGCAATCTGTAAAGCAGATGGAACAAACGGTAGGGAGAGAGTCCCAGCCTGAAGATGATGACGAGTGAAATGACAATCTATCTCAATATGCTTGGTGCGTTATGAAACACCAAGTCACGCGCAATCTGAATAGGACTACGATTATCACAATGTAACGGAGTAGAATGGCTGACACGAATACCCACATCTGCAAGCAACCAACGTAACCATACAATCTCACTAGTAGTCACAGCCATGGCTCGGTACTCAGCTTCAGTAGAAGATTTAGAAATAACATATTGTTTCTTACTCTTCCACGAAATAAGGGAATCACCAAATACAAAACCCAGTAGTTGACTTGCGGGAAATAGAATCACCAGCCCAATCAGAATCACAATAAGCACGCATGTCCAGGGCAGACATAGAAGGAAACAAAAGTGTCTGAAACTGAGTACCCAGAAGATACCTGAGAACGTGCAAAACAGTAGCCCAATGAACCCTTGTGGGAGCAGAGACAAACTGATTAACAATATGAACTGCATAAGATATATCTGGACGTGTAACTGTAAGGTAAACCAAACTTCCCACAATAGTCCGATACAAAATTGGGTCTGTCAATGGATCACCATCTGTAGGAGTGTACTTGGCCTTAGCATCAATAGGAATATCTTCAACCATTTTGTCCGTAATTCTTGCACGATCAAGTAAACCAGCTATATACTTGGACTGAGACAAAATATATCATTTTGGTGAAGAAGCAACCTCAATACCCAGAAAATAACGTAGTAAGCCCAAATCCTTCATAGCAAAATGATGAGCTAAATCCGTTTTCAATGACTCAATTCCAACACAATCATCCCCAGTAATAATCATATCATAACATATAACGACAAAAGTATACGCCTAACATTTGAATGTTTTACAAATAATTCGGAGTCATGATGGCTAGAGACAAATGTAACATATTGGTTTTCATAAACACACAATCATAACATATGGTTCGAATGAGATTTGAGGTTAGAGAGAGAAAGTGGAGAGAAATGGGAACTTCTAGTGAGATAAAGAAAAATGTATTATGAAGCTCCAACCCTTTGCTTTGCTAGGCAAAGGGTATTTATAGTGTCTTACATGAAACACCACATACGGGCTGTGAATCAAACATACATTGGGTAAAGACCCGTCCGTCCTCCACGGTATAACTTAACTATCTACTAACTATTACTAAATGACTACGACTACGATCTTTCTAATGAATACATATACTTGAGGTGTCCGAGTCTTTTAACTACTGGATTTTCTAAATCCCAACAATCTCGTATTGCTTAAGAGAAAGGGTTTTGAAATACTACGAAGGTTTTAGAATAAAAATCAAGTTTCAATCATAAATACCCTTTTTGATTTTGAAAATAAATACACATTCGATGCGCTAGAGAAAGGAATTGTTGAGCACGTCAAATGGTTTTATCAAAGGTATCCGTCAATCCATTTTCCTGGACCAAGGTTGATTCAAGAGTGAATCGCCCCATCGTTTCTATCCAGTTGTCAAAAGTTTGATCTTTTAAAAAGATCTCACATGTCACCCACCAAGAGCTTGTTTGATGTTGGCTCTAGAAGGATTTCCATCTTCATTGTGAATACTTTACATATCACTCAGATGTTCTGGTAATTACCACAAGGATAATGCGTTGGACTCTTAATATATAATCTTACTTTCCACATTGTGTGAAACAGCAAGTCTTCAAGAATAGTGTGTCCTAATGAGATTTATGGATGATCTCTTGGCTCTAGACTCAATAGTGCACTTTGGTTTCCTATTTCGGAGACTAGGGAGAGGGTATCCTTCTTCAATATCAACAATCTCTAAGAGAAAGTCAATAGATAATGTAGGTTCCCACTGAGAATGAAACAAGTCCTTTTAAGAGAACTTGAGTGGCTTGGGAAGATTAGTGCAGTGCGTCACTGGGTCCATGACGTCTTGTCTTCAATACGGGCGTTACTTTAGTAACCATCAGTAGCATATGAATTGAACCCGGTTTCTGCCCTTATGTTGAATTATGTAACACCCCCAAATCTCGGTACAGCGGAAGACTTAATCAAGTTTTCGGGGCGTTACATTGGATTGGCACAGCACACAAGTATAGCAAACAAGATAGTCATATTATCGTTCAAAACCAATCCCAATTTAATTATCCAAAACAATTATCCCAAAATGTAAATAAAAGGCCTAAACATGATTTATAAAAATAGGTCCCCATAAATTATCAGAGTTTGATTATGATCCTTGAACCATGCCTCCCTGCCAAGCTTCCACAAAACACGCACTCCAAACATCAATTAAATACCTGAGAAAAACATGCTAAAAGGTCGGCCAACGCTGGTGAGTTCATAGGTTTAATTTCAAGTTTAAAATAGTGGACCTGTAGGAGTTTATTTGTTATGCGAGACCTAATATAGATACACATCAATCACATACCAATATCACAATCACAATATCATTAATATCATATCCGACATCATAGTGGGCCCCTAGCGACGCTAGCCAGCACAGTCGTAGCAAAGTCTAGAACGATTGCTAACCCTGGACTAGGTCGAGGTAGAAGTCTATACTTAGCTAGGCAAGTGCTATAGCAATTAGGATTGCTACCTAGACTAAGGCAACGACTACCACATATCTATCTAATCAGTCAAGCACATAAGCAAATCAAAATAGTTTAAAAGGTCCAAAAAGAGTAGCATGATTCTCACCCCAAATTAGTTAAAAACATAGATAAAAGTGGGGCTATGAAACTCACCTCAAGCAAGCAACGCACAAATAAACACTAGCAAGAAGATAACAGCTAACACGGCTCAGCAACTATCGACTCGGCACAACCTATTAATGTAAACCAATTTTAATATATATTTCCCAAAGTCAACGTTATCTACCCTAATGTATTCTTTTTCTTTATATCCAAAAATGTCTTGTTTCACCGTTTAGTCCTAGAGTTTGGTATCGTCGTGTGTGTGTATCGACTCAACATGATATCATGAATGCTCTCAAACAAACACAATGTGACTCAATGCAACACAATGAGAAGTCTAAGCGATAAGCTCCATAGTCCAATAAGTTTCAGAATAAATAGTAGACCTTATCGAATTCGTCAATTCGATAAACTCAATCATTTATTCGTGTCGCTTATTATCCCATAAACAAGTCGCATCCTATCGAGTCATAAGGATAATTCACTCATTAATAACGTTACCCAACGTACCTAGCGGGCTCTTATTAGATTCGTCAACCTAATAAGGCCGCTATCCACGTGGATCGACGCTATTAATGTTAGGTCATCCGTAACCCATGCACACAACGTAAATAAATTAAATACTTGAAGCTAGTATTAAATGCTCATAAATGGCACATTTCGATAAACGTGCAGTCGAAACATTAAATACTTATTTATTAGAAAACCATTCTATTTTAAGTTGTTAATTTCCATTTAAAATAGTAAATAACAAAACAAGTCTTGTTATCGATAGTTTTGGTATAAAAACCATTTTATCATTTATGTTTCACCATTTATTATTCATGTTTATATATATATATATATATATATATATATATATATATTACGTCAAATTCAATATAAGTCTCATATCGTTATTTGTTTCGAGTCCACAAACACGAGTCATGACTTCTCGGCTTTTAATCAATCTATAGTCCAAAATATAATAAAGTCCATGTTACGGCGTTGTTGGGGTCAACTATGACTAAAAAGTCAAAGTAACACCGACGTTGCTCAAAGTTGACAATTTATATTATAAGTCCAAGTAAATAATCACAATAGCGCAACTCAATCTCAAATCAACCCAAATCAATCTCGTCATCCAAACAAACTACCAAATATACCCGAAACTAATGTTATGACCCTAATGGTCATGACATGGTCATCTAAGACTACGTGAACCAAACAAGCTCTAGAAGCTTTTCGGCTCCACGCGTCTCATCCAAACACCAACAACAACAACCAACAAGATACCACAACAACCCGACCCGAACCCTTGGTCCATATAGGTCTCGTACCAAAACCAAACACCACGAACGAGCCTCTAATGGCTCGTTCCACCTAAATCCTCCATCCAAACACTCCCATACAACCAAACACAATCAATCAACCTCCAATCATCATCTAAACATCAAACCCATCAACTAATCTAAACCCATTTCATGAAACTAAGCCTAAAATGCAAAACACAACAATATGATACACCACATGATACCAAATCATTAGCTACATGTTTTATTAAGTGTAAACAAGTTTTAATCCCATGTTTCACCCAAAAACCATGAATGTCGAGCCTTGTACGAGCCCTAGAAGGGTCGTACGTGGCTTTTCATAGCTCAAATGAGCTTGACCCATGTTCCATTTACCTTTTCTCAACCCGATCTACAAGATTTAATGAAAACCCTAGAATCACGAATCGTTTTTGTAAGATTTGGAGGCGTTAATATAGGCTTCTATAGGAGATATATATATATATATATATGGATGGAAAGAGGAAAGAGAGATCTACAAAATGGTGGTGGTGGTGTAATTTCACTCGCCGGAAAATGGCCGGAATGTGGCCAGAAAGGTGGTGGCGTGTGGTGGTGGTTTTAGGGTTAGGGTTTTATTTTTAGAGAGAGAAATATTAGAGAGAGAAAGTGGTGTTATGTGTGTGTGTTTTCGAGAGAGAATTAAACTAGGATCATGAGGTGGGATGGAGCTTTTATACTTGGACATGAGGGACTCAAAAATAATTATTTTGGGTGGAGGGGGCGCCGACCAAGGGGTAAAAGGAGGGACCGAAGTCGTAATGTTTCATAAACTATCCCGTTTACCCATTCCCGAGCTCATATATTGTCTTACGAGTGTCCCACGACGTTCCTTCGACTTTCTATTACGTTTATTTATGTTTTTCCATGAGTTTTGACTATTTATTTGCCAAGTTTCGAGTTACGGTTTAAACGTTACGTTATTTCTTGTTTTAGGCTTTTATTGTGCCGAATCGCATAGTGCCTAACAAAAAGAGTTAAAACTCACACGATAACTCATACGATAATAAAATAAATCATAAAACCAATAAACGATATCAAATCAAGTTATGGTCAATAAAAATAGTCATAAAGGCAAATACCCGGTTTAGTTTAACGTAATGCGGTTACCTAAAATAGACTCCCTAATTGCCAGTTGTCACAGCCTCCCAGCCTCAGAAGAAACCCGTCCCGGGTTTCACTCCGAGTTTCTTGGTGTCATGAAGAGTTTAGGGTACTTCCTACGGAATACATCCTCACGTTCCCAAGTGAACTCCGGTCCATGTCTGGAGTTCCATCGAACTTTGATAATCGTAATACGGCTATGCTTCAGCCGTTTAATCTCACGATCCATGATCTCTATCGGTTCCTCAACGAAATTCAACTTCTCATCATTACGGATATCTCTTAATGGCACAACTATGTTTTCCTCCGAAAGACACTTCTTAAGATTACTAACATGAAAGACATTGTGTACACTGCTCAATTCCGATGGTAGCTCAAGGCGGTAAGCTATCTTGGTCCGATTCTTTCCGAGATTGGAAAGGGACCAATATATTGGGGATTGAGTTTTCCACGCTTTTCGAAACGAATCACTCCTTTCCAAGGAGAAACCTTTAACATAACACGATCTCCAACTTGAAACTCTAAGGGTTTACGTCTCCTATCGGCATAACTCTTTTGTCTATCTCGAGAGGTTTGCAACGATTACGAATCGAACTATCTTCTCGGTGGTTTCTAGAACAAGTTCGGGACGGTAAGCGATTCTCGCCAAATTCGCCCAACAAACGGTAGAACGACATTTTCGGCCATACAACGCCTCAAATGGGGCGGCCTTAATGCTAGAATGATAACCATTTTTGTAGGAGAATTCGGCCAAAGGGAGATGTCTCTCCCAGCCTTTGCCGAAATCGATGACACAGGATCTATGCATATCCTCGAAGGTCTGAATGGTTCTTTCGCTCTGACCGTCGGTTTGAGGATGATAAGCAGTGCTCATATCCAGGTTTGTTCCTAACGCTGACTGTAAGGATCTCCAGAAGTGGGATGTAAAACTACTATCTCGATCGGAAATGGTAGATACACGTACTCCATGACGCGATACTATCTCCTTGATGTACAGCCGAGCGAGCTTGTCGAGACTATCTGCCTCGCTAATGGCCAAGAAGTGAGCAGACTTAGTCAAACGATCTATGATTACCCAGATAGCGTCATTGCCGCTAGTTGTTCTTGGTAATTTGGTGATGAAGTCCATTGTGATTCGCTCCCATTTCCATTCTGGGAGTTCGGGTTGAACTAAGAGTCCTGAGGGTTTCTGGTGTTCGGCCTTTACCTTAGAACATGACAAGCACCAACCGACATCTTGAGCTATGTGGCTTTCATGTTAGGCCACCAGTAGAGTTTCTTCAAATCACATACATCTTATCGGCTTCGGAATGAATAGAGTATTTTGACTTATGCGACTCATGCATAATCAACTCACGGATTCCACCATGAAATGGTATCCAGCTTATGTCTTTGAAGCATAAAGTTTCGTCGGAACGCTTCAAGAATCCGTTTTCACTTTCTACCATTCCATGCAAATTCTCATAAGGACGGTTCTCTTCCGTCAATGCCACAGCTTGGGCGGCTAAGATTTGAGATGGTAAAGGCGAACTAATAGTCATTCCTAGGGATCGAACGAGTAAAGGTGAAATGTTCTCCTTACGACTAAGGGCATCTGCCACTACATTGGCTTTTCCAGGATGATAACGAATCTCACAGTCATAATCATTGAGCAACTCTAACCAACGACGATGTCTCATATTCAACTCCTACTGATCTAAGATATGCTTCAAGCTCTTATGGTCGGTAAACACTACACACTTGGTTCCATACAGATAATGTCTCCAGGTTCTAAAGGCAAACACTACAGAACCTAACTCCAGATCATGGGTGGTCTAGTTTTTCTCATGCTTCTTAAGTTGTCGGGAGGCATAAGCTATCACCTTCTCCCGTTGCATCAAAACAGTACCTAAGTCTTTATGCGAAGCGTCGTAGTACACGACAAAGTCTTTGCTTCCTTGTGCAATGCTAGGATGGGTGCACTACACAACTTCTCCTTCAGAAGTTGGAATGCTTCTTCTTCCTTTTCTCCCCATTCATACTTAACGTTCTTCTGCGTCGGTTTGGTCACGTGACTTAGCTATCTTGAAGAATCCCTCAATGAACCTCTGTAATAGCACTTGCTAAACCTAGAAACTGGCGGACTTCTGATGGGTTCCTAGGGGCTGCCCATTTCTTAATGGCCTCAATCTTGGATGGGTCGACGTGAACTCCTCGACTATCTATCACGTGACCTAAGAATTGCACGGAAGGAATCCAAAATTCACACTTAGAGAATTTGGCATACAACTTCTCTTCTCTCAACAACTCTAAAATGAGCCTCAAATGCTCTTCATGCTCCTCTCTACTCTTGGAGTATATCAAGATGTCGTCTACGAATACTATCACAAACTTATACATATATGGTTTACACACTCGGTTCATGAGATCCATGAAAACCGATGGCGCGTTGGTCAAACCAAACGACATCACTTGGAATTCATAGTGCCCATAACTAGTCCTAAACGCCGTCTTAGGGATATCCTCCTCTCGAACTCTAAGATGATGATAACCAGACCATAAGTCGATCTTGTAAAGGAGACTAGCTCCTTGGAGTTGGTCAAATAGGTCGTCTATTCTAGGTAGCGGGTATCGATTCTTCACCGTCAACTTATTCAGCTCTGTTAGGAATTAGAAAATTCCATAGTAAAAGAGTCGGTCACCCCAACTATTATCTAGCATAAGTTAGCTCGTAGACATATAGTTGTTTACGTTATTTTAGTAGTTTATTTATTAGGTTGTAGCGTAGTATAGCTTAGTGCATCACCGTGGAGGAAGGACGGGTCTTTACCCACTGTATCCCTGATCCACAGGCCGTTAGGAGGTCGTATTTCTTGTAACTATAAATACCCCTTCCATCCATGGAAGGGGTGGTGCTTCTCATTCAATCTAACCTTTCGTTTGTGTAAACCTCTAGCAAGAACACCCTCTCTCTCTACTTTCTCTCTCTAAAATGGTAAACATGTATTTTGATCATCCAAGACCACCCGAATCATCAACACAATAATATAATGATCCTACAATTGCTATCAAGAGCCAAGGTTTATTGTGTTATCTTTGATTTGAGTGGTTTCGTACATGGTTTTTGTGTTGTGTTGTTGTGTTTGAATCATGTTTTAACTGTTTTAGTGTCGATTTTTATGGTCGGATAAGTTTTTTTCCTCTTGTATTGTGCTAAAACAGTTTTTAAAGAACAGATTTTTTGGTATCTTTCTTGGTCCAATACAAAAAGTTTTGGTCCAAGTCAGGTTATGTAGACTTTTTGTGTTACCAATATCATTGATATTATTTGGTCTGAATTTGGTGGTCAATACTTGTGGTCAAACAGTCTTTATACAACGATTCTACTATCATTTCCGTTACCTTTTTCTTGGTCAATCTGGGCAAACAATATTTTCATAGCAGTTTCTGGGTTCGTTATGAATATGGTCGGAAAAGTAGTCGGAAAAACTCATCGGAAAAGTCATATTTCATGCTAGCGACTTGTCACTAACCAATCCAGATTCAATGTATCTTTCTTAGCGACTTGTCTTTACAAGTCATAGCGAGTTGACCTAGCGACTTATATTTATAAGTTAGCGACTTGTGTGTTTTAAAACGGGTAGCGACTTGCTTTTGAAAAAAACGGGTAGCGACTTGCTTTGAAAAATGGGCAGCGACTTGCTTTGAAAAAATAGGCTAGCGACTTGGCTTAGCGACTCAAAGTTAGCAACTTGACAGAATGGAGTAGAAGATGATGACTGCCTTTTGACTACAAGACCTCAAATCCAAACCAACCAGTTTCAACATCTCAAACTTGAAAGACAACTAATTCAAACTACAACTCAACATCAGATTCATCTCTATTCATACTCTAAACCCATCACATATCCATAAACAAGAAATTTAATTAATCTCAGTTTTATTCGTGTGAAATAATGAATATATCAAGACTCAAAGGTCTTTCTTTTCACGAATATAATCATCATCGATTTCTATTTGTAGTATATACCTCAAATATATGTCCGAATATTACTTTGAAAAAGATGATAAGAATGATATTATCTCTTTTGTCAAATAACTCATTCTAAGTTCATCACTTGACTCGAAATTTTTTTTCAACAAAGATCCAATTGCTTCTGATACTATACGAACTGTTTTAAAGAAAGAAAAACAACAATATGTGTTGTATTCAGTCTTTATGCTCGATGAAAACAAAACAAACAAGATGATCAAACAAAGCCTACCTTAAATCATTGGATTGAACTCGTAGCCATCACATAACCTCATGCCATCCCTGTGGCCAAGTCGAAACATGTCTCTCTTGCCATCCCTGTGGCATATAAGAAATATTTTAGGATTTGAAGAGGATGATTAAGAGTAGTGGGTTGTTGACTTGAAGAGATTTGTTTGTGGCATATAGGAAATGTTTCAGGAATGCGGTTGCGTTTTTCTTTAAGATTAGGGTTCACGACATTTTTTGTTGATAACTGACTTACGCAGAAAGGGGGCGAATGTTTTGAGATGATTAGGTTTTTTTTGTGTGTGAGTATTATTAGGGTAGTAATACTTATTAGTGGTATTATATACCCAAGAACTTTAGGGTATGCATTTTCTGACTCAGACATGGGCCTCACATGGTGGTTGAAGTGTTTTTGTATTGGGCCGAGTACTCCATTTATCAAGGATGCGCTGAAGTGGTTTTGAATGGGTAATATTTATTCACGGCATGATTTTTCATTGGCATGTGATTTAAATATGGTCATTTAAATGTTTTTGGTTGGTTACACTTGATGATTTTTTTGGGACACAAATTACTAAAGCTTAATTTCACAAGGAATATTTATTCACGGCTTGAGTAATTTGTTGATCGTTAGTGTGTTCAAGGTTCTTAAACGGTATTATTGATTTGGTATTGAAGTATCGGTTCAAACGTTTTAATTGGACTTAGGGTCGGATCAAATTCTTAGCGATGTGTCATAAGTCAATAATGTTGGAATTCAAGCGATGATCATTGCCTGAATTCACATGAACCAGATCGGGTTGAATAGCTATTTGGACCGAGGTTGAAATTTTATGTGATGACTTGGTCTTAAAATGATGATATGATAGGTTTCTCAAAATTGGATTTTGTGAGACTTGGATAAAATGAGATTTGTTGAAGAGAATTGATGATGATTGGATTTGATGATGAAATTCGTTGTGGTATGATGATTGGTACTTTGGTGCATACATTCTCACTGAATATTTTATGTTACGGCTCGAACTGAAAGTTGAACAATATTGACTACGGGGTTGTTTGGACGATATCTCTTATTTGAATTTGAAGTGAGGTTTTTCCGGGCGCGTTTACTTATTTCGTCTTCTTTCTTTCTACCCTTTCGCGAAGATGACTTGTTTGGGCATTTACAGAGTGTGATAAAGACTTGGGCATTTAACTACGGTTGTGATTCTTTCTCGCTTAACCCACAACGTAATTATCACCTCGGTGTCTCACTCAGTTGAGAATTTCAAGAGGTTTGTACATTGGGTACACCGTTTCTTTTTCACGAGGATTAGTACAAGTTTAAGTAACAAATCTGGGGAAGTTCACTTCACGATCAAGTTTGACATATCGGGTTTACTTCACCAAAGTGGTCACAACAACAGCCAACAGAATGCGTGACTGATGTGTTTACCAAAGTATTTATTGGATAGTTGATGATGGTTGATGATATTGTTGATATTAGATAATGAACCATTGATGAACCGCTGCATATTCCCCTAAAACAGATATTCACAGAAACGAAAGTTGTCATAACACATTCAAGCTGACATTGTTTACGGTTTTGTCTTGATTTTGTAAAATCCCGCGAAAGAACCTATTTCTCGGTTTAAATCATAGACTTGTAAAATCCGTGACAATGGAAACATCCTGGTAATAGTAAAGTGCATTTCCGGATCTATCTTACGGTTTATTCTTGGTTTTGTAAAATCAGCCGAAAGAAACTATTTTTGGTTTAAACCATAGAGTTGTAAAATCCGTATTGATGGAACCATCCCGGAGAAAAGGAAAGTATATTTCGGGATCTCTTCGATCTTTGGTGCTACGGTTTCTGCTTCGGAAAAGGGATAAAAGGGTGTACTTCATGAATTGGGTGTGTGTTTGGGTTGTCGGCAGCTTTGGTTATTACATGATTTTACGGGGTTACGTGCTTTTAACCATGGTCGGGATGAAACCATTATCTAAGTTCGTTTTACTGTCAAAGAAGGCTAGATTTGAGTGTTAATCGAAGATGTGACAACGGAGTTAATTCAGTATTATTTATTTGAGGTTGAAGTGAATTATCACGGACCAGTGTACTTAGTATCTGAAGGTATCGGGGATGGATGGATGAAGATTCTTCAAGATCCTTGTTCGAGCTTATTATCAAAAACAAAGACTTGGAAATCTAGTTATTGTTGGGTGTCTTTTACCTTTTCTTTTACCACTTGGGGGAATTGGGCTTATACCACCACAAAATAACTATCACTTTAAGGAGTTACGTTGTAGTGCTCAGTGTCACATTCAATTGTGGATTTTCAAGAGGTGATGTACGTCTATTACTTGATGGTTGGTTGGATGAAGAGTATAGAGTACGTAGAGATTCAATGGAGGATGAAGTCTCGGCACCGCTCTTTGTTATATATGTGCAAGTATAAGTCACGTGTTCGGGTTAGTTTACTTCAGGGTCAAATTCATCATATTGGGTTATCTCCATCAGTTGTCACTACAAAGAGCCTACAGTATGATAATGGGGATGATTACATGTTTTGCTAAGAGAGCTGAAAAGAGAGATTATGACGTATGAACACAACAGTTCATGCCTCGTACTCTAAAGAAAAGAAAAGTGTACGTTCGGTCTGCGCTTTATCTTCAAAAGAAGAGAAATCTTCTCATGACGTATGAACACAACAGTTCATGCCTCGTACTCTAAAGAAAAGAAAAGTGTACGTGTCGGTCGCTTATCTTCTCAAGAAGAGAAATCTTCTTATTATGACCATTCTCATCAACATGCTTCATACTTTTTCTATGCGCTCACCATCAAGTGAACCGGGCTACTATTGATTGTTTTCAGATTCCACTTTCTCAACTATAATGACGATGGCGACATCGTGCTAATTTTGGGGAGAAGTGTGAATGGACTACATTTGGATGATGTTCACTTGTTTAATCAAGAATGGCATCTCCGTATGCAATTCTTGAGGGGGAGAAGAAGTGTGAATTTTTGCATTGTTGATTGATATTTGAGAATTAATGGTCATACGGCTCTAAACTCATGTAAACTGAGCCTCTTCTTATCGTGACGGTCATCTTTACATGGAGTTGCTTCTAAGAGCCGTTGGTTGACATCTTCACTCGGATTGATGAGTTTATCTACAAAGTGCTTCCGGTTAATGCTTCACGTATACATCAACATGATGATTCCAAACAATCCTTCTGTTCTTGTTTGATGTGATTTTTTTCTTGGTGTTACCATTTCGTGTGTTCGTTGCGGCCTGATTGCTAATTTCCTTGATGAACATCTTTCTGTTCTTGTTTGATTGGGAGGGATTTTTGTTAAGGGGATTTGCAAGATGAAAGTTAATTGGGATGATCTTAGTGTGATGAAGATGTTAACTATCTATTCCCCAACTGGACAATCTTGAAGAAGGTCGAGTCTACATTCGGTTCTACATTCTCTGCTACATAGAAGACTAAAGACGAGCTGCATTTGACTATCTAAAGACTTCTTCTTAATCTGGGCATTTATCAATCAGATTGTCGGTTTAGGGGAGAGCACTAATTGGGTAGAGTTATAAGTCAGATTCAATTCCCAATTAGACTTGCTCATATTCTTCACAAGTTGATTCTCACGATACACATCCGAGCTTATGATGTTCTTCTCAACAGATTTCTAGTGTAATGGGCTTATTATGTGTTGCGATTCGAATCATCAAAACCGAAGCGGGAAGGAGACTCACATATTAACACAAAGCGAGTAAACTTGATGAACTTAATTCTTCTAAGTGATTGAAGATATCCCGGAAAGACAAATGTCATTACCGCAGAGAAACTCAAGGTTTGACTCATGGCGAGTAAACTTGATGAACTTAACTCTTCTAAGTGATTGAAGATATCCCGGAAGACATTTGTCATGACCGTAGAGAATCTCAAGGTTTTACTCATCAAGGCTTTTGGTGTTATTATTCCAACTACGTGAGGGAAGTGATGTAATAGAAAGTTTATGAAGATAAAAGAGGTACACAAGTGTGTGATGATAGAGATTGTGTACATTGGGGATGCTCAATTGTCTCACTTGAGGGCTTAATCTGTGATTCAGAGATATAATCACTTATTCCGGAGTGGACATCTGCAGAGATAATCAGTGATTCGGCCTGCTTCTTCAATGTTATCGGTTGTTCTCTTTGGGCATTCGGGTATTTCGGTTCGGAGCTTCATACACTTTCTTTAGGGGAAAGAAAAGTATACTTCGGGGTTATTCTTTGGCTATTGGAATTAATCGCTACTTGATGGTATAAGTTTCTTTGTCTTCGGGTATATGTATTCGTGTTCGTGAGCTCTAGTCTAAGAGACTGACTGCATCAATTCAACTACGTGGGGAAGTGGTCTCTTGACACCTTTTGGAATGGATTGCTTCAGACCTCAGTAGAAAAGAAATTTGAGAAGATTATTTTATGTGTGGGATGATACGTTCTTTGTTCTTCTTGATGATATAACCCCAAATTGAGATCCTCGATCATCATTCTTAAATGGAGCAGCGGGATTTATGATAATGGTGTGCTTCCTTGTGCACCAGGCTAAGAGAAGCATGTAATAGAGCTTGAATCGCTTTCACTAAAGGATTTTCGGTTTGGGGAAGCCAAAGTCTCACTTTCATATGGTTCAATTTCTTTCTTCAATGCAAGAGCCTCGGAAGCTTTGGTGGTGAAAGTTTTAGGGATGATGACTTCTATCTTCTACAACGGGGCTCGATATCTTTGTCTCGGTTTCGTATCATCATCTTCTTAAACTATATCATCTTCTCTATCTTTGTATATATTTATCAAAAATCAAAATACAAAAATATAAAACCAACAAAAACAAAATAGAAAAATATAAAACCAACAAAACCCATAAAAATAAGAAATTTTGAAAAATTCTAAAAATATGTTTTCTCTTGACATGTCTTCTGGTATCGATAACATATACGGTCTTAGAAATGGCATTCAATAATGGCACGGGACCATAGATGAAGTTCGAGCAGGAGGTGTAAATATTCTTTTCAAATCATGTCTCAAAATATGGCTTCGCTTATTTCGGTGTAACCCGGACTTCAAAAATGGCTTACGTTATTTGATTGTAACCCGTGCTTTAACCATGGCTTGCTATTATTTCAGATAGCAACCCGTTCTTCAAGAAAGGAAAGTCTTTAGCGCTAAATTTTTTAAATATTTCGTGCACTTATCCTAAAACAAAATGAGGAAAGTATGTCAAAGGACTGCTGTTCCTACACAAATGTTTTTCCGTCTAAAATTCTTCAGAAAAATGTTTGTTGTTTTCAAAAATGGTGGAAAATGAGTTGCTTGTAAATCAATCAGAATCAAGTTTTCATAAAATTACAAAAACTCAATCAATGACTTGGTAGCTTTTAAAACTTTTCAAGAAAAAGAGTCATTGATTGAGGGGAAGAATATTTTTCATATTTACATCATCTAACGGGCTTTCTTAATCATCCTACGTGCTTATTTGAAAAATATAATTGCCTATGTTGAAGGACTAGGTTTCTAGGATGTGACTGTTAGGTTTAGATGATTATAGATTGATGAACATTATTCCCATGCCTTATATGATCTGATTGATATGTTGCATTGACGTTTATTAGTCGATTGTTGTTTGGGTGATGTCGACCACTATATATTTGTATGTGTGTTCACTAACGTATGCAGGTATATTGGTATAAAAGAATGTTCCCGATCCGGATCCCACAATTGAAGATGATTGGATGCCGAAAGGAAAGGGTAACTATATCTTGGGTTGACAAATGAAGAAACGGAGCTTTATTGGACTTCTGTGGAGAGTTGGCATATATGCAACGTAAGAGGTCTCACTGCATCAGCAGATGGTTTTCTTCTAAGTGATTGAAGAAACGGAGCTTAATTTGACCTCAGTTGGCATTCAAAATGCAACGTATGAAGAAGTCTCACTGCATCTGCAGACGGTTTTTCTTCCAAGCCCTACAGCAACAACAACAGAAGCTTCTCAACCACCTAACGTATCTTTGTGCAGGATACCATTTTTAAACAATTTTGAATAAGTTGATTAAATTGTTTTTGAAAATGGAAAATATTGTTTTGAAAATATATTGGACTAATTTTTGAAAATCACCGGACTTCATGTTATCAAAACCTAAGTCACTCAATTATTGACTTCGTCATGGATTGAGGGGGAAAGTGATTTAAAATAAAATATTTTCAAATGATGTTTCTTCACAAAAGTTCCGTCTTGTATGCGATAGTAAATGGTGATCTAAAGATTTAATGTTATGTCATGGTATGATTTTTCTTTAGAATCAAGGTCTTTCAAAATGAAATTTTTCTGTTCTTGTTTGATTGTGAAATTGTTTTGTTTTACTTAAAAGATCTCTTAAAAAACTATCATACCTGACACTAACAATCTTTAATGTCTTAAAATGGTCCTTATCTGTCATTTTTCAAAGTTAAATCAAGCCACGTCTTTCCCCAAAATCTTTTAAATGATTTAAGTCAATTGGGATCACAAATCTCAAAAGGTTTGAAATTTTGATCGGGGTAGAGATCGTGAGTTAAATCTCTTATCTGTTTAAATGGGATTGGTTTTAGTCCTTTAAAGGCACTCCTGCCTCCATGTGCCAAACGACTTCATACACAATGCACATGTTGAGGAGGAGGATTTATCCAAAAACATGATGAGTATTTAAACCAGGCCACATATTCTCCCATGTTTTCTAAACCGTATTAAATCACTTGGGATCCAAAATCTCAAAGGGTTTGATATTTTTGATCGGGGGAGAATTTGTGATTTAATAATGAAATTTGATAAATGGTGATCGTTTTGATTCAATTGTGCAGGCTGCTCTCTCATATGTGCTAAACGCTTTCGAATCTTGAAGCACATATTGAGGGGGAGCATTTTAAAGGAAAATAAATTATCGAGGTACAAAAGCTTTTATGTTTTAACATAAAGTACCTTGATTGAGTTTTCAAATGGTTTTCTTAATGAATTTTGTGATCGTGGATGTACTTCATAAGAACTCTTGCCTCTATGTGATAAAATGATTTCAAATATCCTATGCACATATTGAGGGGGAGAATTTACCAAAGAAAATCAAATGGCTTTTTCTATGAAAATTGGCTTTTCTATGAAAATTGTGATCAAGAAATTATTTCAAAGAAATTATTTCAAAGAACTCTTGCCTCCATGTGCCAAACAATTTTAAATCATATGCACATGTTGAGGGGGAGCATTTCTAAAATGATCAAAACTATTAAGGTACATAATGCTTTGATCTCGTATCACAAGTACCTTGATTGTTTTTCCAAATGACTTTTCAATTGGTTTCAAGGAAGAATGAACTGTACCAAAAGACCGACCATTTTACTTTATGTATGGAGTTATAAGGATGGTAAGGTTAGGTATTAGTTCCTACGATCCGCCAGAACCGGAGGGATCTACCCAGGGACAATCCACTAGATAGTGTAGAGTCCTTAGGTATATTGAAAAAAGGAGAAAAATGAGAAATGGGAAGAGTGCGGATGAGACAGAGCTAGAATCGGAATAAACCCAATAACGTTCTAGTAATGAAGTCTTGGTAAGCACTGAAGGGGTTGAAGAATGAAAAAGAAATAAATGTGAAAAGGGTGAAAAGAAATAGCCTCCAATAATTCAACCTTAGGGCAGAAACCGGGTTCAATACATATGCTACTGGTGTTTACTAAGGTAACACCGGTATTGAAGACAAGACGTCATGGACCTAGTGACGCCCTGCACTAAACTTCCCAAGCTACTCAAGTTCCTCTTAAAAGGGCTTGTTTCATTCTCACGGGAACCGACATAATCTATCGACTTTCTCTTAGAGATTGTTGATATTGAAGAAGGAGACCCTCTCCCTAGTCTCCGACATAGGAACCAAATGTGCACAATCGAGTCTAGAGCCAAGAGATCATCCACAATGTCTCATTAGGACACAAAATTCTTGAAGACTTGCTGTTTCACATAATGTGGAAAGTAAGTATATATTAAGAGTCCTACGCATTATCCTTGTGGTATTGCTAGAACATCTGAGTGGTATGTAAAAGTATTCACGATGAAGATGGAAATCCTTCTAGAGCCAACATCAAACAAGCTCTTGGTGGGTGACATGTGAGATCTTCTCGTAAGATCAAGCTTGTGACAACTGGATAGAAACGATGGGGAGATTCATTCTTGAATCAACCTTGGTCGAGGAAATGGATTGACGGATGCTTTTGGAAAAACCGTTCGATGTGTAAATCTTTTCTTTTCTCTAGCACGTCGAATGTGTACTTATGTTTTCAAATTCAAAAAGTATCTCTGATTGAAAAATACTTTTGGAAAAACCGTTCGATGTGCAAAATTCTTCTTTTCTCTAGCACGTCGAATGTGTACTCTTTTCAAATACAAAAAGTATTTTGATTGAAAATTGATCTTTCTCATAAAACCTTCGTCGTATTGCGAAACTCTTTCTTCTAAGCAATACGCGATTGTTTTCAAATCAATTTCTCATCAATCAGTGAATCTCAATTCGCTGGTTCACTCACTCCGTGTTGTCTTCTTTGAGACGTTCCGGTTTGAGAACGGCTAGAACATTGCGAAACCCGTCAAGGAGATTCTTAGGAATCCTACGATCACAGGCAGTACTTATGCTTGATCAGCGGGAACCGTGGGCGTGTACCTCAATTCAACGAAAGTGATCAAAGACATTTTCGTGTGTTTTATTGCTAACTATTGTTTGCAGGTACATTTGGACGGTTGTGATCGAATTGATGAGTCAATCAAAGCCGCATGCTCACAAAATCCACACTTAATTTGAAGAAATCATGACTGGTGCATATCTACATAACCTCGGCTCGATATTTCTATACTATGCTTACGCTCATTGCGCAAATATCATGAACAGTAAGGCTTCCGCTACTCTGATGGAAAGATGTCATGATTCAAAAGTGTGAGCATGTTGGTCCAAAAGTTACAACATCACATGAAGGCAACACAACTATGGATGATCCGAGAGATTTCGTGGTGATGATCTCAATGAATGCTTGAAGATCATCAAAGATGTGGATCAGATCAAAGACCTCCACTCAAAGTACAAAACTATGCGGACTTTGAAGTATCACTACAAAAGCACAAAGATTGCGGGATTACGGAATTGAAGAATTGAAGTCTACGAGCTCAAGAACAAAGTCAAGTATAGAATGCTAGGATTTGAAATGTAAAACATGGGGTGACCTCCCTTAGGGGGAGATTGTTAGGAATTAGAAAATTCCATAGTAAAAGAGTCGGTCACCCCAACTATTATCTAGCATAAGTTAGCTCGTAGACATATAGTTGTTTACGTTATTTTAGTAGTTTATTTATTAGGTTGTAGCGTAGTATAGCTTAGTGCATCACCGTGGAGGAAGGACGGTCTTTACCCACTCATCCTGATCCACAGGCCTATAGGAGGTCGTATTTCTTGTAACTATAAATACCCCTTCCATCCATGGAAGGGGTGGTGCTTCTCATTCAATCTAACCTTTCCTTTGTGTAAACCTCTAGCAAGAACACCCTCTCTCTCTACTTTCTCTCTCTAAAATGGTAAACATGTATTTTGATCATCCAAGACCACCCGAATCATCAACACAATAATATAATGATCCTACAAGCTCTCTATAATCAATACACATCCGAAACGATCCATCCTTCTTCTTCACAAACAACACTGGTGCTCCCCACGGTGACGAACTAGGTCGAATGAATCCCTTTTCTGACAACTCTGCCAATTGTTTGGACAGTTCCTCCAATTCTCTTGGAGCAAGTCGATAGGGTGCCCGGGCTACGTGCGACCGGTATCAACTCGATTTTGAATTCCACTTGTGGACATGTGGAATCCCCAGCGATCTTCGAAACACATCCGAAATTCTCTAATGACGGGTACATCCTTAAGGTGTCTTTCACTCTTCTCCTCGCTTTTCTTTTCAGAAATTCGAGCCAAGAAAAGACAACCTCCTCTATCGATGTACTTCTGGGCCTTAATACAAAAGATGATGCTCAACCGGGAGGGACCTCCACAGTCGCTCCTATCTCCTTGTATGCTCAGAACTTTTCCGCCATACGGTACACGCACTATCTTCTCATCGCAGATAATGTGTGCATCGTTCTTCGACAACCAATCCATTCCGATGATGACGTCAAAACTTCCCAAGGTAATTGGCAATAGGTCTATACTAAACGGGTGGTCTAGGAAACTTAAGGCACAACCTCGGACTACGGTGTCTATCTTCTCCCTATTTCCATTAGCTAATTCCATATCGTAACTGAACCCTAGAGGTGTTTGGGAAATTCCTAGTAATGGCTTAAAGTTGGTGGATACGAAACTCATCTCGGCACCAGTATCAAACAATATGGAAGTATAGTGATTATTGAGAAGGAACGTACCCGTAACTATTTTATGGTCCTCACCAGCTTCCTTCCCAATAGCATACACACGCGTTGTTCCCATGTCTCTCTGCTGATTCTTAGCACCTTGATTCCCTTGATTCCCTACAACCTCTCGCTTCACAGGGTTTAAGCCATTACTTCCCACACCTCGGTTAACAAATCCTCCTCCATTACCGGGGTTTCCTTTCATTCACGGCTCTCAGCACTCATTCTTGTAGTGCCGTGTCTTTCCACATCCAAAACAGGTGACAGTGGCCTTCCAATCCGCTCCTTGTGCAGTTTGAGCCGCAGCAAGTGGACGAGACCTACAGTCTTTGGCCACGTGTCCTACCTTAGAGCAATTCCTACACACTATTGGGCACGGTCCATGGTGGTGTCGATTCCAACGACCACACAAGGGCTTGCTACCTTCATAACCCTTCTTCTCTCCATTTCCTATGGCGAACACCCTTGCTGTCTCTTGCCGTTTGTTGTCATTCCCTTAACAACCTCATTCCTCTTCCTCTTATCACTCTTATCACTCTTACCCTTGTCTCCTCCTTCTAACACATAAGAGTCCATCAAACGATGAGCCACAGTAATTGCCTCATGCAAGTTAGCTGGCTTCGCAGCGATGACATCATTCCTAGTAGCTAAAGGCAATCCATCAGTATACCTCTCAATCTTAAGGGCTTCAGTGCGAACCATTTCAGGGCAAAGCGCGAAAAAAACTCTTGGAAACGACGATTGTAAGTCGTTACCACCAACCTTATGGTTCCAGAACTCAATTTCTAGCTTCTTAACTTCATTTCTAGGACAGTAAGTCTTGATCAGGAGAGCCTTAAACTGGGTCTAAGTCATGCAATAAGCTACATCACTTCCTACGGATTTGCGATAGTTGTTCCACCAGGTCAACGCTTCGTCCTTCAAGGTAAATGTCGCATACTTAACCTTACAATCCTCTTCACAATTGTTAACGGTAATCACAGACTCAGTTTTCTCCATCCACCTGGTTAGGTAAACCACTCCCTCGGTTCCTCCTAACTCGATGGGACCACAGAATCGGAACTCTTTGTAGGTACAACCCCGAGCTCGATTAAGCGGTGGGGTTCCACCAGAGGTGTTAGAAAGATTAGACTCACTAGCGGTTCACTACACGCTGCGTCACAAGTGGCGATGTGGGGGTTCAAAGGCGGAGGGTTTTGTGGAACATGACCATTCTCAAAGACGGTGCGTTCACATTCGAGTTCGCATGCGGGTTATCGGTATTACGGTTCTCAACAGGTGGAGTGGTGGGTCGGACGACGACCTCGACGGACGGGGCAACCACAACAGGCAGGAGTCTGCTTTCGGTTGTTCCTAGGCGGGTTTCGTCTTGGTGCCATCAATCTGAAGGTTAGAATAACAGTTTCATAAGTTCACAATTCACGCTCTAAAAGACTGGGTTTGGTTCCAAGGATCACCGAATAACGCACGAATACATTGTCACACCCCTAAAATACCTGTTTTGCAGCGGAATGGAATTCCTGGGGGATGACTGCCATACCATCACAGTTACAGTTATATTGAACGACCTAAAGTGTCGTTTGGAAAATACATCATTTGATTGAGTAAACTAATCAGAGTTTACAAAGTATAGGTCCCAAAAGATTTCCAAAGTAACAAAATGAGTTTGTTACAATCAAACGATAGTTAAGTGCATAAAGTATATGTGAGACGCGTCAAGCCGTCAACTCAGCGACTCCATGCAAGCCATGATGATATGCTAATACCTGAGATAAAACATGCTTAAATCAGTCAACACAAAGGTTGAGTGAAATCCATAGGTTTAATTAAATCTTTTGAACACAATATTCGTAGTGTGAGTTATGTTGTTTCACACTCATCGTTGAAAACAAAACAGCATTTATTTCACTAAGTTCATGACAACCAAAGTGTAAACCTCGTACCAATAGAAATTGGTAAAATCATTTCATCGCAGCCCTAGTAGGTAAACTTGCCAATTTACCTTATTGATTCAAATATAGTGCGTTCGATTTCCCCTAACTGGGTCAATACGAACGGGAGTGTTAATTCCAATAGGCCTATTCACAATATTTGCGCTCACTCGCAAGTGACTAATGGTGCATGATGTAGGGACTTCAAACATGGCAATAGAATACTTAGTGACAATAAAGCATTTGGATATAACATACAGTTCAAAGCATTTGTGTTCGATTAAAAATATAGCATGTATCTCCCCCCAAGAGTTTGTAAAACAATTAAGTAATAGAAAGTGGGGCTATGAACTCACCTAATGCAATGATTATGATGACAAAAGTGGATACACTGAAATGAGGTGCAATCTCTAACTGCAACCTATTATGAATGATATGATCTAATATAAGTCATGAAATAATGTTGTGCATGCAAACTCATATGATATCCATACCACTTGTGCATTTTGAAAATAAAGTTTATCGTCGAAAAATAAGTTTATAACGTCTTGTCAAGTTATAAAATACTTTATGCTTATATATATTGAAACAACATCCCACAATAGTCGTTTAAATATAGAACAAGAATTTATAGTTTTTCGTCGTAAAATAATACACTTTGACAATTCATGAAAATGACTAATTTTGAGTGATCGTATATTATTCGTTATATCTTCGTTTGACAAACGGTTAAACATTTTGGAAAATAGAATAGGCGAACTCATTTTTACTAGTAGACATCGTTTTCTCAAAAATATTATATCGATATGAAAAATGGCTCCAAACATGGTCACTTGCGATAACCATTTTGGTCTAGTAGAAAATATATAAGTGTTAATACTTGTGAAAATAAGTACGATAGCCATATTTCAAACGCAAGTAACTTAGTCGTTATAAGTCTGTTTTCTACGTTTTATATATCCTTAGTTTCGTGTTAATGTATACTAATATATTTTTGATAAATTGAATCATTTAGATAAGGTTTAAAACTCATTTTTGCCCCTCGAATAACCCTTGACAGCTTGTACATTTTCAGAAAATTAGTTTTCATCGTAAAACTTGTAAATAGCGTAAGTTCTTCGTTATAAACCCGTTTTAACCCATTGAAGCGACCACGGTTTTGTTTTAAAGTTTATTTTTTGAAAATATAAACCAAAATAGTCCATGACCTGTCGAAATTTCCAGATTTTACAAAAATGGACAGCAATTATATTTATATCGTCTAACTTGATTTTTCTTGCGTAAATCTTGTTTCAACCACTTCAAATCAACACCAAATCTATTATAATCTTACCATACACCTTCTTAGGGTGTCATGGGTTCCTAAACTTCATCAACAATAATAAATTTTATGGGAATAATTATAGTATAGTTTATACTAATAATAAGTAATAAAAACAAGTAAAAGTGGTATAAATACATATGATACTTGCATGTTTTAGTACTAGGATGATAAAATAGCTCAAGTAAGATTATGAAAGAGTAATAAATATTATGAAAAGCTTACTAGTATTATGATAAGGTTTAAGTTAACTAGGTACTAATTACTTCTTGGTTTTTATTCCAAAACCTTATATAGAAGTATACTAGGGTTATATAAT
Organism: Chrysanthemum makinoi; assembly: GCA_910596185.1. NCBI lineage: Eukaryota > Viridiplantae > Streptophyta > Magnoliopsida > Asterales > Asteraceae > Chrysanthemum > Chrysanthemum makinoi. The sequence continues at coordinate 255,085,062 of OU343221.1, forward strand.
CACTTGATTCTTGAAAAATCTTATGTTTCTTCCTTGTTTCTATGCTTGGCCGAATATTAGAGATGAAATGGGAGAGTTTTCTTTAACTTTTCACCTTTGAATGTGTGATGTATGTGTTTTTTTGCTAAGTATAAAAGATATATCATACACCTATACAACAAATATCCAACTATAGTGTGTATGTGTACACTTAGGTGTAAAATTCAATTAATGAAAATGGTGACAAGGGGGGGGGTGTCGGCAAAGGGGTAGGATGGGAAGGGTTTGATGTATTTGATGATTAAATGTATTTTAAGTTTAAGTATAATGTGTATTTGGTAAATATAATTAATTATTAAGTGTAGCGTTAGCTAGAAATCGATTTTAACGGAAAAAAATAAAATATATTGAAGTCATAAAAATTATAAAAATACATTTCTCGCAAGAATTGAGTGAATAAATAATTATCGAGGTGAATTTACGAAAACCGTCGTAAATATATATATATAACAATTTATATACAAAATAAATTTAAAACATCGGGTAAACTAATAATATAATTTTTATAGTCTTAAAATGAGTATAAAAATATATTAGGATAATTGTTGGAAATGATCGTGCGATAGCGTTTATTTAATAGAAAAATATACGTTAATGAAATATGCAAACCCATGCATGAACTAATATGATGATGATGTTATTGATGATATGTAGACTAACTCTAGTCTATAAGAAGTGTTCTTAATGATTTTTCATGAATACGCAGCTAAACCCTTATGGTTACGCGAATTTGATACTCGTAAACCTAGTTTACGAAAAATGATGAATAGTGAATCAAGAATAGTGATTTTTCTCCGGGAATGAATAGTGTTTTGTGAATAGTAAAATTTTGAAATAACTTCTCAAAGTCTCAAACCGACTTCAAAAATGATGAATAGTAACTGGTGAATAGTAATTTCCCTAGATGAATAGTGAAATTTTTCAAAGTTTGAGAAATGACCTGAAATTACGAGTTGTCACATTCGCCCACCCAAAAATTGAATTCCCGAATTGTTCATGTTTGGTTTCTCGGGTTTAGGGTTTGTGATGAATAACGAGGAGAAGACATGAAGAAGTGTCGATTCTGACTATCTATGATTAAGTGTGTATAAACATCGCGATGGAGAAAATTTTGGAAGAATCTCCCATGAGTATCACTTTGAATTTTAGGAATATGTGAAAATTTTGCTTGCACTAAGATTTATAAATAGCTGCTCCCAACATAACATGATCCCTCCAGGATTAGACATAGTTAGCTAGGCTATGTATAATTAAGGAACGATAATGTGACGTTCAGTTTAGTTGTTATAACTCTCAATGTTAAAACAGATTTAAACCATGTCATAAAAATGGCAGTTAAAGTAAGAAGGAAGTAAAATTTTTGTAAGTGATAACACATCGGAAAGGAAAATAAAGTACGATAGATGATAATATTACACAACAAGTGGTTTATCAAACAGTAGATAGTCTTAAGTCTTTAAGATCCGAATACTAGGGAAGACATAAACTTAGTACGACATAGTACATAAGGAAATAAGACTGTTAATTTCTAAACTTCTTCAGTCTGCTGCGTTGTTGATACCCTGGTGAGCTTATCCTCCTTCTAACATATATGCTTTCCCATGAGCACCTTCAACTTGTTGACCTTGGTTTGGGGACATTGGTTTCGATAGTGTCCTTGCTCCCCACATCCGAAACATGTGACTATGGCTTTACCTCTACAATCCTGGCGAGGTGTCGATTTTGGCATTTGTGGCGCTTGGCAAGCAGGGCAAGGACACAGTGTGATGAAACTTACATGATTACATAGTGGGTGGGTTCCAGATAACCTCTGCCTTCTATTGGTGCAAGGCAACCTAAATCATTGGACTTCTTGTCTTTTATTACATTGTTGTTGATGGTTAGTGTTACGGTTTTGGTTATCATTATTATAACCTCCCTGGTCATTTTCCCATTTCCTTTTGTTGTTGTTAGTTTGGTTGTCGTTGTTGTTGTTGTTGCGGTTATTGTTGATAATGTTTTCCTTCTTCACAACTTGGACCATGAGTTTTTGAGTTATTCTGATAGATTCTTTAATTGTTTGTGGATCAAAATAAATTACATCGCCTTGAATAATCTGTGGAAGTCCTCCAATGAAACCTTCCAGTAGTTTCTCATTGTCCGAAACCATAGATGGACATAAAGCAACCAACTCTTGAAACCTTCTGATGTAGGTCTCGATGTCATAACCAATAGTTACTAACTCATAAAATTTTGTCTCTAATTTCTTCACATCTGTACGCGAACAATACTTCTTAGTCAACAACCTCTTGAATTGATCCCATGTGAGCTTGTAAGCATTTTCCATACCAATAGGTTGTGCATACGAATTCCACCATGACATTGCCCCATCTAAGAGCTGCTAGTAGCGAACTTCACCTTGCAGTCATCTGGGCAATTGCATTAAAGAAATACAGACTCCATCTTCTCAAACCAACGGATCATAGAAGAAATACAACAGTAGCAAGTTAAAACCGCAGTGATGCTTGGCGGCTTCTGGCGACATTAGCAAAGTCCGGCGACTTCGGCGGCGGCCGCGACTTCGGCGTATCGATTCTTTACATGTTGCTTGTTCTTTCCTTAGTGCCTCGGCTATACTATCCTTTACATACTTTTTAGATAGCGAGCTTGTGTCATATCGGTGCGGCTTTCTTGGCGCCATAACTCTTCAAGATAAGAGGAAAGGTGAGGCGTAGCAAAGTCCTATGTTAAGAATAAGCGCTCTAAAGAGATGTGATAGGAGGTGATAAATTTGAGGTTATTTTTCAAAATGGTTGATGGATTCCTAGGAGATGGGTTATGAGATGTCGTAAGTGCTTCAAATGTATGATGGTTTAGTGACTTAATGTGTGAATAGCGTGTAACTTGACATGTTGGTGGTGAATGCGGAGTGAGAGCGACTTCACCCTCCTTGAAGGTTTTGTCACCGACGACATTCGATGTTATGGGTGATAAGTCAATCGATGTTAAAATTGTGATAGGGAATGACAAGTCATTCACCACATTGGAGTATGAAGAAAGAATAATGGAATGGGTATTTGAAGACATCTATGTGACAATCGATTTGAAATGAAAGTGAATAACCCGCATAATGTACGTATAAAACCGCATGTATAGTGACTATGCACTTATGATGAAATGATGAGATGCTATGATTATGTAGTTATAGTCTAGGGTCAATGATACAACCTAGTTCTCTATAACTCTTGCTCTGATGCCAATCTTTCACACCCCAAAATACTGTTTTGCGTGCGTGAATGGAATTCACGGGGATGCACGCCATACCATCACGATTAGTTATATTGAACGACCTAAAGTGTCGTTTGGAAAATACATTGTTTGATTGAGTAAAATAATCAGAGTTTACAAAGTATAGGTCCCAAAAGATTTTCAAAGTACCAAAATGAGTTTGTTACAATCAAAGGATAGTTAAGTGCATAAAGTATATGTGAGGCAGCAATTCGAACTCCATGCCATGATGATATGCTAATACACGAGATAAAACATGCTTAAAGCATTCAACACAAAGGTTGAGTGAAATCCATAGGTTAAATTAAATCATTTGAACACAATATTCGTAGTGTGAGTTACGTTGTTTCACACTCATCGTTGAAAACAAAAATGACCTTTATTTCACTAAGTTCATGACAACCAAAGCGTAAACCTCGTACCTATAGAAATTGGTAAAATCGTTTCATCGCAGCCCTAGTAGGTAAACTTGCCAATTTACCTTATTGATTCAAATATAGTGCGTTCGATTTCCCTAACAGGGTCATAAAACGAGTGTTAATTCCAATAGTCCTATTCACAATATTGGCCACTCGCAAGTGACTAATGGTGCATGATGTAGGGACTTCAAACATAGCAATAGAATACTTAGTGACAATAAAGCATTTGGATATAACATAGTTTCAAAGCATTTGTGTTCGGTTAAAAATATAGCATGTATCTCCCCAAGAGTTTGTAAAACAATTAAGTAATAGAAAGTGGGGCTATGAACTCACGATGCAATGATTATGATAACAAAAGTGGATACACTGAAATGAGGTGCAATCTCTAACTGCAACCTATTATGAATGATATGATCTAATATAAGTCATGAAATAATGTTGTGCATGCAAACTCATATGATATCCATACCACTTGTGCATTTTGAAAATAAAGTTTATCGTCGAAAAATAAGCTTATAACGTCTTTTCAAGTTATAAAATACTTTATGCTTATATATATTGAAACAACATCCCACAATAGTCGTTTAGAATTAGAACAAGAATTTATAGTTTTTCGTCGTAAAATAATACACTTTGACAATTCATGAAAATGACTAATTTTGAGTGATCGTATATTATTCGTTATATCTTCGTTTGACAAACGGTTAAACATTTTGGAAAATAGAATAGGCGAACTCATTTTTACTAGTAGACATCGTTTTCTCAAAAATATTCTATCGATATGAAAAATGGCTCCAAACATGGTCACTTGCGATAACCATTTTGGTCTAGTAGAAAATATATAAGTGTTAATACTTGTGAAAATAAGTACGATAGCCATATTTCAAACGCAAGTAACTTAGTCGTTATAAGTCTGTTTTCTACGTTTTATATATCCTTAGTTTCGTGTTAATGTATACTAATATATTTTTGATAAATTGAATCATTTAGATAAGGTTTAAAACTCATTTTTTCCCCTCGAATAACCCTTGACAGCTTGTACATTTTCAGAAAATTAGTTTTCGTCGCAAAACTTGTAAATAGCGTAACTTCTTCGTTATAAACCCGTTTTAACCCATTCAAGCGACCACGGTTTCGTTTTAAAGTCTATTTTTTGAAAATATAAACCAAAATAGTCCATGACCTGTTGAAATTTCCAGATTTTACAAAAATGGACAGCAACTATATTTATATCGTCTAACTTGATTTTTCTTGCGTAAATCTTGTTTCAACCACTTCAAATCAACACCAAATATATTCTAATCTTACCATACACCTTCTTAGGGTGTCACAGGTTCCTAAACTTCATCAACAATGATAAATTTTATGGGAATAATGTAACATATTGGATTTCACAAACACATCAAACATGATCACATATGGGCGTATAACTTAAGGTTTTTAGAGAGAGAAAGAGTTAGAGGTTTGGGAACTTAGTGAGAGAAAATGAAAGTATTATTATGAGCTCCAACTCTATACCTTGGGAGGTAGAGAGTATTTATAGTCTTACACAAATCGCCACCTACGGCCGTGGATCGGGCATCTGATGCAGGGTAAAGACCTGGCGTCCTACGGTGTTACTTAACTAAATACTACTTAACTATAATAACTACGACTACGAGCTTTCTAACGATTACATATACTTGAGGTAGGAGTCTTTAATAACCTGGATTTACTAAATCCTAACAATCTCCCCTAGGGAGGTCACTCAAAAATACATTGAATATAAATAGATATTACAATAAGATTGTTCTTGGATTCTTGTTAATGTTCTTTGCTCTGCAGCTCGTAGTCATTGATTCTTCATTTTGCATGTTTGGTTAACCCAAGAGTGGAGGTCAAGATAGTGAGTTTTGAGCCGCCTTTGAGATCATCAGCTATCATAAATCTCAGACTCTTCCATTGTGGTGTTGGTATTATGTGATGTTGTGACATTTGGACCGACATGCTCACATTACGGATCATGATATGTTCTCATCAAGTGGCGGAAGCTTTCGTTGATTCATGATATTGGGCGTAGCGAGCGTAGGTGAAAATCGAGAGACATTAATGCACTAATCATGATTTCTTTAGAAGTGAATGTGTTGAGTGAGCATGCGGCTATGGATTGACCGCTTCATTCTAGAATAAGCTGCAAGCGTCGGTACACGCTACAACAGTTAGCAATAAAGCGCCGAAGTGTCTTTGATCACTTTGTTGAATTGAGGTACACGCCTACGGTTCCCGTTGATCAGGTACGTACTTGCTGTGATCGTATAATTCAAAGAATTTCCTTGGCAGGTTTCGCAGTTGCTCTAGCGTTCTCAAACGAACGTCTCAAAGAAGACAACTCGGATGAGTGAACGGTAATTGAGATTCACTGACTGATGAAAAGAGATTTGAAAAACAATCGTGTATCGCTCAATAGAAATTGTTTTTGCAATACAACGAAGGTTTTAATGAAAATCAATTATCAATCATAAACACCTTTTATTTTGAAATATTAGTACCGCAGACGATGTGCTGAAAAAGAGCTTTTAAGCACAACGACCCGGTTTTGGAGGTATCCGTCAATCCATAACCCGAACGGGATTGATTCAAATTGAATCGCCCCATTGTTTCTGTTCCGTTGTCACATGGTTGATCTATTGGATAGATCTCACATGCCACCCACCGAGAGCTTGTTTGATGTTGGCTCTAGAAGGCTTTCCATCTTCATTGTGAATATGTTTGTATATCACTCAGATGTTCTGGCAATACCACAAGGATAATGCGTAGGACTCATAAGATATAATCTCTCTTTCCACATTGTGTGAAACAGAGAGTCTTCATTGACGGTGTCCTAAAGAGATTTATATAATGATCTCGTGGCTCTAGACTCAATAGTGCATATTTGGTTCCTATGCCGAAGACTAGGGAGAGGGTCTCCTTCTTCAATATCAACAAACTCTAAGAGAAAGTCGATAGATAATGTCGGTTCCCCGTGAGAATGAAACAAGTCCTTTTAAGAGGAACTTGAGTAGCTTGGGAAGTTGTAGTGCAGTCGTCCTTTGGGTCTATGGCGTCTTGTCTTCAATACCGATGTTACCTTGGTAACCACCAGTATATATGAATTGAACCCGGTTTCTGCCCTAAGGTTGAATAATTGGAGGGCTATTTATTTTCACCCTCTTCTCATTCAATTCTTTTTCATTCTTCAACCCCTTCAGTGCTTACCGAGACTTCATTACTAGAACCTTGTTGGATTTATTCCAGTTCTAGCTCTATCTCAGTCCGCACTCTTCCAATATCTCACTTTTCTCCTTTTTTCATCATACCTAAGGACTTCTACACTATCTAGTGGATTGTCCCTGGATAGATCCCTCCGGTTCTGGCGAATCATGGGAACAAATACCTAACCTCACCATCCTTATAACTCCATACATAAAGTAAAATGGTCGTTCTTTTGGTACAGTTCAATCCTTCTCTAAACCAATTGAAAAATCATTTGGAAAATCCAATCAAGGTACTTGTGATATAAAATCCAAGCATTTTGTACCTTAATTGTTTTGATCATGTAGAAATGCTCCCCCTCAACATGTGCATATGATTTTGAAATTGTTTAGCACATTGAGGCAAGAGTTCTTAGAAATAAATTCTTTGATCACAATTTCCTTAGAAAAAAACCATTTGATTTTCTTTGGTAAATTCTCCCCCTCAATATGTGCATAGGATATTTAAAATCATTTTATCACATAGAGGAAAGAGTTCTTTTGAAGTACATTCATGATCACAAAAGCCATTAAGAAACCATTTATCGAATTATCAGTTTAAATCCAATTTAAATCACAAATTCTCCCCCGATCACAATTTTCAAATCATTTGAGATTTGTGATCTCTGTAGATTTAAATTGATTTTGAAAGCTTTGAGGAGAAACGTGACTTGATTATGAAAACATTTTAACTGATAATGATCAGATTTTGAGACTTTACACTCCATTGATTAAACATGCATGATTATCTTTTGAAAACAATTGTATGACAAATAACCTTTTGATTTAATTGAAATCATTCTCCCCCTCAATCAATGACATATGTTATTGATTGAAGGATAGCGATTTTGACAAACTTTAAGTCCAGATGATTTTCAAAAATTGAGTCCGAGTTATTTTTTCAAAGCAGTTAGTTTTCATTAGCTAGTAAGTAATTGTTTATAGAATCAGAGCATGAGATTTGAAAAACAAGATAAAGCATGGCTCTGTTCTTTCTTTGAAAAATGGGTTACTGCCTGAAATGACAATAAACCATTGATTCATTTTCTCTCAATTTTTTTTTTAATGAACATTCAAACAATATCTAAAGTCCCGTGTCATTTTTTGAATGACAGCACAAAAACCGTAGATATTATCGAATCGAGAAAAACATGACAAAATGACAATATTTTTTGAAATTTTTCAATATTTTTCAAATTTTTATGGATTTTTGAAAGTTTTATATTTTTCTATTTGCTTTTTGAAGGTTTTGTAATTTTATATTTTGCTTTTCGAATAAATATTTACAAGAGATGGATGAAGAAAGACCCTTACTCCTCGTCTTCCTCTTGAAGACGTTTGAGTGGGTTGAAGACTCTTTAGACCAAGTGTGGGAGGATAAACTCAAAAGCGTTCTCTAGGAAGAGCTTTGGTGAAGATGTCGCTAACTTGTATTAGTCCTCACAAAATAGAGTTCCACCACACCGTTTTCTACTTGCTCGATGAAATGATGTCGATATAGTGTGCTTTGCTCTTGAGTATTGAGCGTTGTTGCAGAGCAATAGTACTTTTATTATCACGATGGGAGAATTTTGTTGAATTCAAAGCCATAGTCAGGTAATTGGGATCTCATCCATAGGATTTGAGCACAACAAGATGACATGGCTACGTATCAGCCTTTGTAGAAATAAAGAAGTACTCATTTGTTTCTTTGAAGACCGACTCACAAGCTTATCACCCAAAACTGAGCACCTCAGGGCGTGCCGGCGTGTATCTTGACATCATATCGGCATGTCTGCATAGGTTGTTAGTGACATCTGGGTGTCCCGGGTACCAAAGTCCCATATTGATGGTTCCTTGGAGATCCGAAAGACCCGTTTAAGCTTCAAGGTGCTTTTGGTAGGCTTAGCGATATATCTAGCACACATGCAAACGGCGAGCGAGAATGTCGGTCTCTAGGTACGTGAGGTACATCAATCCAATCATACTACGATATATCGTTTGGTCTACAAGATCCCACGAGTGGTCCTCATCGATTTAGTGCCTATCAAGTGTCAGCGAGGCACAAGAATCAAATCTAAATTTCTTTAAAATCTCATTTGCATATTTAGATTGATTTATAAAAATTCCTCTGGGACTTTGTGAAATTTGTAATCCCAAGAAAAATGAAATTTGTCCCATCATTGACATTTGAAATTTGGAACCCATTTCATTTGAAAAACGATCACATTCATTGGTGTCAGTCGAGGCAAAACTAATATCATCAACATATATTTGAACGTGAATTAAATGTTTGCCTGACTTTCTGGTGAACAATGTCGGATCAACTACGCCTTTGCTAAATCCAGTAGATAGAAGAAACTTTGATAGCGTATCATACCATGCCCTTGGAGCTTGTTCAAACCGTAAAGAGCCTTCTTAAAACGATAGACGTGAGTAGGATGCTCTGGATTCACAAAGCCTTCGGGTTGGCGGCGTATACGACTTCTTTCAGATCTCCGTTAAGAAAAGCCGTCTTTACATCCATCTGATAGACTATCATGTTCTTACTTGCGGCATTGGCCAAGAAGATTCTAATTGCCTCGATACGAGCAACTGGAGCAAATGATTCTTCAAAGTCAATACCCTCCTCTTGGCGATATCCTTTTGCAACCAATCGAGCCTTGTTCTTTAAAACATCACCATGCTCATCAAGTTTTACTTTGAAGATCCACTTTAGAGAAATGATCCATATGGCGGTACTAATTCCCATACATCTATTCGATCAAACTCATGAATTTCTTCTTGCATGGCGGTTCTTCATTCATGGCAGTTTTAACATCTTTTGGTTCGACCTTAGAGAGTACGAGTTGAAGAAGCACCATAAGGCATCGGTTGCAAGTTGTTTCCGCGTGGATACATCTGGATGAGAGGATTTCAATGATGTTGTCTAATAGGTGATCATGTGTCCATTTTCTATGGTGTTCATGTGGTTGTTGTTGAGGAAGTAGCGAGTCGATATCTCCGAAGAAGATGGTTGATGATGATTCAGGCAAATATGTTTTCAAAGGGGCATCTTGAGGGTAGCAAAGGGATTATCTCATCATGATGCGAAACAATTCCATGATGTACACGATGATTGATGATTTGTTGATGAGACGAGTGATCAGCAGCATGCGCTTCTGACTTAATGACATTGCCGAAGGGTTAACTTCATTGGCGGGGATAGAAGCGGCCTCGTTGATGGAATTGACCTATCATTAGCACTTGGCTCATAGTGTTCATCAAACATTGGATCAAATAATTTCTTCAAATCATCTCTTGAAGGAGGTACATAAGGAGTTCTGGTGAGGATTTGAAACAAGGGTAGAACTGATAGACTACTTGATGAAGGTTGAAATGCTTGTGGATTGTCACGGAGCCATTTGCCCGGACAACTCATTGAACGTGACGTGAATAGTTTCCATGATATCTTGAGTTCTTTTGTTGTAGATTCGGTAACCCTTCTTGTTTGATGCATAACCTACAAAAACTCCAATGTCCGCCTTAGCTCTTAATTTACCTAAATCTTGACCGTCATTTGTTGGATAGCACAAAGCACCAAACACAAGAAGGTAGGATAAATCAGGTTTTCGCGTTTGGACAAGTTCATATGGAGTTTTCCATGAGAGGTGTGTATAGGAGCGATTTTGGGTGTAGCAAGCGTGGCAATGGCCGGCCATAGAAACATTGGAACCTTTGAATAAATTAGCATTGTTCTTGCGGCTTGCACAAGAGTTCGATTTTGTCTTTCAACTACAATTACTTTGAAGAGTTCGTGGAACATTTCTTTGATGGTGATTCCAACACTTTCATTACACTGAATTAAGTCTTTGTTAACAAACTCTGTGCCATTGTCTGTTCGAACAATTCTAACATATTGTTGAGTCGAACACGAAAGCTGTTTGATAAGTTTGATGATGACATCTGGAGTTTCATCTTTTGTCCTCAAACACTTTACCCAAGTAAATCGAGAGTAGTCATCAACAACGACTAGAATGTATTTCTTCCCATTTATCATTTGCACTCTCATTGGTCCAAGCAGATCCATATGAAGGGTATGAAGAACTTCCATTCTTGAGTTTGTGGGCTTTGGTTTGTGGGCATATTTCGTGCTTTTCCCAATTGGCATCTTGGCACAAAGAAAGATGATCTTTTCATATTTTAATATGGGTAAGCCTCGACAAGATCCTTTCGGAAGGGTTAATGGTGCGAAGTTCAAGTGATTGAGACGACGATGCCATAACCATGACTTAGTTTTCGAAGCCTTTGACAACAAGCAGATTGGAGAGGACTTCATCATGTCTTAGATAGAGATGGTGTATAGATTTGAACCACGAGTTCCTCTTAACAATTCCACACCATCAAGTTCTCTAACGAAACAAGTATATTTTCTAAAAGCCACTTCTAGATCGGAACCACAGAATTGACCAACAGAGAACAAGTTATGACCAAGACCTTCCACATAATATACCCTAGAGATTACACTTATACCGACAACATAATCTCCATAACCCATAATTGCTCCAAAATGGTCGTTCCCGAATCTAACAGTCCCGATGAATTTACTCACGAAGTTCATGAGCATGGCGATCTCCAGTCATATGCTTGGAGCGGCCTGAGTCCATGTACCACAGACGATTTGAACGATCTACAGTTGAACCGCAGACAAGAATGGATAACAGGATAATTGGGATCCCCATGCAAGAATGGGTTCCACTTGGTTAGTAACAGTGATTGGAACACCCATCGATGGTAGAAACAATAGAATCATCAGAAATAGATGTAGTGCTAGTGTCCATATTTGACCTATTCAAAGTATGTTCACTTCTTAAGGGAATAGTTCTACCAATAGGCATCAATTTTCTAGTGGGCATTGACTTAGCAAATTTAGGGCACAGCTCATTAATCTTACGGCCAGTAGGTATCCATTGATAACCTATATTACTAAATTTCCTTCCTGTGGGTTTCCACTGTTTTCTAACTTTCTTTCACCTTTGCCTTTTAGCCTTCTAAGCTTGATTTTTAACATTAACAGTTTTAACTGGGCATTTGACAGCATTAGACAAATCATTCACACCACATTCATGATTAGTAACGAGAAATAAAGCGGTCATCATTACATGGTTTGCGGATAGTAGCGAAATTGAATTAATTACAGATGCGGCTTATAGCTAATACTAGAATCAACACGATTCATTTTATTCAACTCAAACTTAATATTCCTTGGGTGATCTTCTACTCTCTTCGAATGCACATTCTTAGCTTGCGAGGTCCTATCTTGCTTGGTATTGCCTGGAGGCTTTGACCCGCTTACTTTATGTCGATTACTCTTGTAGAGGGAATTATGGGAACATTAGTTGGTTGATCTACTTTTGCATTCACTAGACGGCGTCGGGGATCTGAACTACTTGAAGGCACATTTCACTTTATCTTGGGCATAGAATGGTTTGTATGCTTGGCACTAGGCATAGAACAAGGCATCACACACCTTCGCACCTAAGGATTTAGGACATGTTGCTATTAAACATTCTAGCAGCTCCTGAGATCGTTTGGCTTGAATGCAAGCAAACCTAATTTCTCTATCAAGCGGCTTATTTATGAAATCCTCTTCCACAATCTCCAGGAGACATTTTAGACTATCCTTAAGGTGGCGAAATAGTTATGAAACACAAGTTCAGTTATTCCTAAGATGAGGAGGAATGTATTTACAGTCCAAGATATATTTGCAATCCGGGATGACTTAGGTGTAACATTCTCATTAAACAAGTGGCGGTTTCCTCTTTCACGACTCTTGATTCTCAATTTCTTTTTGTAAAGACGTTATTTTTTCATTGTTCTTGTCACGAGTAACTTTCATTGAATCATATAAATCTTTAAAGTGTCGTTTAGCCTTTTCATTTTCTTCTAGAAAACTCTCGTTTTCCTTTTGTAAAACATTAACCAAGTTTTGAAGATGAAAAGTTTGAGAACACTGAGAATCTAAAGGAGGAGGCATTTGGGAGCCAGTCACATTGTTCTTTTCAGCCTTTAATTGTGAAATTTGGGCTTTCAACTTTCTGATCGTGTTACAATGAGCTTGAATACGTTGCGTCACGTTTGTTTATCGGCGCATCAAACTCGGAACATTTGAGGATGTCTTGATGTTTGAGGTTTTGACATTTTCTTTAAGATGTTATTTTTAGTTGCAAATCAAAATGTTCAACTTCTAGTTTAGAAAGATGTTTTACCAAATTATCGAGTGATCATCGATCAATTTTCTCATTTAATTATGAGTTTTTGTTTTCAAGCTCAATGACACGATCATGGGAAACTTTCAATGCAATAGATAATTCATGAAATCGAGAGCGATAATAGAGTGCTTAGTAACGATATAAAACACATCTTGAGCAACACAATTAAATCAAATTCTCATTTAAGATATGCAAGTTCTTTCTTTCTTCATTATATTTGAGTTATTGTTCATAATCATTGACCTCAACTATCATTGCATCAAATTCCTTTTCCATTTCTTTAATATCCGAATTTATCCCTTTTTGAAGACTCTCAAATTGACCTTTTAATTGTTTAAAGAAAGGCATGACCTCGGTTAAATAACATTCTTTAGTTTGCTCAAAACCCCTTTCCCCTCAGTTATCCCTGTAGGTGTGATTCTCTTCTTACATGTCTTCTCAAAATCAACGAATAGTTGATAAACAACATACTGGTGATTAAGGTTTTGCTATTAGTGGCAATCGATCTAGGAACTAGATGCATTTGTGTATTTGGAGGATACACAGTAGCTGCTAGCATTTTCCTAAGGGGAGTGTTTTTTGCAACAAGGTTTTTAGCTTTTTGCATATCCATATCCTTTTTCCAGAACAATTGTTCAGGGGTTAATAGAGTCGAGGCTTAAACTGTTTAAGGAGATCCAAATTTCCTTAGTGTAATCATGGGGTTTTATCGTTATGTTTTCCTTTTTACACTTGGGGATCGTTAAGCTTCTTACCCATTTTCTCCCTAGAGGCATCATCTAATTTTCTATCCTCTTCCGTGCTTCCAACACATGATGGTGTTTGCCTAGGCTTAAGAATCTAATTACCATCATATAGTACCTTATGAGCAGCTCTAGCTTTTTTAACGACCTCTGGTTTTGGTTCCTCAACAATGGGAATACTATGCTTATCACTTAAGACTCTATACTTAGTGATCAAGTGGCGATCTGAATGGTATTCCTTATGCGTACAACTTATTTTCAAGCTTGTTTTCAAAGTTTTTAGATTGGAAAAATCATTCAAAAGTTTTGATTCCTTAGCATTGAATTCTTGCTTAAGCATTTTCACATTTTCTTGAAGTTCTTGTTTTTGCTTAGCAGTTTTAGAAAGCTTTTCTTGTAAGGAGTTTAACTCTTGTTTTAATACTTCTTCCCTAAAATTACTTTTTCTAATAATTGTACGCATTTGGTCATACATTTCCTGCTCACGGGTAGTTAACTCAAACTTAGCACGTTGTTCATAAATAGCAACTTGTTCTTTATAGGCATTCAGATTCGGAGATAACGAAATCATCGAGGGGCATCTGGTTCATAAAAAGTAGAAAATTCCATTTGAAAGGCTTGGATTTCTGCACACAATATTGGACAGGACAATATTCCCTCATCATCAATGACACATAAGGAGATTGAGCAATGCATCTTTGCTCAAACTCATATAGTTTTAATACCTCGAAATGATTGAATCTTTGGATGGGCCACCTGTTGGGTGAAGAGACCTTTGGAGAGACCATAGGTGAGATGCTAGCCATGAAGATTGTTTGGCAAGTAGGTTCATCATAGACATCAGAGTCAAATGCATCACAGTCGGCTACTTGAAAGGCATTTTGATGATTGTGACCTATTTCCGGGTGGATGTTCATCAACATCGAGCATCATAGATTTTGGAATTTCCCCGGCAAAATAACAAATCCTCTTCATCCAAAGTTGCTCCATTATCCTGAGCTTGCACAAGCAAAATCTTGTCCTGAAGTATTACTGCATTACGTGGACGTTTTGGAGATGTGCGAGTTCCTTTTATATGTCCCTCACCACCACAGTTGTAGCATTTGATTGGCTTTGCTTGCTTGTCCCGATTGGCATTTCTCCCACGGTTATGATTAGTCACATACCCTCCACCTTCCCTCTTCCCTGTTCATATGCCTACCTTGAACGGTTGCACCATAACTTTTCCGTCTCGACAACGACATGATTGTGTAGATTGGATGCAGTTTTGATCTCATTGTTAGTGTGAAATTTGTTGGTATGTGGATTGAGGGTCAGTTTTGTTTAACCATAAGAGCAGGTTGATTGATGAAGTGTCCCATGACTACATCGGCATCGGCTTGCTTGAACCTCGGATCGGGAATGAGTTTGTGCTTTACTCATAGGTATAACTTGAGAGCTTTGGTGGTAATTCCAACATTTGTGTAAAGTACATTGAATCATTTGAGAACTTGTTTCTCTGTTGAGTTTTGAACTGTTCAAGAATCCCGTTCAAACATAGCATGTCTCTCATTCGAAGAAGAAGGAAGTACAGTTGCTCATAGTTGGTGTTCTTCAATCCTTTGGTTAGATTAGCGAGGTGACAAACTTATGCCATTAGGGATTCATGTTGTTAACAAACTTTGAGTTAATTTGAATATTTGGCATAGTCATTTTGATATTCCTCAATCATTCACAAGCTTGTGGAATCTCACGTAATATTCATAGATACTCTCTACTGGTTTCATCTTGAAGTGCTCAAATTCATCATACAACTGTGATTCTCTGTCTTCCTTAGTTAATTCAGAACCTGAGAGAAGCATTTTGACATTATCCCAAAGACCTTGGCTTCAGTGTTGTGCTTGATAAGCTTGTAGATATCTTTTGGAAGACCACGAGTATAATGTTTGAAGCCCCGATGTCGAAGCATCTCTTTTTCTCATCATGACTTATCATACATCTTTGGTATGTCCATTCCAAAGATCATTGTTCGTTGCTGGCGTTATCAATTATGTCTCTTGTAGTCTCAATCGATCACGGTCCTTCATCAATGGACTTTAGAATGTTGACTCCATTTTCCTTTTCAAGACAATACAACCTAATTCGTTGAGCCCATGAGTCATAGTCGATTCTGTCAGCATGGGTGGACGATTCTTAGAACCATTTGCTTGAACGTCCTCAGCTACAGTATAGATGATTGTAGGCACGTTGGTAGACATGTTTACAGATTTCACGGGATTTTATAACTCTATGATTAAACAAGGAAATAGATTCTTTCACGGGATTTTACTAAATCAAGAGAAAACTGTATTAGAAACAAGTATTAACCAAGTCGCTATAACCCTTGAACCAAGTCGTACAAGTAAGCTAAGTAGCAACCGCTAAACCTCAAGTTTCTATGAATCAAGTTGCTAAGCCCAAGTCGCTAAGACCAAGTCATTGGACACAAATTGCTAAAGCACCAATCGCAAACAGTCAAGTCGCTAAAGAGCAAGCTAAGTATCCAAGTTAAAGCTAGAATAATGGCAGTCGCTAACCCCACCAAGTCGCTAGCCGGTGGAGAATCCACTAACTTGTCTTGTTTGTCGGCTGTCTCAATAGACAAGTCGCTACGACTAACACTACAACTTCGCTAGAAATTCTGAGCAAGTCGCTACGAAGAAATTCAACGAGGACTCAGTCGCTACCTTGAAAACTTCAAAAACACACTTTTCAATCCAAAACAAGCCCAACCACAGTGATTCAAGCTTTCCAAATCAAAACCCAAGCACTTACAATGATTTTAAACACAAAAGTACACTCAAAATTCAAACTTTAACACAAGAAATTATCCAAATGATGCAAAGACCACTAAACTTTTTCAAACTCAAGAACCATATAAAACCACTAGAAATCCAAGGATAAGTAAGAGAGCTGATCAAACCATGGCTCTTGATACCATTTGTAACATATTGGATTTCACAAACACATCAAAACATGATCACATATGGGCGTATAACTTAAGGTTTTTAGAGAGAGAAAGAGTTAGAGGTTTGGGAACTTAGTGAGAGAAAATGAAAGTATTATTATGAGCTCCAACTCTCTACTTTGGGAGGTAGAGAGTATTTATAGTCTTACACAAATCGCCACCTAGGTGGATCGGGCATACAGTGGGTAAAACTCGTCAGTCCTCCACAGTGTTACTTAACTAAATACTACTTAACTTAAAATAACTACGACTACGAGCTTTCTTACGATTACATATACTTGAGGTGACCGACTCTTTAATAACTGGATTTACTAAATCCTAACAAATAATTATAGGATAGTTTATACTAATAATAAGTAATAAAAACAAGTAAAAGTGGTATAAATACATATGATACTTGCATGTTTTAGTACTAGGATGATAGAATAGCTCAAGTAAGATTATGAAAGTGTAATAAAGATTATGAAAAGCTTACTAGTATTATGATGAGGTTTAAGGTAACTAGGTACTAATTACTTCTTGGTTTTTATTCCAAAACCTTATATAGAAGTATACTAGGGTTATATAATCACTTGATTCTTGAAAAATCTTAGGTTTCTTCCTTGTTTCTATGCTTGGCTAAATATTAGAGATGAAATGGGAGAGTTTTCTTTAACTTTTCACCTTTGAAGGTGTGATGTATGTGTTTTTTTGCTAAGTATAAAAGATATATCATACACCTATACAACAAATATCCAACTATAGTGTGTATGTGTACACTTAGGTGTAAAATTCAATTAATGAAAATGGTGACAAGGGGGGGGGTGTCGGCAAAGGGGTAGGATGGGAAGGGTTTGATGTATTTGATGATTAAATATATTTTAAGTTTAAGTATAATGTGTTTTTGGTAAATATAATTAATTATTAAGTGTAGCGTTAGATAGAAATCGATTTTAACGGAAAAAAATAAAATATATCGAAGTCATAAAAATTATAAAAATACATTTCTCGCAAGAATTGAGTGAATAAATAATTATCGAGGTGAATTTACTGAAAGGTATTAATATATATATATATATATATATATATATATATATATATATATATATATATATATATATATATATATATAACAATTTATATACAAAATAAATTTAAAATATCGGGTAAACTAATAATATAATTTTTATAGTCTTAAAATGAGTATAAAAATATATTAGGATAATTGTTGGAAGTGTCGGATCAATTATTCAAAATAAATGATCGTGCGATAGCGTTTATTTAATAGAATAATATACGTTAATGAAATATGCAAACCCATGCATGAACTAATATGATGATGATGTTACTGATGATATGTAGACTAACTCTAGTCTATATGAAGTGTTCTTAATGATTTTTCATGAATACGCAGCTAAACCCTTACGGTTACGCGAATTTGATACTTGTAAACCTAGTTTACGAAAAATGATGAATAGTGAATCATGAATAGTGATTTTTCTCCGGGAATGAATAGTATTTTGTGAATAGTAAAATTTTGAAATAACTTCTCAAAGTCTCAAACCGACTTCAAAAATGATGAATAGTAAAGTGATGAATAGTAACTAGTGAATAGTAATTTCCTGAGATGAATAGTGAAAATTTTCAAAGTTTGAGAAATGACCTGAAATAACGAGTTGTCACATACATAATCAAGGATAACAAGGATAACGCTATATCATAACGAAACCACTAGAGACTGAATCATAACTAAAGGATGCACATTCTAATAACCATAACTCATAGGTTCCAAAGTGGAATACATGAAACGATACGGAGAAATCAAAAACGATCCTAACAACGATACTAACAAGATAACTAGGATAGATCTACATCTCGAACTAAAGACTACTCCGGTTCAAGATGGTACAATGCCATGAATCTAACACAATCTAGCCACGCATTCTGGCCTCCTAAGTGATCTTTAAACATCGTCCATCACTTTCATAGTGACAAAATCCTAGACGGCGAGTCGCGATCTTTCTTAAGACGACCTCCTCCTCCAACTCGTCGACCTGCTTGCTGGCGCTTGGTGCTGCCTGGGCTATCGAATACTCTGCTTGCGGTTCCTGCACCTTTCATAGAGAGTTCCGATGCCCTCTCTAAAGGTCATCGACCTTCTCTCCATCACGTCTCCAAATCCTCTACATCAGTCCTCGACACTCCATCTAATCCGATCCAGCAACCTAAGGCTAATATTCTCGGATATATCCTCCTCAAATCGGACCGTGCCTCCATACTCCTGTCGGGCTCTAAAGCAATCTCTGATGGTATCTCTGAACCTAATGGGCTACCTATCTTAGGTAAATGTAGAGGTGAACCAAAATCAAAAGGCGCCCGGAGAATCAGGCTCAGACAAAGGTAAGGGAGAGCCTGGTCCGAGAGAGAGCCACAGTCGCATAAGACTCTCGCAATGGAGGTACCCCCGGGATATCCTCATTACCCTCCTCAGAGGATCCTCATCCTCATCTACATACTCCTCCCTCAATCTCATGCTCCTCCTCACCTCCTTCGTCTTGAGGGGGAGAGTCCATGAGTCGGCGTCTCTGTGGGGTGAATCGAGGTGGTACAGTATGGGATCTAGGTCTTAAGACATGGTGATCTTTGGTGGTGATGACAGAAGAGGTGGGCTGCTAGGTGAATAGGTGATGATGGTGGTCGCAACTGGACATGCGGCGATACTTCGAGTAAGTCTAGGAGTGCGGGCTCGTGCTAAGGCTTGATGCAAAGTGAGCTGCCTAGATGAGCTAGGCGTCTGATGATGATGACTAGAGTGGCGGGGTAATCACATAGGGATCACCCTGCTTGATCATGAGAGTCAATGCTGTGGAACTAGCAGCAGCAAGGACATCCTCAGACACATCATAAGCTAGTGAAGGCATAGTCTGTGACAATGGCATAGGGTAGGTATAAGTGTTTGAAAACAACTAGTTCTAATAAGCGCATCAACTCAACCAAAACATATATCACATAATGAAAGCTTTAAAATAGAGGTACCGCATTACTCAAAATATGCCTTTAAATAAAACACGTAATTTCTATTCTATCACATAATCCACGCATCATATAATCCCAGATCAAATCAATCATACAATTAGCTCAAAATCCCAAAATCATAACATATCAATAATCCAATCAAGTTCATAATATCTCGACAATCGAATCACATTTACCCAAAATCAATAATTATATTTCAAAACATAACATCTCAATAAACAATTCACAATTCATAATATCTCATAAACCAAATTGCAGTTCATACCATAATCAAATAAGACTTCGACTACGCTGGGGTGGATATCGTCGATTAGGATCAATTTTTCAAAAAGTGGTTATAGTTTAGGTCTTATTAATACCTAGTTCTCATAACCTTGGCTCACGTCAATCTGTAACAACCCCCAAATCTCAGTCAGCGAGGAAGACTTAATAAAGTTTTTAGGCGTTACATTGTTAAGTTAACACTATAGCAAACAAGATAGTTATATTATCATTCAAAACCAATCCCAATTTAATTATCCAATACAATTATCCCAAAATGTAAATAAAAGGCCCAAACATGATTTATAAAAATAGGTCCCCATAAATTATCAGAGTTTGATTATGATCCTTGAACCATGCCTCCTTGCTAACTTCCATGAGAACATGCACTCCAAACATCACTTAAATACACGATAAAACATGCTAAAAGGTCATTCTTATTTGGTGAGTTCATAGGTTTAATTTCAAGTTTAAAATAGTGGACTGTGAGGAGTTTATTTGCTATCGAGAGACCTATGATAGATACACATCAATCACATACCAATATCACAATCACAATATCATTGATATCATATCCGGCGTCATAATGAATTTAGCGACGCTAGCCCGACGCGGTGGCAGCAAAGTCTAGAACGATTGCAACCACGGACTGGAATTAAATTTGAAGTCTATGCCCAGCTAGGCAGTCTTGAATTAGGATTTTCGGCCCAAGGCAACAACTACAGCATATTTATCTAAGCAGTCAACACATAAGCAAATCAAAATAGTTAAA